>CM075966.1:68103292-69303292 GCA_038048745.1 Coluber constrictor foxii | reverse complement strand
AATGGGCCAACATACCAGCAACAGTGTGTGTCAACCTTGTGAAGACTTACAGAAAATGTTTGACCTCTGTCATTGCCAACAAAGGATATATAACAAAGTATTGAGATGAACTTTTGATATTGACCAAATACTTATTTTCCACCATAATTTGCAAATAAATTCTTTCCAAATCAGACAATGTGATTGTCTGGATTTGTTTTCTCATTTTGTCTCTCGTAGTTGAGGTCTACCTATGATGTCAATTACAGGCCTCTCTTATCTTTTTAAGTGGGAGAACTTGCACAATTGGTGGCTGACTAAATACTTTTTTGCCCCACTGTATACGTATACGTCTGTATATAGAAGTCTTGTATATAAACCACTGTTTGTAATTACAAAACCTCTGTGTCCTGAATTTTGCTCCTGGTTTGTCTCAAAATAGTAGTCACACTGTAAACACTTTGACAGGAAAAAGTCTACCTTTCCACAAAATACTTGAGGTTAAAATTCCCCAGTAAGAAGCTGGGACCCAAGTTCATGGGGCCATTCCCCATAGTGAAGATCATCAACCCGGTCACAGTGCAATTAAAATTGCCACAACTGCTAAGGAAGATACACCCAGTATTCCATAGCAGCCTCTTAAAACCCGTGGTTGGGTCAACCCTGAGACCTGTTAGGCCTGGAAGCCATCTTTTGCATTGGGCCACATTTACTGCTGTGGGAAACTGGGAGGGGGGATTTTATGGGGCAGGGGTGATATATAGTCATAATAACATTCCTTTCTCAGAGAGTCAAGGACATCTTGCCCTGCACCTGGAGGAGTGTGACTAGGAGGCATCTCCAGTTAGGACAGTGCTTTGATTGGACCATGTGATGGACATGTGGGTGCTGGTCAGGGACTTGGACTTTCCTTTGGATGGGGAAAACCTGGAAGCTTTCAGATTCAGGTTTTCCCAGATGTACCAATATGACATCTCTAATAAAGTGGAACTTTGAGGAACTTCAAGCCTTGGAGTCTTCTTTCATTGGGGGTATTACTTGAAACCCTGACATTAACCCAAATCTCCTTTAAAACTCAACCAGCTCTCCGGACTCCAGGGTGCTGTCCGTGGTCCTGAGCCCCGAACATCGACCTGACACCAGGTGGCATGAAGACTAGGGAAGAGGGACGTTCGCCAGCGCCGCAGGTCTTTTTTTAGACCGCCAGCTCCGTGATCCCATGAAGCCGCCCTGACAGCGCAAAACAGCTGTCTGACGGCTTCGTAGCCTCCTCTTTGGGAGAAGAAGGGGAGCAGAGTAGTTTCCTGAGGGTAGAGCCGCCAAAAAAGCCCCTGGGATTAATTCCAGGGGCTGGAAAGGTGGGCTCCCCATTCAGTGAAACGGAACTCCGGATTCGGAGCGCTGCTGCAAGCGCAGAAATAGATGCCGCAACCGGCTCTGCAGGCAAACTGAAAGTTTAAAAGATTTCAAAGGCAGACAGAGCAAAAGCAGGAGGACTGGCAAGAAGGTATCAAAGCTTAACTCCGGGTTATATTGTTGCTAATGAAGTCAATTGAGAGAGGAAGTGATCAATCAATGGCGTCCTTGTTGTGACTGTGAGAAGTGAAAGTGAGTACTGAAAGAGTTTGCTGAGACTTTTTGCATTTTAAATTTGAAGCAAGCTGCTGGAAAAAGAGAACTCGGGGAGAAGGGTTATTTTTGTTTTAAAAGCAGCAATTTAAACCTGCTGAGAGCTGGTTTTGGTGACTTTTGGGACTTGGTATTTGCAAAGGGGGGTGAAGAGGAAAAAAGATCTTTTTAAAACAAAGGAATTAAGATGGCTTCTAAGCAGACTAAACCAGCAGTTTCAAAAATAGGAGGGGGTTCTCCTACAGTTTCCATTGTGACACAAAAGGCTCAACTTCCGGTTGAATCACAAAATAAGGATGATTCCATGAAAGATTTTAAAGACTTTATAAAACAAGCTATGAGTAACCAAACAATGATGATAGAGGAAAAATTAGGGAAATTTGAGGAGGAAATAAAAGAAATCAGGGATGTTGTTGCAAAAAAGCATGATAATATAAGAGATGACATTTTGCTGGCAGTTTCAGGCTTGTCTAAACATCTTGTTCAGCTTGATGAGAGAGTGGAAGAAATCAACTAGGCTAATCTAAACCTAGAGTCTAAAATGGGTGAAATTATAACTAAATCTGAGAGGCTGGAAAATGAAGTGACCATGATGCAGTACAGATCTATGGAGTTTGCTTTGAGAATGAGAGGATTGAAAGAGAATGGTCGGGAAAATTTAAGAGACAGATGTGCAGAAGTTATTGCATCAGTGGCTGGATTAAAAAAGGAGGATATAATTAATCAAATTGACAAAATTTACAGAGTTAATTCATGGATTGCAAAAAATAAGAATTTGCCAAGAGATGTGGTGATATATTTTCTGGACAGAAGAATTAGAAATGATGTTTTACAAGCCTCCTATAGCAAGAAGGTACAGGTGTCTGGACAAGATATTAAGATACTGAAAGAGATCCCTCCCAAAATGCTAAGAGATAGAAAGGACTTTGGCTTCCTAGTGGATGAATTGAGAAGACAACAATTAATGTATAGGTGGGATGCACCAATAGGCATAATAGTGACTTATGGTGGGGAAAGATACCACTTGAACACTGTTCGGAAAGCAAGAGGTTTTTATTTTAATATACTAAAGGCTGGACACCCACACCCACCTGAGGGGAGTAAAAAGGGAAAGGAAAAAGAAGAACAACAGATACAAACATATGCAGAGGCGGTGGCTGGAGAACCTAAGATGCAAGATGACCTTTCTCAATTGGAGCCAGCCTCACTTCCCTTTCCTTTAGGGAAGTTAGAGGGAGCAGCGTTTGATTTATCCAAGACGGAGGAACCGAGAGAACAATGAGAACAACGCCTGACAAGATCAACTTATAAACAACAACAACAACAACATTACTTGAAAAAGCAACAAATTCAAGATCTGACTCAAAAAAACAGAAGCGGGGTGGGGGGGGGAAGGCCGAAGACTAAGATGAAGGAGGATCTTCAGCAAATGCTCTTAATGCTTCAAGGCGCCAAAAATGCCAACTAAATTCCTATCCTGGAATGTCAACGGTTTAAATTCACCACAAAAGAAAAAGAAAATATATCATTATCTGAAACAATATAAGAATGATTTTATCTGTTTACAAGAGACACATATCAGATCAACTGACCATAAATACTTAATCAATTCAAGGTTAGGGACTCACTTTGTGGCATCATCTCCAGAGAAAAGGAATGGAATAGTTGTCTATATAAAGAAGGGACTATCAGCAAACTTAATTGAGGCAGATGATCAAGGAAGATACATAGCAATTGAATTACAAGTTCAAAATGGAAAAGTGCTTTTAATTGGGATATATGTGCTGAACCAGCAACAAGAAACTTTTTATAAACTTTTACATTCTAAAATAACACAATGGAATTACAAATCAATTATCCTAATGGGTGATTGGAACGGAGTAATTGATACTTTAAAAGATAAGAAGACTACATCAAAAATTTCTTCACATGCAAAACTACCTAAACCTTTTTTTGAAATCATGGATGATTTAGAGCTGAGAGACGTTTGGAGAGAACGGAATGCTGACGAAAAAGATTTTACCTTTTTCTCTGACAGACACCAATCCTTTTCCAGGATTGACTTTATATTACTAACAAATGATTTCCTTTCTAGGGTGAAGAAGATCAAGATATTTCCAAGGACTTTAGCTGATCATAGTCCGGTTTGGTTAGAATTGGAACAGGAGAGGGGGGAAAGGAGGACTTGGAGATTAAATGAAAATTTATATAGATATGAAGAAAATGTGACTGAACTTAAAAAACAAATGAAAGAATTTTTTTTTAATAATATGCACAAGGGTACCTCCATGGAAGTGGTATGGGATGCAAGTAAGGCCTATATGAGAGGAGTTTTAATATATATGAATAATAGACATAGATTAAAACAAACAAAGAGACGAAAAGATATTGAAGAGGAAATAAAAAAGAAGGAACAATTATTAATTGTTAATCCAGGAGATAAAAAAGTAAAAGAGACAATAAATATATTGCGAGAGCAATTTAATATGTTAATGGCTGATCAAGTGGCAACTACTTTGCAGTACGCTAAACATAATACATTTTGTAAAGCTAATAAGCCAGGTAGATGGTTGGCTTATGTATTAAGGAAGAAACAAAAATCACGAGTTATCAGTAAAATAGAATTTAAAGGTAAAGAAGTTTAGCAACAAAATATGATTAAGAAAGCTTTTTTAGAATATTATACGAAACTGTACGCAGGAGACTTAATACAAGGTATAGATATAGATAGATATCTTAAGGAGGTTGATATTCATGAGTTAACTTTAGAACAAAGGGAAGGTTTGAATCAGCCAATAACTTCAGAAGAGATCATTGCAGCAATCAAACAGTTAAAAGTAGGTAAGACACCAGGAACGGATGGATTGACAGCTATCTATTATAAGAACTTGCAGTTGGAAATGGTAGAACCACTTAGGATGTTATTTAGCAAGATTCAATCAGGGGGAGCAATCCCACCCTCATGGAGGACAGCTTTTATCTCATTGATTCCAAAAGAAGACCAGAATTGTGTTAAGCCTGAAAATTTTAGACCAATCTCACTTTTGAATACTGATTATAAAATTTTTGCTAAGGTGTTAGCAAATGACTAATGCCAATTATGCAACAAATAATACATAATGATCAATCAGGATTTATAAAAGGAAGATATATGAAATATAATTTGAGACAAATTATAAATTTGGTGGAATACTTGGAAAAAAACAACCAGATCTCCGCTGCCTTCTTCTTTTTGGATGCTGAGAAAGCATTTGATCGATTGAACTGGCAATTTTTGTTTAAAATTATAGACAAAATGCAATGTGGAGAGCAATTTAAACAGTCAATTAAAGCAATATATCAAGAGAAATTGGCACAAATAATTGTCAATGGAGGCCTAATGGATCCTTTTAAAATTGAGAAGGGAACATGGCAGGGTTGTCCATTATCTCCATTGCTGTTTATTTTATCTTTAGAAATTTTATTGAAAAAGATACGTGAATCTGATGAACTTAAAGGAATAGTAATTAGACAACAAGATTATAGATTAAGAGCGTTTGCAGATGATCTGGTTGTTACATTAACTCAACCTATAACTACAGTCACATATATGTTGGAAATGATAGAACAATATGGTAGAGTTTCTGGATTTAAAATAAATCAACATAAAACTAAGATAATAACTAAAAACATGTCTGTCTCTCAAAGAGAAGAGTTAGGAAAAATAACGGGATTTGAAATAGTTAAAAAGGTTAAATATCTGGGAGTAATTGTTGCCGGCTCAAATATGAAGTTATTTAAAAATAACTACGAGGTTTTATGGCAAAAAGTGCAGAGAGAAATGGAAAACTGGAAAAAACTACGGTTATCCCTTTTAGGAAGAATAGCAGCAATAAAAATGAATGTACTGCCTAAATTTTTATTCTTGTTTCAAATGATACCAGTGCTTAAGAAAGATGAAAATTTGAGGGAATGGCAGAAAGGAGTTAATACTTTTATATGGTCAGGGAAAAAACCTAGAGTTAAATTAAAAATTATACAGGATATTCGGGAGAGAGGTGGTTTGAAAACGCCTAATCTAAGATTGTATTATGAAGCATCTGTGCTAGTACAAATCAGTGATTGGTTTAATTTGACTGAAGAAAGAACTTTGAATGTAGAAGGATATGATTTATTATATGGATGGCATGCCTATTTACTATATGAAAAGAAAGTAGATAAAGTTTTTAAAGGTCATATACTTAGGAATGCTTTGTTGAGAGTTTGGAAGAAATATCAATATAAGTTAAACTATAAGATGCCTATATGGGCAAATCCTAGACATGCAATAGAAAATATAAGTATAGAACAAAAGATGGAAATGATTACTTATAAAGAACTTCTTTTTAATGAAAGGGGTAAACTACAACTGAAGTCGTTAGAGGCACTGAAGGAGGAAGGGATAATCTATACTTGTTTTCAATATGGTCAACTTCAAGCTAGATGGAGGGAGGACCAAAAAAATGGTTTTATGCAAAATGAAGAAAATTTGGTAAAACAGATTAGGGACCAGAGCTCTATGCATATTAAAAGGTTGTATAATGCATTATTAGAGATAGATTCAGAAACAGAATTGGTTAAAGATTGTATGATTAAATGGGCAAGAAACTTCCAGGAACCAATAATGATGGAAACATGGGAAAAGATTTGGGTTAGAAATGTTAAATTTACACAAGCACAAAACCTAAGAGAAAATTTTTATAAGATGTTTTATAGATGGCACTTAGACCCAAATAAATTGTCATGTACAGTCAGGTCCAGAAATATTGGGACATCGACACAATTCTAACATCTTTGGCTCTATACACCACCACAATGGAGTTGGAATGAAACAAACACAATGTGCTTTAACTGCAGATTGTCAGCTTTAATTTGAGGGTATGTACATCCAACTCAGGTGAACGGTGTAGGACTTACAGCAGTTTGCACATGTGCCTCCCACTTGTTAAGGGACCAAAGGTAATGGGACAGAATAATAATCATAAATCAAACTTTCCCTTCTTAATACTTGATTGCAAATCCTTTGCAGTCAATCACAGCCTGAAGTCTGGAACGCATAGACATCACCCTGGGTTTCATCCCTGGTGATGCTCTGCCAGGCCTCTACTGCAACTGTCTTCAGTTCCTGCTTATTCTTAGGGCATTTTCCCTTCAGATTTGTCTTCAGCAAGTGAAATGCATGCTCAATGGGATTCAGGTCAGGTGATTGACTTGGCCATTGCATAACATTCCACTTCTGTCCCTTCAAAAACTTTTTGGTTGCTTTTGCAGTATGCTTTGGGTCATTGTCCATCTGCACTGTGAAGCGCCGTCCAATGAGTTCTGCAGCATTTGGCTGAATGTGAACAGATAATATTGCCCGAAACACTTCAGAATTCATCCTGCTGCTTTTGTCAGCAGTCACATCATCAATAAATACAAGAGAACCAGTTCCATTGGCAGCCATACATGCCCACACCATGACACTACCACCACCATGCTTCACTGATGAGGTGGTATGCTTAGGATCATGAACAGTTCCTTTCCTTCTCCATACTCTTCTCTTCCCATCACTCTGGTACAAGTTGATCTTGGTCACATCTGTCCATAGGATTCTGTTCCAGAACTGTGAAGGCTTTGTTAGATGTTGTTTGGCAAACTCTAATCTGGCCTTCCTGTTTTTGAGGCTCACCAATGGTTTACATCTTGTGGTGAACCCTCTGTATTCACTCTGGTGAAGTCTTCTCTTGATTGTTGACTTTGACACACATACACCTATCTCCTGGAGAGTGTTCTTGATCTGGCCAACTGTTGTGAAGGGTGTTTTCTTCACCAGGGAAAGAATTCTTCGGTCATCCACCATACTTGTTTTCCATGGTCTCCCGGGTCTTTTGGTGTTGCTGAGCTCACTGGTGCGTTCCTTCTTTTTGAGAATGTTCCAAACAGTTGTTTTGGCCATGACTAATGTTCTTGCTGTCTCTCTGATGGGTTTGTTTTGTTTCTTCAGCCTAATGATGGCTTGCTTCACGGATAGTGACAGCTCTTTGGATCTCATCTTGAGAGTTGACAGCAACAGATTCCAAATGCAAATAGCACACTTGAAATGAACTCTGGGCCTTTTATCTGCACATTGAAATCGGGGTAATGAGGGAATATCACACACCTGGCCATGGAATAGCTAAGAAGCCAATTGTCCCATTACCTTTGGTCCCTTAACAAGTGGGAGGCACATATGCAAACTGCTGTAAGTCCTACACCGTTCACCTGAGTTGGATGTACATACCCTCAAATTAAAGCTGACAATCTGCAGTTAAAGCACATTGTGCTTTAGCGGTGTTGGGAGGGTGGGGAATGTTTTTACTTTGTATTGTTATAAAACTTTTCAATAAAAAAAAAAGACTAGGAAAGATAGAGGAAGACAAAGCGACTACAGAGGGACCCACAAGGGCTGTTTTGGTGATTTATGTTGAGACCATCTACTCCCCTTCCCAAGCCATGGTGGAAGCAGAGGAGGCCGGAGAAGGGGAGTGCCAGCTGGGTGCCTAGCCCAAAGAGCTGGCACTCGAGCGAGCCGCGCAACCGGCTCTTACTCTTTGGGGCGAAGCCATGGGAGTTGCGCCACTCTAGGAGATGTTGACCGGAGTGATGCTGCCAGACCAGTTGATGGGTGGAAGCAGAGCGGAGCAGACCCCAGCCCTTGAATGGAGGGTATCGGGAATGGCATGCCGCAGGCACTCCCGAAAGTAGGGATTCCTGCCATCGTCACACAGACAGTCACTAGCGGGCCTCCTGGAGGAGTTTGGTCAACTCAGCATGGGCTCAGCCTCTTGGGACTGGGCAGCCCAGATGGGGTCAAACCATGTTCACCTTCCCAGGCCATGAAGCTGCAGCACCATTGAGTGGAACGTCTACCTCCTTTCAGTCAGCACAAAGTGAGTCATACCATAATCTCACATGTTGGGGCTGGTCTACTGAGGTGACAGCCATCACTGGAATCAGAATGGCGCCACAACAAAGCCCATTGAACTGGGGCTCTTGGGACCTAATACTCCACCCCAGCAACCGGTCCTCAGACTGCCTCCAGCCAACCAGATCCCTCCTGGATGGGCATTCTACCCCGGCCAGGGGTAGGTGCAATACCAGTGGATGCCTGCCCCCATCCTGCAGCCTGTGCCGGTCCAACAGCCTGTTCTGCCCCAGTTACGGGTTCCAAGAAGTGTAGCACACACACACACAGCTCCAAAAACTCTGTTTAATATAAACAGACCCATTTCAAAATGCAGGCTTTAACCACAAATGTCCTTATCAGCCTGCTATGAATTACAGAGATTAAACAAAGTCCGACAAGGGTTGGCAATCAGCCCAGAAACCAAGTTGTAACAAAAAACTCACTCTCAAAATGCTCTGCGTAGGACCAAGCATTGTTTCCAGCAACATTTGCCAGCTGTGTGCAAACTTAAATAGGCTAAGGGAGTGGCCAATTAGCCCCAAGCCTTACTCTCCAGGAGACCTCCTCCTGAGTAGCCACTTCTGCCTTTTGGCAGCCCTGTGTGCTTGAGCATTGAGAAGAGGCTCCTCCACTTCGCTCTCTTCACTTGAAGGAGCCTCTGGAGGTTCTGAAGGCCCTGGCTGAGTCTCTGCCTCTGGCACCACATCCTCTTCAGCCTCCTCGCTGTCCGACTCGAGCGCCGGCTGCACAGGCTGCTGGCATGACACCACACCAGCCTCCTTGTCAGCGGGATCAGCCACAATCCACTCAGGCCACTGGCGGGCCACAACACTATACCTCACCGCAGGGCCCTTCCCCTGAGTCTGTCGATCTGGATGCTGTCGGGACTGGAACTGCTCGTGAAAGGCACGAACCAGGTCCGAAGCATGAACAGAGGCCTCATCCTCCCATGTGAAGTCCTCCGGCCCATACCCCTTCCACTCTATGAGGTATTGAAACCGACCCTTCAACCACCGGGAGTCTCGAATGCTCGCAACCTTGTACTCCGGCAATCCATTCCTGTCATGGGGCGCTGGCTGAGGATGGTCCAGTTGATGGAATGGACAAGTAGGCTTTTCAGGAACCAGGAGGGATTGGTGAAACACCGGGTGGATTCTCAAAGACCGAGGCAGGGTCAGGTGGTAGGCCACTGGATTGATGACTGCCTGTACAGGGAAAGGTCCAATGAACCGATGGTCCAGTTTTCTCACTGGCCGGTCTGAGGAAAGATGCTTCGTTGACAACCACACACGATCCCCAACCTCCAACGGGGGTGTTGCTCGCCGAGAGCGGTCTGCAACCCTTTTGTAATCGTTCTTGGCCTTGTTGAGGTACCGTTTCACCAGCTGATGAATGGCCTGTAGCTCAGCCAAGAAGTCAACTGCTGCTGGAACCAGGGAGTCCAGGGGCGTGATCGGGAAAAGCGTGGGTGATAGCCCAGATTGACTAAGAAAGGGGTGGTCTGGGTGGTGGTGTGCTGGGAATTATTGAAAGCAAACTCCGCGACTGCTAGGTACTCTGTCCAATTGTCCTGTTGTTGATTGACAAAGCAGCGCAGGTATTGCTCCAAGATCCCAATGACCCTTTCAGTCCCTCTGTCAGTTTCGGGGTGATGAGCCGACGATAAGCAGATCTTAACATCCAAGGCTGGCATCACCCCTTTCCAGAACTGGACGGTGAACTGGGTCCCTCTGTCTGACACGACCCAATCCGGTAGTCCATAAAGCCGAAAGACATGCTGGATGAACATGCGGGCAGTGGCGCAAGCTGTTGGCAGTCCCCGACAGGGTATGAAATGCGCCATCTTGGTCAACACGTCCACCACCACCACGAACACCGTCATGAAACCTGAGGACAGGGGCAAGTCCATGAGAAAGTCCATCGAGATGACACCCCAAGGTCTCTTGGGTGTCGGCAAGGGCTGAAGTAGTCCTGGAGGAGCGCCCATGGCTGACTTGGCCTGTTGACAACGAACACAAGAGGTCACATAGGTCTGCACATCATGATGGAGATGAGGCCACCAGAAAGTCCGCGACATGAGATTCAGGGTCTTAAACAAACCAAAACGCCCCGCTGCAAGGTTGTTGTGGCACTGGGACAAATACGACCCCTAAGCGGCCCCAATGGAACATAAAGTCTCTCCTGGTACCTCAAGAGGTCATCGGTAAACGTCCAGGGAGAGTCGGGCCCTACTTCCTGCTTCTGAAGGTTGACAAAGGCATCCTGCCGCTGTGCCTCCCAGATCTGACCCCGTAGGTCGACAGGTTCCTGGACGGCAGCAAAATACTCGATGGGAAGAATCATCTGAGGTGGAAGCGGGTCCTTGGTTTGGGCATAGTCAGGTTTCCTGGAGAGCGCATCTGCCCGTTGATTGCGCCCACTCGGGATGTAGGTGACTTTAAAATTAAAATGGGTAAAGAAGAAAGACCACCAGATCTGATGTTGATTGAGCTTCCACGCGGTCTGCAGAAACTCCAGATTCTTGTGGCCCGTCCAGACTTCCACCTGATGTCGGGCCCCCTCGAGGTGATGTCTCCAGGTTTCAAACGTGGTCTTAATGGCCAAGAGCTTTTTTTCCCAGATGGTATAGTTGTGCTCAGAAGGATTCAATTTTTGGGAGTAGTAAGCGCAAGGGAAAAGAGTACCGCCATCCACATGAGCCTGGAGTAACACTGCTCCGACCGCGATATCTGACGCATCCATTTCTACCACAAAAAGATGCTGCGGGTCTGGATGCTTGAGGATCGGCTCGGACATGAAGGCCTGCTTTAAGGCCAGGAACGCATGCTTCTCGGGGTCACCCCATAGGAACGGGACTTTCTTCTGCAGGAGTTGGGTGAGGGGTGCAGTCAGAGTGGCAAACCCAGGGATGAAAGTCCAGTAATAGTTGGTGAACCCGAGGAGTCGCTGAACATCTTTCACCCGACAGGAAGGTTGCCAATTTCTCAACACCTCAACCTTGCTCCGATCCATCGCGATGCCCTTCGGAGAAATGCGATGGCCCAAGAAGTTGATGGTCGACTGGAAGAATTGGAACTTCTCCAGCTTGGCGTATAACTGGTGTTCTCGAAGCCGTTGCAAGACCAGACGGAGATGTTGGAGATGACTTTTCCGGGATGTGGAGTAAATCAGGATGTCGTCGAGGTACACCACCACAAACTGGTCCAAAAGATCCCAGAAAATATCATTCATAAAATGCTGGAAGACAGTGGGAGCGTTGTTTAGTCCAAACAGCATGACTGTATATTCAAAATGGCCATACCTGGTGCCAAACGCTGTCTTCCACTCATCCCCTTCTTGGACCCGAACCAGATTGTAGGTGCCACGTAGGTCCAGCTTGGTAAACACGGTAGCCCCCCTGGAGTCTCTCTAAGAGTTCAGGGATCAAGGGTAAAGGGTACCAGTTCTACACCGTAACAGCGTTCAGCTTCCGGTAGTCATAGCACAGACGCAGGTCTCCGGTTTTCTTCTTGATGAAGAGGACCGGAGCGGACAAGGGCAATGACGAGGGCTGGATAAAACCCTGGGCCAGGTTTTTGTCCACGAATTCCCTTAATGCCACCAATTCAGGGTCCGACATAGAGTACAACCTCCCTACAGGGAGCGGTGCATCCAGGATTAAGTCAATGGGACAATTGTACGGCCAGTGTGGGGGCAATTGGTCCACCTCTTTCTCACTAAAGAAGTCTGCAAAGTCCGAGAGGTCGGCTGGCAAAGATAGCACAGGTGGACCCTGCACCTGGCCTGCGCACACTTGGCGAGTATGGTCCACACACTGCAGGCTCGGGAACCACATGAAATTCTAGGACCAAAGAATGTGTGGATCATGAGTCTGAAGCCAAGCCAGGCCCAAAACTAAGGGGAAATGCAGTCCAGACGTGACGTAAAATTGGATAGCCTCCTCATGCTTATTGATGGTCAGGCGCACAGGCTGAGTGGTGGCCTTAATCGGCCCAGACAGAAGCACCCAACCATCAATGGTCTTCACGACCATGGGAGGATCCATGGGACACAGGGGAACGGCAAAGTGAGTGGTGAGCGCCTCATCCATGAAGTTGGTCGTCGCACTGGAGTCCACCAAAGAATGAGCTGGGATCCCTTGGGGGTTGTTGGCAAGGAAGATTTTGGTGTTTAAAATCAAATGACGAGGGGTCCAGAATCCACCTCCACAGGGCGTGAGTCAATGTTGGTACGTGCCTGACCCAGGGTCTCCTCTAGATTGGGCTCCGCCCATTTGCCGACAGGTTAAGTGTTGGCTGTGGTACGGGACCAGGAGGCGGCAAGCCGCGTCTCTTCTTGGTGCAAGAGGCAGCAAAATGTCCCTGAGGGGCATGTCGAGAGGGCCGATGGTATAACCACGCATCGATCCTGAGGCACAGACGACACAGCTCATTAAGAGTCGAAGGAATGCCCAAGCTGATAATAAATCCGACCTTATCTCGGTTCTGGGGAAAATCTTCAGCTCACAAACTCATAAAAAGCTGGCATTGTCCAAAGAAAGCCAGAAACATTTCCACATTACGGGCAAATTTATTAGGCACAGCTACTAGGCAGTGTCTCCAAGGAGGAGGAGGAGGAGGCAGAGGAGACAAAGGAGGAGATGAAGCCATTTGGTGTTGAAGCTGAGCTATTTGAGCAGCCATCAAAGTTAAGTGCTGCCGAAGCTGCACATTCTCATCCCTCACTTGCTCCATTGTATTCAAAGCTGTTGTGTGTGTGTTTTCGGGCTGGAAACAAACTGTTCTGCCCCAGCTATGGGTCCCAAGAAGTGTAGCACACACACACAGCTCCAAAAACTCTGTTTAATATAAACAGACCCATTTCAAAATGCAGGCTTTAACCACAAATGTCCTTATCAGCCTGCTATGAATTACAGAGATTAAACAAAGTCCGACAAGGGTTGGCAATCAGCCCAGAAACCAAGTTGTAACAAAAAACTCACTCTCAAAATGCTCTGCGTAGGACCAAGCATTGTTTCCAGCAACATTTGCCAGCTGTGTGCAAACTTAAATAGGCTAAGGGAGTGGCCAATTAGCCCCAAGCCTTACTCTCCAGGAGACCTCCTCCTGAGTAGCCACTTCTGCCTTTTGGCAGCCCTGCGTGCTTGAGCATTGAGAAGAGGCTCCTCCACTTCGCTCTCTTCACTTGAAGGAGCCTCTGGAGGTTCTGAAGGCCCTGGCTGAGTCTCTGCCTCTGGCACCACATCCTCTTCAGCCTCCTCGCTGTCCGACTCGAGCGCCGGCTGCACAGGCTGCTGTCGCAACACCACACCAGCCTCCTCGTTGTTGGGATCAGCCACAATCCGTGCAGGCCACTGTTGTGGCCCCGTCCTCTGAGCCTATCCCATTGGAGGAAGGAAGCTCTGAGCATGAGGAAGAGGAGCCAGCCAGATCTCCCAGCCCCCCCCCCCCTGGCACCGTCTCAGGTGCCAGCTGAAAGAGAGCCAAGTAGTGGGGAAACAGGTGTCTCAGATGAGAGTGAGGGAGAGACGTCATTCCTGGACGCACGTCAAAGAAGGCGAGATAAACGCTTACAGCAGCTGCGGAGACGCATGAGGGAATAGACCTGAGTCACTGGACTGGAGTCACAGGACCAATGAGTCACTGGACCACACCCAGAGACTATATAATAGACAGGGTGGTGGTTAATGATCTCTGTGATGAACAAAAACTCAATCTAGTAGTCTTTGGAGCTAAAAGAACGGATTTTGGCAAAGCTACGTAGGTGAATTTCTTTTTGTGAACTATTAAAGCCCTTGGCAGACGGTGTGCATATCGCTGCCAAGTTTGAGATAAGAACTGTGGAGTGTGCCAAGTGCTTCTTTAACCCTCGACTGGCTGTGTTTTTGTGGGTATCTGCAGAGGGGGACAGATCAGCCACTGGCAGGCCACAACACAGCCAGTGCAATTCCAGCCACCAGTCATGACCCTGTTGCTGGTACCAGGCTGGCCACTGCTGCAACTCCAGCCACCGGTCATGGCTCCACCACCAATGCCAGCCCAACAGCTGGCCCTGCCAGCCGCTCCCCCTCCATGATTTAGAGTGACATTTGATGGGACCCCAGGAAGTCTAGCCTACTTCCTCAATCAAGTCTGAGCTAACATCGACTGTTATAGAGATCAATACCCAACCAATCGAGACTTGCAATTGCGGATGGCATGAATGAGGGAGAGGCGGCAGAGTGGATAGCTGAGCAACATGACAAGGAAGGTCCCAATGTAAACGATGCTGACAAATTCATCCAGTTGCTCTGAGGCCAGTTTGAATATATGGCCCATCGAGTAGAAGCCAAGGCCCAGATCAAGGCATTGAAGCAAGCGGGACAGCCTCCCAAGGAGTTAGTGTGGGAGTTCTGAAGACTGGCTGGGAAACTGAGGGACTGGCCGGAACGCCTCCTTGTCCACCACTTCAAGGAGGCCCTTGACCCAGTCCTCCAACAAGCTTGCGGAATCAGGGGACCACTAGAGCGTATACAAGCATGGTACAGCACAGCAGTGACCATGCATCTGGAGATCCACCCCCATAGAAAGCCAACTGCAGAGAAACCAATGAGAAGACCCCTGGGTCACCGAACCCTGGCTAAGCCACCCGAAAAGCCACAACCCACACCATCCAGGACTATCAAATGCTACCAGTGTGTCAGCACAGGCACAAAGCATCCAAATGCTTGGCTCCAGCCCCGGTCCCCCAAGCCCGGACTCCAGCCACACCCTGGGTAAGAAAGACCCCACAGAAGCTGCCGGATAAAGGAAAAATCACCAAGCAGGCTGTGGAGGTTCCACTCCTTCCAAACTAAGTCGAGGGAACTCCAGCCAGAGAATCCCCTCTAGGCTGCACTGAAGGGAGGAGTGGTGACAACCTGATGGTAAGTGAATCCATCCATTTCACCATCAAGACCCGGATAATAGTGCCAGAAATGGGGGCCCAAGGGGAAGTAAAAGCCATCATAGACACTGGCTGCACCAGATGCCTAATCAGCCTCCCCATAGTCAAGCATCTAGGCATACTCACAAGGCCCCTAGCGTGCCCCATCCGCTTTGAACAGGTCAATGGGACATTAATAGGTGGAGCCCCTGCCACGCTAGTCACCGAACTTGTCAGACTAGAAATGGGCTGCCACCGAGAACTCATCCAGTTCGTCATAGCTCCAAAAATGATGGAATCAATCATATTGGGCCTCACATGGCTAGACAAGTGGGGACAGGGGTGAAATGCTCCTGGTTCGGACCAGATCGCCCGATCCGGTAGCAATGGAGGCAGGTGGTTTGGAGAATCAGTAGCAAAAATCCCTGCCCCCCCCCCCCAGAGGCTTTTTTTCTTTCAAATGGCTTTGACGATCCAAGCTGAGTTGCCTGATCGTCAGAGGGTTTTTTAGAACCCTGTGCCGATCAAGGCAACTCTGCTTGGATCGTCAGAGCTATTTAAAAGAAAAAAAGTTTTTTTCTTTTAAATGCCTCTGACAATCCAAGCTCTGATGATCCCAGCTGAGTTGCCTGATCGGCAGAGGGATTTTTAAAAACCCTCTGATGATCAGGCAACTCAGCTGGGATCCTCAGAGCCTTTTGAAAGCATTTTTTTACAACCTCTTCACCGAAGAGGTTGTAGAAAAAATGGTTTTAAAAGTAAAAAAAAATTGGCCACGCCCACCCAGTCACATTCCCCCCCCCACCAAGCCACGCCCACAGAACCGGTAGTAACAAATTTTAGATTTCACCACTGAGTGGGGACTGGCCATCACATGGGAAAATGGCTATAGGAAACTAAAAATAGGCATCGGGACATCCGGCGGTGATGTCATCATGGAGCGGGCAAGGGAACGGAGCTCCCTTTCTTTGCCAGGAGCCCTGGAAATGGTACGGACCTGGATGGGGAGGAACAGGCTTCGACTCAACCCTGCCAAGACCGAGTGGCTGTGGGTACCGGCATCTGGGTCCGATCGAGATATTCCATCGTTGACCATCGGGGGTGAGGTGAATAGGGCTTGCAACTTTTTTTTTTTAAATTTGATTTATATGCCGCCCTTCTCCGGAGACTCAGGGCGGCTTACAATGCATTAAGCAATAGCCTTCATACTTTTGTATATATTTATACAAAGTCAGCTTATTGCCCCCACAAACTGGATCCTCAATTTACCCACTTTAGAAAGGATGGAAGGTTGAGTTGACCTTGAGCCTGGCTAGGATTGAACTCGCAGAATTACAGGCAGCTGGATGTTAATTGCTGCCTTTAGTAGGAGGCATTAGCCCCCTATGCTACTCAGGCTCCTTGGGTGTCCTCCTGGATTCACGGTTGTCTCTGGAAGATCATGTGACAACCGTGACCAGGGGAGCATTCGCCCAGGTTCACCTGGTGCGCCAGTTGCGGCCTTACTTGGACCAAGATGCCTTACACACTGTTACTCATGTGCTGGTCAACTCCAGTCTTGACTACTGCAACGCTCTCCACCTAGGGCTGCCCTTGAAAACCACTCAAAGGCTTCAGCTGGTGCAAAATACGGCTGCGCAGGTTGTGATGGGAGCGTCCCGACACTCCCATGTTACACCCCTCCTGCGTGACCTGCATTGGTTACCGGTTGCCCTTCGGGTGAGGTTCAAGGTGCTGGTTATCACCTACAAAGCCCTTCATGGCCTAGGCCTGGGATATTTGTCGGACCCCCTGCAGCCAGCGACAATCCCCAATCGCCCTGTGCGTTCACACAGACAAGGCCTCCTCAGGGTGCTGTCGGCCAGACAGTGTTGGCTGGTGACCCTCAGGGGGAGAGGTTTCTCTGTGGGCGCACCCACCCTCTGGAACCAACTTCCTTTGGAGCTCCGGATGGCTCCTGACCGTCACACATTCTGCCATGATTTGAAGACCTGGTTGTTTCACAGTTTGGACTGGCGGGGATTTCTTAATTAATCTAAATTGTTTTAAATTAGAATTTTTAAATTTCACTGGGTTTTTTTTGCAGATATTTTTTATTTTTTCCCAAACTTCAACATAAAATATAATTTTCAAGAGCAAAGTTTTGATCCAGTCATAGATGGTTACCATGCTTACAATCCTTTAACAAGCTCCATTCACAATTTCTCATTACATCTTTTAGAAGTAAAAAATTCAAAACTTAACAGAACCAATTTTAACATCAATTCTAACATCTTCATCTAAACAAATCCATTATATCAATACAAGTTAATTTCAAATTCACTTTCACTCATTTTTATATCTATATATCAATCCTAGTCATATCTTGTTCTTCTTCATCTTGTATCTTTTACAATCCATATCCAAATAATTTTTAACAATATTCTAACCTCTTATTCTAAGTGTTTACCTTACAATTTTATCACCATTAATCTTAATTTCAAATTAGTACAACTCCATTTTTATTACACTTTATAAAACAAAATTCTGTCTAGTTTTTAATCCTTTGGCCCTTATCCTCAAATCTTAATATCTAGCTTTATCAATTTATCTTGATTTCTTTACATATTACACAGGTTTATCACAAAGACATGTTTTATTTAGTCTAATTTCCAACATATTTTCTACCATACCTCCCTCTATTATTTGGCTGTCTTCCAACGTATTCTGTCTGGCTGATTCTCAGCATAGTCCCCTCTAAAAACACCAACTATTTAATTAATTTCAATATAGTCTCCTCCAAGCCAACCACCATTATTGGCTGATTTCCAGCATATTATATTTGGCTGATTTCCAGCATAATCCCCTCCAACTCTCCTCCTATTTGTTTGGCTGATTTCCAGCATTTTATGGGCTGGTTTCCAGCATATTGTGTTTGGCTGATTTCCAGAATAGTCTCCTCCAACTCTCCTCCTATACATTTGGCTGATTTCCAGCATTTTATAGGCTGATTTCCAGCATATTGTGTTTGGCTGATTTCCAGCATATTCTCCTCCAACTCTCCTCCTATACGTTTGGCTGATTTCCAGCATTTTATAGGCTGATTTCCAGCATAGTCTCCTCCAACTCTCCTCCTATACGTTTGGCTGATTTCCAGCATTTTATAGGCTGATTTCCAGCATATTGTGTTTGGCTGATTTCCAGCATATTCTCCTCTAACTCTCCTCCTATACATTTGGCTGATTTCCAGCATTTTATAGGCTGATTTCCAGCATATTGTGTTTGGCTGATTTCCAGCATATTCTCCTCCAAGGCTCCCACTCTTGTTTGGCTGATTTCCAGCATAGTCTCCTCCAACTCTTCTATATTTATTAGGCTGATTTACAGCATTTCAGATTAATTTCCAACGTATTTCCTCCGAGTCTCAAACTCTTATCTAGTTGGTATCCATCCCACTTATTTTAATTTCCTTTAAGATATAATTATCTATTTTATATAATTTTCCTGTCATACTCTTTCAATTTAAATCTCAATATATTTCATAATAATCATCATTTCCAGCATATATTACATTAATTCACAATTTATTGCTAGTATCTGTGTATCTTGTATTTTGTTCAATAAATCCTTATTCATCAATTTAACATTTGTTTGCAAATTAGAATTAAAGCATATTACATCAAACAATAAATTTTCTTAAAGTTGTCCCGCCTCAAAATATGCTCTTCTTTATTATTTTTAATCCCCTATATATCATCCTGTATTTTAATTGCCATCTCTTATTTTCTATTTTTATTACTCCAAAAGCCTTCCTGTTTTTATCCAAAAATCATATATACTTTTAGGCTTTTAAACTTTACATTTCAGTTAATTACATTTAAATTTATCCACTTTATTTCTTCCTTTTCTTCCTTTTCCTATCTGTCCATAAATGTTCCATTTCAAAGTTCATCTGCTCAAGTTGAGAAATTCTGTATATCCCTTTAAAGCTTTTATAATGTCTGTTCCAAGCATGATGTATCAACTTCCTGTCTTTGGTTGCTGCGCCACACCTAAATTTTGTTTGCTGAGCTAGTTGTTCTCCATTGTTAAACATCCAAAATATTCTTTCTTTCTTCTTTCTTAAAATCATCTGGGACAGAATAGAAATCTCCAAAATCCATGTGTCTAATGTTAATTTCAAATAATCCAAAGTAAAAAGCCATTTAAAATATTTCTTTTTTAAACAGAAAGAGAAATCTCTTCAATCCACTTTCCTGCTTAGTCACTGCAAACTCCATAGCTATTTTGTAGCCATCCTTCTGTCTATCTTCATTAGCTTCATTTACTTTCAGAGGCGTTAGCTTCCAAAGAAACATTTCTCCAATCCACTCCAATTAAAGGCAAAGTCAATTTTCAAAATTATTAATGCCAATTCTTCCAAGTCAAATTTACAGAAACAAAGTCTAATTTGGGTCTTTTTCCATTTTTTTCCCCTTTTAGTCTTTAAGCCCTGCAGCTCAGCAGCCGCTTTTTGCGTTTGGGGTCTTAGGTTTTTTTAAAAGTCCTAATAAATGTGTTGTATTGCCTGGGTTGGTGTCACTCACCCGGCTTCGAGATATTTGCTCTTTCTTCTTCTTCTTCCAGCACAATCCTTGTTCCCGGTTGCCGTGGTTTCAAGACAGCTGCCATGGCTGCCGTTCCACTGCCGCCGGTGTGAAGGAAAAGCCTCTGGCCCCGAGGAACCTGCCCATTCCTCTCGGCCACCCAAGGGGTTCCTTCTTGTCTCCCTGTCCCTGCAAGACAGGGGAGGTCTGAAGACCTGTCGGCGGCAGCTTGGCAGACGGGATTTGGCAAAGCTCCACGGAGCTCACCATTTCCCCGTCTGTGTCCCCGTGGCGCCAACCGGAAATTCCCTAAATTTCACTGTTTTAATGAGGGATTATGCATTTTTATTGTTGTGAGCCACCCTGAGTCCTCAGAGATAGGGTGGCATATAAATTGCATAAATAAATAAATATACAATATAGAAGGGAAGAAAAAAAGAAAATAATACAAAAATTATTCACAAAGTTATACTCTCAAGAAGATATAGCAGAAGATAAAATTAAACAATATATAGAGACAATGAATATGAGTAAAATTGCTGAAGAACAAAGGGAGATGCTAAATGGACCAATAACCACAACAGAATTAAGAGTTGCATTGCAAAAACAAAAAAATAATAAATCACCAGGCCCAGACGGAATCCCTGTTGAGTTATATAAAGATGTACAAGAGACATTAGAATGGATAATGCTGGAAACATTTAACGAGGTTCTTGAGGAGGCTAAGCTACCAGTAATGTGGACAGAAGCACTCATTAGGCTTATTCCAAAGGATGATACAGATCACCAACAAATCCAAAACTACAGACCAATTTCACTATTAAATACGGACTACAAAATATTCCCATCGAAAATAACAGAAAGAATTAAAAGAATTCTGAACAATTACATACACTCAGACCAAAATGGATTTTAACAGGACGACAGATAAAAAACAACATGAGGGTTATAATGAATACTCTAGAATTTTACAAAGCACATCCTGAAAAACAGGCTGCACTGGTTTTCCTTGATGCCCAAAAAGCATTTGACAATTTAAATTGGAAATTTATTATAATGCAATTAAAAGTTATGAAATTTGGGGAGCAATTCGAAAGGATGGTTGAAAAAATCTATACTAATCAAACAGCCAAAGTAATAATGAATGATGATATCACAGGAAAATTTGACATAAATAAAGGAGTAGGACAAGGATGCCCACTCTCCCCTCTTCTATTCATCCTAACCTTAGAAACACTTCTGATAAAAATTAGAGAAGATCAAGTAATAAAGGGTTTAAAAATCAAAAAAGAAGAGTATAAAGTCCAAGCATTCGCTGATGATTTAGTATTCATATTGGAAGAACCACTAGAATCAGGACCTACATTAATTCAAAAAGTAGAAGAATTTGGCAAGGCAGTGGGGCTTAAAATTAACAAAAATAAAACTAAATTAATAACCAAAAATCTTACAAAAAGACAAGAAAGCAAATCAGAAGAAAAAACAAAAATGCAAGTAACCAAGAAAATAAAATACCTAGGGATTTGGTCAGTGGTGGGATTCAGCCAGCTCGCACCTATTCAGGAGAACCAGTTGTTAACTTTCTAAGCAGTTCAGAAAACTGGTTGTTGGGAGAAATCTTTTTTTTTTCCACTTTGCAGGGCTAATCCTGTAAGGAAGGCAGGAAAGACCCAGATTGTGGGGGCAATAAGATGACTTTGTATATAAAAGAACACCGCTTAGGGAGCCCCGAAAGCCCTACTAAGCAGGTATATACGAAAGTATGAAGGCTATTGCTTAATGCATTGTAAGCCGCCCTGAGTCTCCGGAGAAGGGCGGCATATAAATCGAACCAATAAATAAATAAATAAATAAATAAATAAATAAATAAGGAAACATTCTGGTGTTCTTTCTAGCCTAATCTTTATTGCCTTGTTTACAGAAACTGCCTCTCTGGTTAACCCTTATTACATTGTAACAGCTAAGGCGAAGCACCCATCAACATGAGTGATGTTGAGTTGGCCATGCCCACATGGTCACATGACCACCGAGCCACGCCTACCCAGCTGGTCATTAGGGCAGAGAACCGGTTGTTAAATTATTTGAATCCCACCACTGGATTTGGTTAACAGCTAAGTGCTCCTCAATTAAGGAGGATAACTATGACAGAATAATACAACAAATAAAAAAAAGATCTGGAAAACTGGAGAAATTTACAATTGTCATTTATTGGGAGGATTGCAACTATTAAAATGAACATATTGCCGAAAGTATTATTTTTATTTCAAGTCATACCATTAAATCCAGGGAAAACATTTTTTGAAGAACTAAACAAATTAACTACAAAATGTATTTGGCAGGGGAAAAAACCTAGGATTAAATTAAAACTTTTACAGGACACTAAAGATAAAGGTGGCTTTGCACTACCAGAGTGGGAAATATACTATCAGGCGGCTACATTAATTTGGCTAAAAGATTGGATGGAATTAAGAAACAAAAGAGTTTTAGCTATAGAAGGACACGACTTACAAGTGGGATGGCATGCATTCCTATGGGACGAAAAATCTAAAACACACAAATATTTTCAAAGACATATACTAAGGAATGCTCTATTACAGACCTGGCAAATATTTTTTTAAAAGCATTATATAAAAATCCCAAAGTGGCTTTCCACAATGGAAGCATTGAAACATCCAAATTTAATAGATATAGACAACGTAATAAGATATAAGGATTTGTTGAATGACCAGGGAAATTTGAAAACTAAACAAGAATTAGAACAAGACCAGGGCAGGGAGATAGATTGGTGAACATAGACACAAATTCAGTCCAAATATAAAGAGGATATAAAATTATATGAATTCCAGAATGAAAAGCAATAATTAGATAGATTTATACAAGGAACGGAGGAAAAATCAATTAGCAAAATATATAAATATCTATTGAGATATAAAATGGAAGAAGAGGTTGTCAAGGAGACAATGATAAACTGGGCAAAAAATTGTAGATACAGTATAGAATTGGAGAAATGAGAAAAAATGTGGGAAACAAATTTAAAATTGACTATGTCCGTGGCATACAAGGAAAACCAGTACAAGATGTTCTATAGATGGCACCTTCCACTGGCAAGGCTTGCCAAGATGTTTCCTAATACTTCACCAACCTGCTGGAAATGCAAAAAATCATATGGAACATATTACCATCTATGGTGGATGTGCACATCTGCAAAAAAAATATTGGACCAAAATTAGAAAATGGTTGGAAGAGATAATTGAGCAACCCATAGACTGGAAACCACAGCTATACTTATTGGGAATACTTACCAGAAAATATACCAAAGAAATACAATACCTAATTTTACATATAATAATGGCAGCCAGTATAACATACCCACAGAATTGGAAAAACAACAATATACCAAAAGAGGAAGAAGTGATAAGAAAAATTTTGGACTGTGCAGAGATGGACAAATTAACGAAAGAGATAAAAGAAAAGGAAAGAATATTATTTAATATTCCATATATTATGGAATAAATGGTATAACTGGCTAGAGATTAGAAATAACAAATAAGAACAACTGGAAAAATGTTTCCAGAAAACCCCCGACTCCCAGTAAAGATGCGGAAGCAGGCATTTTCCAAAGTTCTCTTTACTAGAAATAGGTAAACTGGCACATCTGGGAAATCCCGAATCGGAAAAGCCCGGGCTTTCCTTCAGTAATTCAAAGCTCCCAAAACCACCCCCTTTCTCCTCAATCGATCACATGCTCCAATCAACGTCCATTCCACCTCGACCCAGCCCCTGACCACTCCTCCTCCAGATGCTGGATCACCCTGATCTTGACCGATACAAAGAATGCTATTATGTCTACTAATTCCCCTCTCCTAAATCCCCCCACCTACTTTCCCACACATGAGGAGGTGGCAGCATTGAAGCTTCCGGCCTAATATGGCTTCCAAGGCTGACAGACAGCCTTTAACTGCCCTCTTGGCAGCTTCCAATTCAAAGTCATGCCGTTTGATCTGCAGGGAGCCCCAGCAGTCTTCATGCAATTAATCAATGAAGTGCTACATGAGCACTTTTAAAAGGGGGTCCTAGTTTACCTAGATGGCATTCTTATATTCAGCAAAACTAGACAAGCATGTAAAGCTAGTGAGGCAAGTGCTGAAAAAACTCCTCGCCACAAACCTCTATGCAAAGCTGTCAAAACTTGAATTCCATCAGACCTCCCTAGATTATCTAGGCTCCCAAATATCCAGAGGAGGGGTGGAAATGGATCCAGGAAAAGTGAAAGTGGTGCTAGACTGGCAGCCCCCATGCACACACAAACAGCTTCAAAGCTTCCTGGGGTTCACAAACTTTTACAGACAAATTATCCCAGCATTCACAGAAGCTGCCCTGCCCCTAACAGAACTGTTAAAAATGGGGTCTCCTCCTGTGACACCACAGCTGAGCCAACTGCTCACCTGGTCAATGGACTGCCAAAGAGCCTTTGAGAAATTAAAACATCTCTTTGCCAAAGAGCCGATCCTCCAACACCCAGACCCAGAACAACAATTCATCATCCAAGTGGACGCCAGCGATGTAGCCGTGGAAGCTGTGCTCCTATAGAAGGACCCACAAAGACAGCTCCTACCCTGTGTCTACATGTCCAAGAAGCTCACAGAAACCAAAAGGAGGTGGGCCATTTGCGAGAAAGAAGCCTACGCAGTCTGCTGGGCCCTCCTTTCCTGGAGGCAATTCCTAGAAGGGGGTAAAGTGCCCTTTGAGGTCTGGACTGATCACAAAAACCTCAAAGCGCTAAAAAAAAACCCAGAAAACTATCTCCCAAACAAATCCGCTGGGCACAATACTTCAGACGACTTAAATTTGAACTGAAGTACATCCCAGCGGGGGAAAATCTGGTAGCTGATGCCCTATCGAGAAAACCCCAATTTGATGGCTGCAGGGAAGAAGTCATCCACGCCATCACCCCCCCCCCCCCCCCCCGCAATCAGCCACCCAAGTCACCACTAGGGGCCAAACTATGAGACAACCTGATCCTGGGCGGGACAAGCTGACAGCAGCACTGAAAGCAGCGCTTCCAACTGACCCATGGTTCATAGATAATAGAGACATCTTGACCATGAGAAATGGACTGGCTTGGAACGGATCAAAACTATAATCATCAAAATTATGACAAATCAAGGCTTGAACTATCTCGCTTTGCATGTAATGAGTCTGTCTCATATATTAGTTTCACCTTTTAAGTTGCATTACTGAAATAAATGAACTTTTGCACGATATTCTAATTTTTCGAGTTTCACCTGTAGTTCATTGGAAAGGGTACCCTTTGTCTGAAGCTACTTGGGTTAAAAGCTGGGATGTGAAAGCAGACAGACTAGTAAAACAATTCCATGATAAATACCCTGATAAGCCGAAGAGTGCCCCGGGGGGGGGGGGGGGGCGAAGAGGTGGTTTGTCTATTGAATTAACCCCCTGTGTTACTCTCATTGCAGGACACAATCTTCTGATGGGGGGGGGGGGGGTGGCCTGTCAGGCCTAGAAGCCATCTTTTGCATTGGGCCTTCAGGCCTGCCACATTTACTGCTGTGGGAAACTGGGAGGGAGGATTTTATATAGTCATAATAACATTCCTTTCTCAGAGAGTCAAGGACATCTTGCCCTGCACCTGGAGGGGTGTGATTAGGAGGCATCTTCAGTTGGGACGGTGCTTTGATTGGACCATATGATGGACATGTGGGTGCTGGTCAGGGACTTGGACTTTTCTTTGGGTGGGGAAAACCTGGAAGTTTTCAGATTCAGGTTTTCCCAGATGTACCAATATGACATCTCTAATAAAGTGGAACTTTGAGGAACTTCAAGCCTTGGAGTCTTCTTTCATTGAGGGTATTACTTGAAACCCTGACATTAACCCGAATCTCCTTTAAAACTCAACCAGCTCTCCGGACTCCGGGGTGCTGTCCATGGTTCTGAGCCCCGAACATTGACCTGACACCAGGTGGCGTGAAGACTCAGGGAAGATAGAGGAAGACAAAGCGACTACAGAGGGAGCCACAGGGGCTTTCAGATTCAGGTTTTCCCAGATGTACCAATATGACATCTCTAATAAAGTGGAACTTTGAGGAACTTCAAGCCTCAGAGTCTTTTTTTGTTGGGGGTGTTACTTGGAACCCTGACAAGGCCACTACCCCGTGAGCCCCTGGAACCAGTGGTCATAGGGGGGCAAACCCATTATGAGGTGCAATGAATCCTCGACTCGAGGTGGCACAGGAGACAGCTCCAATACCTAATCAAGTGGAAGGGCTATCCCTTATCAGAGGCATCTTGGGTAAAGAGTAGGAACATCCAAGCTGACTGCCTCATAGCTAAATTCCATGCAGACAACACAAACAAGCCTCGAAGGGGGGGGGATCGCAACCCGAAAACCTATACCTGTACTCAAACTGGGCTTTGCACAGGTCACCTTCAGGAAGTGAGGGGAGCTGAATGTCAACTTGCAAAGCATCCCTGCTCTGCTCTCAAGTTGCCATAGGTAAGGGGGATGGGAAAGCGAACTTCGCAGCTGCATTAAGGAGCTGGCATCTCAGTCAAAACAATGCACATTCCAACCAATATGCCAAGGTTGTCTCCATGGAAACCCACAGTGGCTGGAGGGAGTGACTTTTACAACCCGCAAAATTGCTTTGTTGGGCAATGTGACTGATGACACATATAGGGGGCAGGGGGAAACAGGGTCAGAGGCAAAGCACAAATTAACTGAGGTCAGAGTTGGCTCCACCTGGTCCGTGCCGGCATGAAGCTCCTAATAAATTACTGGATTTCTTTTGAAGCTTGGCTTGAGGCTCATGATTTAATTAGGGCATCTGTCGAAACCCTGACAAACACTTTATATGCAATAATTCAGTAAACCCAGCGAAAGGATTTCCCGCCAGCTCTTTAATGCAATTCAGAATAACTGCCTAAAAAGTCACAGCTTTAATAAACACACAGTACCCTTGAGCTTAGTACTGATCTGCAATTGCTTTATGGCAGATTTGCCACATTTCTTTTTAAAAGGAAGTGAACATGGTTGGATCTTTTATTTTCTTTAAAAAGTCCAATTTTATCTTATTTATATCCCTCAGCACCTAAAGTGCAAAAATAACAACTAAAGATAACCATTTTAATTCAAAAGTTACATAAATATATATTGGTTCTTGTTAGGATATGATTTGGGCCTAACAGTTGTCCAGGCAATATATGTATTCTGTGACTTTAAGTTTTAATGCTGCATCATGCTGTAATGCTGAGTCATGCTATAATTAATTGTAATTTAACAATGTATTTAAGAAAGATACTGTAAGGTATTCAGTGGATGATAAGTTGCTATCGTGTGTGGGTGGATCTGCTACCATCTGGAGTTTGTAAACCAACTACTGTTTGTTTGGTAAGAGTTTGTTTGGAGTTAACCGGTAAAGACTTGGACTGTTTAGAAGACTACGAGATTGTTTATTTCCCATTATAAAGACAACTTTTGATAACACCAGTTTGTATGTACCTCCATCTCATTGCTCTCAGCAACGTTTCTCTGTGCACTTTACTCTGCTAGTTGTTACACAACAACAATATCCTTAACATTGGTTATGGGCCCAGGGCCAACCAGGACCAACCAGAACTAACTAGGATTTTTTCAGAGTTACACTGAGAGCTAGTTTGAGCTTGTGAGTAGTACAAACTGTGTTTGTGATAAACAATCTAAGTGAAGATGGCACCAGAACAAGCAGCAAATTTTACCATGATAACCCGGTTGGACGGAACAAACTATGTATCCTGGTCTACAAAATGTAGTCTACTTTTGCGTAGAGAAGGACTGTGGGACATAGTTAATAATCCACCAGATGTAACAGCATGGGATCCTGCTGATGAAGAAGATGCCAAGAAATTAGCCAAGTTTAACAGAGACAATGAACGAGCTCTATGTATTATTGGACTGACATGGGTGACCAGCAGCTTGTCCATATCCATGGTGAAGAGTCTGCTGCTAGGTGTTGGACCAAGTTGAAGAGACTATATGTTCGTGACTCTGTGGGTGCTCATATATATCTCACACGAAAATTATTTCGACAACATCTTCTTAAAGGGGGAGATATGATGGCTCATTTGGAATCCATGACCAGAAGTTTCCAGGAGCTGCATGAAAAGGAACTTGTTTTCTCTGAACTACAACAAGTTTATATAATTCTTTCGTCTTTGGACGATAGTTATGACAACTTTGTTTCTTCGTTAGAGGTTTTGTCCAGAGATGAACTGACATTGGCTGGCATAACCGGTAGGTTGTTGGAAGAATCCAAAAGAAGACAAGAAGGGGATCAGTTGAGAGTGCAACAACCAAAAGAAGATAAAATGTACTCAACTGCTTATTTTGTAAAACGTTGTTTTGCTTGTGGGACTAAAGGGCATATAGCTAAACATTGTAAAAATAAGAAAATGCCTGTTAGGGAAAATAATAGACCCAAGAAGGGTTGTAATTTAGCTATATCTAGTTCAACTACTGATGTTAACCAGGATTGTTGGGTTGTTGATAGTGGTGCTTCTCAATCTATTACTAGAAGTAGAAAATGTTTTGTTAAAATGGAGAAGAGTAACCAACATGTTAAACTAGCAAATGGCTGGAAGGTTAAGGTAGCTGGAAAGGGTGTTGCTCATTGGTCATTGAGTAATGAACCATTGCCTATGTTATATATTCCTGGTTTAAAATTCAATTTAGTATCTGTTAAATCTTTGGTACAATTTGGGTTTACAGTAACATTTAAAAATGATAAGTGTCTTATAGAGAAAGATGGCAAGGTTGTTACTGCAAGTTTAGAAAATGATTTATTCATTTTAAGGGAGAACCCAGTATTGGTGGCTAAGTCTAAGTCTGTTTATGAGAATGTTAAACCACATGATGAATGTATTCATCTGTTACATCGGAGACTTGGGCACTTAAATTTCAGGACGTTAAAGAAGACAGTGCAATTATCGGAAGGGATAAAACTACAAGCATGTAGTAAATATCTGAACCGTAATGCCTGTAGTCAGCAGAAAAGTAGGGTTACACCAGCAAACCGAGTTAATGGTTTTAAAATTACAAAGCCGTTAGAGGTAGTGTTTATAGACCTAATTGGACCCAAGAAACCCAGTATAGGAGGTGCCTGCTATATTCTAAGTATAGTAGACCATTATTCAAGATATGGATTCTGTTATCTTATGAAAACAAAATGTGAAACATTCCAGCATATAAAAAACTGGCTGCGTTTTGTGGAAAGAAAGCAGAAATTTAAAGTTAAATGCTTAGTGACCGATAATGGTACAGAATTTACTAACCAAAGGTTAGAAAAGTTTTTGCAGGATGCAGGGATCCAGCATAAACGATCTGCTCCTTACAGACCACAGCATAATTCCTATATTGAGAGGCGAGGACAAACATTACAAGCCATGATTAGAACTATGTTGGCAGATTCTGGTTTGCCTGACAATTTATGGGGCGAGGCTGTTATGTGTGCTAACCATGTGCTAAACAACGTGGTTCATTCCTCTACAGGTGAGATACCATTCACCTTATGGCATGGGAGGAAACCAAATCTTAGTTATTTACACACATTTGGAGCCCCAGCTTGGGTACATATTCCATCTAGTGTTAGGAGAAAAGATCAACAAAGAGCCAGAAAAATGTTTTTTGTTGGCTATGAATCAAATCATAGATCTTTTAGATTTTGGGCACAGGGTACTACTAGCGTTTACTGTAGTGCAAGTGCTAAATTTTTAGAGCACGAAGGATGGGATAAACTAGAGCGTGCAGATTTCAGACATGATAATACTGTTAGTATAGAGCATCATATCCCTGATGAGAGTCCTGAGGATATAGATACTGTAGAATCCTCTATTAAGGTTGAGGAACAGGAAGTAGGTTTAGGGGAGGATGAAACTGAAACATCTGAAATGAGTCCTGTATTGCCTAGAAGATCTACTAGGGAAAGGCATCCACCGGATCGATATAAGGCAACTGTAGTTTGCCAAGTTAACATCGAACCTTCAAGTTATGATGATATCAGGCTTTATCCTGAAAAAGAGCAGAAGGCTTGGAAGGAGGCAATGAGTAAGGAAATTAAGTCATTGACTGATTTAGATGTTTATGAAAATGTGAAATTGCCACCTGGTGAGAAATTAATAGGTTGTAGATGGGTTTACAAAATTAAGAAAGGTATAGATGGGACAGTAACCCATAAAGCTCGCCTTGTAGCTCAAGGTTTTTCTCAGACCAAAAAAGATTTCGATGAGGTTTTTGCTCCTAGTTTACGTGCTAGTACTTTAAGAACAATGCTGGTATGGGCGGCTAAGAACAAATATAGTATTAACCATATAGATGTGGAGACGGCATACTTGCATGCTCCATTAAGGCACACCATCTATATGAGGAAGCCTTTAGGAGTTGAAACACAAAACCAAACTGATTGTTGGAAGCTCAAGAAAAGCCTTTATGGTTTGAAACAATCGGGGTTTGAGTGGAACCAATGCATAGTTAAAGAGCTAAATAAGATTGGTTTTCATGAAGGTGTAGCGGATAAATGTCTCTTTAAGAGAGAAAGTAATGGGTTAGTTTCATTTTTGTTATTGTTTACAGATGACATAGCTATAATAACGAAAACTGACAAGGAAGCCATAGATATTGTTCACCAGTTACAAATTAAATTTAAGATCAGAAATTTAGGAAATATCAGGCATTATTTGGGACTAGATATTAGTCAAACAGCTAGAGGTTATAAAATATCTCAATCTAGCAAAATTAGCCAGATGTTGAAGCGTTATGGCATGGAGCTATGTAAGCCGGCCAAGACACCTATGGCACAGGATTTTAACCATGAAGATATCCAAAGCCCTAACTTTAGTAAGGAGATCTACCAGTCTCTTATAGGTAGTCTATCTTATATCAGCAATTGGTCAAGACCGGATATATCATTTAGCGTAAATCAATTAGCAAGATATAATGCAGAGCCAACTGATAGGCATTGGCAGGCCGCAAAGCGTATACTAAGATATCTAAAAATGACGATGCATTATGCATTGTATCTAGAACCTAACCAAGATTTAGTACTGAGCGCATATGCTGATGCCAGTTTCGCTACTGATGTGACCACTAGAAAGTCTACATCGGGTATAGCTATAATGTTAGGCAATTGTTTGATTGGCTGGAAATCAATTCGTCAAAAACATATTAGTCTATCTACAATGGAGGCAGAATTTTCATGTCTATCACTGGTATGCACTGATCTGATATATTACAAACAACTAATGATGGATATTGGTTTAAAAATGGATTATCCAATTGTAATACATGAGGACAATCAAGCTGCTATAAACATGGCAACTAATTTAGCAGTTAAAACTAGATCCAAGCATACTGACATTCGGTATCTGAATGTTCACCAAAGTATCCAAAGCAATATGGTTAAACTGGAATATTGCATGTCGGAAAACAATATCGCGGATAACTTTACCAAAGCTCAAGGTACTGTCAAACATAAAGCTTGTTGTGAAAGCTATGGATTGAGGATCTAAACTGTATATATTGTATCTAAACTGTATATATTGTATTTAAACTGTATATATTGACCTGTCCAAAGGGGAGCATGTTAGGATATGATTTGGGCCTAACAGTTGTCCAGGCAATATATGTATTCTGTGACTTTAAGTTTTAATGCTGCATCATGCTGTAATGCTGAGTCATGCTATAATTAATTGTAATTTAACAATGTATTTAAGAAAGATACTGTAAGGTATTCAGTGGATGATAAGTTGCTATCGTGTGTGGGTGGATCTGCTACCATCTGGAGTTTGTAAACCAACTACTGTTTGTTTGGTAAGAGTTTGTTTGGAGTTAACCGGTAAAGACTTGGACTGTTTAGAAGACTACGAGATTGTTTATTTCCCATTATAAAGACAACTTTTGATAACACCAGTTTGTATGTACCTCCATCTCATTGCTCTCAGCAACGTTTCTCTGTGCACTTTACTCTGCTAGTTGTTACACAACAACAATATCCTTAACACATTTGTCAGGATTGGGGGCAGGGGGAAACAACCCGCAAAATTGCTTTGTTGGGCAATGTGACTGATGACACATATTGGGGGCAGGGGGAAACAGGGTCAGAGGCAAAGCACAAATTAACTGAGGTCAGAGTTGGCTCCACCTGGTCCGTGCCGGCATGAAGCTCCTAATAAATTACTGGATTTCTTTTGAAGCTTGGCTTGAGGCTCATGATTTAATTAGGGCATCTGTCGAAACCCTGACAAACACTTTATATGCAATAATTCAGTAAACCCAGCGAAAGGATTTCCCGCCAGCTCTTTAATGCAATTCAGAATAACTGCCTAAAAAGTCACAGCTTTAATAAACACACAGTACCCTTGAGCTTAGTACTGATCTGCAATTGCTTTATGGCAGATTTGCCACATTTCTTTTTAAAAGGAAGTGAACATGGTTGGATCTTTTATTTTCTTTAAAAAGTCCAATTTTATCTTATTTATATCCCTCAGCACCTAAAGTGCAAAAATAACAACTAAAGATAACCATTTTAATTCAAAAGTTACATAAATATATATTGGTTCTGACAATAAATGCTCAGTATTGAGTGTTGAGAGACAGTTGCTTTATACCACAGAGATTTGTCTGCAGAATTTTCTGATTATACCTATCTTATACATACATAGAATAACAGAGTTGGAAGGGACCTTGCAGATCTTCTAGTCCAACCCCCTGCTCAAGCAGGAGATCCTATACCAATTCAGACAAATGGCTGTCCAGTCCCTTTTTAAAAGCCTCCAGTGATGGAGCATCCACAACTTCTGAAGGCAAGCCGTTCCACAGGTTTATTGTTCTCATGAAATTTCTTCTTAGTTCTAGGTTGCTTCTCTCCTTGGTTGGTTTCCATCCATTGCTTCTTTCCTTGCCTTCTGGTGCTTTAGAAAATAGCCCCTCAAATATTAGAACACTGCTATTATGTTGCCCCTAGTCCTTCTTTTCACTAGACTAGACATACCCAATTCTTGCAACTGTTCTTCATGTGTTTTAGCCTCCAGCCCCCTAATCATTTTTGTTGCTCTTCTCGGCACTGTTTCCAGAGTCTCAACATCTTTCTTATATTGTGGTGTCCAAAACTGGATACACTATTCCAAAGTGTAGTCTTGCCAAGGACTTATAAAGTGGTACTAACACTTCATGTGATCTTGATTCTGTATCTTTGTTAATGCAGCCTAGAATTGCACTGGCTTTTTTGGCAGCTGCAGCACACTGCTGGATCATATTTAACTAAGTCATTTAGCAATAGCAATAGCACTTAGACTTATACAGTACACTGCTTCATAGTGCTTTATAGCCCTCTCTAAGCAGTTTAAAGAGTCAGCATATTGCCCCCAACAATTTGGGTCCTCATTTTACCCACCTTGGAAGGATGGAAAGCTGAATTAACCTTGAGCCAGTCAGGATCAAACCCCTGGCAGTCAGCAGAATTAGCCTCCAATACTGCATTTTAACCACTGCACCATCACGGCTCTATTTATGAAGATATTGAAGGGAACTGGGCCTAAGACGGAATCTTGTGGTACCCCACTGCTTTCTTCCTTCCATGTAGATGTAGTATCATTAAGAACTACTTGTTGAGTATGGTTTGTCAGCCAGTTACAAATCCATCTGGTGGTGATGCTGTCTATCCCACATTTTTCTATTTTTTATCTATTTTTTTTATTATCTTTTCCAGTATCTTCCCGGGTATTGATGTTAGGCTGATTGGTCTGTAGTTTCCTGGGTCAGTTTTTTTCCCCCTTTTTTGAAGATGGGAACCACATCAGCTCTTTTCCAATTCTCAGGTAATTTCCTGGTGCTCCAGGGATTTTTGAAAGATATGGCACAATGGTTCTGAGGTAATATCTGCCAGGTCCTTCAGAACTCTGGGATGTAATCCGTCAGGTCCTGGTGATTTATATTTGTCAAGGTCAGATAGGTGTTCTCTAAACATTTACTTGCTTATTTTAATTTTTATTTCTAGTCTCTCTTTTATGGTTAGGTTTTTGGTAGGTTGGGCTACAGTTTCTTTTTGTGTGAAGACTGATGCAAACAATGAGTTAAGCAGTTCTGTTTTCTCTCTGCTGTCTGTTACTTCTTTGCCATCCTCTCTCTTTAGTAGACTGACTGTTTCCTTGACTTTTTTCTTGTTATTCATATGTTGAAAGAAACTTTTTTTAAAAATTATTTTTGACTTTTGTTGCAAGTCTTTGTTCATTCTGAGCCTTTGCTTTCTTGGGGTGCACTGAGGGAGCTCAACCAATCTCATTGTACATATGTTGTGCACTGAGAATAAAGATTTGAAATTGAGAATCTATTGATGACTTCCCCTTTATACTGTAGGTGTCTGCATATTTTCTTCCAGGAGTAGGCTATGAAAGCAATTGGTCAGTTCCAGAGGAGCTTCACTGGAGTGGGCTAGGGTAGATAGTAGGGGCATTGCTCTTGGTTGTTGTTTTATTCTAAAAGTGACATGTTTCCATCGGTCTTCCTCTTTAGGTTCATATATAGCAGTAGTCCCCAAACTCTGCAGCTTGGCAGCCCAGCAGGGCGGGGGGAGGGAAGAGGGGAACTAGGAAGTGCGAGCAACGGGCTGGTGCATGCAGGCACGCAGCCCTTGCGCAACGTTGAGCTGCGCACGTGCACACTGTGGCCAGCCGCTCAAGCGGCCCAATTCCGAATAGGCCATGGCCTGGTAGTGGGTTGCGGCCTGGGGGTTGGGGACCCCTGATATATAGGGTCAGTTTTTTATGGAAGCTGTTTGTTCCCTATTGTGTTCAATTTGGGTGTATCAGTTTTTTTCTTTTTGTTCATATATGGGGCCATTTTTTAGAAGCTTTTTGCTCCCTATTGTGTTTAATTTTGGTTTAGTCTTCTTGTTTAGGTTGGGGATTCTCGCTTTGTTCATTGAGTTTCAGAGTGGCTAGAGTTGCTTCTAGACCCTTTACTTTTTCTTCTAGTAATTCATATAATTTACATTTGATACATACTGTACATAGTTTGGGTCTTCTGTGGGCATAAGCTCGAACATATGACATATTAACAGATTGGTTTGTAGTTTCCTGGATCTGTTTTTCCCCCCATTTTTGTAGATGGGAACCATATCAGCTCTTTTCCAGTCTTCTGATAGTTCCCCAGTGCTCCAGGATCTTTGAAAGATATGGTTCAATGGTTGCAAGATCATGTCTGACAACTCCTTCAGAACTCTGGAATGTAATCCATCAGGTCCTGGTGATTTGAATCAATATCTTCCCATCCCTCCTTCAGGGACTCCATCCATTCATTTAGTGACATAGATGAGGAGGGTTCCCTGGGGAACTCAGGCATGGGGACGAATTCCATGCCACTGGTGACCTGGAAAGGGGTCAGACTGGTGCTACTATGCACAACACTGATGTCAGCCTCTCAAGTTGCATTTCATTCAGGGCTGACATAGTAAAGGGGGGGGGGGTTAAATTACTGCAGTAGAATGATTTAGAGAATGGCCAATAGAATAAGGGAACAAGCCAGGAAAGGGAGGGAATTTGGAGCAGAGGTCATTTCCTGGCTGCATATGAGTCCGTAAGGACGTTGTTCTAATAAATAAATGTTTTTTTTTCTTTATTATCAAAATGTGAGAGGCACGTTATTTCTTTCTTAGACAACTCTGTCTCGGACAACTATTGTATGCCACCTCAGCAAATGGCAGTAACTCTGCCCAGTTAGACTGCTGATAGTTGACATAGCACCTTAAGTACTGCTCTACCATGGCATTCATATGTTCCATGGCCCCGTTGGTACTTGGGTGAAAAGCCAAGCTAAGTCCCTTTGAGGACCCAATGGACCTAACAAACTCTCTCCAGAATTTAGCAGTGAAATGGACACCCCTATCAGAAATGATCCTGCGGGGAATGCCATACAACCTATAAATCTGCTTTATAAAGAGCTTGGACAGCTTGGGGAGCCCTGGACAAGCAGTGAAATGGGCTTGTTTTGAGAATAAATCTATCACGGTCCAAATGACCCCCACTTTCAGGGAGTTCCACAATGAAGTACATGGCAATCTCCTCCCAGGGCCTGGAGGGGTCTGCCACCTGCTGAAGTAGCTCTGGGGGTTTTCCTGGCCTTTTCTTCATGGCCGCGCAAGTGGCACAACTCTTGACATAGTCCTCAATGTCCCTTTTCATCTTTGGCCACCAAAATTGCCTTCTGGCCAAATGTAGGATTTTTAGGTAGCCAAAGTGCCCTGCCTGCTTAGAGTCATGACTCTGCCAAAGAACTTGGAGTCACAGGCTTGTGGGCACGTACAACTTTGAGCCTTTCCAGGCCAGGCCATCCCTTAAGGTCAGTGCCTCCTTGTTGCCATTGTAACATGGGTCGGCTGGCAGTTTGTCTCTGCTTGTAACCCTGTCTAGCTTGTCCACGGGTTGTGGCTTGTGAGGAAGGTTGGGAGGGGGGAATCATGGCGTGGACCATTTCTTCATGTTTGCTATCGTACTGTGGCTTGCGTGATAGGGTGTCTGCCAGGAGGTTCTTTCCCCCAGGGATGTACTTCAGCTCGAAGTTGAACCATTTGAAGTACTGTGCCCAGCAAACTTGCTTTGGGGAAAGCCTTTGTGGGGTCTTGAGTGCCTCTAGGTTCTTATGGTCGGTCCACACCTCAAACGGAACGTGACTGCCCTCCAGCTCAGTAGGACCCAGCGGACCGCATAGGCTTCCTTCTCCCACATGGCCCATCTCCTCTCAGTCTCCATCAATTTTTTGAAGGTGTATGCGCAGGGTTGCAAGTTCCCATCAGTGTTCTTCTGGAGGAGAACTGCTACAACTGCCACGTCGCTGGTATCAGCTTGGATGACAAATCAGGGTGCCTAAGAATCGGCTCTTTGGCAAACAGGGCCTTCAGTGTCTCGAAGGCTTGCTGGCACTCTAAAGTCCAGTTTAGGGGTTGGCTAGGACTTCATTGTTGTGAACCCCCCCCCCCCCTTAGTTATTCAGTGATGGGCAGGGCAATTTCAGCAAAGGAGGGGATGAATTGCCTGTAGAAGTTGGCAAACCCTAAGAAGCTCTGAGGCTGCCTTCGAGTACGAGGGGATTGCCAGTCTAAGACCACTTTAACTTTCCTCAGGTCCATATCTTTCCCCTCGTTTGACACTTGGTAGCCCAGGTAGTCCAGGCTTGTCTTGTGAAATTTGCATTTTGACAGCTTCACGTATAGCTTAGCTGTGAGTTTTTTCAGGACTTGGCGCACCAGTTTAACATGCTCTTCCAAGGTCTCAGTGAAAATGAGAATGTCATTCAAGTGTTGAGCCCAGCTGGGACTCACCATCGCTGGGGGGGCTGGCAGGTTGGAGCCCCGATCGTCCAGGCATCTAACCTGTGGATTGGTGGGAATCCTGTGCAGGACGACAGCCCTGACAATGAGCTACAGGCACCGGCAGCATCAGAAAACATGTTGTCGGCACCCTCTAGTGACATCAGTGCAGCGCCGATTGTCAAGCTGCTGAACAGATGATGGGGGGGGGGCGGTGTTTGGGTTCTTTTTTTTTTATTAAAGAGTTTTCAAAAAAAAATTCAAATACTTCCCCCTCCCCCCCTCCCTTCCTTACCCTCCCACCCCCACCCCCACCCCCAGACTTCCCGGAACAAAATACAGCGTATAACAATTAACAATCATATTCTAAACTAGGCTAGCTATCTATGGACTCCTATCCCCCCCTTCACACTTTAACTCCCCTTTTACCTAACTAAATATGAATACTTTTAATTTTTCTATTCATTCATAAGCTATTTGATACTTTTTGGTCCGATATTTGTTTTGGATATAATCAATCCATCTTCTCCATTCCGATATATATCTTTCTTGTGAATAGTCTTTCAAATATGCTGAAATTTTTGCCATTTCTGCTAAATTCGCTACTTTTAATGTCCATTCTTCAATAGTAGGCAGATCTTCCTTCTTCCAATATTGCGCCACCAAAAGTCTAGCTGCAGTTATTAAATTTAAAATCAATTTAGTCTCTATAACTGTACAGTCTGTAATTATACCCAACAAAAACAACTGTGGAGTAAACTTTATCTTCTTTTTAAGAATATTTTGGATAATCCACCATATTTTTATCCAAAATGCTTTAACTTTTTTACAAGTCCACCATATATGATAATAAGTGGCATCATCACAATCACATCTCCAACATTTAGGTTGCAAATTTGGATACATACAGGCTAGCTTTTTAGGATCTAAATGCCATCTGTAAAACATTTTATAAAAATTTTCTCTTAAATTTTGCACTTGCGTAAATTTCACATTTCTAACCCATATTTTTCCCCAAGTTTCCAACGTTATTGGTTCCTGAATATTTTGTGCCCATTTTATCATACAATCCTTAACTAATTCCGTTTCTGAATCTATTTCTATCAATACATTATATAATCTTTTTATATGCATTTGACTTTGATCTCTAATCTGTTTTACCAAATTTACCTCGTTCTGCATGATACCGATTCTCTGATCTTCTTTCCATCTAGCTTGCAGCTGTCCATACTGAAACCAAGTTTGGATTATCCTTTCCTCTTTTAATACATTTAAGGACTTAAACTGCAATATACCCCCTTCCATTTTAAGAAGCTCTTTATAGGTAATCACCTCTTGCTTTTGTTCTACACTTATATTCTCTATCGCATGTCTGGGTATTGCCCATATAGGTAACTTATAGTTTAATTTATATTGATACTTTTTCCAAACTCATAACAAAGCATTCCTTAATATATGGCTTTTAAAAGTCTTATCCACCTACTTATTATTTAATAAATAAGCATGCCAACCATATAACAAATCATATCCTTCAATATTCAATATTCTTTCTTCTGTTGAATTAATCCAGTCACTAATTATCGATAGGACAGCTGCTTCATAGTATAATCTTAAATTGGGCATTTTGAGACCTCCTCTTTCACGTATATCTTGCATTATTTTTAACTTTATTCTCGGTCTTCTCCCTGCCCAAACAAATCTATTAATACCCTTCTGCCATTCCCTCAAATTTACATCTTTCTTGAGTATTGGTATCATTTGGAACAAAAATAAGAATCTGGGTAAAACATTCATTTTTATTGCTATTCTTCCCAACAAAGATAATTGTAGTTTTCCCCAATTCTCCATCTCTTTCTGTATTTTTTGCCATAACAATTCGTAATTATTTTTATATAATTTCACATTTGAAGCTGTAATATATACCCCTAAATATTTAACCTTTTTTACTATTTCAAATCCGGCTAATCTTTCTAGTTCTTCTTTTTGCTTTACCGTCATATTTTTAATTATTATCTTTGTTTTTTGTTTGTTTATTTTGAATCCAGACACTTGTCCAGATTGACTAATTATGTCCATTAAACCTATAACTGATTGTACTGGTTGAGTTAAAGTAACAACCAAGTCATCTGCAAATGCTCTTAGTCTATAATCATGATGTCTAATTTTAATTCCTTTTATTTTATTTGACCCTCATATTTTATTCAATAAAAGTTCCAAAGTTAAAATAAACAATAATGGTGACAAAGGACATCGCTGTCTTGTTCCTTTTTCAATTTTAAAAGTTTCTGTTAAACCACCATTAATTAATATTTGTGCTGTTTGTCTCTGGTATATTGCCCTAATAGATTGTGTAAAATACTCTCCAAACTACATCTTTTCTATTATTTTCAATAAAAATTGCCAATTCAATTCAATCAATCAAATGCCTTCTCCGCATCCAAAAAAATAAGTGCTGCAGAGACTTGGTTGTTTCTTTCCAAATATTCCAATAAATTTACAATTTCTCTTACATTTCATTTCATTTGTCTCCCAGTTATAAATCCAGATTGATCATTATGAATCATTTGTTGCATAGTTATCATTAATCTATTTGCTAATATTTTGGCAAAAATCTTATAATCAGTATTTAAAAGCAATATTGGCCTATAATTTTTGGGTTGACTATGACCTTTTTTTTTATTGAAAAGTTTTACAAAAAAGATTTCTCCCCCCCCCCAATATTCCCCCCACCCTCTTTCCCTCCCCCCTCACCCCCACAACCCTCTCCCTATTCCCCCCTCCCCCCCAGACTTCCCAGAGCAAAATACAGGGTATTGCAATTAACAATCATAAACTAAAATAACCTGTCTATCCTTAGTCTAGAAATCACCCCCTGAAACCTTAACTCCACTATAGATAACATAATATTTCTAGAATCTAAGATTCATTCATAAGCTATTTGATATTTTCTTGTCTGATACTTATTTTGAATATATTCAATCCATCGATCTTTCTTGTGTATAGTCCTTCAAATACGCTGATATTTTCACCATTTCCGCTAAATTTGTTACTTTCAATGTCCATTCTTCTATAGTAGGCAAAGAATCCTTCTTCCAGTATTGCGCTACCAATAGCCTAGCTGCTGATATTAAATTTAAAAGCAATTTAGTCTCTAATACTGTGCAGTCCGTAGTTATACGCAATAAAAACAATTGCGGAGTGACTTCCGGTTGGCGCCGCGGACATCGCTGACGACCTCCTTTTAGGTCGCCGGCTTTGTTTTCCGTAAAACCGCCCCCGACAGCGAAAAACAGCTGTCCGGCGGTTTTGCAGACCCCTCTTTGGGAAAAGAAGGGGGGAAGAGAAGTTTCCGGCAGGTAGAGCTGCCAAAAAAGCCCCTGGGATTAAATCCAGGGGCTCGAAAGGTGGGCTCCCCAGGGAAACGATCTCCGGATTCGAAGCGCTGCTGCGAAAGCAGCATTAGATGTCGCGACCAGCTCTGCAAGCAAACTGACAGTTTGAATGATTTCTGCAGCAGACGGAGTGAAAACAGGAGAGCTTGCAACAAAATTACAAAGCTTAACTCCTGTGTACTTTGCATTGAATGAGCTCAATTGAAAGAGGAAGTGCCTAATTAAGAGTTTCCTGACTGTGCTGAGAAGTGAAAGTGAGTACTGAAAGAGTTTTGTTTTTCTATTTTTAAAGATAAAGCAAGCTGCCAGAAAGAAATAACTGGGGAAGGACATTGAAAGCAGCATCTTAAAATAATTTGGACTGGATTTGCTGATATTTAAGACTAAGTAATTGCAAAGTGGGGTGAAGAGGAGAAAAGTTTTTTGGAAACTAAAATGGCTTCTAAACAGACCAAGCCAGCAACAGCTAAAACAGGAGGAGCTTCTCCTATAGTTTCTATTGTGACACAAAAGGCTCAACTTCCGGTGGAGATACCAAGTAAAGAGGACTCTATGAATGAACTTAAAGAGTTTATAAAGCAAATTGTGAGTGCCCAAACAGCTAAAATAGAAGAGAGACTGGGGAAATTTGAGGAGAACTTAAAAGACTTAAAAGAAATTAGAGAGATTGTTGAAAAGAAGCATGATGAAATAAGAGAAGATATTGTGCTGGCTGTTTCTGGTTTGTCCAAACATCTTGTGCAGCTTGATGAAAGAGTGGAAGGAATCAGTGAGGTTACCCAAGATCTGGAGGTTAAAATGGGAGAACTCCAGACCAAATCTGAGAGGTTGGAGAGTGATGTCATTATGATGCAATACAGATCAATGGAGTTTGCCCTGAGATTGAGAGGACTGAAAGAGAATGGTTGGGAGAATTTAAGAGAGAAATGTGGTGAAGTGATTGCCTCAGTGGTTGGATTGAAAAAGGATGAAATAATTGGCCAGATGGATAAAGTCTACAGAGTTAACTCATGGATTGCAAGAAATAAAAACTTGCCAAGAGATGTGATCTATTTTACTGACAGAAGAATTAGAAATGATGTATTGCAAGCTTCTTATAATAACAAAGTACAGGTATCTGGACAGGAAATCAAGGTGTTGAAAGAGATTCCTCCCAAGATGTTGAGAGACAGAAAAAATTTCGGTTTTTTAGTGGATGAGTTGAGAAGACAGCAAATAGTGTACAGATGGGATGTACCAACAGGTATAATAGTGGACTATGCTGGAGAAAGGTATCGACTGAACAACGTTGGGAAAGCAAGAGAATTTTATCGTAGTGTATTGAAAGTTGGACACCCCCCTGAGGATGATAAAAAAGCAGAAAAAGGAAAGCAACAGTCTTTAACATATGCTGAGGCGGTGGCTGGAGAACCTAAGAAGCAAGATGACGAGAGTCAATTGGAATTAGCATCACTTCCCTTTCCTTTAAGTCAACTGGAAGGAGTGTCACCTGAACTATCAAAATTGGAGGAGCCGAGAGCACAACGTGTGACAAGGTCAACTTTTAAACAACAACAACAACAACACTTGGATACAAAATCAGAAGCTGGGGGGGGGGGGGGGCAAGACCGAAGATAAAGGTGAAAGAAGATCTTCAGGATATGCTCTATAGGCTTCAGTCGGGCAAAAATGCCAGCTAAATTTTTGTCTTGGAATGTCAATGGTTTGAATTCACCACAAAAGAGAAAGAAAATATATCATTATTTGAAACAATTTAATAATGACATTGTGTGCTTACAAGAGACACATATTAGATCAACAGACCAGAAATACTTAATTAACTCAAAATTAGGGATTCACTTTGTGGCATCATCTCCGGAAAAAAGGAATGGAATAGTGGTATACATAAAAAAGAATTTGACAGCAAATTTAATAGAGGCAGATGACCAAGGAAGATATATAGCAATTGAATTAAGGACTCAAAATGGAATAATGCTTTTGATTGGGATTTATGCACCGAACCAGCAACAAGAAAATTTTTATAAACTTTTGCATACTAAAATATCGCAATGGGATTATAAATCAATTATTTTAATGGGTGATTGGAATGGAGTAATTGATATTTCTAAGGATAAGAAGACCACGTCTAAAGTTGCTTCGCGTGCCAAACTACCCAAACCCTTTTTTGAAATTATGGATGATTTAGAATTGAGGGATGTTTGGAGAGAACGGAATCCAGATGAAAAAGATTTTACCTTTTTCTCTGATAGACATCAATCTTTTTCTAGGATTAATTTTATATTGCTAACAAGTGATTTTCTTTCTAGGGTGAAGAAAGTCAAGATATTCCCAAGGATTTTAGCTGATCATAGTCCAGTTTGGTTGGAATTAGAACAGGAGAGAAGAGAAAGGAGGTCTTGGAGATTAAATGAAAATTTATTTAGATACGAAGAAAATGTGAATGAACTTAAAAAACATATGAAGAAGTTTTTTCTTAATAATATGTATAAAGGTACCTCTATGGAAATGGTTTGGGATGCAAGTAAGGCTTATATGAGGGGAGTGTTGATATACATGAATAACAAACATAGACAAAAGCAGATAAAGAAACGGAAAGATATTGAGGAAGAAATAAAGAAGAAGGAACAATTGTTAATTGATAATCCAGGAGATAAAAGAGTAAAAGAAGCAATAAGTATATTAAGACAGCAATTTAATATGTTAATGGCTGATCAAGTTGCAACTACTTTGCAATATGCTAAACATAATACATTTTGCAATGCTAATAAACCAGGTAGATGGTTAGCTTATGTGTTAAGGAAAAAGCAAAGATCACGTATTATTAGTAAGATGGAACATAAAGGTAAAGAAGTTTACCAACAAAACTTGATTAAAAAAGTCTTTCTAGAATATTACATGAAATTATATGCAGGAGATTTGATACAAGGTAAAGATATTGATAGATATCTTAGAGAGGTTGATATTCAGGAATTAACTCTGGATCAAAGGGAAGGTTTGAATCAACCAATAAATTCTGAAGAGATTATTTTAGCAATTAAGCAGTTAAAAGTAGGTAAAACACCGGGAACAGATGGATTGACAGGTATTTATTATAAGAATTTGCAGATGGAAATGGTAGAACCGCTTAGGATGCTTTTTAATAAGATTCAATCTGGGGGAGTAACCCCACCTTCATGGAGGACAGCCTTTATATCATTGATTCCTAAAGAAGATCAAAATTGTGTTAAACCCGAAAGTTTTAGACCTATTTCACTTTTAAATACTGATTATAAGATTTTTGCTAAAGGATTGGCAAATAGATTAATGCCAATTATGCAACAAACAATTCATAATGATCAATCAGGGTTTATAAAAGGGAGATATATGAAATACAATTTGAGACAAATAATAAACCTGGTAGAATATTTGGAGAAAAATAATCAGATTTCTGCAGCTTTTTTCTTTTTGGATGCAGAGAAAGCTTTTGATAGATTGAATTGGCAATTTTTGTTTAAAGTAATAGATAAAATGCAATTTGGGGAGCAATTTACGAGTTCAATTAAAGCAATATATAGAGAACAAACTGCACAAATAATTATTAATGGGAGTTTAATGGATAGTTTTAAGATAGAGAAGGGAACACGGCAGGGTTGTCCATTATCTCCCTTACTGTTTGTTTTATCTCTGGAAATTTTGTTAAAAAAGATACGTGAATCTAAGGAACTTAAAGGAATAGTGATCCGACAGCAAGACTACAGATTGAGAGCGTTTGCGGATGACTTAGTTGTTACATTAAAGCAAACTATAGATACAGCTTCATATATGTTGGAAATGATAGAACAATATGGTAAAGTTTCGGGATTTAAAATAAATCAACACAAGACTAAGATAATGACTAAAAATATGTCTTTTGATCAAAGGGAAGAACTACAACAAATATCGGGATTTGAAATAGTTAAAAAGGTTAAATATTTGGGTGTGATTATTGCTGGATCAAATACAAAGCTATTTAAAAATAATTATGAAGTCTTACGGCGAAAAGTGCAGAAAGAAATGGAGAACTGGAAAAAGTTACAATTATCTTTATTAGGTAGAATAGCAGCAATTAAAATGAATGTATTACCTAAGTTTTTATTTTTGTTCCAAATGATACCGGTGTTGAAGAAGGATGAACAATTGAGGGAATGGCAAAAAGGTCTCAATACTTTTATATGGTCAGGTAAAAAACCTAGAGTTAAATTAAAAATTATACAGGATGCTCGGGAGAGAGGTGGTTTGAAAATGCCAAATTTAAGATTATACTATGAAGCTTCGGTATTAGTTCAGATTAGTGATTGGTTCAATTTAACTGAGGAAAGAATTTTAAATGTAGAAGGATATGATTTACTTTATGGATGGCATGCTTATTTATTGTATGAAAAGAAAGTAGATAAAACTTTTAAAAGCCATATGCTTAGAAATGCTTTGTAGCGAGTATGGAAGAAATATCAATATAAATTGGATTATAAAATACCTATTTGGGCAAATCCTAGACATGCAATAGAAAACATAAGTGTAGAACAAAAGATGGAGGTGATCACATATAAAGAACTCTTATTTAATGAAAGGGGTAAACTACAACTTAAATCGTTAGAGGTTTTGAAGAAGGAAGGGATAATTTATACCTGGTTTCAATATGGTCAACTTCAAGCAAGGTGGAGGGAGGATCAAAAAATAGGTCTCATGGAAAATGAAGAAAATCTGGTAAAGCAAATTAGGGACCAGGGTATTATGCATATTAAAAGATTATATAATGTATTATTAGAGATAGATTCTGAAACAGAGTTGGTTAAAGATTGTATGATTAAATGGGCTAGAAATTTCCAAGAACCAATAATGATGGAAACATGGGAAAAGATTTGGGTCAGAAATGTTAAATTTACTCAAGCACAAAACTTGAGAGAAAATTTTTATAAGATGTTTTATAGATGGCACTTAGACCCAAAAAAGTTGTCATGTATGTATTCTAATGTACAAGCTAAATGTTGGCGGTGTGATTGTGAAGATGCAACCTATTTTCATATTTGGTGGACCTGTAAGAAGGTCAAGGCATTTTGGATAAAGATTTGGTGGGTAATGCAAAATATTTTGAAAAAGAGGTTGAAATTTACACCACAATTGTTTTTATTGGGTATTATAAATGATTGTACGTTATTGGAGACGAAGTTGATTTTAAATTTAATAACAGCAGCCAGATTGCTGGTTGCGCAATATTGGAAGAAAGACTCTTTGCCCACTGTAGAAGAATGGATTATAAAAGTAATGAACTTAGCTGAGATGGCTAAAATCTCGGCATATTTGAAAGATCATACGCAAGAAAAATTCATTCTGGAGTGGAGGAAATGGATTGATTACATTCGGAATAAATACCATATAAGAAGACATCAAGTTGCGTATGAATGAAGAAGAATTATAGAGATGTAATTTTTATCATATTGGAGTTAAGATTTAGATGGTGTTTGTAAACTAGAAATTTGATAGGTTAATGCTGATGATTAGTTTACTTTTTTTGTGGAAAAAATAAACCCTGTATTTCACTCTGGGAAGTCGGGGGGGAGGGATGGGGGGGTTGAAGGGGGGAGGGGGGAGGGGTTTATATATATTTTTTTAAATATTTGTATTTGTATAAAACTTTTCAATAAAAAAAAAACAATTGCGGAGTAAATTTCAACCTTTTTTTTAGAATATTCTGCATCACCCACCAAATCTTTATCCAAAATGCTTTGATTTTCTTACAAGTCCACCATATATGATAATAAGTTGCATCATCACAATCACATCTCCAACATTTAGCTTGTAAATTTGGATACATGCATGATAATTGCTTAGGGTCCAAATACCATCTATAAAACATTTTATAAAAATTTTCTCTTAAGTTTTGTGCTTGTGTAAATTTAACATTTCTAACCCAGATCTTTTCCCATGTTTCTATCATCACTGGTTCCTGAAAGTTTTGAGCCCATTTTATCATACAATATTTAACCAATTCCGTTTCTGAGTCTATTTCCAATAATACGTTATACAGCCTTTTAATATGCAGTTAGCTTTGGTCTCTAATCTGTTTTACCAAATTTTCCTCATTTTGCATAACACCAATTTTTTGATCTTCCCTCCATCTAGCTTGAAGCTGACTGTACTGAAACCAAGTATAGATTATCCCTTCTTCTTTCAATACATTTAAAGATTTCAATTGCAATTTGCCCCTTTCCATAATAAGAAGCTCTTTATAAGTAATCACTTCCTGTTTTTGTTCTATACTTATATTTTCTACTGCATGTCTGGGATTTGCCCATATAGGTATCTTGTAGTTTAACTTGTATTGGTATTTCTTCCAAACCCTCAACAAAGCATTTCTAAGTATATGACCTTTAAACACCTTATCCACTTTTTTTTCCATATAACAAGTAAGCATGCCATCCATATAATATGCCATCCATCATATCCTTCTATATATCCATGCCATCCATCATATCCTTCTATATTTAACATTCTCTCTTCAGTTAAATTAAACCAATCACTAATTTGTGATAAAACCGATGCTTCATAATACAATCTTAAGTTGGGCATTTTAAGACCTCCTCTCTCCCGTACATCCTGTATAATTTTTAGTTTTATTCTTGGTTTTTTCCCACCCCAAATAAAAGTATTGACCCCTTTCTGCCACTCCTTCAAATTCCCATCTTTCTTAAGCACTGGTATCATTTGAAACAAAAATAAAAACCTTGGTAACACATTCATTTTTATTGCTGCTATTCTCCCCAGTAGAGATAATTGTAACTTTTTCCAGTTATCCATTTCTTTCTGTACTTTTTGCCAAAGAACCTCATAATTATTTTTATATAATTTCGTATTTGAAGCTGCAATATTTACTCCTAAATAACTAACCTTTTTAACTATTTCAAACCCTGTTAATCTTCCTAAATTTTCTCTTTGAGAAATAGACATATTTTTAGTTATCATCTTCGTCTTATATTGGTTTACTTTAAATCTAGATACCTTACCATATTGACCTATTATGTGCAACATATAAGGAGCCGATTCAATAGGTTGAGATAAAGTGAGAACCAAGTCATCTGCAAACGCTCTTAGTCTATAATCTTGCTGTCTGATTACAATTCCTTTTATTTTGTCAGAGTCACGTATCTTATTCAATAAAACTTCTAAAGTTAAAATAAACAGCAGTGGAGATAAGGGACAACCCTGCCTCGTTCCTTTCTCAATTTTAAAAACATCCGTTAAACCTCCATTAACTATTATTTGTGCTGTTTGTTCCTGATATATTGCTCTAATTGATTGTATAAAATACTCTCCAAAATGCATTTTTTTCTATTATCTTAAACAAGAATTGCCAGTTCAAACGATCAAATGCCTTTTCCGCATCCAAAAATATGAGTGCTGCAGAGACTTGGTTGTTTTTTTCCAAATATTCCAATAAATTTATAATTTGTCTCACATTATATTTCATTTGTCTCCCTTTTATAAACCCTGATTGATCATTATGAACGACTTGCTGCATAACTGGCATTAATCTATTCGCCAATATCTTGGCAAAAACTTTATAATCAGTATTCAAAAGTGAGATTGGCCTAAAATTTTCAGGTTTAATATAATTTTGTTCTTCCTTCGGGATCAGTGAAACAAAAGCTGTTCTCCAAGAGGGTGGGACTTCTCCCCGTTTGTATTTTGCAAAATAAAACTCTAAGTGGTTCCTCCATTTCAGACTGTACATTCTTATAATAAACAGCTGTTAATCCATCTGTTCCCGGAATCTTACCTATTTTTAGTTGTTTGATTGGTGCAATAATCTCCTCAGAAGATATTGGCTGATTCAATCCTTCCCTCTGTTCTAACGTTAATTCAGGAATATTCCCTTCCTTTAAATAACTGTCTATATCTATGCCTTGTATTGAATCCCTAGCATACAACTTTGTATAAAAATCTAAAAAAGCTTTTTAAATCAAATTCTGTTGATGAACTTCCGTGCCTCTAAATTCTATCTTACTAATTACTCGTGATTTCTGTTTTTTCCTCAACACATAAACCAACCACCTACCTGGTTTATTAGCATTACAAAATGTATTATGTTTAGCATATTGTAAACTAGTTGCCACTTGATCGGCCATTAACATATTAAATTGCTCTTGTAATATTTTTATTGCTTCCTTTACTTTTTTATCTCCTGGATTAGATATAAGTAGTTGTTCTTTCTTTTTTATTTCCTCCTCTATCTCTTTCCGCTTCTTTTGTTGTTTTAATCTATATTTATTATTCATGTGTATTAAAGTTCCCCTCATATAGGCCTTACTTGCATCCCATACCATTTCCATAGCAGTACCCTTATACACATTGATAGCAAAAAATTCTTTCATTTGTTTTTTAAGCTCATTCACATTTTCTTCATATCTAAATAAGTTTTCATTTAACCTCCAAGACCTCCTTTCTCCCCTCTCTTGTTCCAGTTCCACCCAAACCGGACTATGATCAGTTAAAGTTCTTGGACATATCTTTGTCTTCTTTACCCTAGAAAGAAAATCATTTGTGGTTAGTATAAAATCAATCCTAGAAAAAGATTGATGCCTATCAGAAAAAAAAGTAAAATCTCTTTCCTCAGCATTTTGTTCTCTCCAAATACCTCTCAATTCCATATCTGCCATCATATCAAAAAAGGATTTGGGTAATTTTGCACGTGTTGAAATCTTTGTTAGACTTTTTTTATCTCTCAAAGTATCCATTACTCCATTCCAATCACCCATTAGTATAAGAGATTTATAGCCCCATTGTATTATTTTAGCATGTAAAAAAATATAAAAATTATCTTGTTGTTGATTAGGTGCATAAATTCCAATTAAAAGCATCTTTGCATTCTGAGTTAGTAATTCAATTGCAATATATCTTCCTTGAACACCTGCCTCTATTAAATTAACTGGTAATCCTTTCTTTACATATATAACTAATCCATTTTTCTTCTCTGGTGCTGATGCCACAAAGTGTGTTCCTAGTCTTGAATTTATCAAATATTTTTGGTCTGAAAGTCTAATATGTGTTTCCTGAAGACAAATAACATCATTATTAAATTGTTTCAAATAATGAAATACTTTTTTTTGTGTGGTGAATTTAAGCCATTAACATTCCAGGATAGAAATTTATTTGCCATCTTTGGCCCCTCGAAGCTTCATGACCATCCGCTGAATATCCTCCTCCATCTTACTCTTCAGCCTAGCCCCTCCCACTGCTTCTGTTTTTTTTTCCTCTTGAGATAAATCTTGAATTTGTTGTGCTTTTTGTTGTAGTTGTTTATAAGTTGATTGTGTCAGGCGTTGTTCTTTTGGTTCCTCTACCTTCTTAGGTGCCTCAAGAGTTGGAGGTGGGCCCCCAAATTGCACCAGTTCTTCTTCCAAAATGGTTCCTCCAGCTGCCACTTCAGCATAAGCTTGTACCTGCTTTCCATCTTTCTCTTGTTGTAACATCTCCATTTTCTTTTTACCCCTCCCCCCAAGGTGAGGGTGGGTATCCAGCCTTCAGAACATTGACATAAAAATCTTTTGCTTTCCAGACTGTATTTAAACGGTATCTTTCTCCATGATAAGTCACTATTAAACCAGTTGGAACATCCTATCTGTACTGCAGTTGCTGTTTTTCTCAATTCGTTTACCAGGAAACCAAAGTCCTTTCTACTTCTTAGCATTTTGGGAGGGATCTCTTTAAGAATCAGTAGTTCTTGTCCATCCACCTGAACCTTATTATTGTAAGAAGCTTGTAAGATACCATTTCTGATCCTCCTGTTGTGGCCCCGTCCTCTGAGCCTATCCCATTGGAGGAAGGAAGCTCTGAGCAGGAGGAAGAGGAGCCAGCCAGATCTCCCAGCCCACCCCCTCTGGCACCGTCTCAGGTGCCAGCTGAAAGAGAGCCAAGTAGTGGGGAAACAGGTGTCTCAGATGAGAGTGAGGGAGAGACGTCATTCCTGGACGCACGCCAAAGAAGGCGAGAGAAAAGAGTACTGCAGCTGCGGCGTATGAGGAAATAGTCCTGAGTCACTGATTGGAGTCACAGGATCAGTGAGTCACTGGACCACACCCAGAAGCCTGTCTATATAAGACAGGCCAGTGGGTCAAGAAGTTTGTGACGAACAAAGCTAAACAAACATAGCAACCTCGTAGTCTTGGAAGCTAGATGAACGGCAAAGCTACGTAGGTGATTTTCTTGTTTGTGTAAACTAATAAAGTCCTTGGCAGACGGTGTGCATATTGCTGCCAAGGTTGAGATAAGAACTGTGGAGTGTGCCAAGTGATTCTTAACCCTCGGCTGGCTGTGTTTTTGTGGGTCTCTGAAGGGGGGGGACAGATCACCTCCTGTCTGTAAAATAGATCACCACATCTCTTGGTAACTGCCTTTGTCTTGTTATCCAAGAATTAACTCTGTAGATTTTGTTAATACGAATTGCCACATCCTCCACTCTTTCTTTATAGAAGAAGCTTTATAGCTTCAGCACAGGTGTCCTTTAAGTTTTCCCGGCTATTTTCTTTCAGCCCTCTCAATCTCAAAGCAAATTCCATGGATCTGTATTGTAACGTAACCAATTCATCTTCCACCTTCTCTGTTTTAGTCATGATCTCTCCAACTTTATCTTCCAAATTCAAATTAGCTTCATTAGTTTCTTCTACTCTCTCATCCAGCTGAATGAGGTGTTTTGATAATCCTGAAACTGCCAATATGATATCATCTCTTATTTCATTGTGCTTTTCCTCAACCACATCTTTAATTGCCTTTATATCCTCCTCAATTTTTTTGAGTTTCCCTTCCATAATTACTGTTTGATTGTTCATAGCTGCAGTTTGAGTATTCATGGCTTCTTTTATAAATTCTTTGAGGTCTCTAAAAGAAGCCTCCTGACTCTGTGGATCCACCGGAAGCTGAGCTTTCTGTGTCACTACTGACACTATTGGAGAGCCTCCTCCACTTTTAGGAATTCCTGGCTTCGCTTGTTTGGAAGCCATTTTTTTAAAAGAATCTTTTTTCCTCTTCACAGCCACAAAGTCTCTTAAACAGCTTCCAAAAATTTGTAAATTAAGACTTCTGCCTGGCACCGCAGCGCGTTGTGGACGGTCATTTTTTGACTGCCAGTCCCGAGCCTTTGTGAAGCCGTTTTGACAGCAAAAAATGGCTGTCTGGCGGTTTCAGAATCTCGCCTTCGGGAGAAGAAGGCGAGGAGAGCAATGGGGGGGGGGGTTAGAGCGGTTCGAAAAGCCCCTTGGAGTGATTCCAGGGGCTGGAAGGACTTGCTCCCCGTTCAACCCGAAGAGGCTCCGAAGCTGGGACGACTCTGCTTAGGCAGAGCCAGATGCAGCGACCGGCTCTGCACTCAACAAGCAGATTAAAAGAAGTTAAATAGCAGACAGAGCAGAAGCAAGTGTGCATGCAAGAAAGAATCAATACCTAACTCCAAGTTACTTTGTTTCCAACGGCAGTCAAGTGAGTGGAGTTTTTTTCCCTAATTGTGCCTTTGTAATAACAACGAAAGTGAAACTTAGCAGTGAAAGTCTCAGCTGAGGCTTTTTGTGTATTGGACTTATTGAAGCTGCTGGAAAGAGAAGACTGAGGAGAGTGATTTGTTTTAAAAGAGGAGAAAATGTTATTAACTTTAAAGCCTCTGAAAGTTGTTTTTGAGATTTTTTTACTTGTAAAGGGGGAGAAGAGGAAAAAAAGATTTTTAAGAAAGAAGGTATAAAAATGGCTTCCAAGCAAACTAAACCTGCAATTCCAAAAGTAGGAGGGGGTTCTCCTATAGTGTCAGTTGTGACACAGAAAGCTCAACTTCCTGTAGACTCAAAAAGTCAAGAAACCCCTATTAAAGATCTTAAAGAATTTATATCAGAAGCTATGAATAATCAAACAGCAATGATAGAGGAGAACAAAAGCAGAATAGAAGAAAAATTTGAGAAATTTGAGGAAGAAATAAAGAAAATTAAGGATGTTGTTGCAAAAAAGCATCATGATATAAGATATGATATTTTATTAGCAGTATCTGGTCTGTCTAAGCACCTTATTCAGTTGGATGAAAGAGTTGAAGAAATCAATGAGTCCAATTTAAACCTGGAAGCTAAATTGGGTGATGTAATGACTAAAAATGAAAGATTGGAAAATGAGGTTACTATGATTCAATACAGATCTATGGAGTTTGCCCTGAGACTGAGAGGAATGAAGGAGAATGGTCGGGAGAATTTAAGAGACAGATGTGCAGAGGCTATTGCAGCAATTATTGGAGCAAGAAAAGATGACGTGGTTCATCAGATTGATAAAGCTTATAGAGTTAATTCTTGGGTGGCAAAACAAAGGCAATTGCCAAGAGATGTGGTGATTTATTTCATTGATAGAAGAATTAGAAATGATATATTACAAGCCTCCTACAAAAATAAAATCCAGACGTTTGGTCAAGAAATCCAGGTATTGAAAGAGATTCCTCCTAAAATGTTAAGAGATAGAAAGGACTTTGGTTTTTTGGTTGAAGAGCTGAGACGGCAACAACTAATGCACAGATGGGATGCTCCAATAGGTCTAATAGTTACCTATGGTGGAGAGAGATATCGCTTGAATACAGTCTGGAAAGCCAAAGATTTTTATTTTAATGTTTTGAAGGCAGGACGTTCACCACCACCCAAGGAGGGTAAAAAAGAAATAGACATACCTCAACAAGAGAAAAATGGAAAACAGATAACTTATGCTGATGTAGCAGCTGGAGGAAAAGTGCAAGAAGATCTTCCTTTTCCATTGAAGAGCATAGAAGAGCCGGTGCTTGAGTTAGAGCAACCAAAGGAACAGCGTTTGACTCGAGCAACTTATAAACAACTACAACAACAACAACAACAACAGTCACAAGTACTACAAGTCCAAGACCTAACCCAAGAAGCTCAAGAATCTCAAAAAACAGAAGCAGTGGGAGGGGCAAGGCCGAAGAGTAAGATGCAAGATGATATTCGGCAAATGCTCTTAAAGCTTCAAGGTGCCAAGGATGGCAACTAAGTTCCTTTCTTGGAATGTCAATGGTTTAAATGCACCACAAAAAAGGAAGAAAATATTTCATTATTTGAAACAATTTAAAAATGATGTTATTTGTCTACAAGAAACACATATTAAATTATCAGATCAAAAATACTTAATAAATTCAAGATTAGGGACTCATTTTGTGGCCTCAGCTCCAGAGAAGAAAAATGGAATTGTTATTTACATAAAGAAAGGATTAACAGCTAATTTAATTGAGGCAGATGTGTATGGAAGATACATAGCAATAGAACTATTAACTCAAAATGGCAAGATGCTTTTAATTGGGATATATGCCCCAAACCAACAACAAGATAATTTTTACAAACATTTATATTCTAAAATAATACACTGGGATTATAAATCATTTATTTTAATGGGTGACTGGAAAGGAGTTATAGATACGTTGAAGGATAAGAAGAGCATATCTAAAGTTTCTACACGTGCAAAATTACCAAAATCTTTTTTTGATCTAATGGAAGATTTGGAACTGAGGGATATTTGGCGAGAGCAGAATATGGATGAAAAAGATTTTTCTTTTTTTTCGGATAGACATCAATCTTTTTCCAGAATTGACTTTATACTAATCACAAATGATTTTCTCCCTAGGGTAAAGAAGACGAAGATATGTCCTAGGAGTATAACTGATCACAGTCCGGTTTGGTTGGAATTGGAACAGGAAAGAGGGGAAAGGAGGTCCTGGAGATTGAATGAAAATTTATTTAGATATGAAAAAAATGTGAATGAGCTTAAAAAGTTAATGAAAGAATTCTTTATTAATAAGATTAGATTAGATTTTAGATTAGATTTATTAGATTTATATACCGCCCTACTCCCGAAGGACTCAGGGCGGTGTACAGCCAACAATAAAAATACATACATACAAAATTTAAAAATCAACTAAAAACAAATTAAATGAATTTGGCCCGGACAGAATTAAAACACCCTAATATAATTTAAAAATTTTTTAAATTTGACACTAAAAACGGGGAGTGGTTAGGCCAGGCCCGCCTGGCAAAATAGAAAAGTCTTAAGAGCGCGGCGGAAGGTGGGCAGATCCGGGATCCTCCGTATCTCTGGGGGGAGCTCATTCCAGATAGTAGGTGCCCCCACAGAGAAAGCTCTCCCCCTGGGGGCTGCCAGCCGACATTGTTTGGCTGACGGCACCCGGAGGAGCCCCTCTCTATGAGAGCGTACTGGCCGGTGGGAGGTTATTGGTGGTAGTAGGCGGTCCTGCAAGTACCCAGGTCCTAAGCCATGGAGCGCTTTAAAGGTAGTAACCAGGACCTTGAAGCGCACCCGGAAGACCACCGGGAGCCAGTGCAGCTCGCGCAGGAGAGGTGTCACATGGGAACGCCATGTCGCTCCCATCACCACCCGCGCGGCCGCACTCTGCGCCAGTTGGAGCCTCCGGGTGCTCCTCAAGGGGAGCCCCATGTAGAGAGCATTACAGTAGTCTAGACGGGAAGTGACAAGGGCGTGAGTGACTGTGAGCAAGGAGTCCCGATCCAGAAAGGGACGTAACTGGCGGATCAGGCGAACCTGATAGAAAATCCTCCCGGCCACGGCCATCAGATGCCCTTCCAAGGACAGCCGTGAATCCAGGAGGACGCCCAAGTTACGAACCCTCTCTGTGGGGGCCAGTGATTCGCCCCCAATAGTCAGTGATGGCGCCAACTGACTATATCGGGACGTCGGAAACCACAGCCACTCGGTCTTGGATGGGTTGAGCCTGAGCCTGTTCCTCCCCATCCAGATCCGCACGGCCTCCAGGCACCGGGACATCACTTCAAGGGCATCGTTGGGGTGATCTGGGGTGGAAATGTACAGCTGAGTGTCATCAGCGTACTGATGGTACTTCACCCCAAAACCACGGATGATCTCACCCAGCGGCTTCACATAAATGTTGAACAGGAGGGGCGAGAGGACCAATCCTTGTGGCACCCCACATATAAGGGGCCTCGGGGTCGACCTCTGCCCCCCTGCCAACACAGACTGCGACCGGTCGGAGAGATAGGAGGAGAACCACCGCAACACAGTGCCTCCCACCCCCATCTCTACCAACCGGTGCAGCATGATACCATGGTCGATGGTATCAAAAGCCGCTGAGAGGTCTAACAGGACCAGGACAGAGGAGCACCCCCTGTCCCGAGCCCTCCAGAGATCATCAACCAACGCGACCAATGCCGTTTCCGTGCTGTACCCAGGCCTGAAACCCGACTGGAACGGATCTAGATACGTCGCTTCATCCAGGTGCCAGGGAAACTGTTTCGCAACCACGCTCTCAACAACCTTCTCCACAAAGCGAAGGTTGGAGACCGGACAATAATTTACCAACATTGCCGGGTCCAGGGAAGGCTTCTTGAGGAGAGGCCTCACTACCGCCTCTTTCAAGGCGGCTGATCTGTCCCCCCCCTTCAGAGACCCACAAAAACACAGCCAGCCGAGGGTTAATAATCACTTGGCACACTCCGCAGTTCTTATCTCAACCTTGGCAGCGATATGCACACCGTCTGCCAAGGACTTTATTGGTTTACACAAACAAGCAAATCTCCTACGTAGCTTTGCCGTTCATCTAGCTTCCAAGACTACGAGGTTGCTCCGTTTGTTTAGCTTTGTTCGTCACGAACTTCGTAACCCACCGTACTGTCTTATATACATATGCTTCTGGGTGTGGTCCAGTGAGTCATTGATCCCATGACTCCAATCCAATGACTCAGCATTTCCTCATACGTCTCAGCTGCAGTACCCTTTTCTCTCGCCTTCTTTGGCGTGCGTCCAGGAATGACGTCTCTCCCTCACTCTCATCTGAGGCACCTGTTTCCCCACTACTTGGCTCTCTTTCAGCTGGCACCTGAGCCGGTGCCAGAGGGGGAGGGCTGGGAGATCTGGCTGGCTCCTCTTCCTCCTGCTCAGAGCTGCCTTCCTCCAAAGGGATAGGCTCAGAGGACGGGGCCACAACAGCGGCAGGAAAGACACCCTCCCCCAATGAAGCCTTTATAATCCCCTGGAGCCAGCCTCGTGTCACTTCCCGGGAAGCCAGCACTAACCAGGAAGGACACGGGTCCAATAAACACGTGGTCGCGTTCAGTCCACCCAGTATCCTGTCCACATCCTCAGGGGTCACAGGATCAAACTCAGTCCAGATAAAATTCTCAAGACCTGCCCCGGTCCCTTCCCCCGAGACCACCCAGTCGGAGTCCAAATCTTCCCGAATCTGAGTGATTTTGTCATGCAGATATTGAACAAAATCCTCGGCTCTACCCTCCAAGGGGTCCTCCCGCGCTTCCTGGTGGAGCAGGGAGCGGGTCACCCTAAACAGGGCAGCCGGGCGATTATCTGATGACACAATAAGAGCAGCAAAATAGCTACATTTTGCTGCTTTTATCGCCACTAGGTAAGTCCTAATATGGGATCTCACCAGTGTCCGGTCAGATTCAGCAAGACTGGCCCTCCAACTACTCTCTAGGCGTCTTTTCCGGCGCTTCAACTCCCTCAGCTCCTCAGTGAACCAAGGAGCCAAGTGAGATCGACGCCGGGTCAGAGGCCGCAAAGGCACGACCCGATCCAGAGCTCCGGCGGCCGCCCTATCCCAGGCGGCCACCAGGTCTCCGGACGAGGCGTGTGCCAGAGCCTCAGGGAATGGCCCAAGCTCCATCTGGAACCTATCAGGTTCCATCAGGCACCTGGGGCGGAACCATCTTACCGGCTCCACCTCCCTGCGGCGGGGTATTGCGGTTCGAAAGTCAAAACGAAGAAGAGAGTGATCTGACCATGACAAGGGTTCGATGACTATGTCCCCTATATCAAGATCTCTCAACCACTGTCCAGAGACAAAAACCAGGTCCAGTGTGTTTCCCCCCGTGTGGGTAGGGCCATGAATTAACTGGGTCAGGTCCATAGCCGTCATGGAAGCCATGAACTCCCGAGCCACCTCAGACATCTCCCCCACGGATGGCAGGTTGAAATCCCCCATGACCATAAGCTTGGGAGTATCAACTGCCACCGCGGCGATGATGCCGAGAAGCTCGGGCAGGGCTGCTGCCACGTGGCAGGGAGCCAGGTACGTGATCAGCAAACCCATCTGAACCCCATGACCCCATTTCACAAGGAGGGATTCACAACCGGCCGTCTGAGGAACAGTGGCCTCCCTCGGTTTCAGACCTTCTCTAATAATAACCGCAACCCCCCCGCCCCTCCCCTGTGACCTCGGCTGATGAAATGCTTGGAAACCCGGTGGGCACATTTCAACGAGGGGCACCCCCCCCCTCGTGGCCCAACCAGGTCTCCGTAACACCTGCCAGGTCCGCACCCCCCTCCTGAACAAGCTCACAGATGAGGGGGGCTTTATTTACTGCAGACCTGGCATTGCACAACATCAGCCGAAGGCCCGGGCCCTGAGGGTCTGTGCAACCTAGGGAGCGGGAGGAGCCTTGGGGGCCGGAACACGCCACTGCTCGTAAACAGCAGGTACGTGTTCCCCTGACACGATATGGCCCCACTGCTCTCCCACCTACAGTAACGATGTTCAATATACTATCCGGATCCGCTCTAATCCCCTCCACGACCCTGGGTCCCACACTCCCCCCACCACTCTTTACGGCTCGACCCAACCCTCCCCTTGGTGGGTTGTCCCCCCTACCCACTATCCCCTCCACCCCCCTCCCGGAACCCCTTAAAAGTTTAGATAAAAATTTATATAAAAAACCCCTCAGCCCCCTCTTTGCCACATGCCACCTCTCGGGGTCCCAAAACCCGTCATTAAGGTAGGCCCTCGATAACGAAGAGGGCCAGGCCTGCGAGAGGGGGGAATCTCGCAGTGCTAAGAGATCGGCTAATAAATACATCACAATTCAGCTGAGAGAATAAATAAGGCCAAGGATTCATAAAACATCTTAAAAGCAAAGGTCCAAGAGAAAGAGTCCGCCCATTTCTGGTGTGAGTAAGTCCATCGGGCTTCACTGTCCTCTCACAGCAGTGAAGAGGAGTCTCAGGCTGCTGCCCCCAGAGAGATAGTACCTAATTGCCCTCTCACGGCAACTGGCATTAATGGATGTAATCCTGTCCAGTGGCAGCAGCAATAAATCGGCTCCCTCGAAGCCCACACCCAGGCTGGGACCTCTTCTCAGAACAGAGCGTAGTGGGTAAAGTTGGTCTCAATGCGCTGGCAGATGATACAGATGGTAAGATGGTAAAGGTGGTTCAATAAACATAGTCAGAGTCAGAGTCAGGGATGCAACAATGATGATGTCAAATAGAGGGGATATAATCATGATGATGCCCAGGAGAGGGGATACCGCCTTCACCACTGCAGCGTTGCAGGCAGGCAGGGGCTCACGGGGGGGGGGGGGCGAGGCCACAACAGGCCACCCTCGCCCTGTTCCCTCCACCACCCCTGTCGGTGTTGTAAGACCGTTGAATCGGCTGCCCATTGTTGTAAAGAAAGCGCCGTCCTCCATTGCCGCCCTCACTGCTGCAGGGGTCACGGAAAGGTGAGGGGGCGAGGCCACAACAGCCACCATGGCCCCCCTCCTCCACCTCCCCCGCCGGCGTTGTAAAGCTGCCGAGCCAGCTGCCCATAGCTGTAAAAAGGCAGCCGGAGGCTCGTAAGGGGGAGGGGGTGGCGAGGCTGCAACAAGCCACCCTCACCAACTCCCCCCCACCACCACTCTCTACTGTTGCTACAAAGGAGCCGAGAGTCACCACCATCCTTGGCTCCAGAATCCAAAGTCCCGACTCCAAGTCTTCCAAGTCTTCCGTTAGTGCCGTCAGAGCCTTGAACGCCCACACAGTCCTCCACAGTCCTCCAGAGCGTTCCTCGGCTCTGCGGCCCAACTCAAATTCTGCCAGCCATTCCGGCTCGAGATGTCAAACAAGGCCAAAAAACCCATCGCCGGACTGCCCTGACTACCGCCCAGCTGGGACCGGGCCAAGAGCTGAATTTTGGCTCACATAGGAATCCATGGCCCCCCTTAATCCTTACTCAGCCTCGGAGGATCTACCGGGAGTTGCCATCTTGGAGCATGCGCAAAGGAGAACCTTCTCCTTTCTCTGTAATAATATGGATAAGGGTACTTCTATGGAAATGGCATGGGATGCAAGTAAGGCTTATATGAGGGGAGTTTTGATATATATGAATAATAAATATAAATTAAAGCAAACAAAGATGCGGAAAGAGATTGAGGAGGAAATAAAAAAGAAAGAACAATTATTAATATGTAATCCAGGAGATATAAAAGTAAAAGAAGCAATAAATATATTGCGAGGGCAATTTAATATGTTAATGGCTGATCAGGTAGCAACTACTTTGCAATATGCAAAACATAATACTTTTTGTAATGCCAATAAACCAGGTAGATGGCTGGCTTATACATTAAAGAAGAAACAAAAATCACGAGTTATCAGTAAGATAGAATTTAGAGGTAAAGAAGTTTATCAACAAAATATGATTAAAAAAGCTTTTTTAGAATATTATGCAAAATTATATGCAAGAGACTCAATACAAGGTTCAGATATTGATAGATATTTAAAGGAGAATAGTAGTTTTGAATTAACAATGGAACAGAGGGAAGGTTTGAACCAACCTATAACTTCTGAAGAGATTGGTTTAGCAATTAAGCAGTTAAAAGTGGGTAAAACACCAGGAACAGATGGACTGACAGCTGTTTATTATAAGAACTTACAGTCTGAAATGATTGAACCACTTAGATTATTATTTTGTAGGATTCAATGGGGGGGGGGGAATTCCACCCTCCTGGAAAACAGCTTTTGTCTCATTGATTCCAAAAGATGATCAGAATGCTAAGCCAGAAAATTTCAGACCAATTTCACTCCTGGATACTGATTATAAAATTTTTGCTAAGGTATTGGCAAATAGATTGATGCCAGTTATGCAACAATTAATTCATAATGATCAATCAGGGTTTATAAAAGGTAGACAAATGAAATATAATGTAAGACAAGTTATAGATTTACTAGAATATCTGGAAAAAAACAACCAAATCTCTGCAGCATTTTTCTTCTTGGACGCAGAGAAGGCATTTGATCGATTGAATTGGCAATTTTTGTTTAAAATTATTGACAAGATGCAGTTTGGAGATCAGTTTACACAATCAATTAAAGCAATATATCAAGAACAATCAGCACAAATAATTGTTAATGGAGGCCTAACAGATTGTTTTAAGATTGAGAAGGGAACAAGGCAGGGTTGTCCTTTGTCGCCATTGCTATTTATTTTATCTCTAGAAGTTTTGTTAAATAAAATACGTGAATCTGATAAACTGAAAGGAATAGTAATTAGACAACAGGATTATAGACTGAGGGCTTGTACCCAAATATGCAGCCCAAATGTTGGAGATGTGATTCCGATGATGCAACTTATTATCATATATGGTGGACTTGTAAGAAGATCAAAGCATTTTGGATAAAAGTTTGGTGGGTAATTCAAAATATTTTGAAAAAATATTTACTCCACAGTTGTTCTTATTGGGTATAATAACTGATTGTACAGTACTAGAGACTAAATTGATTTTAAACTTTATATCAGCAGCTAGGCTGTTGGTAGCTCAATACTGGAAGAAAGACTTTGTGCCTACTATAGAAGAATGGACATTGAAAGTAACACACTTAGCTGAAATGGCGAAGATCTCAGCATACTTGAAGGATCATACGCAAGAGAAATATATTTTGGAGTGGAAAAAATGGATAGACTATGTTCAAAACAAATACAAGACAAGAAGATATCAAATTGCATATGCATGAGTGTAACGATAATTTGAGTTATCTATAAGGGAGTTAAGGTTTCTTTTTGGGGGGGTTTAGTTTATGGATGGGTAGGTTAATTTAGTCTATAACTGTTTTTCCTTTTTTCTCTAATACCTTGTATTCTACTCTGGGAAGTCGGGGAGGGGGGAGGGAGGAGGAGGAAAGCGGGGGTAAGGGGAGGTGGGAAGGGGGGTGAGGGGGAGAAAAATGTTATTTTTTGTTTGTAAAACATTTCAATAAAAGAAAAACAAAAATTTGTAAATTATAATTTATAAGTCAAAATAGTCCAAATAGTCCTTTCTCCACCAGCTTCTCAGTTTCCAGCAGTTTTAAGCTACTTTTAAAGCGCAAAACTCTCAATAGGCACTTTTCTTTCTCACTTTCACTTTCACGCCCACAACAAAGGCGCCATTACTTCCAGCCTCCCGCTCAGTTAGATACAATTAGCAACAATGTAATCCCGGAGTTAAGCACAGATACTTGCAACAGTTTGGTCTCCTGCTCCCGCTCTGTCTGCTCTTGTACTCATTAAATCTATTTCTTGCTTGCAGAATTGGTCATGACGTCTAGCTCTGTAGGAACAGAGTCGTCCCGGATCTGGAGCTTCCAGTGAGGTAAACGGGGAGCTCTCACCTCCAAGCCTCTAGAATTATTCCAGAGAGCTTTCGGGGGGGCTCTACCCACCCTCACCAGCTCTTCTCTCCTTCTTCTCCCAAAGGAGAGGTTTTTCAGCCGCCTGACAGCTGTTTTGTGCTGTCAAAGCGGCTTTTACAGGATCATGGGGCTGGCAGTCCGGGGAGACTGTCCACGTTGCTGGCGGTGGCAACCGGAAGTCCGGTATATTTTCTTTTTGCAGGTCAAAAAAGGGCAAAGAAGTGATGCTGACTTGGCCATGCCCACCCAGTCACCTGACCACCAAGCCACGCCCAAGTCACCTGACCACCAAGCCACGCCCACCAAATAAGCCATACCCACAGAACTGGTAGGGAAAATTTTTAGATTTCACCCCTGGTCTGGGGTGAACTGTTACCGAGGTGTACTCGGCATTTGTTACAAGGAATCCAGCAGCTCATTCAAGACTATTGTGAGCAGATTCTGGGAGACCATTAAAGTAGCTGCCGTGCACACAGCCACAACTCACACTTCCGCTAGACACACCTTTTGGAGGGGAGGGGGCGGTGACTGGCAGCCCCGCCACTCTTTTTACCAGCTCAGAGAACTGGTCCACTGTGTTGCTGCAGTCTGATCTCAATTTCAAGCCAGGGGGGGTCATTCAAAGCCTGCCAGTTCAAACGCTGGTGCTGGGTTGGGCTGGGCTGGGCTGGGTGGAGGCAAAGCTTCAAAGCTTGGTCACCTTGAAAAGTGCTTCCCAAGGGCTTGGGATAGGCAGATGTTAATATTTGATGGTTCTAGAGGTATCATTGCAGGCTGGAAGTTGTTTGGAATAAAGCTGCCTTTTGCAATTGACTGATGGTGAATTTGTCAATGCTGATGGATAATTATTATTTTGATTAAGCAAAAATACTCAAAGATTAAAAAATACTAAGGCAAAGAAATTATAGGCCTCAGATATAGAAGCAATGGGGAAAATACATCTATAATAAGCATACAACAAAATTATTCACTATACAGGTAGTCCTCGGTTTACAACAGTTTGTTTAATGACCATTCAAAGTTACAATGGCACTGAAAAAGTGATTTATGACCAGTTTTCACACTTACGACTGTTGTAGCATCCCCATGGTCATGTGATCAAAATTCAGATGCCTGGGAATTGACTCATATTTATGACAGTTGCAGTGTCCCGGGGTCATGTGATCCCTTTTGGCGATCTTCTGACAAGCAAAGTCAATAGGGAAGCCAGGTTCACTTAACAATGGTGGCAAGAAAGGTTGTAAAATGGGGCAAACTCAGTTAAATATTTTACTTAGCAACAGAAATTTTGGGCTCAATTGTGGTTGTAAGTCAAGGACTACCTGTATTTCTCCATACCTTTCCAATTCTGGCACACCAACTTGTTTCCATCACAGGTGTTGCTTCATACATTGCTTTAAAAAAATTTTCCCATTATCACCTCTTTCTTTTTCAGAATCACATCAACTTTGCCCAAGTAGGTTTTTTTTTTCCAAAAAAGTTTTTTATTTTTATTTCTCATAAACACATTTACATGTACTGTCATTTCCATCATTTTTCATTCATCTTATCTTTTTCTTTTTTTAATTAGATTTATATGGCCCTTCTCCGGAGACTCAGGGCAGCTTACAATGAATTTTATTGCTTACAATAATATGAAGCAATAGCCTTCATACTTTTGTATATTTTTTATACAAAGTCAGCTTATTGCCCCCACAAACTGGGTCCTCAATTTACCTACCTTAGAAAGGATGGAAGGCTGAGTCAACCTTCAGCCTCGAACTTGAAATAATTGCAGACAGCTGAATGTTAATAATAGGCTACTTAGCCTGTTGAGCTATCTGAGGCTCTTTTAACTTTCATTTTTCATTTTTCATTTTTCGGGCTGCTCTTTTACCATTTACCTTTACTCCAACCTTTCTTCTCCTTCCCTTCCCTTCCTTCCTCTTTCTCCTCCTTCTTTCTTCTTTCTTCCTCTCCTTCTCTTTCCTACTTCCCCTTCCCTTCCTCCACTCCTCTCTTCTTCCCCCCTTCTAACCTTCTCTTCTACTTCTCTTTCCCCTCCCTTTTCTTCCTCTCCTTTTCCCTCTCCTCTCCTCTCCTCTCCTCTCCTCTCCTCTCCTCTCCTCTCCTCTCCTCTCCTCTCCTCTCCTCTCCTTCCTCTCTATATACTCCTTCCCCTCTCTCTTGTTTCACTTTTCAATTCAGTCTAAAGTGGTATTTGAGCAGCCCCGATTTTTAAATTATCTTGTTACATACAAATGCCTAACACAGTACACTCATGGCAGGGCAAGGGTTAACACCATCCATCCCACCTGACTTTTCCCTTGACCCCTCCTCACCTTGACTCCGCCTCCCAGTTATATATGTTGTTGTCCAGGGGTCCAGCGCCATTCCAGATGTTCACCTGTAAATGATAAGTAACATGTAAATGAATGTCTTTTCAATCAAACTTAACTTGCGTTGGAGTTATTGGGCTCGATCTTCGGAAACACGCCACAGATTGGTAGCAGAGGATGGTTTGCCCATAACTCTGAATAATGACAGAACCGGTAGTTTATTCTGAAACGGAAAACAGAATAAACACAAGAGCCTACACCAAACTAATGGCTGAGCTACAGGCATTTGAAGGTGCCACAGCAAGAATCGCAAAGACTGAGAGTGAGCAGGATGCCAATCTGAACCCACTACTCAGAAGTGAGAGACCACGAGAGGAAGCAAGCAACCACGAAAGAGAAGAACCGCCAGAGAGAAACGAACTCAGAACGACCATACTGAAAATTATGGAAGTGTCCATCAGCAACGGAGAGCTCATCGTGAAACTCCAAGGCCTCCTAGAAAACCATGGAGCAGCGATGAATGCCCAGGAACAAAACCATGAAGCCGCCAGTCCGGTAAGGGAAAGGCATTCCCAAGCAGAAGCACCGGACATGGACAAATTCACTTTTGCGCCATTTTCCCAGTGGCCATCTTGGAATGGCCAACAACCAATGGGGAGCCGAGATTCAAATTCAATGGCGCGAACCAACAAGAACCCCAAAACAAATGGGGAACAACCCGAAAACAACAATGAAGGGAAAATCCAAACCAACAGGAGCTCGCCCACCAAGCTCGAAGTAGAAAAAGCCATTGAGACTCTAGCAGCAGCATTCGGCTCCACGTTCAAGCCTCCTGTGCCAGCCACAAACCACTGGGAAACGTTCGGGAGCCAAGAGGACTACAGAGTGACCATCGATGTCGAAGCATCGACCCAGCCACTCCACAGAGAAATGACACATCCTGAAAACGAGCGCCAAACACCGACTGCCTACAGAACAAACCAACGGTAGGATTCAAACTCGCCACCCACCTCACCAATGACGCGAGACCCGAGGGAGGAAAGACAAGCCAGCTACTTACCTGCTCCGCGACCTCTGCCAGGCTTCCCCGCTCGCCCAGAGACCAACAATTGCGAATCGGGGCCCATCGTTGCCGCCACTGCCGCGCCGCCGAACTTCGGGGGTCCTCGACCTACGACCGCTTCACCCCCACACCTCCTGCCGTTCTTCGCCAGAGATCCAGCCGCCCAGCAACGACTTCCAAAGTCCAGAGAAGGGTCCAGATACGCCAGGGGTGAGTCCAGCGTCCCACCGGCAGCCGCGAGCTCCTCATCCAACGACTTCCAGCGCAAAATGAGCTTCGTGCATGCCCAGTCCTCACCGGTAAGAAGAGAAGAGAGAAACATAGAGATAAGTCAGTTCAGAGTCACAACAAGCATCCCTGTACCATATTGCAAGTTCCCTCACATGCAAAACCATGGACAGTGACAGACAGTGAGTAACTTCCCACATAACACAGTGACATTACCAGCTGATTTCCACAAGCTAAAATTAGATGGGACAAATCTCCTGGAGTGGAATCAGCAGCTCCAAGTTGTTTTCTTAAGAGAGAATATGTTATTCTTAATCAATGATCCACCAAACAAACCTTGGACATTTGAACTGGACTGCTTGCACCACAGGACTTATTACATACTAATAGCTAGCATTTCACCCAGCATCTATCCTAGTCTTAGTCACCATTTGACTGTCTCAGAAATATTACAAAAAATATTCAATTTATTTTACAGTAAGAGTGTGGCCACCACCACCAGAATCTCTAGAGAGTTTCACTCAGCTAGACACAAGGCTGGGACCTCCATGAGTGAGTACATCTTAAACCTGAACACTACCAGGGCTGAACTGATACAGAGAGGGGAAATCATTTCTGAGGGAAGTATGAAGAGCATAATTATTAATTCACTAGACTCTAGTTAGGACAATTTCATAACACAACTAGATAGCCTCAGTCTAGAACACCTCACCCTAGAGACACTCACGAACAAACTAATAGCTGAAGATAGCCTAAGAAGAGACCGCTCCATATGCCACAGAGATAACAGATAACAAAAAGAGTAGAGTTCCAAACCAGGAACCACAACACACCAGAGTGCTTTCTATGCGGTTCCAGGAACCATTATAAGAGGGACTGTCCCAGAAACACAAGGGATAGAGATCACACCCACCACAGGGACAGGCAAGGCCGGAGACCAGGGTTCTCTGACAGGCATTCCCCAGACAACAGGTACAGATGCAGGGACTCCCCCAACCCGAGAGACAGGAAGGGACACAGAGACAGTTCCAGGGAAAGCCAATCAGGGTCACTGTATGGCCTTGGAGATCACAAACATACACACAAAAGGATTAGAGAAGGAAATGCGTGGCTCATAGATTCAGGGGCCACCATTCACACCACTTACAATAGAAAGCTTCTCACATCATTCACAGAAGAAAATTATCACATCAAGGTAGCAAACCAGGATAGGGTCCTAGTGACTGGAAAGGGAGACACATACATAAATGGAATAGGCAAAATAAAGGGGGTATTACTCATACCCGAAATCCCCCACAACATACTAGCCACACTTAAGCTAATCAAGGACATGGGTATCGAGACTACATTTAAGGGAGGAAAGGTTTACATGACCAAGAACAAGAAGGATATTGGCAAGATCATTATCAATGGGGGGCTAACATACCTCCAACCTGAAGGGGATCGCCAATCAAGCGTAAATGCTCACCTAGAAAGCCAAGAAAGCGAGGTAGATGTCTCTGAGGAGATAGAAGGGGATAAGACAAATGACACCACAAAAGACAAACACACTCACGATACAACACACAAGGGGAAACTGTCTATTGGCAAGCCTATGCATGATGACTGTGCCCACTTACTCCACAGGAAATTGGGCCATGTTAGTTTTCCAGTCATTCAAAAAATGATCGATTGTTCAAATGGTCTAAAAGTAAAGGCTTGTGAAAACTACCTTGAGTGTTCACTGTGTAAATGTTCCAAGCTCAAGACCAAACCCAGACCAAAGAAGGCCACACGCACCACCAGCTCCATTTTTCAGTTAGCACACATGGACTTAGTGGGCCCCATGACGCCCTCCATAAAATACAAGAAAAGGTTCTTCTTGACCATAGTTGATGATTTTAGTCATTATGGGTTTGTGTATACGCTCAACCATAAAAATGAAGTATTTCAGAAGTTTAGGGAATTTTACAAAAGGGTAGAAACACAACACAACACCAAAATAAAACAAATAATGACAGACAGAGGGTCTGAATTCCTATCAGGGGATTTTTCGAATTGGCTAAAGATGCACGGGATACTACATTGTACTTCTTCGCTGTTTTCTGCTTTTCAGAATGGGGTGGCGGAACGAAAAAACGGCATCTTACAAACCATGATGAGATGCGTGTTAGAAGACGCAGGGTTAGGGCAATCTTTCTGGGCAGAGGCATTCACGTACTCTAAATATACCCTGAACAGACTGTGATCTAGTGCAGTAGGTAAGACCCCTTATGAAATAATGTACAACAGAAAACCTCAAATAGCACATTTACACATATTTGGGGTCACAGCAGACGTGCATATCCCAAAACAGTTGAGACGCAAGGGTGACAAGGTATCGAGAAGGTTGAGATTCATGGGGTATGAGTCTGGGACAAAAGGGTATAGGTTCATTGACAAAGACAATAGATTTATTATATCCAGGACGGCGGTGTTTCACGAACGTACCAATTGGTCAAAAATACACCTCAATGAAATATTCCCCAGACAGGAAATCACAAGCAATGTAAGGGATGAGGATAAGCAAGACACAGTAGAAACCAAAACACATGAGTAACACAAACCCAGACACCAAGGGGTAACTACCAAAGAGTGGAAAGAAGGCCATCCCATCATAAAACTAGACACCCTCACAAAAAAGGAAGCCAGATACATGCATGACACAGACACAACCAAACAGACCCATTAGATCCAATAGGAATAAGACCCCAAAAAGATTTGAGGAATACATCCTATCCATACACACAAACAAGACAACACCCAACTCATACGAAGAGGTGCTCGGACTGCCACTGGAAGAAAGGGTTAAGTGGGAACAAGCCATGGAAAAGGAGATGGCCAGCTTGAGGGAACTAAACATATATATTCCCTCTAAGGCCCCAACTGACAAAACACCCGTTGGGACGAAATGGATCTTTAAAATCAAAGAACTTGAGGACAACAAGACTCTATATAAAGCCAGGCTAGTAACGCAGGGGTTTGCACAGAAATACCCTGATGACTATACAGACACATACTCACCCACAGTTAGGGCTGAAAGCATCAAGAGTGCTCTGGTAATAGCATCTATTCTAGACCTTGAAGTATATCAATTTGACGTACAGACCACCTATCTCCATGCAGAACTAGATAAAGAATTTTTTGTCAAAGCACCCCCTGGGAAAGACACACAAAAGGGAGATACTTGGTTATTGAATAAAAGTCTGTACGGTCTGAAGCAGTCTGGAAAGAGGTGGTACGAATGCCTAGCAAAAATTCTCAAAGACATGGGTTTTACAGCCACTTCTGCTGATCTCTGCTTCTTCATCAGGAAAGAAGTATGTACTCGTTTACGTGGACGATATATTATATTTTGGCCAAATAAACATAAATGCGATGAGTTTGCTGAGAGGTTAGGGAAACATTTCACACTAAAGATCTTGGGGAAGGTGAACAAGTACCTAGGGGTCCAAATCAACAAAACAAAAAGGGGATTCAGAATCTCCCAAAAAGAAAAGATATTGGAACTACTGCACAAATGTAACATGAAGGATGCCAGACCATGTGAAACACTCATGCAGGCTGACTTCCTAAAACATACTGTATGTACGACGAAGATGAACCATTCAAGGACAATACACTCTATAGATCCATCATTGGATCCCTATTATACATCGCTAACTGGACAAGGCCGGACATTATCTTAGCAGTTAACCTCTTGTCTAGGCATGTCAGCAAACCAAACGTATATCACTGGGAGGGAGCAAAACGAATACTCAGGTACCTGAAATACAGTGTAGATGCTTGCCTATGTCTAGAACCAGAAAACTCTAGAGAACCTATCTTAACTTGTTACGTGGATGCTGACTGGGCAGGGGACACGAAGAGCAGCAAAAGCACTTCTGGCTACGTATTCTTCATCAATAACTGTCCGGTGCATTGGTATACCGGAAAGCAAAATTTGGTAGCAACATCCACCGCAGAAGCAGAGTACATCTGCCTATCAAAAGCAGCCAACATGGTTCGATGACCTGCTTTTCAATATCTGGACCGAGCCAGCTTACCCAATAATTATACATGAAGACAATAAAGCTATTGACATATCCATGGTGGACGCTGTAGGTCAAAGATCAAGACATATAGATATCAAACACAAACACGTTAGGCAATTATCAAACATTGGTTTCATCAAAGCCATACATTGTGAGACTGTTGAACAAACTGCAGACATCCTGACCAAACCCTTACAGAACAAACAACATGCCTATTTAACTTCAAAATTAGGTGTACGTATGCAACACACACACATCCCCAACTGTTAGGCATTTAGAGTGGGATTTGTTACATACAGTTTACATACATAAGTTTGATTCAAAAGACATTTATTTACATCTTACTTATCATTTACAGGTGAACATCTGGAATGGCACTGGACCCCTGGACAACAACATATATACCTGGGAGGCCACATATCTTTATTCTCATTTCAATTTCTTATTCAATTAATATTTATTTTTATTTCATCATTTGTGTACATTTTTATAATATCTCACTTCCCCCCGCCTTTCTCCTTTTACTTGGCATCATCTGGGTATCTATTTTTTAATGGTTTTCTCCCATCTGTTCTCTATTTTATCTCTATAGCCTTATTCATATTTCCTTTCTAACCAATCATAAAATTTTTCCCGTCTTGAAATACATCGACTCCTCTTTGTCTTTTATTCTCAATTCATTTCTGCATATTCTGCATATTCTAAAATTTTCTTTATAATTTCTCCTTCCAACGGGATTTTATCTGCTTTCCAGTTTTGTGCAAATACAATTCCAGCTGCTGTTATTATATGAATAATCAAATATGTATCTTCTTTTCTATAATTCTCTGGTAAAATTCCCAATAAGAATATCTCTAGTTTTAACTCTATATGTTGTTGCAACATTCCCTCTAACCATGTTTGTATTTTGACCCAATATTGTTTTGCTTCTTTACACAACCACCACATATGATAGTATGATCCCAGCAACTGGTGACATTTCCAACACTTATCTGATTTATCTTTAAACATCTTAACTAATCTTTCTGGTGACATATGCCATCTATAAAACATCTTATACAAATTTTCTTTATAAGCTGTTGCCATTGTTAATTTATAGTTTCTTTCCCAAAGTTGTTGCCATTTCTCCAATTCTATGCTGTATCCAAAATTTTTTGCCCATGCTATCATTGTTTCTTTTACTTCTTCATCCTCTAGTCTAATACGCAATAAATAATTATATAATTTCTTAATCATTTTCTCATCTGTTCCTGTCAATATTTCATCCAGTTCTGATTTCCCCAAGTTAAAGCCATATTGTCTACGATCTGCTTCATATCTTGATTGTATTTGCAGTCTTGTATACCAATCTATCTCAATCCCTTGACTCTCTAGTTCTTGTTTTTGTTTCAGTTCTCCCGGATCTGTCAAGATGTCCTTATATCTAACAATATTCCCCATATTCACAATATTTGGGTGTGTCGCCACCTCTATTGTAGAAAGCCACATTAGTATATTCAGATAATGTTTTTCTTTCACTCTCTCCCACACTAATAACAAACCATTTCTTACGTAATGTCTTTGGAAATATCCATGTATCCTTTGTTTCCCATACCATAAAAAGGCATGCCAACCCAATTGTAAATCATGACCCTCCAAAGTCAATACTCTTGTATTCCTTAATGAAATCCATTCTTTAATGCATGTTAACGCTGCTGCTTGATAATACAATTCCCAATTCGGTAGGCCAAACCCACCTCTAGTTCTTGCATCTTGTAGCATTTTTATGTTGATTCCTGCTCTCTTTCCTTGCCACACATATTTCCACGTTATTTTCTTCAACTCTTCAAAATATTTTTTCTCCAGTTTTATTGGTATAGTTTGAAATAAAAATAATATTTTGGTAATACATTCATTTTTATTAATGCTATTCTTCCCATTAGTGATAATTGCAAGTTTCTCCATTTCTCCAGGTCTGTTTCAATTTGTTTTTTCAGTTTATAATAATTGTCTTCCTTGAGCGTTGCACATCTTGATTCCAGATAAATGCCCAAATATTTCACTTTCTTCACAATTTGGATGTCCGGTTTCTCCGTCATCTCCTTTTTTTGATTTTCTCTCATATTTTTAACTAATATCTTTGTTTTTTCTTTATTGATTTTCAGACCTGCTATTTTCCCATATTCTTCTATTTGCTCTAATAATTTTGGCGTTGTCTCTATTGGGTCTTCCATGATAAACACCAAATCATCCACAAATGCTTGCAGTTTATATTCTTCTTGTTTGATTCTCATTCCTTTTATTTCCTTTTCCTGCCTCACTTTTCTATTTAAAACCTCTAATATCTATATAAATAATAATGGAGGTAAAGGGCATCCTTGTCTTGTTCCTTTTCTAATATCTATTTTCTCTGTCATTTCACCATTTACCATCAGCCGCTTGGTCTCTCTATATAGTTTGGATCATATTTATAAATCTGTCTCCAAAATCCATCATTTTCAACTGTTTTATCATAAATTGCCAATTCACGTTATCAAATGCCTTTTGTGCATCCAAAAACAACAACGCTATTTGTTTCTCTGAATGTAATTCATAAGGAATTATGAGAAAGAACCACTGTTTATCCTTGGCGATTTTAATGCCAGAGTTGGAGCTGATTATAGTTCTTGGCCCACTTGTTTAGGTCAGTTCGGCGTCGGAAAGATGAACGAAAATGGCCAATGACTGCTGGAGTTTTGCTGCTACTATGGTCTTTGCGTTAGCAATACATACTGTACTTGGTGCTCCAGTTGTTTGGGGTGCCTACTACTATTGTACTACCTTTGCTTTCTTTTGCCACAGTCATTCTATTTCCATTTGCAGGTCTTTTGTTAACTTTTCCAGTTCTTGCTCTTCTATTCTGCTGTCTCCAGGTACTGCCACGTCCACTATCCAGACTATTTTGTTTTCCTTATCAACAATTGTTAAGTCTGGAGTGATATGTTACTATTTTTTTTCCCATTGAAGGCAAGAAATCTAGCAATGAGACATTATTCCTGTTTCCCCAGCCAGGTCCTGAAACTGGGCAAGTGCTTGCTGCTAATTCACTGGGTCAGCCACACAAGCCTAGAGGAGATAGACTGGAAGCTGGGAGGAAAGGAATGGGGTGTGTTTTATTTTTTTGCATCCCCACCTAGTGCTCTAGCCCAGGTGTGTGGTAAAATCCTCCTACAGACAACATAAATGTGTTTGACTGCTGGGTCACAGCTCCAGGTCCCTCCATGCCAGGAGGAATGATTCCCATACTACACCCCACATACTCCAGGTTGCCTCCAATAAATTGGCATAGAGTTTTATTGTGATGAGCTCAGCCTGCAATCTTCCCATCACAACATTGTGTCCAGTATTCACTAGACACATAGTTTCCAGAACAGGTTGGTTTTAGACCAGATCCTTTCAGCTCAAGGTGATGTTTGTGCAGTAAGCAGGACAGAATGCTGTCCTTTGTACCTGACAGCCAAAGAAGAGATCCATTCAACACCTACAAGACCCCAAAAGCTACTAGAAGGCATGAACTTTCATCTTCCTATCATCTTTTGAACTGAAATGTGCACTGAGGAAACTTTTCTGTGTTAAGGACCAATTCTTCCAAGCCCCTCCCAAAGGGAGAACCAAAAGGGGAGACTTGTACTCACGTATCCAGGCCTGCCTCAACCAACTGCTCTTCCTGCTTGACCGCTTCAGTATCTGGACTTGTGCCTCTAGTGCAACTTGATCTTCTGCCAAGAGAGACAGTGGGTAGAACTTTATAAGTGGACCTCAGGGGGGTATTGGTTGTCAGACGTATATGAAATATTTCCTGTATGGAACCTTGGGGGCTGGGGACTGGATTTGCACACAAGGAATTGCTTAGGCACTCTGGTTCTTGTCTACATTTTGGGCTCTCTTGCGTCCACATATATTGGGACAATTGTGAATTTCTCTGATTTATGCAACCCCAACATTATGCATCCCCTTAATACCTCAGAGAGTACTAGCTTTTATACTCTGCTGTCAGGTTACGATGTCATCTCAAATAAATTGCATTTCCAAACAAATAGCCTTTGATGAAATATTTCATTTATTGAGCATAACTATCTGTCCCCGACTCCATCGCAGTCAGCACTGCCCTCCTGACCCCAAACCCTCCTTTTCTGTTCCCCAATTCTCTGCTTCTCATTGGCCATCTTCCAAGTCACTCTCTCCATATCTACTTCGTCAGTTCACAGGAATGTCCCCCCTCCCATCCCATCTCCTAGGGGACAATATCGTCGGGGAAATTAAGTAGGTGAAATGTCAAGCGTCTTCTTCTCTTCCTTATGTCAGCACTGGAGTGCTGACATCTGCTGTGCTACAATACTAGTGTCTATTTCAGAAACCTCTCCTCCTACTTTGCGTGCACATCCTGGTTAGCCCTTTCACCAAGGAAACCCAACTTGTTGGGGTTTTTTTCCTTCCTTCTTTCTCCCGTTTTCATCACTCCTAATCCAACAGGCAATTGGTGTTCTCCAAAATGTCAACCAGGATGCCATGCTGGACTTAAGTTCCTTCACTAACTGGTTTGATGGTTGGTTCCCTGACATCTCCCTTTTTGCCAAAAAGACTTTGTTTTTTAATTGACATTTCCCTACTCTTCTTCCTCATGTCAGCCTTGGAAGCCATATTAGGCCGGAAGCTTCAATGCTGCCACCTCCTCATGGGTGGGAAAGTAGGAGGGGGGATTTAGAAGAGGGGAGTTAGTAGACATAATAGCATTTTTCCTATTGGTCAAGGTCAGGGCGGTCCAGCATCTGGAGGAGGAGTAGTCAGGGGCTGGGCCGAGGCGAAACCGATGGTGATTGGAGCATGTGACCGAAAGGGGAGAAAGGGGTTGGTTTTGGGAGCTTTGTATTATTGAAGGAAAGCCCGGGTTTTTCAGATTCGGGATTTCCCAGATGTGCCAGTTTACCTATTGCTAGTAAAGAGAACTTTGGAAAATGCCTGCTTCCGCGTCTTTACTGGGAGTCAGGGGTTTTCTGGAACGCTGACATTATCCCGAATCTCACTTTTTAAAAACCCTAATGGCACCCTGTAAGGGGGCCGTCAGGGATGCTGAGCCCCAGCATCTGCCTAAACCCTGGGTGGTGGCGAAGACTCAGTGAAGATGGAAGAGAAGGAGGGAGCTGTCAGGGGCCTGGGGGCTCAAGGAAGTACCGACCCCTTGCTTTCTTCCCCTGAAGAATTGGAACAGGCCATGAAGGCTGCAGAGGAAGCCCTTTGGCTTGAGGCTCGGCCCAAGGCATCAGAATCCTGGAAGAGTTGCCAGTCCAACCCAACTTCAGGAGGGGATTTGAAAACACCGAGTGAAAGTGACTGGAGGATGGGGGCCTCTGTGGGCTCCGGCGACTCCCAGGACTGGGACCAGCCCCACCCCATGCAGAGCCAGTCCTTGTCCAGACTTCCTGAGTGCTTTGAACAGATGGAAGTGGGGAGTTACGCACCCTCTTCAAAACCCTTTGAGGTGAGATGGTGGCTAGCACAACCTACTTTCACTTTCCCTCGCCCGGGTCAAGGATGGGGGGGTTAGTAGAGCGAAGTCCCCCCCCACCCGGCCAGGAGCAAATTGGAAAGATCGATGCACCATGGCCAGCCTGCAACAGTGGGATTCCAAAACCCCCCTTTTTGGGCCACACGCCAGCCTGCGTTAGCATTACCTCCTGCGGAGAGCATACCACCCAGTAGGGCTTTTTACCCAGGCTAGGGATGGATCCAGTGCCAGTGGTATCCTGCACCATCTGTCCTAAGCTCCCAGGGATCCCCCTGCCCCCCCTCCTATGGCTCAATGATCTTGGCACCACAGGGGGCCCTAATCCAGCAGCCGGCTGCAATGCCCTCTTCTCCAGTGCAGCAAGCAGCTCATCAGCCAGGCCCCCTCCCCCAACAACCAACGCCATTGCCTGCCCCCCCTCCAACCCAGCTACCTTCACACCAACTTCACAAAAACCTTGCAAAGTAAAGAAAAACTTCTGAGTGTGAGAAGTTAGTTGCCTCACACTCCCTGCACACAACGGCTGAGAGATGACCCGGAGTTGCCACTCTCCGGTAAAATGTGTGTCTCGCAGTGGGGTGCAATTTGGGGTGGCAGGTGGAGCAGGGGATGGGGGGGAACTCGGCAAGCTTTGCAGCTGTGTCGCTACAAAGGTTGCTGTGCCAGCTCCCTTCTCCCTGCCGGCCAGTGCCTCCCAAAGCCGCTGGTGTTGTATGCAACCGCTGCGCTGGGACTGATAGGGGCAGCAGCAGCAGCCCTCTCCTGTTTTTCTCCAGCTGGGCGGGAAAAAAAGGAGGGGGACTTCACAAAGAAAAGAGAATTCTCTCTTTTGGCACCAGAGCCAAAGCTAAAAGAAACTGTCGAGCCTCGCAGCATGCTCGACACACTACAGAGTGATGACGGCAACGAACGACATACATACATACACACACAGGGTGACGGTGGTGTTGGGTACAGGCGGTCGCATGCGGGGTGCGGGGTGGAGGTGTCGTGTAGGGCATTTCCTGGAACAACACGGAGAAGCACGCCGGCGCTCCCCGCCGCCCGGCACGCCCATGGAGAAAGGAGGGGCGTAGTGATACTAGCCGGGGCGTGGTATTTAAGGAGGACTGAGGCAATTCACAGGCGGGCTATTTAAAACGCTGTTTACCAGAAAATCATAGCGCCGATTTCGTTCACCCGAGCGAATCCCAGCGTGTGCTAGAAGCCGACGTGAATAAACCAGCATAAAGGAAAGAGCTGAACTGAAGTTGCTGTGTTTTGCTTGTGTCTTGCTCAGAACGTCTGAGAGGAAATCAGCGCTCCCTTCATTATTGTGTGGACTACGGATGGCGGAGGGCGTGGAGGCAGATGCTGCTTTGCCGGCCCTGGAGGAGGGGGAGGGGCTGTCACCCACCGCGGAGGAAGCCCTGGGAGAAAGCCAGCCTGCGTTCCGACCGAAGGAACAGAGACAAAGCCGCAGTCAGGGTGAGGAGCCCAGGGAGGTTGGGCTGGCAAGCAGTGGGGACAGCCAGACAGAATTGGGGGAATTGTGGCAAAGCCCCGCTTTGGTTGCCCCCCCACCATGCTCGCAAGGACCCAACGTCGCTTCCATACAGTGAACGGTTTTGTCAATGGAGGGAGAGGTGTTGGGTCGATGACGACAATGGAGAGTGCAGCTACTCAATGGGAGTGGGGCAATCCACCCTTGAAGTGCTCCGGGAGCACTTTGGAGATGCTAGCTTCCGTGATGCACAGTCATGGCAACCGTGGTTGACAGGGACTGAATCGAACACCAGCTGGCGCCCTCCCTCTACAGGACAGAAGATGAGGTTTCAGTTAGCCAGCCCCAAGTTGAAGGTAGGATCATCGAGGCCGTCCACCACACCCTGGCCAACGGGTCCTTCCATGGGAGCAACAGCCACGGGCCCTGGCTCGCTCCGTTCGGCCCCAGGACAGGCAGCTAGCTCCAGGGCCCCAAGTGGCCCTATTCAGGCCTCTCACGGCTTGTTAGGGCAGCCGGGGATGTGGGGCTCTCACCCCGTATGGGGGCCATCCCTGTTACAAACCACCTTCGATGGTAACCCTGACCGGGTGGCTCTTTTCCTAAGCCAGGTGCTTAGCTATATTGACCTTTATGGCCAGTTGTACCCCACCCAATGGTCTATGGTGGTGGCCATTACAATGACTCTGACAGGGGAGGCTGCTGACTGGGTGGTGGATTTGCATAATGACCATGCCCGAGAACTCAACGATGTTGGACTATTCCTGGACGCTCTCAGAGTACGATTTGAAGATGACACTAGGACTCAGGTGGCAGAGGGGGAACCCGTGGCCTTAAAACAACGGGGTCGCCCGGCAAAGGAATACGTGAAGGATTTCTGGCGGTTGGCAGGGAGAGTACGGGGATGGCCTGAACGCATGTTGGTTCACCAGTTTCATCTTGGATTGGACCGTGAATTGCGGCAGGCCTGTGTATATCAAGGACTGCCACCCTGCCTGTCCGAATGGTGTAAGGCAGCTATCGATTTGGACGTTCGGCTACGTGAATTCCGGGTACGAAGTGGTATCAGCTCAGGTTCCAATCGCCGTCAACCTGATAGACCAAACCTTGAGAGAATGGCAGGAAGGGGGGAGCCCAGTCCTCGGATAACCGACTCCACCCGGCGAATGCTTCCGTTGTAACCAAATGGGCCACTCTGGAGTGTCTGTTGCCACCGGTCCAGCTGGGCAGTTCTGGGGCACCAATGTCCAGTGGAAAACCTCGAGGTCGACCAACCCCAGAGAAGACCAAAGGTGTATCGCAGCTGGGACAAAGCCCTCATACCGTGACGAACAAGGAGACGGGCCCTGGGATAGTCCCCGTTGTTTTGTCAGAGAGTGAAGAGGATGATGAGAAAACCGACCCAATGGTAAGTGGTCCCATTCCTCCCTTCCTCATCCCGATAGCTCTAACACCGTTAGGCGGTAGGCCACATGTACAGCACGAGGCTCTCATTGATTCCGGGTGCACAAGGTCTCTGATGAGACACTCAGTAGCCACCCATCTAGGTATCAAGCTACGAACCCTGAAAACCCCAATAACGTTCGAACAAATGGATGGATCCACCTTAGGGGGAACCCCAGCCACCCAAATGACTGAATTAGTGAAACTAGAGGTAGGGCATCATTGGGAGTACATACGGTTCATAGTGGTGGACACGATGATAGAACCTGTAATATTGGGTGTGGCCTGGCTGGACAAATGGCAGCCCACCATATGGTGGGAGGGTTTTTTTCGTAAACTTCGCTTACCGACAGGACCCGAACCGGCTTCGGTATGTGAGGTATCAAACCAGCAGGATGGGTCACTGATCGGAATAGACCATACAATAGGTCCCAAGGGGGTCCCCCCAGAATATGCAGACCTGGCATCAGTGTTTGATGAAAAGGAATGTGACACATTACCTCCACACCGGCCGACGGACTGTGCCATCAAACTGATACCCGGTGTGAAGTTGCCAAAGCCACGTATGTATGCAATGACCCCGCGGGAGGTAGACGAACTAAGGAAATATATCGATAAAAACCTGGCTAGGGGGTTTATACAGCCCAGTCAGTCACGCATGGCCGCCCCGGTTTTATTTCAAGAGAAAAAGGATGGGGGTCTTCGTTTATGTGTCGACTACCGTGGCTTGAATGCAGTTATCATAGAGCCACTATATCCCCTGCCACTAATGAAAGACCTTTTAGCGGCATTGGCTACTGGGAAGTACTTCACCAAGCTGGATTTGCGGGAAGCCTATTATAGGGTTCGTGTGAGGCAAGGAGATGAGTGGAAGACCACATTCAATTGCCTGTTGGGTAGTTTCAAATTCTGTGTTATGCCCTTTGGGTTACAAGGCGCTCCCGCTGTCTTCATGCAGCTCATTAATGAGGTATTACACAATTTTTTGTATCGAGGGGTTCTAGTGTATCTGGACAATATTCTCATATATACGCAAACCATGGAGGAACACGTCCAACTCATCCATCAGGTATTGAAACGGTTATTACAAGCAAACCTATATGTTAAGGTGTCTAAGTGCAAGTTTCACCGCACTGAGTTAGACTATCTGGGTTATCGCATTTCTAACAATGGCATAGCGATGGATCCAATGAAAGTAAAAGCTGTTTTAGAATGGCAAGCCCCAACGACTAGGCGACAATTACAAAGCTTCCTTGGATTCGCTAACGTCTATCGTCAATTTATTCCAACATTTGCACACGTTGCTTTACCCTTGACAAACCTCTTACGCACAAAGCGGGGGGGGGGTCCCCCACGGCCGGGAGGACGTCTGGAGTGGACTTTGGAGTGCCAGGCAGCATTCGAGACATTGAAACGTTGTTTTGCTGAAGCACCGGTGCTACAACATCCTGATCAAACAAAACGATTCATTGTACAGGTGGATGCCAGTGATGTTGCAGTGGGGGCCGTGCTTCTACAAGCCGATAGTCAAAAGCAGCTACACCCATGTGCATACATGTCTAAGAAATTCACTGCCACCGAACGGGGGTGGGCTATTTGGGAAAAAGAGGCATTCGCTGTTCGGTGGGCTCTCCTCACCTGGAGCCATCTTCTAGAGGGAGCCCAAGTGCCGTTTGAAGTCTGGACGGATCATCGTAATTTGATAGCATTACAAACTCCCAGACGGCTTTCACCTAAACAGGTGAGGTGGGCACATTATTTCCAGCGTTTCCATTTTACCCTGAAACACTTGCCCGGAGGTAAGAACTTTTTGGCCGACGTCTTATCTCGCATGCCGCAGTTCCATAGCAAACGAGAAGAAATAGTGCAGGCTATGGTCCCCAATGGTGGACTAGGTAGGGCGACTATCGTAGCGACAACAACGGAAAACCAAAAGGAATGGAAAGAGGTATTACATACAGCCCTATTAACAGATACATAGTTCAATGAAAATAGCCATTTGCTTACACAGAGGGATGGCTTACCGTGGAAAGGGGACAGGTTGTATGTTCCGGAGGGGGTCCGACAAATGGTGTTACAAAGGTGTCATGATAACAAAACAGCAGGGCATTACGCTTTCCTTAAAACACTCCATCTAACCCGACGGCAATTCTGGTGGCCAAAAATGAGGAAAGACGTGGAGACATACACACAGACATGTTCTACCTGTGCAAAAGCCAAATCCCGGCCGGGGAGGCCGTTGGGGTTGTTACAGACAGTGGCTGGACCCACTTATCCCTGGGAGGAGATAGGGATGGATTTTATAGTCGATTTACCAGAGAGCAGGGGGCACATGGTAATCTGGACAGTTATTGATCTGTTCTCTAAACAGGCTCATTTTGCCGAGGTTTACCTTTGGCGCGTAAACTGGCTAAGCTATTTATATTACATATATATCGGTTACATGGGGTACCCTGCCGTATCATTTCTGATAGGGGGGTGCAATTTACGGCCCAATTTTGGAGAAACTTCCTGTCGGCTATAGGGTCAACACAAGGACTTAGTTTGGCGTTCCATCCCAGTACCAATGGAGCCACTGAGAGAGCAAATGCAATGATAGAGCGATATCTCCATTGTTATGTATCATATCAACAGGACGATTGGTCCCCCCTCCTACCATTCGCAGAGGTGGCCTATAATAATGCCATTCACAGCAGCACGGGCCTCACCCCTTTTTGTGTTGCGATGGGACGGGACTTTGTAGCCATACCAGAATTAGACCAAGCACCGACGACTGCACAAATGCCCCAGGAATGGGCTGAGAGGTTAAGCACAGTATGGCCCCACATCCATGACGCATTGGATAAGGCAGCCCTTGTATATGTTGTGGCCCCGTCCTCTGAGCCTATCCCTTTGGAGGAAGGCAGCTCTGAGCAGGAGGAAGAGGAGCCAGCCAGATCTCCCAGCCCTCCCCCTCTGGCACCGGCTCAGGTGCCAGCTGAAAGAGAGCCAAGTAGTGGGGAAACAGGTGCCTCAGATGAGAGTGAGGGAGAGACGTCATTCCTGGACGCACGCCAAAGAAGGCGAGAGAAAAGGGTACTGCAGCTGAGACGTATGAGGAAATGCTGAGTCATTGGATTGGAGTCATGGGATCAATGACTCACTGGACCACACCCAGAAGCATATGTATATAAGACAGTACGGTGGGTTACGAAGTTCGTGACGAACAAAGCTAAACAAACGGAGCAACCTCGTAGTCTTGGAAGCTAGATGAACGGCAAAGCTACGTAGGAGATTTGCTTGTTTGTGTAAACCAATAAAGTCCTTGGCAGACGGTGTGCATATCGCTGCCAAGGTTGAGATAAGAACTGCGGAGTGTGCCAAGTGATTATTAACCCTCGGCTGGCTGTGTTTTTGTGGGTCTCTGAAGGGGGGGGACAGATCAGTATACAAGTCCCAGGCTGATAAGCACTGAGAGCCTACTCCACCATTCCAAGTGGGGGACATGGTGTATCTTTCTACGAAATACATCAAATTGAAACTCCCCAGTCAGAAATTAGGCCCAAAATACCTAGGCCCCTTCCCCGTTGTCAAGGTTATCAATCCAGTCACTGTAATGTTAAAACTTCCTCCGTTACTGGGGAAAATTCACCCTACCTTTCACAGTAGTCTCCTTAAACCGGCTAAACATATCCAGAAAGACTATGAGCATCGGGTCCGGTTACAGAAGGGCAATATGAAGTAGATGAAATACTGGATTCTAAGCTCAAAAGAGGCAAACTGTATTATCTAGTGAAATGGACAGGGTATCCGGTAGAAGAAGCCTCTTGGATACCATATACTGATGTACACGCCAACCGGCTCATACGTCGGTTTCATAAAGCACACCCACAGAAACCGCGAGAGATGGCTAACGGTGTTTCTTTGTCTTTTCCAGAGGGAGCCTTGGTGAAAGGGGAGCCGCCTGTCGAGCCTCACAGCACGCTCGACACACTACAGAGTGATGACGGCAACGAACAACATACATACATACACACACAGGGTGATGGTGGTGTTGGGTGCAGGCGGTCGTGTGCGGGGTGCAGGGTGGAGGTGTCGCATGTGCCGGGTGTAGGGTGTTTCCTGTAACAATGCGGAGAAGCACGCTGGCCCTTCCCGCCACCCGGCACACCCATGGAGAAAGGAGGGGCGTAGTGATACTAGCCGGGGCGTGGTATTTAAGGAGGACTGAGGCAATTCACAGGCGGGCTATTTAAAACGCTGTTTACCAGAAAATCATAGCGCCGATTTCGTTCGCCCGAGCGAATCCCAGCGTGTGCTAGAAGCCGATGTGAATAAACCAGCATAAAGGAAAGAGCTGAACTGAAGTTGCTGTGTTTTGCTTGTGTCTTGCTCAGAACGTCTGAGAGAAACTGGTAGGGAGAAAAAGAGGGAGGGTAGGAACAGGGGAAGGGCAATTTTTTCATTGTTTTAACTCTGTAGCAACATCTTTCCCACCTACTGCTTTCTCTGCTCAGCAGCAGAGCTTTTTTTTTTTAAGGTTAGTCCCCTTCTTCCCAGGAGAGAGAAGAGCAGGGGCAGGGAGAGAAAAAGAAGACGGCGCGGGATGGTGGAGGGTAGGAGTGGAGGGCGTCTTAGTCCTGGCTGGTTGCTGCTTCCTTGGGTCCTCTCAACTTTTCAGTCCCAGAAAGTGGCTGAAAAATGCCCTCCTCCATGCACCATCTTGCCTCCTTTCAGTGGAAACCATACTAGTATTCCAAACTAATGAGTCTTAATGTCTGGTTAAAATAGGTAATCCTTCCATTTAAAGAAGAAAAGCATAGCTCAGACTATTGCTATGATTTTTTGCTCCTATATTCTGTTGTTTAGGTATAAATTTTGTTAGAAATTTTACGTACAGCCTATTAAACAACGGAGCTAGCTGTCTGCCTGCAATCATGTGTATCTATTAGGAGTAAATCCCACTGAAAGAGAGTAGCCTTACTGCCAAGTAAACATGCATAGGCTTTACGTAGTTGAGAGATAGGGTATTGATTAGTGTCAAGTGTATTATAGAGAGAAATGAGAACTTCTGTAACAACAGATACTTTGTGCCCAGACCAGGTGTGTGTGTCTGAGTGTGTGTGTGTGAGAGAGAGAGAGACAGACAGACAGACAGAAAGAGAGAGAGAAAGAAAGAAAGAAAGAAAGAGGGAAGGAAAGATAGAAGAGAAAGAAAGAGGAAGGAAGGGAGAGAGAGAGAGAGAGGGAAAGAGAGAGAGAGACAGACAGAGAGAGAGAACTGTGCTATTATTTTTAATTGTTCCATTATTTATCATGTGTTAATATTTTACACTGTCCCTACACCTAGAGTGATTTTACTGCCTTTCTTTTTCCCAGGGCTACCACATACTGTACAGAGAAAGAAGCACTCTTGTGATCTTTGACTTTTAGGCTTGCTGTCAAACATCAGCCATAATACTAATGACTGTTTTGAACAATATGCAGGTTGTATTACACGAGGGGCTATTTTATATGTGAAATTATGACTGAAATATTTCTGCACCTATATTGGTTCTCACTGTCAGGAAGTTTCTCCTTAGTTTTAGGTTGCTTCTCTCTTTGTTCCGTTTCCATCCATTGCTTCTTGTTTTGCCTTCTGGTACTTTGGAAAATACATTGCCCCCCTTGTTTCTGGCAGCCCCTTAAAATTCTGTTGCCTATCACACTCTTGGGCAAAGCATGTGAGCCATTTCCTCCTTTCAGTGGTCCATGAATGTACAGCTATAGTATGTAGATAATAAAGTTGAAAAAAGGTGAACAACATTTTTACGGAACTATAGATACATTGAGGCTGGGTGTGACAAGGAATGGCTGGGAAGGGAGGGGCTAGGCGAGGCACCCCTTGATGTGAGTGACATTGAGTTGGCCATGCCCACCCAGTCAAATGACCATCAAGCCATGCCCACTGTCACATGACCATCAAGCCACACCCACAAAATAAGTCACGCCCACAGAACCGGTAGTAAAAAAATTAAAACCCACCCCTGCTCCCCAGTTGATGTAGATGTAGAGTTCCATGATGACCAGCCAAGGAGGGACTGGGGCGCATGGGGCCAAAGAACACTGGTCCAGCCCGCCAGCCTCGTTCCAAGAGCTCAGCCATCTACTCCGAGGGCCCAGCCATCACTGGTGATGCCACCCAAGAAGACCACACCCGTCCGACCGCCAATGATGTGTTTCCACTGCGGAAAGCCAGATCATCGGGCAGCAGAATGCCCCGATGCAGGCCCCAAGGACACTCTGGAAAAGTCACAAGGGGTGCACCAAACAACCCCTGGTGGAGAGGTGGCTGAACCGAACAAAGGGCTGAACACCAGTGGGAGTGATGACAACAGAGAGGATGACCTGATGGTATGTACACCTATTAAGCCCTTTGTGATATCCGTAGTAGTGGAAGCCCGCAGGTGCTGGGAGTGCATCATCCTGATAGACTCGGGATGTACCCACTGCCTAATGAGCGCAGCCATCACCAACAGTTCAGGGGTAGGGCTCAGGAAATTGACCCGGCCCATACGCTTTGAGCAAATGGATGGCTTGTTGTTGGAGGGCCAAAGGGCAACCTATGTCATGGAATGGGTCATCTTAGAAATAGGGCCACATCGAGAGGTTATATGTTTTGTGGTGGTCCCAAGGATAACAGAAGAGGTCGTCCTGGGTCTAGCTTGGCTGGACAAATGGGGCCCAACAATATGGTGGGGAGGTGGTTGCAGACACCTGAGGATAGGGGTTGGCCCCAACCCACCTCCCCATGAGAAAGACATTCAGGCCCCAGGATCTGCCATGGACGGCATAAGTACTATCACGCAGGTTAAGGCAACAGATGGGCAGGTCTTCCCTATGGTATATGGGGACCTGGTGGAGGTGTTCAATGAGAAGGAATGTGATACCTTACCTCCCCATCATCCCACAGATTGTGCAATAGAAATCCTCCCTGGGGCAAAGTTACCAAAGCCCAAAATGTATTCTATGACCCCTCAGGAATTAACCAAGATGATGGCATACATAGAAAAAAACCTAAAACGGGGGCTGGGGTTACAGGAGTGGGTAGCCCAATTGCAGCGAGTATGGAAAGTAGTAAAAGAGGCTTTACAGAAGTCGGCCACAGGGTACAAACAGCAAGCAGACAAGAAGCGGAGAGTACAAACCCCATTCTATATCAGTCAGCAGGTATTCCTGTCCACAAAATACCTCAAATTAAAAGTGCCATGTACGAAGCTAGCCCCTAAATTCATTGGACCATTTCCAATCATGCAGATCTTTAACCCTGTTACAGATTCAACTTCCCCAGTTGCTAGGGAAAACCCATCTGGACTTCCACTGCACCTTACTCCGTCCAACACAGACAACCCAGTTCAGAGGGACCCCTACTCCGCCGTCCCCACTCATCACTGTGGGCGGGGAACAATATTACGAGGTAGAGGATATCTTAGACACCCAATGGCATAGGGGCCGGGTAAAATACCTGATACTATGGAAAGGCTATCCACTGTCAGAGGCTTCATGGGTGCCCAGTATGGATGTAAAAGCTACTCATTTGGTCACTAGATTCCACCGGAAACACCCAGCCAAGCCAGGGGGGGGTGTGTTTCTCTACATCCCTGCTCACTTTAGTCTTTGTCTTCCAGGTGCTCTTCTGTGTTTGGGGGGCCGCATGTCGGCTCTGGGGTGCCTAGCAGCCCGGGGCTGCCATTCTGGCAAGGGAGGCTGCAACGGGACAATGCAACCACTGCCCGCCATCCAGTACTGAACTTCTGCCGCTCCCATGGGTTTAAGCTGGAACAACGGAGCTGCGGTGGTGGCAACAGATGAGAAGTGGCATTGGGGGCAAAGCTGTTTGGTGGTGTTTCAGTCCAACCTTCCAGAACCTGACAGGCTGGTCTTCACACACATGGGAGTGCCAGAAACCAAAAGAGCAGATCTTCCAGTTTCTGGTGTGTGCATGCGTGCTGGCCACCTGGTGTTCTGGTTCCTGGCATGCATGTGCGCGCAAAGAACAGCTCGCATGCCCAAAGACGTGGAGATGGGATCCCAGCAGTCACTTCCTAGGGGAACAGAGCTGTCAGACAGCACCAGCGGACCAGGGCTTCCCTCCCTCCCTGCCCGAGTGGGCTTCTTGCATGGCCCCAGCCCTCCAGCCCACGGTGACGCATGTCTGTGGTCCAGAGCACCTGGCTGGCTCGGGCACCCCAGAAGAGCAGCAGCAGCAGTGCTGCTTGTTCTCGGTGGTGGGTGAGGGGGGGGACGGTGCTTCTTCTCCAGAATCCCGGCCGCAGGCGGCAGGGTGAAAACTGCTGCACAGTTCCTCAGCCCCAGGAGAGTAGCAGGGGCAGCGCTGCTTGTTCTCAGTGGTGGGTGAGGCGGGGGGGGGGTGGCCACTGAGAACAAGCAGCACTACCCCTGCTGCTCTCCTGGGGCATCAGGGCTGCACAGCAGTTCTCACCCTGCCGCTTGCGGCCGAGATGCTGGAGGAGAACCTCCCCTCTTCCAGCCACTGAGAACAAGCAGCGCTGCCACAGGAGCAGAGTCCACGCCTAAGGAACGTCTGTCCAGTGCCAGGGTAAGAGACACGTCGGCCAGGAAGCAGGCGTGTTCCCTTGGCAGAAGGGGCAGGAGGGGGGGGCTGCGCTGGCTTGTTCTTGGTGGTGGGCTGAGGGGCACTTCATTGTATTATGGGTGTACGCGCCCCCACTGCAGCCCATTTTTGGTCCCAGGAGTCTTCAGGGAGGCTTGCCAGGCCCAAAATGTGTGGCAGGGGTGCAGTGCGCATGTGTGTGGGGCGGGGGGAGCACGGGGGGGGGGGGTCACGTGCGCATGTGTGTGTGGGGGGGTGGGACACAGGGGGGCATTGCATTATGGGTGTGGGCACGTGCGTACATGCCCCCCTCGCGCTCCCCCCGCTTTTGGCACACAACAGCAAAAAGGTTAGCCATCACTGGTATAGGGTTTCCTGCTTGAGCAGGAGGTTGGACTAGAACAGCAGTACCCAACCTTTGTGGCTTGGTGGCCCAGCTGTGGGAGGAGAGGGGAACTGGGCCATGTGAGCAAGGAGGAAATGGATAAGTATAAAACACTTCAAGACAGGGACGAAAGGGACAAATTTTCAAGGCAGGAAGTAGAGGGCTAAAAGCAAAGAATTTCCTAGAAAGCAGCAAGAGATTTGTGCTGTCACTTGTGGGGGGAGAGAAAGAGAGAGAGACAGAGAAAGAGAGAGAGAGAGAGAGACAGACAGAGAGAGAGAGAGAGACAGAGAGAGAGACAGAGAGACAGAGAGACAGAGAAGACTAATCACAGCAACTCAGCATTTATTATCTCTTCCTTGGTCAGAGTAGGGGCCTCTCTTGGGTACTTGGGTATGGGAACGGAGTCCCCTCTGTGCACCACGTGGAAGGAGGTATACTCAGTGCTACTATGGACTGCATTATTGTATGCCACCTCCACAAAGGGTAGAAGACCTGACCAGTTAGACTGCTGGTAGGTAACATAGCACTTCAGGTAGTGCTCCACCATGGCGTTGGTTCTCTCCGCAGCCCCATTGGTACTCGGGTGGAATGCTGAGCTTAACCCCTGAGATGACCCTAGCATCTTGACGAAGTCCCACCATAACCTGGCCGTGAACTGGACCCTCCGATCTGAAATTATATTCTGCAGTACACCGTGGAGGTGATATATGTGTACGATGAACAGTTTAGCCAGTTTCCATTCCGATGGCAAGCTGGGGCAGGGTATAAAATGAGCCTGTTTCGAGAACAGGTCAATGACAATGATTGCTCTCCAGTAATTCCACAATGAAGCCCATGGCTATCTCTTCCCACGGCCGAGTGGGGTCGGCCACGGACTGTAGGAGGCCAGGGGGCTTCCCTATGCAAGGTTTTGCAGTCACACAGACCAGGCAGGTTTTTACGTAATCCTCCATGTTATGTGGCATTCTGGGCCACCAGAACTGTCATTTGGCTAAATGCAGGGTTTTGAGGAATCTGAAATGTTTGGCCTGTTTTACATCATGACACCTGTGTAGTATTTGTGGTCTCATGGATTGGGGTATATACAGCTTACTGCCTTTCCAGGCAACCCCATCCTGGTGGGTGAGCAGGGTTCAGTGCTCTGACCTGGTTTGTGGTACAATGCTGGGCCTCGGCTCCTGCTGCCATGCCGGCCAGGTCACTGCCTCGGTCCCCTGATCCCATGGCTGCCCAGTGGAGGTCTCCTGGAAGCTGGCCTCCCCAAAGAGCTCTTGCAGTATCTCCATAGTTAAGTTGCCAGGTGCAGTTCAGTAACTGACCTCGTCATCATCATCCCTAGCCAACTTCCGTTCCTGCCACAAATACATATGCACCCTGGAAGCGCTGGGTGGTGGTAGCCAAGGTCCCGTCCCAGTGGTCACTGAGAGCTCTGTCACCACTCCCCCCTGGGGCCTTGCTCCAGAGCCATGTCCGTAGCTGGCTGTTCCAGAGGCAAGGAAGCAGCACACTCCTTTGGACGCACGTCTGGCTACGCTGCCACCCCTTCTTGCTCTGGTGGAAGGATCACCTCAGCTACCTGTGCTCAGGTCAACGTGCCCACATCAGCTGCTGGAGCCATCCCATCTGCCATCCTCCCCACTGGTCACATATCTTCCAGATGAAGGATGCAGGCAAAAAGAAGTGAAGAGCACTGACTTTCTCTCAATGGTCCAAGCTCCGGACTGACACCAGTAGGAAAAACCACTACACGTTTGAATTCAAACTGGGTTTATTTAGCTGGACTCTGGCACACAGTGAGTTCATTCAGCAGCAAAACAGCAGTTTGTAAAGTCTGTTTGAAGCAAGTCTGTTAGATGCAAAGTCAGCGCTGGGAGCATCTGCCTCCCAACACCCTTAAATAGGCTAGCCACACCTATCCTCTGTGCTGGCCTCGCTCTGGTGGTTACCATGCGCCGAAGCTCCACCCCAGCTGATTGTCAGGCCAGAACAGCTGCTTGGTGCATTCCTCGCTTGGCCACGCCTCCGAGCCTCTCAGCTGAGCTCTGCTGCAGCCTCCACCGCTGCTGTAGCCACCAAGCCTAGCTGATCGTGGTAAGGCCTCCTCCATTGCTGCTGCAGCCGTCCCGGCACCCCCCGGCACTGGTGCTCCTACCCGCCCTGATGTGACAAGCCCTGGGCCTCACGGCTTGACAGGTGGTGTGCTTCAGTGCCTGGCCAGCAGGGTGCTTCTCACTAGGTGGCTTCCCTCTTTCTTCTCCCCGCTCCTTCTCCTCCTTCAGATAAAAGCTATGTTTTTTGTCTGTCCATTGCAGCGCAGCACCCAGGATTTACTTTGACAGCAGCGAGGCTTGGGGGATGGTCAATCCCCATTCGTGGCACAGTGGAGAAGGCGGAAGACAATGCCCCCACCAAAGGAGCTGAAGACACACCAGCTGTAGCTGCCCAGCACCCTGCCTCACTTCCTCTCATCGTGTGGGATGAGCCTCCTGCTCCCTGCCCCACCCACCAGAGACTCATGGATTCCCTCCCCAACCTTGCCTGGCCCCCACAGGCACCACCCACGTGAGTGACATCAAGCTGGCCATGCCCGCTGGGCCATGCCCAGTCGGCCAAACCCACCCCCCCCCAATCCTCCCCCACCCCGGAGGACAACCACAATGCTGATCCAGCCCTCAATGAAATCAAGTTTGATATCCCTGGTCTAGAGGCAACTCTAGCCACTCTTGGACTCAAACTACAAAATGAGAAACTCCAACCTAAGCAAGAAGACTATATCCAAACTGAACATGATAAAGAGCAAACAACTACTAGAAGAAATGGACCTATGCATGAACCATTAGAGATAGACTGATGGAAACATGTCATCCATAGAAGAAAACATCAACCAAGAGCAATGCTCTTGCTGTCTAGTTCAGCCCAGTCCCGTGCAGCCCCCGTGGAAGAAAGCATGCAGACACCTGGAAAAGGGACATCATCAAGTGCTCCTGCGATAAGAAAAAAAGTAGTCCAGACTTCCCCAGGGAAAAAAGGGTGAATGTTGGTGATAGGAGACTCAATTCTCATGGGAACAGAATCAGCTGTCTGTAGACTGTACAATCAATCTAAGTAGGTATGTTGTCTCCCTAAAGCAAAAATCAGAGATGTGGTTTACTAAAATAATCAAACCCACAGATTATTATCCCTTTCTTCTCCTTAATAATATTTAATAATATTATTAATTTAATAATATTTTAACTTAATATAATAATATACAATATAAAATACAAAAAATAAAGAAATTAAGGGTGGGAAAGTGAACAGGAAAAGAAGGTGTGGAATACAAGGGGGAAGAGAAAAAGAGGGAAAGGGGGCATTAACTTCCAACTCTTCCTAGCTCAGTACAAAATAAACACACTCCAGCCTCAACTTTTTGCTTTTACACATTAATATATAACTAGCCATTTCTATAACACCAATTGGGGGGGCGGGGGCAAAGCCCTACTAAGCAGGTATATACAAAAGTATGAAGGCTATTGCTTAACACATTGTAAGCCGCCCTGAGTCTCTGGAGAAGGGCGGCATATAAATTGAACAAATAAATAAATAAATAAATAGTTTCTAATCAACAAGACCAAGATCAAAGTTTCATTTTTTGTTCACAAGCACAAATTCCAGAAGTGATATCCAAATAAGAAGATATTTTCCTCTTTAAATAAAATAATCAAGTTAACCATTCCTGCTTTATTTTCCTTGCTATGGAAATAACTTGTATTTCTATTTGCACCTAGTAATCTTTATAAACTGTCACCATTTTTATTTACAAAGTTTAGTATATTCTTTCAAATTCTTTGGCCCTTTTTCCTTCAAGGTAACAAACTGTTTTTTAAAATAAAAAAGGCACTTTTTTTCCTCTTTAAGTCAAAACTTTCTAATACATCTTATTCTTTAACTTTAACATACTGTACAAGCTTTAAACTTCAATACTGCATTTAACTCCCTCCCTCCAAACTACCCTTATAGAATAATTATTTTCTTTTTAAACATCCTTTTTAACATACAGAGTTTTTCTTTAAAATGATACATCATTTTCTTTTACTTTCTCTTAATACAGGTGCTCTCAAATACATTTTCAATAACTTTTGCCTACTTTAAGAGTTGCTTAAGCATTATATATATGTAAAAAAAATACATTTGCAAATTTTGGTTTAAACCTTTTTTTCAGTTGCACATATCAAGCAGAGAAAAATAGATTCTGATTCCAGTTAACTCCTTAAGTTTAAGTCACTCCTACCAGTTTATCTTCATGGAGTAAAATCTTTTTTTTTTCTGGAAGTATCAAAGACTTGTAGTCCTTTCTTTTTATTATGAGATCCTCAACCTTGTTAATGTCCTTAAAGAAAAAGTCCCAAATTTGTCTATTTTCTCGAAGCTCTTCTTTCAATTGTGAGGTTTACATTTGAACCAAAGTAGTGAGGGTAAAAATGAAAGTTAATATCCGGCTTTTCCAAAACTGCGATACACTCCTCTGTGTTTTCATTTTCATTTTCAGCTACTTGTGAAGTTGGCTCAGCAGTTTGGTAACATTCTCCACATGTTTGCATCTTTCTTCTCCTTCATGTGGGGACAAATGACACAACGATGAACCTAAAAACCTAAAAACAATATCAAGAAACTATGAGCAGCTGAGCAAGAAAGTTAAGGAGTTAGGAGTACAAGTGATGTTTTCATCTATACTTCCAACAAAAGGTCACTGAAGGAACAAAGGAGTTTAGAAATGAACCACTGGCTCAAGGGTTGATGTCACCAAGAGAACTTTGGATTCCTAGATCATGGTCTGCAGAAGGGCTTCTGGCAAGGGATGGGCTGTGTCATGCCCCTGTCAGAGTCTGAATCTGACAGCTGACAGAGAGTGAGAGAGTGGCTCCATTGGCTGTGGAAGAAACTGGAGAAGGGCAAAGTCAGGCTGGGCAGAGCAGGGGAGAGGTAGAACAAGGTAGAGGGGGTTCAGATGAAGACCAAGGCTCACCTCCTCCTCATCCTAGGCAGCACAGGGAAGAATGGACAAGAGAGTAATGTGGGTTGCATGGCTTATGAGGGAGGAAAGGGCCCCGATTCCCTTTACAAGGCACACCTGGGGATGGAGTTTAAAGGAGAGGCAAATGGGAGGGGCGGTTGTTGGGAACAAATGCTGAGTTCATCTTGTGTACACTGTTTATCTGAATTCCTGGCATCCTCCCAACTGGTTTGATTTACTGCCATGCTACTTCACTTCTGGAAATCCTTCTCTTGCTTGCCCTGCTGGATTAATTACCTTATCTTGCCTTATTGGATTTATAGTTGGAAGTTTTCTGCTTACAATGTTTGGGACTGAAGTATTGTCAGCCAAAGACTATTACAGGTTGGTGGAAGAGCTCTCTCCAGGCCGGAGAGTTGAAAGGGACATTGGGGGCACAGTTGGTGATAATAAAGGGACTCATGCCAGTTCTCTGGCTGTGTTGCCTTTGTGTCACACCCTGGGTCATCACAAGCTGTACCTCACAAGAACCAGGAAGAATGGATTTGGAAAATGGACTAAAACTGGGGTGGGGTGGGGGGTGGATGGGGGGGTGGGGTTGTGACCAATCTTTAAGATCTTTAGGACCTAATCCGAAACATAATGTCAGCACATCAAGATGCATTTATCCTAGTGCTGACATAAGAAGGAGAACGCAGGCGTCTGCAACAGGATGGTTGCCTTTCACCTATTTATTTTTCTCTGGAGATAATGTCCCCTAGGAGATGGATGAGAGGGGGGAAATTCTTTGAATTGGAGCAGTAGATTAGGGGTGAATGATTGGGAAGATGGCCAATGAATGCAGAGGAGTGGGGGAAGGAAGAGGAGGGGTTTTGGGTCAGCACGTCAGTGCTGGCTGCTAGGAGTTGGTGTAAAAAGTGCCGTGCTTAATAAAATGGAAATTTGTTTTATAAAAGACTTTGTTTGAATTTATTTGAAGACGGCCTGAAAACCTGACACATAAACCCCAAGACAGCCAATCAAACAAGGAGGTAGAGAGGGATGGGAAAGAAGAAAAACTGAGATACAAACTAGGAGATGTAGGAAGCATACCCAGGGTTAGCCATAAAGGACTCAAATATCTATACATTAACACTCACCGTTTGGGGAACAAACAGGGTGAACTTGAAGTACTAGTACATGAAGGTAGATATAGATGATATAGTTTCCATTACTGAAACTTGGTGGGATGAAACTCATGACTGGAATGTACTACTGGAAGGATATAAACTGTTCAAAAGAAACAGACCTAACAAAAGAGGAGATGGAGTTGCATTATATTTAAGAGATCACTACTTCTCTGCAGAAAAGGAAAACTGCCTTTAACTGCCCTTTAGGCAGCTTTCAATTCAAAGTGATGCCTTTTGGATTACAAGGAGCCCCTGTGGTCTTCATGCAGTTAATAAATGAGGTCCTACATGAGCACCTGTATAAGGGGGTCCTCGTGTACTTGATCTTGGCTCCGTCTCTCATCTGGTCCGAATAGCGAAAGAAAAATGACTCAAACCACGAAAGAATGTTTACACAGGTTTACTTTTAGGTTCTGCAGCAACTCAGCCAGAAGAACAGAACAAGCCGGAATACAGGTTTAAAGTCAGTGCTGCACTCAGTCGCCGTGCGGTGCTATTTATCACCCTCTGTGCCGTATTAACTATCATCCAGCACATAAGAACCCAAACACCCACTCAGGAGAAGAAGGAAAGACGAGCAGCCGGACGAAGGTAGAGCTCCCCAAAAGCCCTAGGAAAGATTCTGGGGCTTGAAGGGTGAGAGCTCCCTGGTAGCCCGACAGAGCTCCGGATCCAGGTTTAAAGAAGCTTTAAAGCTTTAGAGCTTTAAAGAAGAACAAGTCGCCATGACCATCCCTGCAATCAACATTCAGCTTCAAATTAATCCTAAAGCAGGCAGAACAAAAACAGGAGTCCTAGTAATTGCAAGTACTGAACTTTAACTCTGTATCCATATTTCTTCCTTCTAAGATCATCTTAAAAAAGGAAAGGAAAATTGGTGCCTGAACTGTAACAGGGCATGGAAAAGTGAAAGTTATAGTGAAAGTGATTGTTAACATCGTTAGTGCTTTTAAGGCTGCTCAAGATTATTGGATTTTAAATCAAAGAAAGAAAGAAAGATTTAAAGTGGAAAGATTGCAGGGACCTTAAATAAATTACAATATTTACAAAAGATTTAAAAACAATTGGACTTATTGATTTGGTTGCTGCAAGAAGTATAAATTGAAAGTTAAAAATGGTCTCTAAGCAAACAAAACCCAGCTCTTTTAAAAGTACTGGAGGATCACCAGCACAACCATCTAAATTACAATCTTTGTCTACTTCAAATCCACAAATATTGACTTTGGAAGCTTTACAAGAGTCTTTACAGGAGGCTTTTAAGCAGCAAACCTCTGTTTTAGAGGGAAAAATTAAGGGAGTGTCTGATGAGATGGCTGAAATTAAGGAGGTTATCCAAACTCGGAATAAGGAAATAAGAGAAGATATTGTAATGGCATTTCAGAGTCTGGCAAAACACATTGAATTGTTGGATGAAAGGGTAGAAGAAATTAATCAGTCTAACGTGAACTTGGAAAATGAGCCTGGATAGCTCAGCAGACTAAAGCCTGTTATTAACATTCAGCTGTCTGCAATTACTGTAAGTTCGAATCTCACCAGGCTCAAGGTTGACTCAGCCTTCCATCCTTTCTAAGGTAGGTAAATTGAGGACCCAGTTTGTGGGGGCAATAAGCTGACTTTGTATAAAATATACAAAAGTATGAAGTCTATTGCTTAATGCATTGTAAGCCACCCTGAGTCTCTGGAGAAGGGTGGCATATAAATCTAATTAAAAATAAATAAATAGATAAAATGAATGAAGTTCAGATCAAGATGGATAGGGTAGATGACAAAGTGGTGATGTTACAATATAGAGCGATGGAGTTTGCTCTGAGAGTAAGAGGTTTGAGAGAGCACAACTGAGAGAATTTGAGAGAGATCTTTGCAGAGGCTTTTGCAAAGAAAACTGGAGAGCAACAAGCAGATCTTTCATCGCAAATTGACAAAATATATCGCGTTAATTCCTGGTTTGCCAGACAGAAACAATTGCCAAGAGATATTTTGATTTATTTTACAATGAGGAGGATCTGAAATGAAATTTTACAGGCTGTCTATAAAAATAAACTCCAACTGGCAAGACAAGAGGTTTTAGTACTGAAAGAAACCCCTCCAAAAATGTTGAGAAGCAGAAAAGAGTTTGCTTTTTTGGTGGATGAACTTAGAAATTGACAGATCCAGTTTAGATGGGATGTTCCAGCTGGACTAGTGGTGAATTACTTGGGAGAAAGGTATCATCTTAATACAATTTGGAAGGCAAAAGATTTTTATACTAATGTATTAAAGGCTGGATGCTCATCATCTCCGGAAGTGAGGAGAGGAAAAGAAGAGCTGGCAATACAGGGACAGAAGGAAGGTAAACAGCCACAAACTGAAGGAGAGACTTTACTTATTGAAGAAGATTTACTGCAACTTTTTGGTACTGTTCAACCTTTGGAATTAATAGAAAAAAGAGAAGAACCAAAAGATCAAAGACAGACCTGAGCGGCAGCTAAACAAAGAGAACAAGACCTAAAGATACAGCAAACTCAAATGAAAGTTCAAGAAACTACAAAAACAGAAGCAGTGGGAGGAGCAAGGCCGAAGAGAAAGGTGCAGGAGGATTTCCAGCTGGAGCTCCAGAAGCTTCAAGGTGTTAAGAATGGCAATTAAATTTTTGACCTGGAATGTTAATGACTTAATTTCACCACAAAAGAGGAAGAAAATATTTCACTATTTGAAACAGTTTAAAAATGATGTAATTTGTCTACAAGAAACACATATTAGAGTGACAGATCAAAAATATTTGATAAATTCAAGACTGGGAACACATTTTGTTGCATCTGCTCCAGAGAAGAAAAACGGTATAGTTATATACCTAAAGACAGATTTAACAGCCAAATTAATTGAGGCAGATGTCCAAGGAAGATACATTGCAATTGAATTTTTAATAGAAGGGAAGAAAATACTCTTAATTGGAGTATATGCACCCAATCAAAAGCAAGAAAAATTTGATAAGCTTTTGCACACCAAAATAATACAATGGGATTACAAATCATGTATATTAATGGGTGATTGGAATGGAGTATTGGATACTCAAAAAGACAAAAAAGGATTATTTCAAAACACCCCAAATCGTGCTAGATTTCCTAAATCTTTTTTTGATATGATGGATGATATGGAGCTGAGAGATATCTGGCGAGAACGAAATGTTGAAGAAAAGGATTTTACTTTTTTTTTCTGATAGACACCAATCTTTTTCGAGGATTGATTTTATATTAATCACTAATGATTTTTTTTCTAGGGTGAACAAGACGAAGATATGTTCAAGAACTTTAACTGATCATAGCCCGGTGTGGATGGAATTGGAGCAGGAAAAGGGAGCTAGAAGGTCTTGGAGGATAAATGAAAATTTGTTTAATTATGAGGAAAATGTGAAAGAATGTAAAAAACAAATGAAAGATTTTTTTGTTATGAATATGCACAAGGGTACACCTATGGAAATGGTCTGGGATGCAAGTAAAGTGTATATGAGAGGAATTTTAATACATTTGAATAATAAATATAGACGTAGACAAGAAAAGAAATGGAGGGATTTAGAAGAGGAAATACAAAAGAAAGAGCAGGCACTTATATTGAATCCAACAGATAAGAAAACAAAGGCAACAATACACTTGTTGCGAGGGCAGTTTAATATGCTGATGGCAGACCAAGTGGCAACTAATTTACAATGTGCTAAACATAATACTTTCTGTAGTGCGAATAAACCAGGTAGATGGTTAGCCTATTTTTAAGGAAAAAACAAAAGCTACGTACCATAGAAAAAATAGAATATAAAGGCAAAGGGGTATATCAACAAAATACAGGTGAAACTCGAAAAATTAGAATATCATGCAAAAGTTCATTTATTTCAGTAATGCAACTTAAAAGGTGAAACTAATATATGAGATAGACTCATTACATGCAAAGCGAGATAGTTCAAGCCTTGATTTGTCATAATTTTGATGATCATGGCTTACAACTCATTACAGTCCTGGTCCTTCTTGATCTCTCAGCGGCTTTTGATACCATTGATCATGGTATCATGCTGCGTCGGTTAGGGGGTTTGGGAGTGGGAGGCACCGTTATGCGGTGGTTCTCCTCCTTTCTCGCTGACCGTATGCAGTCTGTGTTGGTGGGGGGGCAGAGGTCGGCCTCGAGACACCTCACTTGTGGGGTGCCACAGGGGTCTGTCCTCTCGCCCCTCCTGTTCAACATTTATGTGAAGCCGCTGGGTGAGATCATCCGTGGTTTCGGGGTGAAGTGTCAACTGTATGCCGATGACACACAGTTGTACATTTCTACCCCAGATCACCCCAACAATGCCCTTACCATGATGTCCCACTGCCTGGAAGCCGTACGGATCTGGATGGGGAGGAACAGGCTCAGACTCAACCCCTCCAAGACCGAGTGGCTGTGGCTTCTGGCGCCCCGATATAGCCAGTTGGTTCCATCACTGGCTATTGGGGAAGAGATCTTGCCCCCCTCAGAGAGGGTTCGCAACGTGGGCGTCCTCCTGGATGCACGGCTGTCTTTAGACAATCATATGACGGCCGTGGCCAGGGGAGCTTTTTATCAGGTTCGCCTGATCGCCCAGTTGCGTCCCTTTCTGGATCGGGACGCCCTACGCACAGTCACTCACGCTCTCGTCACTTCCTGTTTGGACTACTGTAATGCTCTCTACATGGGGCTCCCCTTGAGGAGCACCCGGAGACTTCAGCTGGTCCAGAATGCAGCCGTGCGAGTGGTTATGGGAGCGACTTGTCGCTCCCGGGTAACTCCCCTCTTGCGCGAGCTGCACTGGCTCCTGGTGGTCTTCCGGGTGCGTTTCAAGGTGCTAGTCATCATCTTCAAAGCGCTCCATGGCTTAGGACCGGGATATTTACAGGACCGCCTTCTGCCACTGAATATCTCCCACCGCCCGATATGCTCTCACAGAGAGGGCCTCCTGAGGGTGCCGTCGGCCAGACAATGCTGGCGGGCGGCCCCCAGGGGGACAGCATTCTCTGTGGGAGCTCCAGCCCTATGGAATGAACTACCACTGGATATAAGAAAGATTCCTGACCTCCATGCCTTCCGATGAGCCCTGAAGACTCTACTGTTTCACCAAGCCGGTCTGACTTAAATTTGCGTTAAATTTTAATAGCGTTTTTAGTAGGGGTTTTAATTTTATGGCCAAACAGTTTAATTATTTTATTAGTTTTAATTTTTATATCTGATTGTTTTAACATGGCTGTAAACCGCCCTGAGTCCCATCCGGGAGAAGGGCGGTATATAAATGCAATAAAACTGAAACTAAACTGAAACTGAAACTGAAAACCCCAAATTCACAATCTCAGAAAATTAGAATATTGTGAAAAGATTCAATATTCTAGTTTAGTTTAGTTTAGTTTAGTTTAGTTTAGTTTAGTTTAGTTTAGTTTAGTTTAGTTTAGTTTAGTTTAGTTTAGTTTAGTTTAGTTTAGTTTAGTTTAGTTTAGTTTAGTTTAGTTTAGTTTAGTTTAGTTTAGTTTAGTTTAGTAAATTTGTATACCACCCTTCTCCTGACGGATTCAGGGCGGTGAACAGCCAAACATTAAAATACAAGCAATATTTGAGTAGGCTCAAAGTGTCCCACTCTAATCAGCTAATTGAGCCATAACACCTGCAAAGGGTTCCTGAGCCTTTAAATGGTCTCTCAGTCTGGTTCAGTAGGAATCACAATCATGGGAAAGACTGCTGACCTGACAGTTGTGCAGAAAACCATCATTGACACCCTCCATAAGGAAGGAAAGCCTCAAAAGGTAATTGCAAAAGAAGTTGGATGTTCCCAAAGTGCTGTATCAAAGCACATTAATAGAAAGTTATGTGAAAGGGAAAAGTGTGGAAGAAAAAGGTGCACAAGCAGCAGGGATGACCGCAACCTGGAGAGGATTGTCAGGAAAAGGCCATTCAAAAGTGTTGGGGACTTTCACAAGGAGTGGACTGAGGCTGGAGTCAGTGCATCAAGAGCCACCACACAGGACTTCCTGTGGCGCCTTCCTCGTCGGCGGCGGGCTCCTCCATGCCTGCCGGTCTCTCGGCGCGTTAGAGCCGCCTCACAGCTGGCAGGCGGCTCGAAAAACCTGCTCCTTGACGGGAGGAGCAGGGAGAGCTTCTGGGGGTGAGGTTGAGCCTCCTCAAGCCCCCCAGGATTTTTTCTTTGTCCTGGGGAAGGCTCAGAAGGATGGCTCCCTCCATACCCCCAGGGTATGCTCCGCGCCGAGAGGAACCTCCGCTAAATTAGCGGAGCCAGACGCTGGGAGCAACACCACACTTTGAATGAGAATTGGAGCAAGTTGGAAAAGAAAGAAGGGAAATTTAAGCAAGTATGGATTTTTTTTCAACGGATTTTTTTTTGGAAGAGGAGGGGGGGAAGGGGGAAGGAGAGGAAGAAAAGTGAAAGTTTTTAAGATGGCGACTGGCTCTGCTTGAAAGGAAAGTAATAGCGGAAATATTTACAGACAAAGAACTTAAAGGAACAGAGCCTGAATAGATTTCTCCTGTTTTTTCTTTTCCTTTTTTTTTCCTATTGTAGTAAGAAGGATTCTTTTTTTTTGGTCCTTTTTAAAAGTAAAGATGCCTAAACCTAAAGGAAGGGGGGGCTCCCCCTTGAATCAGATGAATAAAGTTGAAATGTCTCATTTGCAGAGACTTACAGAACAAGAGTTAAAAGAGTTAATTACAAGGTCTTTAGAGAGTGTGGTAGACCAGGTAAAAGGCTCACAGAAGGATATTGAGGAACTGGTTTTTGGGAAATATGACCAATTAAATCAAATTATTGCTCAAGTAGCTTCAGATTTTACAACTGCGATGGCTGCAATGGGGAAGAAAATGATTGAGATGAGTAATAAATTTGAAATTCAGATACAAGAGTTGCAAACGAAACTTTTGGAAGCAGAGGCCAAAAACTATAATATTCAGAATGATGTTATTATGCTTCAGATTAAGGTTAAAGAATCTGCAATTAGATTAAGAGGGATAAAAGAAAACAACAGAGAAAACTTAAGAACAACCTGTGCAAAGGCCTTTGCAGAATTATTAAAGCTACAAGAAGAATCAATTTTGGGCTCAATAGCGAAAGTTTACAGAGTTAATTCACGTTTGGCTAAGCAAAGAAATCTGCCTAGAGATGTTGTTGTTTACTTCACGGATAAAAGACTGAGAGATGATATTTTACAAAAGTCTTATTTTGATAGAGTGCAGGTAGCAGGTACACAAATTAGGATTTTCAAAGAGTTACCATCCAAGGTTTTAAAAGACAGGAAAGATTTTGATTTTTTGGTCAAGGAACTGAAAAAAAGTAATATCCCATTTAGATGGGATTTTCCAGTTGGTATAATTTTTAGATATCAAGGTGTGAGACATTGTCTGAATACTATTGAAAAAGCAGAATATTTCTATCAAAATATTTTTAAGGGAGCACCGAAACATCTTAAGGATAAAAAGTCAAAAACAGAGTCTACAAAATGTGAACAGAAAGAAGAAAATCAAAGTGTGTTAAAAACAAAAGGAGATTTTGGTGGTTGTCCAGAGGATTCTATTATGGATTTTTCTGATGAGAAAATTGAACACCTCAGTGTCCTTGGGGGATTACAGGACCTTGAATTGCTGGAGGAAGCCTCAACAAACAAAGATTTACTTCGAGATGACCAGCAACAGAGGTCTAATACTCTTCAAGACATGGGGGGTGATGCTAATCGACAGGAACCAGAGGTTAACGAAGAAATCCGACTGGAAACCACAGCTGACAAATTTAAAGAGCATTGTCAATTGTTTGATATTGAATCAGAAAGCATTGAAAGATCTGGAAAAAGTGGATTATAAAAATTCTTTTAAAAGTTCATTCTGAGTTGGACTAACTTTAAATTTATCTATTAAAATGGATTATAAAAACTTTTACTATGAAGTTTATCCTGGATTGGACATGATATCCTGAGTTCAGATGGATTGCTGCAAAATTAGCAGCGATCACTGGTTACCCAATTATATATTTTTTGTGGAACTTATCATCTAGGAGAAGACTATGAAATTGAAAATATCTTATAACCCGAAGGATTGGATTGCAAAGGGTGGCAGGATTTGAAACAATTTTACAGGAACATCTGGGAATGCAGCACTTAGTTGGTTTTTTCTTTTTTTTTTCAAGGTTTGAATGCCAAGGCTGCAAAAGCCTATTTTTAGGTATAGTATAAGTTAGCTTGAATGAATCTTCCTAGAGCGGTGAATATCTTCGTGGTTGAATTTTATTCATATAAAGTCACTCGGGGGGTGGTGTGGAGAAACGTTTTATTTTGCTGATGGGGGCAGCGTCAAGACGAAGATTATCGAAGTTGGATTTATGAGACGAAATATGTTTGACATCAATCAAGTTGAAGAGAAGATTTAAAGTTGGATTATAGAGTTTGAGAAATGAATTAAATAAGATAATTCTCTTTATGATATAACTGTATGATTATAAATATATATGCACGTACATTTCTTATTTTATGTTTTTGGGGTTTTTCTTTAGTTAAGGGGCGTAGTTAGGACAATTATAATAGTGTTCTTAATTGTAATGACTATTAATGGTTTTTTTTCAATATTGTTTAAATATATTATTGTTTGGTTCTTTGTTTGTTTGTTTTTTTTACTTTTTTTTCTCTCTTTCCTTCTCTCTCTTTCTCTTCCTCTTTCGAAATTTGTTTAATTGAGAATTCGAATACTTAATAATCTTTTTCTTTTTCCCTTGTTCTAAGTTTTGGTTTTTTTTAACTTGTAGCAGAAGTCAGGGGGGGGCTAGGGAGGGGAGGGGTTGGGGTTGAGGGAGGATGGGAGGGGGTGGGTAGGGGGACTGGGGAGGGGGGGTGAAAATGGAAAAAATTTTGTATTGTAAAACTTTTTCAATAAAAAAAAAAAAAAGAGCCACCACACACAGACGGATCCTGGACATGGGCTTCAAATGTCGTATTCCTCTTGTCAAGCCACTCCTGAACAACGTCAGAAGCATCTTATCTGGGCTAAAGACAAAAAGAACTGGTCTGTTGCTCAGTGGTCCAAAGTTCTCTTTTCTGATGAGAGCAACTTTTGCATCTCATTTGGAAACCAAGGACCCAGAGTCTGGAGGAAGAATGGAGAGGCATACACTGCAAGATGCTTGAAGTCCAGTGTGAAGTTTCCACAGTCTGTGTTGATTTGGGAAGCCATGTCATCTGCTGGTGTTGGTCCACTGTGCTTCATTAAGTCCAGGGTGAACACAGCCATCTACCAGGAGATTTTGGAGCACTTCATGCTTCCTTCCACAGATGAGCTTTACGGGGATGCTGACTTCATTTTCCAGCAGGACTTGGCACCTGCCCATACTGCCAAAAGTACCAAAACCTGGTTCAATGACCATGGGATTACTGTGCTTGATCGGCCAGCAAACTCGCCTGACCTGAACCCCATAGAGAATCTGCAGAAGAGCTGAAGGCTGCTATTGAAGCATCCTGGTCTTCCATAACACCTCAGCAGTGCCACAGGCTGATAGCATCCATGCCACGCCGCATTGAGGCAGTAATTGATGCAAAAGGGGCCCAAACCAAGTACTGAGTACATATGCATGCTTATACTTTTCAGAGGTCCGATATTGTTCTATGTACAATCCTTGTTTTATTGATTTCATGTAATATTCTAATTTTCTGAGATTGTGAATTTGGGGTTTTCATGAGCTGTAAGCCATAATTATAAAAATTATGACAAATCAAGGCTTGAACTATCTCACCTTGCATGTAATAAGTCTATCTCATATATTAGTTTCACCTTTTAAGTTGTGTTACTGAAATAAATGAACTTTTGCACAATATTCTAATTTTTCGAGTTTCACCTGTATGATTAAAAAAGCTTTTTTAGAATTTTATACAAAGTTATATGCTAGTGATACAATTCAAGGTAAAGACATAGATAGATATTTACAGGAGGAGAATATTTCTGTAGTGACACCACAGCAAAGGGAAGGATTGAACCAATCAATAACTTCGGAGGAAATTATTTTAGCAATTAAACAGCTAAAAGGGGGTAAAGCTCCAGGTACAGATGGACTGACAGCTGTTTATTATAAAAATTTACAGTTAGAAATGGTGGAACCGCTTAAGGAACTATTTAGCAAAATTCAAGCTGGAGGCGATGTACCCCCATCTTGGAGAACAGCTTTTATTTCACTGATCCCAAAGGAGGATCAAGATCATAGTCAACCCTTATACAATCAATTAGAGCAATATATCAGGAACAAACAGCACAAATAATAGTTAATGGAGGTTTAACGGATGTTTTTAAAATTGAGAAAGGAACGAGGCAGGGTTGTCCGTTATCTCCACTGCTGTTTATTTTAACTTTAGAAGTTTTATTGAATATGATACATGACTCTGACAAAATAAAAGGAATTGTAATCAGACAGCAAGATTATAGACTAAGAGCGTTTGCAGATGACTTGGTTCTCACTTTATCTCAACCCATTGAATCGGCTCCTTACATGTTGCACATAATAGGTCAATATGATAAGGTATCTGGATTTAAAGTAAACCAATATAAGACAAAGATGATAACTAAAAATATGTCTATATCTCAAAGAGAAGATTTAGGAAGATTAACAGGGTTTGAAACAGTTAAAAAGGTTAGATATTTAAGAGTAAATATTGCAGCTTCAAATACGAAATTATATAAAAATAATTATGAGGTTCTTTGGCAAAAAGTACAGAAAGAAATGGATAACTGGAAAAAGTTACAATTATCTCTACTGGGGAGAATAGCAGCAATAAAAATGAATGTGTTACCAAGGTTTTTATTTTTGTTTCAAATGATACCAGTGCTTAAGAAAGATGGGAATTTGAAGGAGTGGCAGAAAGGGGTCAATACTTTTATTTGGGGTGGGAAAAAACCAAGAATAAAACTAAAAATTATACAGGATGTACGGGAGAGAGGAGGTCTTAAAATGCCCAACTTAAGATTGTATTATGAAGCATCGGTTTTATCACAAATTAGTGATTGGTTTAATTTAACTGAAGAGAGAATGTTAAATATAGAAGGATATGATTTGTTATATCGATGGCATGCTTACTTGTTATATGAAAAAAAAGTGGATAAGGTGTTTAAAGGTCATATACTTAGAAATGCTTTGTTGAGGGTTTGGAAGAAATACCAGTATAAGTTAAACTACAAGATACCTATATGGGCAAATCCCAGACATGCAATAGAAAATATAAGTATAGAACAAAAACAGGAGGTGATTACTTATAAAGAGCTTCTTATTATGGAAAGGGGCAAATTGCAATTGAAATCTTTAAATGTATTGAAAGAAGAAGGGATAATCTATACTTGGTTTCAGTACAGTCAGCTTCAAGCAAGATGGAGGGAAGATCAAAAAATTGGTGTTATGCAAAATGAGGAAAATTTGGTAAAACAGATTAGAGACCAAAGCCAAATGCATATTAAAAGGCTGTATAACGTATTATTGGAAATAGACTCAGAAACGGAATTGGTTAAAGATTGTATGATAAAATGGGCTCAAAACTTTCAGGAACCAGTGATGATAGAAACATGGGAAAAGATCTGGGTTAGAAATGTTAAATTTACACAAGCACAAAACTTAAGAGAAAATTTTTATAAAATGTTTTATAGATGGCATTTGGACCCTAAGAAATTATCATGCATGTATCCAAATTTACAAGCTAAATGTTGGAGATGTGATTGTGATGATGCAACTTATTATCATATATGGTAGACTTGTAAGAAAATCAAAGCATTTGGGATAAAGATTTGGTGGGTGATGCAGAATATTCTAAAAAAAAGGTTGAAATTTACTCCACAATTGTTTTTATTGGGTATAACTACCGACTGTACAGTATTAGAGACTAAATTGCTTTTAAATTTAATATCAGCAGCTAGGCTGTTGGTAGTGCAATACTGGAAGAAGGACTCTTTGCCTACTATAGAAGAATGGACATTGAAAGTAACAAATTTAGCGGAAATGGCGAAAATATCAGCGTATTTGAAGGACTATACACAAGAAAGATATATATTGGAATGGAGAAGATGGATTGAATATATTCAAAATAAGTATCAGACAAGAAAATATCAAATAGCTTATGAATGAATGTTAGATTCTAGAAATATTATGTTATCTATAGTGGAGTTAAGGTTTCAGGGGGTGATTTCTAGACTAAGGATAGACAGGTTATTTTAGCTTATGATTGTTAATTGCAATACCCTGTATTTTGCTCTGGGAAGTCTGGGGGGGAGGGGGGAATGGGGGGGAGGGTTGTGGGGGAGAGGGGGGAGGGAAAGAGGGTGTGGGGAATACTGGGGGGGAATCTTTTTTGTAAAACTTTTCAATTAAAAAAAGAAAATATACCAATTATTTCATGCAATTAATACTTAAATAAGAATAAACAAAGTACACAAAACAATAAGTACACAAATACTTACATAAGAGCAATAAAAGCGTTGTCTCCAATGTCACTTCTTGCACCAATGATAATAATGGCCTACAAAAAGAAGATACACAAATTTAACCATTTAATATGTAAATAAGAATAAAAGAAGTACACAATAAAAAACAATAAAAGAGGTACACAAATACTTACATAAAACTGTTAGTCATCTTTAGCTATAAGATGTTTCCACATAGCTATTTCAGTGGCACTCTCCTCACTTCCACTTTTCTTTAACTTGATGCACGGATCATTGGCTGACTGATGGTGTTCTCTGAACTACTTTTTCACTGCAGGAATAGGGTCCCATTTTGGAAGAGGTAGCCCAGTAACACTGATGGTCATGAGGTTGGTTAAATTGGAAACAGTTAGGCAACTTCTGCTCTCTGAACATATGAAGTTCATTTTCGAAAAACCCCTTTCCGCTTCTGCAGAACTTACTGCAATTGTTCTGACAATATGTTTTGCTTTTTTAATACTGTCAGGAATTGCATACCTCTTTGAATCTTTTAACACATTCTCCACAAAATCTCTATAGTCGTTGATGTTAATGTTGTAATTGAAAATGTCACCAAATGTGCACAGTTGTTCTTCAGGTGCTGTCCATGGAATGACTATTTCCTCAAAATCCCAGTACTCTGGCACCAAAAACTGTAGAAACTGTAGTTTATTTGTGGTGTCTTGCAATTGGCTACCAGTTTTTAAATGTTCACAGTCCATCAGTCGTTTGTGCACATTTTTTATAATGCTCCCTAAGAGTCTTTCCCGATGAAGCCCAACAAATAGATGATTTTCTATGAAATTTATATTTCTGAATGTTTCTGAAGTAATTAGTCCTTCAAGGGTTTTTTTGTATGGGCCCTTTCCCTTTGTAAGCAGTTCAAATGCTTTTATTGATCTTCTCACCAGTTTTTCAGCCTTTATTATGTCTGTATTGTGTGCTTGCAGTGCAGTTGAAAGAAGTGAGATTTCCTCAAGAATATCGATCATCAACGCCAAATCATTTAAGAAATATTTATTTTCAAGGGGCGGAGCTGACGTCACGACGAGACGACGGAAGGTTTCAGTACTCCGAGACCGCTGTCAATATCTCTGCCACTGGATGGTCCAAACTGGACCTCACTGTCCCGTAGAGACAGTGATAGAGGAGAGCACATCCTGCCGATCCCAGGGACACTGCAAAGTCCCTGGTTGATCGAGAAGAAGCCCTCTTTTCCAGCGGTAAAGGGGCAGCCATAAAGCTGCTGAAGTTGGGACAGCTCCAGAACGGAAGAGAATGAGTGAAAGTGTGTCGGTTTGGTGACAGACTTTTAAAGTAGATTAATTAAGAACACCCTGGGGTGAAAAGATAATTAAAATTGAAGAAAGAAGAAGTTAAGCGGAGGAATTGAGCCTGAGTTTAAGTTAGTTTTTCCTACATTGCAATTTATTTTTACTTGTGGATGCCTATGGAGGACTTTATTTTTAAATTTGACTGGACTGGATTGGATTGGAGATTTCCTTTTTATCTGCTTAATTGTTAAATTTCTTGTGCCTTTTTAGTTCTATATTATTTTGGATAAGTCTTGTTATTTTTTCTTTTCTCTACATTTTTATTTTTGTTTTATTGTCTATTGGACATAGAGGGAAAATGGAAGGAATAAGAAACACTTTCATCTAGTGGATTGAAACAATGTATCTTTTTATTATTGAAAAATAAGTAGCAACTGTGTTACATTCCAAGGACTTTGAGCCTGCTCATAGATAAGATAGTTAGAAGAGCATCAAAGACTGGTTACAGGATTGTTTATTCAGGTGTTCTTCTAAGAAAACTATTATTGACAGGCGGCTGAGACTTGAAAGAAGAAGATTGCAATGACTCTGGAAAGAGAGCTGCAAAACTTGGTGAGACTTATAAAAGAGCTTTTGGATATTACACAGTTGTGGATTTTTCTTCTAGACAGAAAATATTTTTTTTTTAATTTTCTTTTTCTGGGTATTGTTTTTTTAATTATTCCACTTTTCCCTCTTTTTAACTATTTTTAATTGGATTGTGTTTTGCTTTTAGAAGACCTTTAATATTTTTTAAATTTTTGATATATATTTTTCTTTCTCTTTGATTGGAGATTATTAATGTGTTAAATACCCTTTTGTCTAATTGGATTAAGGCATACAAGAGCCTGAAGAAATTACTTTTTGGGTTTTTTGTTTTACCTTTTCTTTTCTTTTTTTCTTTTTTTTTTATTGGAGAGGGCTAATTTGGTTTTTATCTTTCTATTCAATTAAATTAGGGCACACAAGAGCCTGAAGATTTTGTTTTCTTTGGATCTTCCTTTTGCTTATTGTTATTTGGGATAATATCTGTCTTCTATAAAAACAGATTAGGGTATAGAAGAACCTGAAGATTTTTTGATTGTTTGAATAGTTTGTAACTATTTTATAAACATGAGTAAAAAGGCAGCAGCTATTAGTTCTTCTGCATCGACTCCCTCCTCTTCACCATCGGGAGGACAACAATCAATACAGACGATGTTGCAACAGGAAAAAGAAAAAGAGAGGGAACGTGAGAAGGAAAAGGATGCAACAATGCAGATGATTTTGCAAGGAATACAAGATATACAATCAAAAATAGTGAGCATTGAACAGAGAGCAGAAAAGATTGAACAAAGAACAGGAAAAACAGATGAAAAAGTGGAGAACATACAACAAATGATGAAGAAATATGAGGACAGGCTTCAAAAAATTGAAGAAAGGAAGAACAAAGAAAAAAATTAGAGATGTGGATAGCAGATTAGATGAGGTTGAACGTGATAAGAGTGGAATAGGATGGGAGATGGACAAATCAGAATTTTATTTAAGATTTCAAAATATTGAAGAAGAAAAGGGAGAAAACTTGGCAGAAAAAATGATAGAAATTTTAGCAGAAGCATTAGAAATCACTAAAGAAAAGATGATGGATGGCATAGATGAGATATTTCGAGTATATACAAGATATGCAATGAGAAATAAATTACCAAGAGAAATTCATATAAGATTTACTAAGAAATCAATTTAAAATGCAAATATTGCTGATTACAAAAGAGAAAACACTGAAATAAAAGGGCAAGGAAATTATGGTTCTAAAGCAGATGGAAGAGAAGGAGTGAGAGAGATGAGAAGAGAAGAGAATATCAATTCCTGATGAAAATATTGCTCCAGAAAGGTGTGAACTATAGATGGCTGATACCAGAAGGTTTGGTGTTTACATGGCAACTGCAAAGATTTAAATTAGACTCAACTGATAAAGCCAAAGCATTTTATGCTGAATATCTTAGAGAGAAGGAAGTAGAGTTAAGAAGGGAAGAGTCATCGCTCCAACTACAAGATTTTTATAGAAAATTACATATGAAACTAATTGAACTGGACTATGAAAATATTTGTATGATGGGAGATTTTAATGGCATAGTGGACGGGAAAATGGACTATAACACACAGAAGGTAATAAAACAAAGTAGAAGAATTTTGCCGAAATCTTTTTTTAAGATGGTAGAGGAAATAAATTTAAAAGATGTATGGAGAGAAAGAAACATAAAAAACAGACAATATACTTTTTATTCTAACAGACATTTATCATGGTCTAGAATAGATATGATATGGATGACAATGAAATTGACTTCTAACATAGAAGAAATTTATATAGAAGCTAATACCTGGGCAGACCATAATCCAATGACAGTGAGTTGGAAAGGACAAAGGAAAAGGTCTAGATGGACTTTAAACACTACAGTATTAAAAGAAAAGGATTTTGTACAGAAAATGGAGAAAGAATTGGCTTTTTTCCCCAAAGAAAATAGAAAAGAGGATACATCAGTGAAAAATCTGTGGGGCACTATGAAAGCTTATGCCAGAGGCCTGATAATTGACTATACAAGGAAAAGAAATATTAAGAAAAGGCAAGTTTATAAAACATTAGAGGATGACTATAAGGAACTTGAAAAAGAACTACAGAAATTCCCACAAAAAAAGGATATTAAAATGAAAATGGATACAACTAAATATAAAATAGGATTAATAGAAAAAGAAGATCTAACATAAAAAATTAGAAGTGCTAAACAGAACTATTTTGAAGATGCTAATAAATCAGGTAGGTGGCTAGCATATAAATTGAAAAAAAGAGAAAGAATCAAGGAAAATAACACAATTAGTAGATGAACAAGGACAAATTAGATTTGGGAATGAAGAGAAGAAAAATATTATACAAGATTACTACAAAAAATTATATGAAAAAGAAAATATAGAGGAGGAAAGTGTTAAACAATATTTATACAAGGCGAATCTACCCCAGATTTCAAAAGATACTGAGATGATGCTAGAAGGAAACATAACGATGATGGAATTGGCCAAAGCACTTAAAAAACAAAAGAATGGGAAGGCGCCAGGCCCGGATGGATTGCCTGCGAAATATTGTAAGACTTTACAGGAATCATTGAGTCTTCCATTATTAGAAGTTATGAATGAAGTAATGTTAAAGATGGAAATACCCAAATCATGGTTGGAAGCATATATTACACCGTAGAGATGGGTAGACGATGCTATGAATCATCACCACTAGTGAGAAAGTATTTTCAAAGGCATGTAATCATCACCCTGGATTTCCATTGCTAGTTGTTCAAATGCCTGCCTTTATGAAGCAATGAACTAGGAACTACATTGGCCAGATTTTGGGACAATTTGCTTTTGGGGGCCGGGGTGGGGGAAGAAAATACTCTGTGTGTGTGTTTGTTTGTATGTGTGTGTGTTTGTATGTGTGTGTGTTTGGTGAAGAAAAGAGGTAAATATTGTAGCTTTTGAGGAAGAGATAGTCCTTAATATTTTATACACAAGCTTCTGTTCTGTTATTGTATATTTTGTGGAACAATTGCTAGGGATAAAGAATGGAAATTTCTGCTAAGAGAATTAGTGGGAGGATTCCCTGGAAAGTAAAGAACTGACCCCATTTTAACTGCCCCCAAACTTTCAGCTCAGAATTAAACACACACACACACACATCATCCCCCAAAGATACACAAACAGCAGTATATTTACAGGTGAAACTCGAAAAATTAGAATATCGTGCAAAAGTTCATTTATTCCCGAACTGTTGGAACGGCGCGGAGTTTATAATCTTGTTCAGATCCATCCCTGGGATGAATGGAAGACTGTGTTCGGCACCAGGTACAGACATTTCAAGTATACGGTCATGCCGTTTGGACTGACCAATGCTCCTACCATATTCCAACATTTTATGAACGACATCTTCTGGGACTTCTTGGACCAGTTTGTTGTGATTTACTTGGACGACATTCTGATCTACTCTCCCTCCGGGGAGAGACACCAACAGCACCTCCGCCTGGTCCTGAAAAGGCTTCGGGAGCATCATCTGTATGCTAAACTGGAAAAATGCCAGTTTTTCCAGTCCACCATCAAGTTCCTCTCTCCCAAGGGCATTGCCATGGAGCCAAGCAAGGTCGAGTCTTTGCATAGTTGGCAACCTCCTTGGTGAGTGAAGGATGTCCAGTGACTCCTTGGGTTCACCAACTACTATCGGACCTTTAACCCTGGCTTCACTTCCTTGGCTGCACCCCTCACTCAGCTCCTGCAGGAAAAGTTCCTGTTCCAGTGGAGTACCCCCAAGAAACAGGCATTCCAGGCCTTGAAGCAGACCTTCATGAAGGAGCCCATCTTGAAGCATCCTGACCCCCACTGTCCATTTGTGGTGGAAGCAGATGCGTCAGATGTTGCTGTTGGAACGGTGTTACTTCAGGCTCACGCTTCCAGCAGTACCCTCTTCCCTTGCACATATTATTCGCGGAAGCTCAACACTTCCAAGCGCAACTACACCATCTGGAAGAAGGAGCTACTGGCCCTTAAGACAGCATTTGAGGCCTGGAGTCATCTTCTGGAGGGGGGCTGGCATCAAATTGAAGTCCGGACGGACCACAAAAACCTGGAGTTCCTGCAGACTGCTCGGAAACTGAACCAACACCAGAGTCCCTTTTCTTTGGCCGGTTCAATTTCCACATCACCTACATCCACAGTGGTCGCAAGCAAAGGGCAGATGCGCTTTTGCGGAAACCAGAGTATTCCCACATCGAAGACCCGCTTCTGCTCCGGACAGTTTTGCCCGTAGAGTTTTTCTCCGTGGTTCAGGAACCAGTGGATTTACAGGCTCAGATACGGGAAGCACAGTGGCATGATGCTTACATGGAGCAACGGAAGGAAGAGGTAAGACCCGCCTCTCCATGGACGTTTACGTGCTGGTGGGGGCACTCCAGGGATTTATCTTGTCGCAGTGCCATGATAATCCTGGGCCAGGGCACTTCGGCCTCTTTAAGAGACTGAATCTAGTTTCTCACACCTTTTGGTGGCCCCAATTGCGACATGATGTCCAGGCCTACGTCATGTCCTGTGTTCGCTGCCGACAGGCCAAGTCTGCAACGGGAGCCCCCCCAGGGCTGCTCCAGCCATTGCCGACACCAGAGAGACTCTGGGGTGCCATTTCCATGGACCTCTTGACAGATTTGCCTCTGTCTTCTGGATTCATGACCGTGTTCATGGTGGTGGACATGCTGACGAAGATGGCGCATTTCATTTCACGTTGGGGGTTACCAACAGCTTGCACCACCGCCTACATGTTTATCCAACACATCTTCCAGCTGCACAGCCTACCTGATAGGGTCATATCGGACAGAGAGGCTCAATTTACAGCCCAGTTTTGGAAAGGGTTGATGACAGCCTTGGATGTGAAAATCTGCCTGTCCAGAAACCAATGGTGGGATTGAGAAAGTTATAACAGTGTCAACTGGCGGCCCCCAGGGGGAGAGCTTTCTCTGTGGGGGTACCTACTATCTGGAAAGAGCTCCCCCCAGAGATACGGAGGATCCCAGATCTGCGCACCTTCCGCCGCGCTCTTAAGACCTTTTTATTTCACCAGGCGGGCCTGGCCTAACCTCTCTTCTTCTTTTAGCATTAAATTTTAATCTGTTTTAAATTGTGTGGGGTGTTTTAATTCTGTCTGGGCCAAATTTATTTAATTTGATTTTAATTGGGTTTTAAATTTTGTATACATGTATTTTTATTGTTGGCTGTTCACCGCCCTGAGTCCTTCGGGAGTAGGGCAGTATATAAATCCAATAAATCCAAATCCTAATCCTAATCCTAATCAGCATTCTGGAACAATACCTGCGCTGTTTTGTGAACCAGCAACAAGACAATTGGTCAGATTATTTGACAGTAGCAGAGTTCGTGTTCAACAACTCGCAGCACACCTCCACGCAAATGACCTCTTTTTTGGCCAATGTGGGATATCATCCTCGGTTCTTTCCCCTCACGCAACTCTACTCACTGGTTCTGGCGGTTACTGACTATCTGTCCGAGTTGCAGGCCATCCATCAATTGGTGCGACGGTATCTGGAGAAAGCCAAGGAGGACTATAAAACAGTCGTGGACCGCTCTCAGTGGGTGATGCTGCCATTGGCTGTGGGGGATTGGGTCTGGTTGTCCACCAGGCACCTTCCATCAGACCGGCCAATCAGGAAGCTAGACCACTGGTACCTTGGCCTGTTCCCTGTTGAGGTGGTTATTAACCCGGTCGCCTACCACCTGACATTGCCATGCTCAATGCGTGTCCACCCAGTCTTCCATATATCCCTCCTTGTTCCAGAACAGCCAGCCTGTCCGCTCCGCCAACCTGACCGTCCCCAACCAGCGCCCCATGACAGAGATGGGCCACCCGAGTACGAGGTCGCCAGCATTCGGGACTCCAGGTGGCTGAAAGGACGGTTCCAATATCTCATTGAGTGGAAGGGATATGGGCCGGAGGACTTCACCTGGGAGGATGTGACCTCCGTGCATGCACCTGCTTTGGTGAAAGCATTCCATGACCAATTCCCATCACGGCCGCATCTGGATCACCAGACCCAGGGGAAGGGCCCTGTGCTGAGGGATAGTGTTGTGGTCTGCCAGCAGCCTGCAGAGCTGGCAGCAGAATCAGACAGTGAGGAGGCTGGGGAGGACCATGGGCCAGTCCTAGAGTTTGGGGAAGGCTCGGATGAGGGCTCTGCGTCAGAGGCAGAGAAAGGGCCATCTGGGAGGTACATGCTGCCTCTGGAGCCTCCAAAGTCAGACCTCAGCAAGGCAGAGGAACAGGGGGAGCCTTTTCCCAGTGCGCGTATGCGCAGAGCTTCCAGAAGGCAAGAACAGCTAAAACAAAAGGGACGGCTTGGGAGTAGGGCTGGGAGATGCTTGGCCTCTCCCATAAGACTTAAAAGAGAAGCAAAGGCACATGGGCCTTTGCAGGAAGCAACGTTTGTCCATTCAGTTCAGAGTAAAGCCTGAAGCTCTGTTTGATTCTGGACTCCATGTGGCTTTGCCAATTAGGTCTTTGGCAGCGTGTCAAGGGAGATAAAGGTGGGTGATTATCCCGAAGGACCTCTCATGAAGGACTCTTTATAATTAATTGGGACTCCTCTGTAAACGAACAGAATTCACAGCTGTTTCAATAAAAGAGGTTTTTGGGACTACTACTGTGTTTTAATGAGTCAGGAAGCCTAGGTCAGAACAATACCACTAGATGAGATTGCTAGGGCTCGCTGCCTTAGAAGAGTGAGGAAAATTCTCAGGGATGACTCACACCCTGGTCACCACTTCTTTATCCTCCTACCATTGGGAAGGAGATATAGAAACATAGCCAGCCGCACAAACAGGCTGAAGAACAGTTTTTATCCGTGGGCTGTCAGACTCCTGAATGCGAAATAACATCATAACTACATAGTACGATGGAGTTGCAGGGCCGGCGCAACATGTAACATGTTCACACTGGTGCAATAGGACTGGGTGGTTGTTAATATGATTTATTGGGTTAGGGATTTTCTGTCTTCAATGTGAGTTGTATTGTGTTGGGGGGGTGCACTGAGGGAGTTCAACCAATCTCATTGTACATATGTTGTGCACTGACAATAAAGATTTGAATTTAGGTGCCATGTGGTGAGATGGGTAGAGATCATGTCAGGACAGTCAGTCAGTTTAAGTTACATCTTGAATACTATGTCCCAAATGTAGAAGGTTTTTCTTTCTTTCTTCCTAAGTGACAATGTACATACTTTCAAATTAAAGGATATGGGGTGAATTTGATAAGAAATAGCACCATATCCCAAATCCATTTAATTGGAGGCATTGGCCAATTAGGATCAAGGGATATAATGGATCTGATAACCCAGTTGCCCCCTCCCAAAAGACAGATTCTTATAGAAGCCTGGGAAGAACAAAAAGCTGTTTTCACCCAGCAATTAATGAAGCTGGATGTGGTCTTCCTGCTTTTGGTTGACAGTTCCTGGTCTCTTTAGTCAGTCAAGCCAAATGGATCGGGCCCAGACCTGGAGATGAAATCAGTGAATCTTCACTCCAGAGTTTCTATTACCTTATCCCATTAATTTGAAGAAACTGCTCCAAGAATGACTGCATCTGAACCAACCCAATTTCGTTGAGGGTTTTCCTTTTCAATTAAATTGATGGCATACCCCTCCCCCACCAAATCCTGCATGTGTAAATGCCCTTGGATGCTTTATACCTGTTCTGCATTGATTGACTCGTCCTTTGACTGGAGCAAAGTCCAAAATGCATTTTTTAATTGAACTCAATGTGAGAATTTGAGTTATCTATTAAAATATGAGTGGTGACTAAAAGAATGGAAAAGTCTGCAAGGTAAACAGAAAAACAAATTGTCCAAATCCAGTTTTATTCCCAGACCAGTGGTTCCCAAGTCCTTGTTAGAATTCCTTTCTGAAAAAGCTGGAAAGGAGCATTAAGAGCAAGGGCTGCTTACGTCTCCCTGTAATTGCCAAGGTGTAAATCTAAAGAAGTTTAAGAGAATTAGCTACATTGGAGGGAAGCCACCCTGAATCTTCGGAGAGGGGCGGCATATTTATTTATTTAATTATTTATTTATTAGATTTATATACCGCCCTTCTCCTTACGGACTCAGGGCGGTGAACAGCCGAATAAAAAACAGTACATAAAAGTTAAAAATTATAAAACCCATATAAACTTTGGCTGAAAATTAAAAACAAATAAATATTAAAATACAACGACCCTACAACTCTAAAAAATTTTAAAAATTCAACAGGGATCAAGCTAGACCGGCAAGCTGGAAAAGATAAGTTTTTAGGGCCTGATGAAAAGTCCGGAGGTCGGAAATTGTTCTCAGTTCTGGAGGAAGATCATTCCAGAGGGTAAGGGCTGCCACAGAGAAGGCTCTCCCCCTGGGGGTCGCCAACCGGCATTGTCTGGCTGACGGCACCCTGAGGAGGCCCTCTCTGTGGAAGCGAACCGGCCGGTGGGAGGCAATTGGCGGCAGAAGGCGGTCCCGTAAGTACCCTGGTCCTAAGCCATGGAGCGCTTTAAAGGTGATTACCAACACCTTGAAATGCACCCGGAAGTCCACCGGCAACCAATGCAGCTCGCGCAGGAGAGGTGTCACGTGGGAGCGCCCCGTCGCTCCCATAATCCCCCGTGCGGCTGCATTCTGCACCAGTTGGAGCCTCCGGGTGCACCCCAAGGGGAGCCCCATGTAGAGAGCATTGCAGTAGTCCAGGCGAGAAGTGACGAGCGCCTGAGTGACTGTGCGTAGGGAGTCCCGATCTAGAAAGGGCCGCAACTGGCGTATCAGGCGAACCTGATAGAAAGCCCCCCTGGCCACAGCTGTCATGTGATCCTCTAAGGACAGCCGTGGGTCCAGGAGGACGCCCAAGTTGCGCACCCTTTCCGTGGGGGCCAATGATTCGCCCCCAATAACCAGCGATGGTGTCAGCTGGCTATATCGGGACGCCGGCAGCCACAGCCACTCGGTCTTGGAGGGGTTGAGTCGAAGCCTGTTTCTCCCCATCCAAACCCGCATGGCTTCAAGGCACTGGGACATCACTTCCACGGCATCGTTGGGGTGGTCTGGGGTGGAGATGTACAGCTGAGTATCATCAGCGTACTGATGGAACTCCACCCCAAAACCACGGATGATCTCACCCAGCGGCTTTACATAAATGTTGAACAGGAGGGGCGAGAGGACCGATCCCTGTGGCACCCCACACACTAGGCGCCTCGGGGTCGACCGCTGCCCCCCTGTCAACACAGATTGCGACCAGTCGGACAGGTAGGAGGAGAACCACCGTAAAACGGTGCCCCCCACCCCCAGTCCCTCCAACCGGCGCAACATGATACCATGGTCGATGGTATCAAAAGCCGCTGAGAGGTCTAACAACACCAGGATAGAGGAGTACCCCCTACCCTGGGCCCTCCAGAGATCATCCACCAACACGACCAATGCCGTTTCGGTGCTGTATCCAGACCTGAAGCCGGACTGGAGCGGGTCTAAATAGACAGCTTCATCCAGGTACCGGGGGAGCTGCCACGCTACCACACTTTCAACAACCTTCACTAAAAATGGAAGGTTGGAGACTGGACGATAATTAGCCAAATTAGCTGGGTCCAGGGAGGGCTTCTTGAGGAGGGGCCTCACCACCGCCTCCTTCAAGGTGGCCGGTAGGGCACCCTCACTCAAAGAAGCGTTTATAATCTCCTGGAGCCAGCCTCGTATAACCTCCCGGGAGGCCAGCACCAACCAGGAGGGACATGGGTCCAATAAACATGTGGTTGCATTCAGTCTTCCCAGAGTCCTGTCCACGTCCTCGGGAGCCACAGGATCGAACTCAGCCCAGATAACACTCTCAAGACCTGCCTCAGTCACCCCGCCCGAACTAACCCAGTCAGCGGCCAAATCATCCCGAATCTGAGTTATTTTATCATCCAGATATTGAACAAAGTCCTCAGCACGACCCTGCAAGGGATCCTCCCGCGGTCCCAGATGGAGGAGGGAGCGGGTCACCCTAAACAGGGCGGCTGGGTGATTATCTGATGATGCGATAAGAGCGGTAAAATAGTTAGATTTCGCCGCTTTTATCGCCACTAAGTAAGTCTTAATATGAGCTCTTACTAGTGTCAAGTCAGATTCAGAGCGACTGGCCCTCCAACCGCTCTCTAGGCGTCTTTTCCGGCGTTTCATCTCCCTCAGCTCCTCGGAAAACCAAGGAGATAAGTGAGTTCGGCGCCGGGTCAGAGGCCGCAAAGGCACGACGCGGTCCAAGGCCCCACTGGCTGCCCTATCCCAGGCCGCCACCAGGTCCTCAGCCGAGTCACGTGTCAGTGTCTCAGGAAATGGCCCAAGCTCTGTCTGGAACCTATCAGGATCCATCAGGCGCCTGGGGCGGAACCACCTGGTCGGTTCCGCCTCCCTGCGGTGGGGTGCAGCGGTCCGAAAGTCGAGTCGAAGGGGCGAGTGGTCAGTCCATGACAAGGGTTCCACACCTATATCCCCGATATCAAGACCACTAAACCACTGACCAGAGACAAAAACTAGATCCAGGGTGTGTCCACCGATGTGAGTCGGGCCCTGAATTACCTGGGTCAGGTCCATGGCCGTCATGGAAGCCATGAACTCCCGGGCTATCTCAGATGTTTCACCGATGGATGGCAGATTGAAATCCCCCATGACCATAAGCCTGGGGGTATGAACCGCCACCTCGGCTACAACATTGAGAAGCTCGGGCAGGGTCGTTGCCACGTGGCAGGGAGCCAGGTACGTGACTAACAGACCCATCTGCCCACCACGACCCCACCTCACAAAGATGGACTCACACCCGGCTATCTGAGGTATAATATATAAATTGAATTAATTAAATTAAATTAAATTAAGTCTAGAGTAGGGTCCCCTTTCCTTTCCGAGTGTCTATTAATACTTGAATTGCTGATGTTTATCCTCACAAGTTGTCTTTCTGAGGATTAGCTTTTCTAAAACCAAGAAACAACACGCAAAACTTTAGGCAGAGCCCTTAAGAATGACTGGGATAAGCTGAGCAGACATGAGCAGCTTGAAGGAAAGGCACAGGGTTTGCTTGTTGAGATACTGGGAAGGCCTAAATTCAAGTATTTGGTTGATAGGTAGACCCTCTGACCAACTTGGAAGGGTGGATGAGGTTGTTGTTTCCTATCTGCTGGTTGCTTATATATTCTAGCAGACCATTGGAGCGCTTCCTGTATGATCGGCCAGACACTCTGGGTTTGCTCCACCCACTTTTGAACTCCCACATCTGTAGGATCCACCCGGGGACATTTGGGTATCGGAACGAACTCCCTACCTGTAGCCACCCAGAAGGGACCAAACCCTGTACGGAATTGTAAACCATGTATGGCGTTGTTATAGGCGACCTCGGCATACGGAAGGAGGTCGGCCCAATCATCCTGTCTATGTCTTATGTAACAGTGCAAGTATCTTGAAATCATGACATTTGTCTGTTCCGCAGCCTCATTGGTTGCCAGGTGGAAAGCCGAACTCAACCCCTGCATTGACCCAACTCTGGTTAAGAAGTCCCGCCAAAACCAGGCAGTAAATTGAATGCCTCAACCTGATATAACCCTTTTTGGTATACCATGCAGTCGATATATATGGACTACGAATAACCTAACTAACTTTCTAGCGGAAGGGAGACCGGAGCAGGCTACAAAATGAGTCTGCGTCAAAAATAGATCTATATTACATTGTGACCGCGACTGTCCGGTAATCCCACAATGAAATCCATCACGACCTGCTCCCACGGTTGTGTGGGGTTAGCTACTGATTGTATCAATCCAACAGGCTTGCCAAGTCAGCTTTTCTTGGTAGTGCAGATAGGACAGCTTCCTATATATTTTTCAATATCCCACTTCATGGAAGGCCACCAAAAGTGGTGGTTAATTAACTGGCAGTTAATTAGGTGCAATGTTTTTACAAAACCAAAATGGCCTGCTGAACAGACATCATGACACCGGTGTAAAACCTCTAATCATACTGCCTAGGATACATATAGTTTGGTACCCTTCCAAATGAATCCATCCCGATGTGTGAACAGAGCATGGTTCTGTTGTGATCCGCCAGCAGCCTGTGGATCTGGCAGCGGAGTTGGACAGCAATGAGGCTGAGGAAGAACATGGGCCAGTCCTGGAGGCTGGGGAAGGCCCGGATGAGGGCTCTGCATTGGAGGCAAAGATGGGGCCAGGGCCATCGGGGAGTGATGTGCAGACTTTGGAGCCTCCAGAGGCTGACAGTAGAGAGGCAGAGGAACAGGAGGAGCCTGTTCCTAGTACATGTATAAGAAGAGCTGCCAGAAGACAGGAGCAGATAAAGCAGAGAGGCCTACTCAGGAGTAGGGCCAAGAGATGTTTGGCCCCTCCCATAAGGCTTAAAAGACCAGCAACGGCTCTTGGCCTCTTTGCCGGAAAACAACGTTGAGAGAATTGGTTCTTGTTTCACTGTATTCATTTCTTGTCGGCGTCTTCTGCTTCTGAACTTTTGCCAAGAAAAGCCTTTGGCAGTTTGCCTAATTATCCCAAGCTCAGGTGATAAACTGTGGAACGGTGTTTTGAAGAATTTGCTTTAATTTAGTTTGGACTACGCTGAGAATGAGTTAATTCTCAGCTGTTCTAATAAAGTCTGTTTTCGAACTGTTTGTATTTAATGCTAGCTACTTGGGCCTGGGTCACAACAGATTCTTCTGATAGAACTCATCTTTGACTAGAGCAGGGGTCTGCAACCTTAAACACTCAAAGAGCCATTTGGACCTATTTCCCACAGAAAAGAAAACACCAGGAGCCACAAAACCCTTCCCGTGCCTGACTATTTCTTGAGCGGCCACAAAACTAGCATATGTAGTTGAATTACATATTCTGTTTTCTTCTGAAACTTTTCTTTTCTTGGATTTATCCATGTTTGGCGTACTGGAGGTTGAAAAGCTCAATAAATTGCGTGCCAGCAAGTGTCACACATTGGCAGCTGTGAGTGATATTTTGAGTGACAAGGAGCTGCAGCAGAGGGGTGAAAGAGCCACATGCGTCTCCAGAGCCGCAGGTTGCTGACCCCTGGACTAGAGCAACCTGAACTTCCTGGGGTATATCAGTAGATGGCCTCGCATGAGCTACCCCCTGAGGGACCTGTGGATCTGCTAACTGGTAGGGGATCATGGCTTGTATTATTTCCTCTCAAGTACTTTCATACTGGGGCTTCCTGGACAACGCGTCGGCTAGGAAATTTCTGCTTGCTGGTATGTCGGCGTGTTAAAGACTACATCCAGTATAGTTTGAAATAAAAATAATATTTTTGGTAATACATTCATTTTTATTAATGCTGTTCTTCCCATTAGTGATAATTGCAAGTTTCTCCATTTCTCCAGGTCTAACAGCAGCTAGAATTGTATTTGCACAAAACTGGAAAGCAGATAAAATCCCGTTGGAAGGAGAAATTATAAAGAAAAATTTAGAATGTGCAGAAATGAATAGATTAACATTGAGAATAAAAGATAAAGAGGAGTCAATGTATTCCAAGACATGGGAAAAATTTTATGATTGGTTAGAAAAGAAATATGAATAAGGATATAGAAATAAAATAGATAGAGAATAGATGGGAGAAAACAATTAGAAAAATAGATACCCAGATGATGTCAAGTAAAAGGAGAAAGGGGAGGGGGGAGGTAAAAGGGAAAAAAGTGAGATATAAAAATGTACACAAATGATGAAATAAACTTCCAGTGGCACCGCAGGTGTTGGAAGACGTTCCCTCAGGAGCGCCAGCCCTGTGATCGCGTTAAAACTGCTAGGACAGTGCAAATCAGCTGTTTAGCAGTTTGGATACTTTCCCCTCAGGAAAAGGGGGGAAGGTGAGCAATTGGGGAAGGTAGAGCTCCCCAAGACCCCCAGGAATAATTCTGGGGCTCGAAGGGTGAGAGCTCCCTGGAAGCCTGACAGAGCTCCGGATCCGGTACACTTCTGCTTTAGGCAGAACAAGACGCCATGACCACCCCTGCAAACAACTCTTTAATAAACATCGGACTCAAAAGCAGGCAGAGCAAAGGCAGGAGTGATTATAATTGCAAGCACTAAACTTTAACTCTGATTGAGTATTACTTCCTTCTGAGATCATCAAGAGGGGAAAAAAGGGAAAGGAAGATGGCACCGGAATGTTAAAGGGGTGTGGAAAAGTGAAAGTTAAAAAGAAAGTGCTTGTTAACGTTGTTAGCCCCGTTCAAAATTAATTGACCTTATTTTAAAAGAATTAAGATTTCAAGACTAAAGAATACAGTATTGACTTTTTAACAAATTATAATATTACTAAGGATTGGGAATTAACCGGACTTATAGGACTTATTGATTTGGCTGTGGAAGAGTGCAATTTGAAAATTAGAAAATGGCCTCAAAGCAAATAAAAATTGGCATTTCTAAAAGTGCTGGGGGATCACCAGCTCAATCATCCAAAATGCAGTCCTTGCTAGCCCCGGTGGATACACAAATACTGACACTTGAAGCCCTTCAGGAGGCTTTAAAGGCGCAAGCCTCTGTTTTAGAAGGAAAAATTACATCTGTTTTTGAGGAAAAAATTAAAGATGTGTCTGAGGAGATGGCTGAAATTAAGGAGATAATCCAAATTCGAAATAAAGAAATAAGAGAAGACATTGTTTTGGCGCTTCAGGGTCTGGCAGGCCGTGTCGAATCGCTGCAGGAAAGGGTGGAAGAAATTAATCAGTCTAATGTGAATTTGGAGAATAAAATGGGCGAGGTCCAAACTAAGATGGAAAAGGCAGACACAGAAGTCACAATGATACAATATAGAGCGATGGAGTTTGCCCTGAGAGTAAGAGGTTTGAGAGAAAATAATCAAGAGAACTTGAGAGAGATTTTTGCAGAAGTTTTTGCTCAGCTAACTGGAGATTCAAAGGCAGAGTTTGAATGGCAAATAGATAAAATTTATCGTGTTAACTCGTGGATTGCCAGACAGAGACAACTGCCAAGAGATATTGTAATCTACTTTACTACCAGGAGGGCATGAAATCAAATTTTACAAGCTTCTTATAAAAATAAACTCCAAGTGGCAGGACAGGAGGTCTTAGTACTGAAAGAAATTCCCCCCAAAATGTTGAGAACTAGAAAGGATTATGCATTTCTAGTTGAAGAACTCAGAAATTGCCAAATGCAGTACAGATGGGAGGTTCCAGCTGGATTAGTGGTGAATCACTCAGGAGAAAGATATTGTCTTAATACAGTTTGGAAGGCAAGAGATTTTTACATCAATGTACTAAAGGCTGAATGCCCACCATCCCCAAAAATTAGAAGAAGAAAAGAAGTAGAGCAGGAAAGAAAGGGAGAGAAGGAAGCTTTGCAGGCACAAGCTCAAGGAGGGGCCTCGATTACTCAAGAAGATTTACTGCAACTTCCAGGTACTGTGCAAGCTTTGGAATTATTTGAAAAAATAGAAGGACCAAAGGATCAAAGACAAACTCAAGTGGCAGCCAAACATAAAGAACAAGAATTAAAGATACAGCGGACTTCCGGTTTGGGTGCGCTCCGTCGCCGGGCGGCTCGTTAATTCGGCCGCCGCCCCCGTCGCCTGTAGAGCCGCTTTCTCGATCTAAAAGCGGCTCGGAACGCTCCCCCTTGGAAAATAAGGGGGAGTTAGAGTGGGCAGCTTTAGGTAGAGCCCCAGAAGCGCTGCCAGGGTGGTTTCTGTGCCTTGGCAAGCGCTTCGGGTGTGGGCTCCCTTTTGAAGCTGCCGATCCTCCGAGCGGCGTGGGATCTCTGCAGGACAGAGCGAGGCGGAGAAAGCAACTCCAAACACTGCATATATCTTTAACGAAGCTGATTGAATTGGGTGAGATCTGGAAGTTTTTTTTTGATTTTATAAATAGTTCAAATGGACTTTTTTTTAATATTAAATGCAAGCTGTCCCTGTGAGAAAGTGCTTTAAGGTGGCGGATTAATGCGGAGCTAACAAGAGGAAGTGAACTAAGAAAGTGAAAGTTTGCCTGCCTGTAACTATAAAGTCTTTCATTACAAGCTTTACAAGTGCTTTTAACCTCAATCCACAAAGTATTGGACTCCTTTTCTGTAAAACTGAGGATAGGGAAAGGAGGAAGATTTTTTCTCTGCTTTTTAAAGTTTTAAATACTGTTCAGGCATGGCTTCAAAGAAGGCGGGGGGGATTCCCCCACGCATCAGACAAAAGAGAAGCCAGCTGCAGCTTCAAAGCAGCCACAGGGCAGCGAAATAGAAGATTTGAAAACATGTATACTAAACATGCACAAATCCTTGGGAGAGCTATCTGCGAGAGTGAATAAAATGGATGAGAGGATGGGGAAAAACCAAAGAGAAATGAAGGAAATGGTGGGGGAAGTTAAGGAGATAGTGGAAGAAAAAACTAAAGGAGTACATCAGAGTGTTGCTAAAGTAGCCACAGTTCTCACAGATGCCCTACTGGTAGTTGAGAAAAAAGTAGAAGATCTAAATACAGAAGTGGCAGTCAACAAGAAGGAAGCAAAGGAACAGATTGTTAAGGTGGTGGCTCAGAACCAACGTTTGGAGGAGGAGATCACAATGATACAATATCAGAATATGGAATATGCTATAAGATTGCGGGGTCTGCATGAGAATAATAGAGAGAATTTAAGGGCAACATGTGTGGAAGTGCTGGCTAGGATTTTAAAATGTGAACCCGATGTGATCGCTAACAGGATTGATAAGCTGTACAGAGTCAAGTCGCGCATAGCGAAACAGAGAAATTTACCAAGAGATGTTGTGATTTATTTTACTGAGAGAAGACTGAGGAATGATATTTTGTTTAGCTCGTTCCATATGACCGTTCAACATGAGGGCAATCAGATTGGTGTGTATAAAGAGCTGCCACCAAAAATGCTAAGAGATCGGAAAGATTACGCTTTTCTTGTAAATGAGTTGAAAAAGCGCCAGATTCCATTTAGATGGGACGCCCCTGTTGGTATCATTTTGCGGCATGAGGATGTGAGATATCGTATTAACTCTGTGGAAAAGGCGGAACAATTCTACAATGATGTTCTTAAAAAAATTTCAACACCACCTCTCTCATCAACACTTTTGCCTTTTGATGATACCTCAGCTGAAAAGAGGCCTGTAGAGGGTAGTCAAGATGTAATCTTGTTAAAAGAAGGTCAGGCATGTCAAGAACTAGCAAGGGAGGAAACTCTAGGTGCTGTAGGAGGTGTTGCAGAGGATTCGCTAATAGAACTTTTGGAAGCCAAACCAAAGCAAACTAGAGCCACAAGAGAGGTGGAGCCGGACCTGGATTTACTGATGCAAGAGCCAAGAGAACAGCGTATAACCCGTGCCGCGGAAAAGCAAAGATTAGAGAAATGTCAGGGGCCAAAACCACAACAGGAAGAGCATGGTACTAAAGGGAAGCCACATTCTGAAGCCATGGGAGGAGCGAGACCGAAGACTTCTGCTGTTGGAGAAACTCTTCGTGAAATGCTTAAAGGGCTTCATTCATTCTCAGAATGACACTTAAATTTCTATCGTGGAACGTCAATGGTCTGAACTCACCTCAGAAAAGAAGGAAAATATTTCATTATTTGAAGCAGCATAAAAATGACGTTGTCTGTTTGCAAGAAACTCACATTAGATCCCAGGATCAAAAGTTTTTAACTTCAAAACTTGGATCATATTTTATATCTTCTAGTCTTGTGAAAAGGAATGGACTTGTTTTTTATATTTCTAGTAAAATACCAGCTAAATTGATAGAAGCGGATGTGGATGGGAGATATCTTGCTGTGGAAATAAATATACAGAATGCTTCGATACTTTTAATTGGCATTTATGCCCCGAATCAGCAACAGGAAACTTTTTATAAGCTGCTGAATAACAAGATATTGCAGTGGGATTACAAGTCTTTCATGATTATGGGTGATTGGAACGGGGTGATTGATGCAACGCTTGATAAAAAGACGACAGCCAAGAAAGGGAATAAGCTACCATCGACATTTTTTGCTTTGAAAGAAGAAATGGATTTGAAGGATGTATGGAGAATTCATCATCCTAAGGAATTGGACTTTACTTTTTTTTCTGATAGACATAAATCTTTTTCAAGAATTGACTTTGTGCTGGTTACTACTGATTTATTTACTATGGTGACTAAGACAAAACTTTTTCCTAGAACACTGTCGGATCATAGTCCGGTGTGGATGGAGATAAATTTGGGTAAAAGAGAAAGGAGATCTTGGCGTATGAATGAAAACTTATTTAGATATGAAAAGAACATTATTGACCTTAAGAAACATGTTAAAGAATTTTTTGATGTTAATCTAAATAAAGGTACACCGATTGAGATTGTATGGGATGCAAGCAAGGCTTATATGAGGGGTGTACTGATTTATATGAATTCTAAATATAGACGTATACGTCAGAAGTCAAGAATAGAACTGGAAGCAGAGATCAAGGAGAAAGAGTATTTGTTGATTAAAAACCCAACTGATGAGAAAGTACAATTAACGATAAAACTTTTGAAAGATCAATTTCAAACCCTGATCGCTGACCAAACAGCAATTAATCTGCAGTACGCTAAACATAATACTTTTTGTAATGCTAATAAGCCTGGCAGATGGTTGGCTTATACGCTGAGGAAACAACAAAGTTCTCGTATAATAAATTCTATTGAGTTTAATGGGAAACAAGTATACCAACAGAACTTAATACATCAAGCTTTTTTAGCTTATTATTCTAAACTGTACCAAGCTGATAAAATTAAAGAGGACTTTATTGAGGATTATCTGCAGAAAATGAGAGTTGCAAAAATTTCAAATACACAAAGTGAAAGACTGAACCGACCCATAACATCGGAAGAGATTTTATATGCAATTAAGCAATTGAAAGTATCTAAAGCTCCTGGGACGGATGGCTTGACAGCAGTATATTATAAGACTTTACAAATGGAATTGGTTGAGCACCTCAAGGATTTGTTTTGTAATATTCAACGGGGGGGTAAAATACCCCCCTCATGGAAGACAGCGTTCATCTCATTGATACCTAAAGAAGAAGAATCTTTAAAACCTGAAAATTTTCGACCAATTTCTCTCCTGAACACGGATTACAAAATCTATGCTAAAGTATTAGCCAACAGACTGATGCCAGTTATTCAAGATGTGATTCATGATGACCAAGCAGGTTTTATAGAAGGTAGATACATGAAGGATAATGTTAGGCAACTCATAGATTTGCTGGAATATCTTGAGAAAAAGAAGCAGACTTCTGCGGTGTTGGTGTTTTTGGATGCGGAGAAGGCCTTTGATCGAGTCAACTGGGATTTTCTAAAAAAGACTTTGCACAAAATGGATTTTGGGGAGCAATTCATACAAGCAATTTCTGCAATCTATCAGGAACAGCAGGCACAAATTATTATTAATGGTACCTTAACTGCCACTTTTAACATACAGAAAGGAACAAGACAAGGTTGCCCATTATCTCCATTATTGTTTATTCTGACGCTAGAAGTGCTGCTGAACGCTCTACGGGACTCGGACAAAATGAATGGAATAGTTGTAAGGCAAAAAGATTACCGAACAAGGCATTCGCAGATGATCTGGTTGTTACCCTAACACGACCTTTGGAATCAATCATCCAGATGAACAAAATTATAGAGGCATATGGTCTGGTTTCAGGTTTTAGCCTGAACCAGAGAAAGACTAAGATGATAGTTAAAAATATGTCGGAACCACAAAGGAAAGAACTTGAAAGAGTGGCAGGCTTTGAAATAGTTACGAAGGTGAAATATCTAGGGGTACAAGTTGCAGCATCTAATAGAAAACTTATCCAAAATAATTATGAAGAACTATGGCATAAGATTCAAAAGGATCTTGAAAAATGGAAGAAGCTGCAACTGTCTTTGCTTGGTAGAATAGCAGTTGTTAAGATGAATGTTCTACCTAGATTTTTGTTTCTGTTTCAAATGATTCCGGTGCTTAAAAATGACAAGTTTTTGATGGACTGGCAAGCAGGTTTAAATAAATTTATTTGGAATGGGAAAAAACCAAGAGTCAAACTTAAAATCATGCAAGATGTTCGCGAAAGAGGTGGCCTAAAAGTTCCCAATCTACGTTTATATTATGAGGCTGCAGTCTTGATACAAGTTGGAGACTGGATTGGAACAACTAAAAGAGAAATTTTGAATATTGAAGGCCACGATTTGCAATATGGATGGCATGCATATCTACTTTATGAAGAAAAGAGAGACAGTGTATTTAACAGTCATATTTTGAGACATGCTTTGATGAGAGTTTGGAAGAAGCACCAACTTCAATTGGATTACAAAATACCTTTGTGGTTGGATCTTGGGCAGATTTTGCCAAATATAAAGTCACTCGGGGGGTTGTTATATAAAGAGATACTTTTTAATGATGGGGGCAGATGGAGTTTGAAACCTTTCAACATTCTGTTGGAACAAGGGGTGAACTTGACTTGGTTGCAGTATTTTCAACTTCAAGCAAGATGGAGAGAAGATCAGAAAATTGGACTAATGTTACATGAAGAAGATTTGGTGACCCAGATAAAACGTAAAGGGCCGATGCATATTAAACGTGTGTATAATTTATTGTTAGAGAGAGATTCAGAGGGTGAACTAGTTAAAGATTGCATGATAAAATGGGCACAGAATTTTGAAGAACCAGTAATGTTGGAAACCTGGGAGAAGATTTGGGTCCAGAATGTTAAATTTACACAAGCACAGAATCTGAGGGAAAATTTTTATAAGATGTTTTATAGGTGGCATTTTGACCCTAAAAAGTTATCATGTATGTATCCAAATGTTCAACCTAAATGTTGGAGGTGTGATTGTTTGGATGCAACATATTTTCATATTTGGTGGACGTGTAGAAAATTGAAAGCATTTTGGATAAAACTTTGGTGGGTAATGCAGAACATTTTGAAGAGGAAGCTTGAGTTCTCACCTCAGTTTTTTTTGTTGGGAATAGTTAAAGGTTGCTCATCAACTGATACTAGATTGATTTTACACATGATTACTGCAGCTAGATTACTGTTTGGCCAAAATTGGAAGAAGGATAAAGTATTGAAGATGTCTAATTTTGTAGAGATGGCTAAAATCTCTGCATATTTAAAAGATAAGACTCATGAAGCCTTTGCTAAGGAGTGGGTGAAATGGGTAGAATATATGAAGCATAAATACCAAAGTAAGAAATTTCAGTTAGCACTTACTTGAAGGTATATTTTATATACTTAAGTAATTTAAAAGAAAAATGTATTGAATTTGATAATTTCTATTTCTATTTTATGTTAAATGATTGAATTTATATTTTAAATTTTTGATTATAGCATAAAGAGAAATGTACTAAGTATATTGTTTGATTTAGATTATGATAGATGAAAAAGGGGGAAGTAGAGTTAATGTTATATAATGTTATATACTATTATTACTTATATGATATCTTAAATTAAATGTTTATAATTATTAGATTTTTTTATTAACAAAAGGGAAAAATTGTTAAGAGTTAGGATTTTTTTTTATTCTTTCTAAAGTTGATTATTATTATTATTATATAAAATAATGTTATAGTTTTAGTTTATTAGTTGGATCTCACCTTGAAAACTGGATAAATATGGATTGTTAATGTTTGTCTAATAGCGGAAGTCAAGGGGGGGGGTTGGGGAGGGAGGGGAGTGGGTAGGGTGGGGGGGGAAAGGGTTTTTTTTATAAAAAATTTGTAATGTAAAACTTTTTCAATAAAAAAAAAAGAATTAAAGATACAGCAAACCCAGATAATAACTCAAGAAACTACAAATACAGAAGCAGTGGGAGGAGCAAGGCTGAAGAAGAAAATCCAGGAGGACTTTCAGCTGGCGCTCCAAAAGCTTCAGGTGGCCAAGAATGGCAACTAGATTCTTAACTTGGAATGTCAATGGCTTAAATTCACCGCAAAAGAGGAAGAAAATATTTCACTACCTGAAACAGTTTAAAAATGATGTAATTTGTTTGCAAGAAACACATATCAGAACAAAAGACCAAAAATATTTGATAAACACAAGACTGGGAACACACTTCGTTGCATCTGCTCCAGAAAAGAAAAATGGTATAGTTATATACTTAAGGAAAGACTTAATGGCCAAATTAATTGAAGTAGATGCTCAAGGAAGATATATAGCAATTGAACTATTAATAGAAGGGAAGAAAATACTTTTAACTGGAGTATATGCACCTAATCAACAACAAGAAAATTTTTATAAACTTCTGCATACTGAATTGATACAATGGGATTATAAATCATGTATATTATTGGGTGACTAGAATGGAGTATTGGATACTAAAAAAGACAAAAAAGGACTCTTGCAAAACATCCAAATGCGTGCTAAATTGCCTAAATCCTTTTTTGATATGATGGATGATATGGAGCTGAGAGATATTTGGTGAGAACGGAACGCTGAAGAACAAGATTTTACATTTTTTTCTGACAGGCACCAATCCTTTTCTAGAATTGATTTCATATTAATTACTAATGATTTTCTTTCTAGGGTAAAGAAGACGAAGATATGCCCAAGAACTTTAACAGACCATAACCTGGTTTGGATGGAACTGGAATATGGAAAGGGTTTCAGGTGGTCTTGGCAGTTAAATGAAAATTTATTTAGATACGAGGAAAATGTGAAAGAATGTAAAAAATTAATGAAAGAATTTTTTGTTATGAATATGCATAAGGGTACATCCATGGAAATGGTTGGGATGCAAGCAAAGCATACATGAGAGGTGTCTTAATATATTTGAATAATACATATAGACGCAGACAGGAGAAAAAATGGATGGAATTAGAAGAGGAAATAAAAAAGAAAGAGCAGGCGCTAATATCTAACCCAGATGATAAGAAAATAAAAGAAGCAATTATTTTATTGTGAGGGCAGTTTAATATGTTGATGTCAGATCAGGTTGCAACCAATTTGCAATACGCTAAACATAATACCTTTTGCAATGTGAATAAACCAGGTAGATGGTTAGCATATATGTTAAGGAAAAAACAAAAGTCTCGTACTATAAAGAAAATAGAATATAAAGGTAAAGAGATGTATCAACAAAATATGATTAAAAAAGCATTTCTAGAATTTTATATGAGGTTGTATGCTGGTGATAAAATTCAAGGTATAGATATAGATAGATACCTACAGAAGGAGAATATCTCTATAGTTACAGATGAGCAAAGGGAAAGATTGAATCAACTGATAACTTCTGAGGATATTATCTTGGTAATTAAGCAGTTAATTAATTAAACCAGTGGTTATATTTTTGGATGCAGAGAAAGCATTTGATCGATTGAACTGGCATTTTTTACTGAAAATAATACAAAAGATGCAGTTTGGAGAGTATTTTACACAATCTATTAAGGCACTATACCAGAAACAAACAGCACAAATAATAATTAATGGCAGTTTAACAGAAACCTTTAAAATTGAAAAAGGAACAAGACAGCAGTGTCCCGTGTCCCCTGTCCCCATTACTGTTTATTTTAACTCTGGATTTTTTGTTGAATAAAATATGTGAGTCAGATAAAATAAAGGGAATTAAAATTAGGCATTATGATTACAGATTACGAGCATTTGCAGATGACTTGGTTGTAACTTTAACCGAACCAGTGCAATCAGCTATAGGTTTAATGGACATAATTAATCAATATGGTCAAGTATAGGGAAAAGACCGAGAATAAAATTAAAAATAATGCAAGATATACGTGAAAGAGGAGGTCTGAAAATGCCCAAATTAAAACTATATTACGAAGCAGCTGCACTATCAGCAATCAGTGACGGGATCAATTTAACAGAAGAAAGAGTTTTGAATATTGAGGTATATGACTTGGTATACGGTTGGCATGCCTATTTATTATATGACAAGAAGGTGGATAAGACCTTTAAAACTCATATATTAAGGAATGCTTTATTGCGTGTCTGGAAAAAGTATCAATATAAATTAAACGTTAAGATACCTATATGGGCAGTACCCAGACGTGCAATAGAGAATGTAAGCGTAGAACAAAAACAAGATGTAATTACATATAAAGAGCTCCTTAATACAGAAAGAGGTACATTACAGTTAAAGTGTCAAGGTTCGAAGTCATCTAAAAATAAATCGCATCTCAGCCAGATTCTCGAGGAAAATCATTCATTTATTAGGACGGCATTCTGATCCAAAACTCATTGCAGCCAGCAATGAGTTCTTGCTCCAAGCCCCTTCCCTTCCTGGCTAGCTCTCCTGTTCTGATTGGCCATCTTCCAAATCATTCTACTCCTATCTTCTAACTAAGCTCACAGGAATTTTCCCCCTCCCATCTCATCTCCTAGGGAATAACTGGGTGAAATGTCAAATGGTCTCTGGCCAGCTGCTCCCCCCCACTCCTCTATGTCAGCCCTGAACGAAGTGGAGCTTGAGGGGCTGACATCCGGCCCCTCCCCCTTCATTTCTCCAGGGTAGCCTGTGTAAGACAAACAACAAATTAGGTACCGGTACCCTGTCCGGGAGCCTGTGTCCTATCCCCTCCCGCCTTTACCGGGTGATCTGCGTGGAATTTGGCTATAAGGCGGTCAGCTTGGATGTTTCTGCTTTTCACCCAGGAAGCCTCTGACAAAGGGTAACCCTTCCACTTTATTTATTTATTTATTTATTTATTTATTGAATTTATATACCGCCCTTCTCCTTGCGGACTCAGGGCGGATCAAGTATTGGAGGTGCCCCCTGTGCCATCTCGAATCGAGAATTCGCTGTACCTCATAGTGAGTGTGGGCCCCAATGACCAGGGGCTCGGGGGGGTCACGTGGCACCGGTCTCAAAGTTGACCCCACTACAGGTTTCAGGAGGCTGCAGTGGAAAATGGGGTGTATCCTCCCTAGTAATCGGGGTAGCTGTAGTTGTACTGTGACCGGGTTGATTACTTTTACTATAGGGAATGGTCCTATAAACTTCGGGCCCAGTTTCCTGCTTGGGAGTCTGAGTCTCAAGTACTTGCTGGAGAGGTAGACCTTCTCTCCTACTCGGAACGGTCTTTGAGGGGCTCGGTGCTTATCTGCTTGCTTCTTATAAGCCTGTGCCGCCTTGTCTAATGCCTTCTTGACGTTCTCCCAGGATTCTCTTAGCATCGCCATCCAATCGTTCAAGCTGACTGAAGAAGGGGGTTCCCTGGGATACTCTGGCATGGGGACAAAATCCATACCGCTCACTACCTTGAATGGGGTTAGTCCTGTACTACTGTGGACAGCATTGTTGTACGTGACCTCCGCAAAAGATAGGAGGTCCGCCCAGTTCGACTGTTGGTAGTCTACGTAGCAACTCAAGTACTGCTCTATCATGGCATTCAGTCTCTCCGCCCCGCCATTGGTGCTCGGGTGAAATGCTGAGCTGAGACCTTGGGATGAACCTATGGATCGTAGGAATTCCCTCCAGAATTTCGCTGTGAACTGGACGCCTCGATCGGAGATGATTCTTCTGGGTACTCCATGCAGGCAGTAGATGTGTTTTACAAACAGTTTGGCCAATTGACGGGCTGAGGGTAGCCCACTGCAGGGTATGAAATGTGCCTGTTTGGAGAATAAGTCTATTACAGTCCAGATCACTGTGTTTCTGCCGCTCCTCGGCATTTCTACTATGAAGTCCATTGCAATCTCCTCCCATGGTCTTGACGGTTCAGCTACTGGCTGCAGCAGCCCGGGAGGTCTTCCTGGTCGGGTTTTCATCGTGGCACAGATGGTACAACTTTTTACATAGCTGTCTACATCTTTTCTCATGTGGGGCCACCAAAACTGTCTTCGTGCTAAATGCAGAGTCTTTAGGAAACCGAAATGTCCCGCTGGTTTAATGTCATGGCTCCTCTTGAGGACCAGGGTGCGTAGAGTCTCTGGGATGTAGAGTTTCGTCCCTTTCCATGCTAGGTCGTCCCTTTTTGTCAAGAGATGTTGATTATCTCGGAACCAGGGGTCCACCAATGTTTCTGTTTTGAGCCTTGTCGTCAAGTCACTTGGTGGTTGGCCCTGCTGGTCGCGTCGCTGCCATCTGGTGGTTACCTGACCCACTCCTTGGGCAGAGGGGATAATGGCATTCACCACCTGCTCCCGTTCACTGTTGTATTGGGGCATTCGGGAGAGGGCATCGGCCAGAAAGTTCTTTCCCCCTGGGATGTGCTTCAGCTCGAAGTTGAACCAATTGAAGTATTGGGCCCACTGGACTTGCCTGGGCGATAACTTCCGTGGGGTCCTGAGGGCCTCCAGGTTTTTATGGTCAGTCCAAACCTCGAACGGTGTCTGGCCTCCTTCTAGCAGATGTCGCCAGGTCAACAGCGCCCACCTCACTGCAAATGCTTCCTTTCCCCACGCCGCTCATCGTCTCTCTGTGTCGGTGAGTTTGCGGGATGTGTAGGCACAGGGTTGTAGATTCCCTTGGCTGTTCTTTTGGAGTAGGACAGCCCCCACTGCCACATCGCTGGTGTCTGCTTGGATGACGAAGGGTTGCTCGGGGTCCGGATGCTTCAAGACTGGTTCTTTTGCAAACATTTCTTTTAGTGTTTTGAATGCCTGTTGGCAGGCTGGGTCCCACTGTAGAGGTTGTCCTGGATGGGGTTTTGTTGCCGGACTCCCTGTTTTTAGGAGGTCCGTCAGAGGTTTGGCAATTCTTGCAAAAGAGAATCCTTCTTCTTGTCTTAAAAATCCCAACGCCTCCTGTCCCTTTTCCTTTCAACTGTGTCAGACCCTCCAAATAGATCTCTCTCCATGTCTCCTGGTTATACTCCTTCAAGGCTGTCAGCTTTCCATTCTTAATTTGAAAAACATCCACTCCATTCTCCATAGGTGCATTGATCTGAGTTACTTCATCCTCCTCTTGATCCAGCTTCTCAATATTATATGACATCCATGATACCAATGCAGTATCTCCCCTTGTATCTTTGTTACAAATTTGAGTAAAAATCTTCTCAAAACACCCTTCCAATCTTTCCATTAACGAGGAGGTAAATGATTCTAGCCTTTCTTCAAAAAGATCCACTGTCATGGTTTGTATATTTGCTGAAGTTTGTGATAATAAGCCTTCATCCCTCTCAGAAATCTTTACCACCGCCATTTCAAAAAAAAACCCTTTCCAGCAGCCTCACAACAAAGTCAATAAAATTCTTATTCTCAGTCTCCAGCAGATATTACCATTTAATAGTCAATAGTTCCTATTTTCTTGGGCTGCAAACCTTAATTTCCACTTCATTCAACAAAGCCTTAAAGTACTGACAGCTTTAACAACTTTAATGAGCGCTAAGGAGCATTAATGATCTCTTTGTTCTTTAGCTTTCGTTTCCACTCAGTGCCATTTTATTTCTTTTGAAAACTTTCTCTCGCCTCTGGAAGGAAGTAGTATTTGTTGGAGTTAAAGTAAAATAAAATACTTGCAAAAATCCTCCTGTTTTGCTCTGCCTGCTTAAAATCATTCCTTGGAGTCAATTGGATCACAGGGATGGTCGCGACACCTTGTTCTCTCAGTGACAGAATCGTCCCAGATCTGGAGCTGCTTCAGGTGCTTGGGGAGCCCTCACCCTCTGCACCCCTAGGATTAATCCTGGCGGTTTTGGGGAGCTCTACCCATGCCTGTGCACTCGCTTCCCCCTCTTTGCCCGAGGGGAAAGTTCCGAGCCACCAGAACAGCTGATTTCCACTGTTTTGGCAGCTTTACAGATCACGGGAGTCAGAGCTCCCAAAAGAGCTGCTGCAGCACCAGCGGTGCCAACGGAAGTCCAGTGGAACTCGCATTTTGATAGCTTGACATAGAGGTTCACTTTCAGCAGTTTTTCCAGCACTTTGCGGACGAGGGGTATGTGTTCATCTACGGTTTCTGTGTAAATGAGAATGTCATCTAGGTAGACAAGGACCCCCTTATAGAGGTGGTCGTGTAGAACCTCATTTATCAATTGCATGAACACCGCCGGGGCTCCCTGTAGTCCAAATGGCATCACCTTAAATTGGAAACTCCCTAGGGGGCAATTGAATGCTGTCTTCCACTCATCTCCTTCCCTGATGTGTATTCAGTACTAGGCTTCGCGGAGGTCTAGTTTGGTGAAAACCTTCCCTTTGGCCAGGTGGGCTAGCATGTCTTTCATGAGGGGAAGGGGATATAAGTTGTGTACGCAGACAGCGTTGATACCTCGAAAGTCAACTACCAGGCGCATAGAGCCGTCTTTCTTCTCTTTGAAAAGGACCGGTGCCGCGACTCGCGGTTTGGCTGGCTAAATGAAACCCCTTTGTAGGTTCTTGTCTATGTAGTTTCGTATTTCCTGCATTTCATGGGGCGTCATGGCATACAATTTAAGTTTAGGTAGTTTTGCCCCAGGGATGATTTCGATGGCGCAATCGGCCTCGCAGTGGGGGGTGTAGGACGTCACACTCGGCCTCGCTAAATACCTCTGCAAGGTCTTGGTACTCTCTTGGGATCTGTTCCACTTCATGGGAGCTGTTGGATGTGGCCCCAAGCTGCTTCGCAGTACCCTTCAGGAGGGGCCCTGGTGTCAGCGTCATCTTCTTTTGTTGAGGCGGGAAAGGTTGGGGCTCGTGTGGGGGGGTGTCTCTCCTGGTTGGAGCGGCAGGGGTTGGGGCCCCTTTGCTATCCTCAATCTGAGGGTTCCCTCTTGCCACCAGATGATTGGGCCCCACTTGTCTAGCCAAGAAAGTCCCAGTATGACTGGATCGGTCATTTTGGGGGCTATTATGAACCGAATCGTCTCCCAGTGATCTGCTAGCTCCAGCTTCACTGGCTCGGTCAGGTGTGTGGCGTAAGCCCCACCTACTAGGGATCCGTCAACTTGCTCAAATCGAATTGGGTGGTTGAGTTTTTTCGCTCGGATCCCCAATTTTAGTACTGTGGGTAGGTTAATCAGGCACCTCGTGCAGCCCGAATCTATTAGGGCCTGGAAAGTCCCTTGGGTCCTTGTTTTTGGGGCCGTTAGGCGTATGGGGAAGAGAAAAGGGTGGATGGGTCCACTCACCATTGGGTCGTCTTCACCGTCGTCCTCGCTGTCATATGAGTTGGGGGATTGATCTCCATCATCTGGGATTCCCCTTGTTTCGGTCAGGTGGGCGAAGACCTCTGTACCTGGGGGAAGTTTTCGTGGTGCGTTGGTGGCACACTTGGGCCCTCGTTCCGGTTGTGCCCTGGGTGGTGGGTTTGGCCTTGGCCTCAGGGTTCCACACGCTGCTGCCAGGTGGCCCGTTCCCCCACATCTGTAGCACTTCAGCGGGCTCCGTGGGACGACTGGCCTCTGGGTGGGCCATGGTGTTGTAGTTTCTCATCTACTGGGTAACCCCTGGTCCGGTTGGCCTCTCTCCTTGACATCTGGTTGCTTTAGCATGTTGTTGGCACGCAACCCCCTCTCGATTTGCATTGCTACCCAGAACCATTCGGAGAGTCGGTTCGGGACATCCCGATAAGCGGTCACTTGGGCGATTTGCTTATCTAGGCTTGTTTTGAAGAAGTATACCAGTAGTCGCTCTGGCAAGGGAGGTAGGGTTCCAATGACTCTCCTGAATTCACGGATATGATCTTTGATGTGTTTCCCCTTCTGCATCAAGTTCCTGAGCTCGTCCTCCACATAGGGGTCCTCCCCTGCCTCCTCAAACTGGGCTCATAGTAGTTGCAAAAACTCATCTGCGTCTTGTAGTTGGGGGGCCCTGTTCTTGTAGAGGGCTGCTGACCACCTCCTTGCCTCTCCCTCCAAGCCTTCTGAAATGGCACTGACTAGGGGTCTGGGGAATGGGTAGAGGTGTCCATAGCATTCGATGTAGATCTCAGCTGTGTCAAGGAATTGTGCTAGCTGGTCTGCATCGCCATTGAACTTCCCTCTGAAACGGGGTGGGTCCTCCCTTTCAGCTCTCTCCTCCCACTGCGAGGCTCTGTGAGGCCGCCCTTGGCACCCCTGGTTCTCTTCCTCATCTCTCATTCAAGGGCAGGGAGGTGGAGACTGGTCTGGGCTTTTCTGCCTGTTGTGTGGTGGGGGAACCCATGGATGCGTCTTTGGGCTTCCTCTTCTCCTCTTGGGGAGGGCTGTGCCTCGGTCTATTTCCTTTTAATTCAGCAGGCTCCCTTCTTATCTTTGGCCTGCATGATGGCCCCTCCTCCCTAATAATGGCACGGTCAGATTCCTCCTTTAATTCGTCTATTGGGCTCCCGAGTGGCTTACCTGAAGCTTTCTGCTGCCTGGCTTGCTGCCAGTCCCATAGCCATTCTGCCCTCCCCAATTCACTCAGGGGTTTCCCCCTCCCTTGAGAGCTGGGGAAAGAAAATTCTGCTTCTGAGGCTTTTGGCAAAGCGCACCAATACTTATCTTTTTTCTTCTTGGTTTGTGTAACAATCGTCTGACCTTGGTCATCTTGCAGTTTCACTGGAGCAGGGAGGGATTGAGGCTCCACGGTGTCCAAGCTGGCTGGGACCCAGGCTGGCTCTCTTCCAGTTGCTTGAATCGGAGTTTCTTGAGACAGTTTGCTTTCCACCATAAGGTCAGCCAGTTCGGCTTGGAAAGGATTTCTGGCTGTCTGTCAAGGTTCAAAGTCATCTAAAAATAAATCGCATCTCAGCCAGATTCTTGAGGAAAATCATTCATTTATTAGGACGGCATTCTGATCCAAAACTCATTGCAGCCAGCAATGAGTTCTTGCTCCAAGCCCCTTCCCTTCCTGGCTAGCTCTCCTGTTCTGATTGGCCATCTTCCAAATCATTCTACTCCTATCTTCTAACTAAGCTCACAGGAATTTTCCCCCTCCCATCTCATCTCCTAGGGAATAACTGGGTGAAATGTCAAACGGTCTCTGGCCAGCTGCTTCCCCCCACTCCTCTATGTCAGCCCTGAACGAAGTGTAGCTTGAGGGGCTGACATCAAGTCTTTGAATGTACTAAAAGAAGAAAGGATAATTCAAACTTGGGTTCAGTATGGACAGTTACAGGCTAGCTGGAAAAAGGATCAGAAAATTGTTATCACACAAAATGAGGAAAACTTGGTAAAACAAATCAGAGATCAGAGTCAAATGCATATAAAAAGGTTGTATAATACATTGATAGAAATAGATTCGGAAACGGAGTTCGTTAAAGACTGTATGATAAAATGGGCACAAAATATTAAGGAACCAATAATGATGGAAACGTGGGAAAAAATATGGGTTAGAAATGTAAAATTTACACAAGCCCAAAATTTGAGAGAAAATTTTTACAAATTGTTTTATAGATGGCATATAGAACCTAAAAAGCTAACCAGTATGTATCCGAATTTGCAATCTAAGTGTTGGAGATGTTATTGTGATCATGCTACGTATTTTTATGTATGGTAGACTTGTAAAAAAGTTAAAGCATTTTGGATAAAAATATGGTGGATTATCCAAAATATCCTTAAAAAGAGGATAAAGTTTACTCAACAGTTGTTCTTGCTGGGTATAATTACAGATTGTACGGTTATAGAGACTAATTTGATTTTAAATTTAATAACTGCAGCACAACTTTTGGTGGCGCAGTACTGGAAGAAAAAAGTCTTGCCTACTATTCAAGAATGGACACTAAAAGTAGCAAATTTAGCAGAGATGGCCAAAATTTCAGCATATTTGAAGGATCACTCAAATGAAAGATATATTTTGGAATGGAGAAGATGGATTGATTATATTCAAAACAAATATCGGATTAAAAAGTTCCAAATAGCTTATGAATGAATAAAGAGATTTTAGAAAAGTATTTAAATTTAGTTAGGTAAAAGGGGAGTTAAAGTGCAAGAGGGAGATAGGAGTCTATAGTTAGTTAGCATATGTTAGTTTATGATTGTTAAATGCTATACCCTGTATTTTGCTCTGGGAAGTGGGGGGGGGGGAAGGGTTGGGGAGAGAGGAGGGAAGTGGGATGGGAAAACATTTGTAAAACTTTTTAATAAAAAAATGATGAAATAAAAATAAATAATAATTGAATAAGAAATTGAAATGAGTATAAAAATAATTAGAAAATTGGGGCTGCTCGAATACCACTTTAGATTGAACTGAAAAGGGAAATAACAGGAGAGAGGGGAAGGAGTAGCGAGAGAGGAAGGGAGAACAGAGGAGAGGAGAGGTGAAAGAAGAAAGGGAAAAGGAGAGGAAGAAAAGGGAGGGGAAAGAGGAATAGAGGAGAAGGTTAGAAGGGGGGAAGATGAGAGGGGTGGGGGAAGAGAAGGGGAAGTAGGAAAGAGAAGGAGAGAAAGAATGAAGGAAGTAGGAGAAGAGAGAGGAAGGAAGAGAAGGGGAGGAGAAGAAGAAAGGTTGGAGTAAAGTGGATAAAGTAAATAATGTGAATAAAATAATAATGGGAGTAAGGTGAATGGGAAAAAAGTGAATAAAGTAGAAATCATACAGGGTCAGTTAAAGGACACTTTCTATAAGGGAGAAAGGGTCAGTTAAAGGATACTCTCTATTCACATTATTATAAGGGAGAAAAGTGCTTGGACATTATATTAAAAATCAGCTAAGTCCCATAATTGGTAAATATATCTTCTGATGAGGCCTAGCTGTCACAGAAGGACAGCCATATGGAGAACATTTGAGGGGCCTCACTGCCAAAGACACAAAGACATGTATGTTACAAAGAGTTAATTATTACCTAAGGACAGCAATAAATCTCCCATATTAGTAATTACAGTACTAAAGAAGGTTGTCTAGCAGAACTAAGGAAGGTTGTATAGCTAAAGATAATCTTATAAACTAGAAAATAATGGTTTAGTAATGGTTTAGTAATTAGGAAATGACAATTATCATATAACAAATGTATGTTAACCATATATGGAAAATGCATGAGCTTATCAAACTCTTTGTCTTGGAAACATATATATACAGTTGTATCAGAGATTTCAGGTTGTTCAAAGTTTCAGGTACAAATCTGGCTCTGAACCTGCACAATAAACTGTCTCTGGCTGATCCAGGAATGTTTTTCAGTCTTTCATTCCACAACATTTTCTGGTGACTGGCATGAAGGGACTGAGGAACAAAGACCATTGTTCTGCCTGACGGGCTGACCTAGCAGGAACCGATGCTTTTCCAAAGAAAATCCATCGGCCGGCCATAGGACTCCATTGAAGTCCACAGAATCTTTTGGTGGGGAAGTGCCGTGAACCCGCTGGAGAAGAAGACCAGTCAAGGATCCTCACGGTCAGCCAGATCCAGAGACCTCAGCAAAAAGTATAAGTCAGAGAGTTCGAGTCTCCCTGTTAAGGGGTACCCACCAATTTAGTGGTGGAAGGGGGGGCCCAATCACCTCCCTAGGAGACAAGGTGGCGTCCTAAAGTCTCTAGTAAGGAGTTCAAGTCTCCTGTTAGGATTGTGTGGGTGGTTAAACCATTGCAGTTCTCATTGGTGACCTTCGAGTTTCAGGCGCCGTGAGTCAACGGTAATGTTGTTAGGATGGGTGGTCGTAATAGTGTCCCCAGGACACCATTACAATGCATTTTAGCCAATTTTAAGAGTCTGTTTGATGAAATCTAGAAGAGAGGGGAGAAAGAAAACCTTAGTGCCAAAGATTTTAAACCAGGCTGATAGGGAGGAATTTCAATGACCCCCCTCCGTATTCTACCCGAGCTACCCGAGTGAAACCAGTAGCTCAACCAGTAACTCCCCCTGCAATAAAAGTTGAACCGGTTCCTGTACCACCAGAAGCAGAGAACCTAATGAAACCTAAGTCAAAGAAGAAAATAAAGAGAAGTGCCTCATGGTCTTCAGCGAGCTCTGAAGATTCTGTTCAAACCATACTAGAAGTAAAACAAAGGTCTCTATACATTTTAGAACTTTAAAATTAAAACCAGTGCCTCCTGGGAGATCCAAGCTAGAGAGACCTAGATAGACTATCCCAGGGCAGAAAAAAAAGTGAGAAGTTCAAAAAAAAAAAAAAAGGATTTATGCTGTTATGTGTGGTAAGAGAAAAGAACTACTGCAGTGTTATAAACATTCTGATAAATTACCATTCTTAAAAAGCCAGAAAACTCTGAAAGAACTAAGAATAAAGAAGAAATTGTTTACTGTTCTTCCCACCTGGGGTTTAGCAGGTAATAAAAAGGTAAAGCCTGTCTAAATGGGAAGACTCAGATAATTTGACTTGATTAATTTGATGTGACTTCTGTTAAAATTATTTTGCTAATGTGCATCTATAATGATAGTGTGTAGAATTGAATGGGATTGAATTGATTGTGATATGTCTGGTCAGCCTGCAAATTAAGTGAACATCTTGGCTTGGAGCTGTGGGAAACGGAAAGTAGTTAGGGCCCACAATCATATTTATGATTTAAATTGCTCTCTGAGTTTTCCCACTCCTTTAAGAATAAACTATAGGTTGCCCAAGGAAATAAAATTTAAAAAAACAACAACAACCTTCACAGGTCTGGAAATGTTGCATGGTATGTGTATGTATGTAATCATTTCTAAACCTGGAGGAAGGATGAGACCCTCTAATGATAGTACACAAAATTATTTAGAAAATGGAGCTCATTGGCTTGTGAAAAAGCTCCCTAAAATAATTGTAATGATTGGTTTGCATGAAGTGGGATTTGTGCATGTGAAATTGGTACACACAAGCAGTTTGATTACAGTGCAAATGTGAGTGTGTTGAGGGTAAAAGTTGGTGTAAATGTACTTTTTTTAAAATTAGATTTATATGCCGCCCTTCTCCGGAGACTCAGGGCGGCTTACAATGCGTTAAGCAATAGCCTTCATACTTTTGTATATTTTATACAAAGTCAGCTTATTGCCCCCACAAACTGGGTCCTTGATTCCCTTTTGTATAAAGAAACAGTAAATTGCAAGGTTTTGTTATTTTTGCTGTTGTGAAGTAAGTAGAAATGTGTGGATAATGTATGTGAAATTAGTGTAGGCTAGAGAGAAATGCAGAGAGTGTCATTTGGTTGAAAGAATGCTGAGTGAAGGGGGGGAGTGAGGCTTGTCTGTTTGCTTTAAACATTTTTTTTCCTTTCTCTTGGCCTGTCTGAGAAAGGAGGGGGAAGTGGGCTTGCTCGTGCAGCCTTGCCTCCTGCTGTTTTGGTCTCTTTCATGTGCATGTAGAGGCTGTGCAGATGTGTTTTCTTTTCTGCTCTGAATACAATTTTGATTTTATTTTTTCTGGAAATTTTTGAGGTTTAAAATATTTAATTAAACCTATATAAAAGAAATGATTTTGAAAGATTTTCTGAATCTGACTTGCATTTTACTAAAGGCAGAGATTGACACTAAAGCTTGATCCAAATATATTTCAGAGCATTGATCCAAAATACTTCATTTAAATTGTTTGTTTTATTTTTGAAGCTGTTCTTCTTACCTCCATTTTTAAAAAAAGTCTTTATGTCTGTGTGCATTTTGAATGCTTAGGTGCTCCATCATATGGCATTGTTTGTTAGCAGCATAAGTTTTCGCCCTTTTAGAAATTGTTACAGAGATGGGTTAGCAATTATAATATAGATGGATATACAATAGTAGAAGGGAGAGAGGACATTTTAGTGGAAGCCAGAAAGTTGCCTTTAAGTTGGTCTGCACTGACTTGTGCTGACTTGGAAGCCAGGATAGCAGTGGTAGGAGGAATTGAATGTTTCGTGTTATAAGAAGAAGGAGTTAGAGAAAGTAGAACCGATGGAAGGGAGAAGGTATGTGAATTGTTTTTGAATTATAGGGAACCTTCGGACGGGGAAGGAAGAAAGGAATGCAAGGGTGGAACCAAGTGATAATGGGTAGAAGTGGTGGTGATACAGGCAGGGAAGACAGAGTTAAAGATTACCCGATCCAAAGAAGGGAGGCGTATGATGGCAGAAGATGAATGTCAGTACTAGTGGTGTTGGGTGATTCCTTTCTGGGTTCCACAGAGAGCCCTTGATAAATTTAGTAGTGGGACCTAAGGAAGAGGAAGTGTTTTTTTTTAATTGACAGAGATCAGATTAAGTGGACAAAGCATTAGAATACACTTAATTAGTGAAGGGAGTAGGAAAATCACTCCTGATAAAATGGAAGGGGTGGCATCTCAACCTCTACCTAAAAAACAAGCAAGAATTAAGGAAATTCTTAGGTTTGGTTGGACATAGCAGACTCTGGATTGATGGGTATGCTGATCTTACCAAACCCCTGTATGCAAAATTAATTGAATCTGAACCTTGGAATTTGAAATGGGAGGGGAATGAAAGAGAAAGCTTTGAAAATTTGAAACAAGCTTTAACCAAAGCTCCTGTATTAAGTTTATCAAATTTGGAAAAGCCATTCCATCTCTTTGTAAACACAGAAAATGGAATTGCACAAGGGGTGTTGGCTCAGGACTGGGCAGGACAAAAGAAACCCGTGGCATTCCTCTCAAAAATAATAGATCCAGTAATAAGGGGATGGCTAGTATGTATTCAAGCAATTGCGACTACTGCAATATTGGTCCAAGAAAGTAGGAAATTGACCTTTGGGGGCCCTTATTGTGAACACCCCACTTCAAGTCAGAACCATCCTTCAGCAAAAAGCGGGGGGTGGTTAACTGATTCCAGAATTCTAAAATATGAAGCAATTTTAATGCAGCAGACAGACTTGATTTTAACTACAGATCACAATTTGAATCCAGCACAGTTCTTAGCCAACACCAGATCAATGGATCAGTATGGATTAAAACATTATTGTGCTGAAGTAATTGATTTACAAATGAAAATAAGACCTGATTTGGAGGAACACCCCCTGGAGAAAGGAGAAGCAATTTTTATGGTTCCTCTAGGGTGGAGGCGGGAGTACAGAAACATGGATATGCTATTGTAAATGGACACACTAAAGAGATCCTGGAAGCAGGGGGTTTGCCTCAAAATTGGTCTGCTCAACCCTGTGAATTGTATGCATTAATCAAGCTCTATGCATCTTGGAAGGGAAAATAGGCAGATTCCAAGTATGCATTTGGGATAGTGCATACATTTGGCAAAATATGGGTGGAGTCATTGGGGAATTCAAGCTATTGTAGATGAACTTTTAAAATGCTATGGTTGTATTGGAATATATCCTTTAGCAAAGTCAATTATAAACAAATGTTTAATTTGCAAAAAGGTGAATAGACAAACAACAGATGGGTGGGAGACCACCAGCTTTAAGACCATTTCAATGTATTCAAGTGGATTTTACAGAATTATCAAAAGTGGGGAGAGTAAAATATTTATTGGTCATAGTGGACCACCTCACAGGGTGGGTTGAAGCTTTTCCCTGCAGTAATGCTACAGCAGCCGTGTTGACAAGAGTTTTGTTAGATCAAAGCATTCCTCGGTATGGAATAATTACACAAATAGATAGTGACCAAGGAGGTCATTTTACTTCCAAAGTATTACAGAACATCATGGAGGCTTTGGGAATAAGATCCTCAGCTAAAATTGAAAATGTTAATGGCAGGATAAAAGAGTCGAGAACTAAACTGCTTTTGGAAACACATCTGCATGGACTAAATGTCTTCCTTTGGCTTTACTGAGAATAAGAACCCAACCCGGATAGAAAGAGCCTGGATAGCTCTGCAGACTAAGCACCCTAATTAACATCCAGCTGTCTGCAATTACTCCATGTTCGAATCTCGTCAGGCTCAAGGTTGACTCAGCCTTCCATCCTTTCTAAGGTAGGTAAATTGAGGACCCAGTTTGTGGGGGCAATAAGCTGACTTTGTATAAATATACAAAAGTATGAAGGCTATTGCTTAACACATTGTAAGCAGCCCGGGTCCTCGTCTGGTGTCCAGGGTGCCCCCGGGTCAGGGAGTGTGGCGGCTTCCTTCGTGGGTTGACCCCCAGGTGGGGGTGGTCGTGACCGTCCCATCCTGGCCTGTGCGGGTCGGCCTACCTCGCCGGGGTAGGGTAGGACTTCCTTGCGGGGGTGTTGTTGTCCTACCCTGCCGGGTCGGCGGCTTCCCTCCAGGTTTTGGATGGGGCGGTCGTCCTCTTCGGGTTGCGGGAGGCCTCGTCTGCCAGGGTGTTGTCGTCCTCCCCTGCCGGGTCGGCGTTCGCCGCTTCCGCCGTACAGGTGCCGGTTGACTCTGTCAGGGGGGTGTTGTGCGGCCCGGTCTCGTTGTCCCGTCCCTCTTTCGTAGTTGTGTCGGTCTCGGGGGTCGTGCTGTCGAGTGCCACCTAGGTTGGCAGGTTGGCACTCTCGCTGGTTGAGCAGGTCCCGGTCTACCGGGCTCGCCTTGTCTTGGTCTTCGGCGCCTCTCGTGCTGGGTAGCAAGGGTCCTGCCTCGCCAGGTTGAGGCCACCCTCCTCTCCTGGGGTGTTGTTGGCCCTCGTCCTTGGGGGGGGTGGGCCTACCCTGCGGGGTTGTGGCAGGCCTACCTCGTCGGGGTGGGGCAGGCCTACCTCATCGGGGGGTGGTTGGCCTACCCTGTCCGGTTGATGCAGGCCCACCTCGTCGGGGTGGAGCAGGCCTACCTCGTCGGGGTGGGGCAGGCCTACCTCGTCGGGGTGGTTTTCCTCGACCTCCTCGACTCCCCTCCACCTTTTCCAGAGCTGGTCGATGTGTCGCCGGCAGGAACGGCCGTCGTCCAGCTCGACCTCGTAGGACCTCGGGCCGGTCACTCTCACGATCTGACCCTTGAGCCACTTCGGGTCGCCCTGAAAGTTGAGCGCGAAAATCAAATCACCGCACGCGAAGCTTCTTGTCGGCGGTGGTTTGTTCGGCTTGTCTTTCGGGTTGTACATCGGGTGCAGGCAATCTAGCGGTGAGCGCAGCTTCCTCCCCATCAGCAACTCTGCCGGACTTTTCTTTGTTGTGGTGTGGGGTGTGATGTGCTGGGTCAACAGGAACTGGTCGATTTGTTCCTGCCAGTCCCCGCTGCCCATTCTGGTCAGAGTCTCTTTTGTTAGCCTCACCATTTTTTCGGCCTGTCCGTTTCCGGCCAGTCTGTATGGGGCAATGAGTGCGTGCCTGATTCCGTGGCCGGCCAGGAATTCCTCCATCGCTTTCGCCGTCAGTTGTGGCCTGTTGTCGGAGACGAGGGTGTCCGGTAGGCCATGCGTGGCGAAGAGTCGTCGCAGGGCTCTGATGGTGGCTTCCGTCGTTGTAGATGGCATGGCTATAACTTCGAGCCACTTGGAGAACGCGTCGACCACGATTAGAAGGGACTTCCCGTTCATCGGTCCGGCGAAGTCAATGTGTATTCTTGACCACGGTCCGGACGGTCGTTCCCATTCTGTCGGGTGCGCTTGCGGAGGTGCTGGTCTCGTTGCCTGGCACGGGTCACATCTGGCAATCCACGCCTCAATGTTTTTATCTAAGGCGGGCCACCAGACGTAACTCCGTGCTAGGGCCTTCATTCGGACGATCCCTGGGTGACTGTTGTGGAGGGTCTGTAATGTCCGTTTTTGTAGCGTGGGGGGATGACCACCCGGTCTCCCCAGAGGAGGCAGCCTTGCATAGTGGTGAGCTCTTGCTGCCTTCTCTGGTATGGGGCGAATTCTTCCTTCTGGTTTTCCTCCGGCCATCCCTGCAAGACCCAGGATAAGACTTGCTTGAGGTTTTTGTCTTTCGCTGTGTGTTGTGCTACCGTAGTCGAGGACACCGGGCTGGACTGGTCATCATCGATGTAGTATAGGCCGAGCGTTGGTGCTGGGTCCACGATCTGCTCGTTCAGCGGGAACCTGCTGAGGCCGTCGGCGCTGCTGATGACTTTCCCCGGCCGGTGGACTAGGCGGTAGTTGTAGCCAGACAGGAAGATGGCCCAGCGTGTCATCCTGGGTGACATGAAGGTTGGTGTGGGTTTGTCTCCAGTGAGGAGGCCCAGTAGGGGTTTGTGGTCGGTGACGATTGTAAAAGCTCTTCCATATACGTATTCGTGGAACCGCTTTACGCCCGCCACCATCGCCAACGCTTCCTTGTCGATCTGGCCGTAGTTTCTCTCGGCTGGTGACATCGTCTTGGAGAAGAATGCAATTGGTGCTTCTGTCCCGTTCGGTAGTTGGTGGCTTAGGACGGCCCCAACCCCGTAGGGTGAGGCGTCGCAGGTCAAGGTTAGCGGCAGCTCTCCATTGTACGGGATGAGGAGGCTGTCAGAGGATAGGAGTCTTTTGGCTTTCCGGAAGGCTTCCTCTTCTTCGCTCCCCCATTTCCAAGGTGCCGCCTTCCCTAGGAGTCGGTGTAGTGGCTCAGCAACGGTGGCTTTCTGTTGTAAGAAGACACTATAGAAATTTAGTAGTCCCAGAAAAGCCTGAAGCTCCGTTTTGTTTTTAGGGGCTGGAGCCTCGTGTATAGCCCTAACCTTGCTTTTAGTGGGGTGGATGCCCTGGCTATCTATTAAATAGCCCAGGAACTCGACTTCCCTGACTCCGATCACGCACTTGTCCCGTCGGACTCGTAGTCCCTTCGCCTGGAACCGCTGCAGGGCGAGCCTGAGCCATTCCAGTAGTTGGGATTCTGACGTCCCTGAGACTAGGACGTCATCAAAGTAGGGCACCACCCCTGGAATGCCTTGGAGAAGGCGTTCCATCATCGATTGAAATATCCCCGGGGCGGCACTGACTCCAAATTGGAGCCTGTTGCATTTAAAGGCGCCCCGGTGCGTGACAATCGTTTGTGCCTCCGCAGTTGTCTGGTCCACTGGCAGCTGCAGGTACACCTGCGCCAGGTCCAGTTTGGCGAAAATTGATCCTTTGCCTAGTGAGTGCAACAGATGTTGCACCACTGGCACCAGATATGAGCTCTGCTGCAACGCCCGATTGATGGTGCACTTATAATCAGCGCAGATGCGCACTGATCCATCCGGCTTCATGGGGGTCACAATGGGAGTCTCCCATGCAGCATGATCGATCGGCTCAAGGATGCCCTGGGCGATTAGTTTATCCAATTGTGCATCCACTTTTGGTCTAAGGGCGAACGGGACTCTGCGGGGCTTTAGCCGAATCGGATTGATTTGAGGGTTTAAATTTAGTGAAATGGGTTTCCCCAGGAATTTACCTAGACTCCCGTCGAAGACGTCCTGGAAGTCTTCTAGGAGTTGGTCGAGTTGGCTAGTCCTGATCTGATTAATTCCGCCAATTGTGAGCCCTAGGGGCCTGAACCACTCCACTCCAAGTAGGGTCGGTCAGGCGTCCTTGACGACGGCGATGGGGAGGTCTCCGCTGAACTCTTTGTAGTGCACCCTGATGTTCGTTCATCCCAGGATGCCAATGGGGTGCCCGCCGAAGTCTACCAACTTTGCCTGGATTGGTTTTAAGTGTCCTTTTGTGATTTTTGGTTGAAGTTTCTTCAGGTTGTGCCAGGCAATGATGGAGAACGGCGAGCCTGAGTGGGGCATGGTGCCCCTTGGGGCATGGTGCCCCTTCCACGTGGACGGTCACGTGGAATTTTTCGGATCCCTCGGCTTCGGTGTGGGCGATGGTCGTCTTGTTGACCTGCCGGCCGTTGGATTGCCACTCGTTGTTCCGCTTCGGCTGCTGGGACCGTCTAGATGACCTTTGGTAGTGGCGGTCTGCAGGTCTTTGCCGTTCGAAATTTGGTTCTGCCGCCCTGCAGGCCTCTGCAATGTGACCTTTTTGTCCGCATCGGCGGCAGGTCGCGTCTTGCCAGCGACATCTGGCGTGAGGGTGGTCTCCTTTGCAGCTGGCGCATCTGTTCTCTCGGCTGCCATCTTGCGGGTTTTCCCACCTTTGGGGCCTTGTGACCTTATGGACGGCCATTTCAACCTCTGACTCCGACCCCGTGGAGATGTCGTCGGATGACTGCGGTTGGTCTCTGTGGATCTTGTGGATCCCTTTGGATCGTCGCATCGCTGCCGCCGCTCTGTCGGACGTTTCTGCCGCGGTGGCTTTTTCGATGACGTCCTTCAGGGCGATCTTTTTGCAGCTGAGGAACTTCTTTTGGACGGTGCAGTCCCTTATGCCGAAGACGATTCGGTCTCGCAGCTGGACGTCCACATTTTCGAACTCGCAGCTGGCCGCAATTTTCCGGAGCGCCGATACGAACTCCTTGAACGTCTCCCCTTCTTGCTGATTCCATTGGTGGAATTCAAATTGGTTGGCTAGAGGAGTGCTCGTGGGCGCGTAGTGTTCTTGGAGAACGTCTTGGAGCTGGGACCATGGCATCTGTTCGATGTCTCTGGGTGCCACGAGGTCCATCGCCATCTCCAGAACTTCGGATCTGCAGTGGGCCAGGAAGAGAGCCCTCTTCCTGTTGTCGTCCAAGTCGGTGAAGCCGCTGCCCGCCAGGAATTGTCGGAACCGAACCATGAAGGACTTCCATTTTTCCTGGCTCGGATTGAATGGAGCCAGAGAGATTTGGGGTCCGGACATGGTTCTAGTGACTTGCTCAAGTGATTCAGCTCTTGGATGGCGGTGGCGGTCGTGCCTGCTGCTCGTCGGTTCTTCTTCAGTCCTTCGTCGCCAGTGTTAGCTCGGCGCCGGAAAGAAACGCGACTCAGCTGCTGTCCGTTCAGAACCTTTATTGAAGTACAAACTGAACTGCCGGCTGGGCTGCTGAGCCTCCTTATATCCTGCTCAGGCATGCCCGCTGGCCAATGATAACTGTTTAACTCTCCCGCCGATGGAATCTACCAATCCCCCGGCGGATGTCCTTATAAGGACATAACAGGCGGCATATAAATAAATAAATAAATAAAAACCTAGAAAGATTATCATCATATGAATTGTTGTTTGGAGTAGTTTTCACACCAGGAAGCATATGCATTGATTCCCTGGAAACCAGAGACAAAGTATTGAAACAATATGTGTATAAACTGTCCAGATATTTTTTTTATTGAAAAGTTTTATAGCAATACAAAGTAAAAAAACATCCCCCCCCTTCCAACACCCCCCCCCCGCCCTCTTCTTCCCTCCCCCTCCCTTCCCCAGCTTCCCAGAGTAAAATACAGGGTATTAGAGATCCTCCAGTTAACAAACCCCTCCTAGGATCTTAACTCCAATATAGTTAACACAACATTTCTTTACTTCTGTTTCATTCATATGCAATTTGATGTCTTCTTATTTGATACTTATTCCGAATATAATTGATCCATTTTGTCCACTCCAAAATATATTTTTCCTGCATATGATCTTTCAAATATGCCGAGATTTTTGCCATTTCGACTACATTTATTACTTTTAAAGTCCATTCTTCTACAGTAGGTAAAGAGTCTTTCTTCCAATATTGTGCAACCAGCAATCTGGCTGCTGTTATTAAATTTAAAAGCAATTTCATCTCTACTACTGTACAATCATTTGTGATACCCAATAAAAACAATTGTGGGGTAAATTTCAACCTCTTTTTCAAAATATTCTGCATTACCCACCAAATTTTTATCCAGAATGCTTTGATTTTCTTACAAGTCCACCATATATGAAAGTAAATTGCATCTTCACAATCACATCTCCAGCATTTGGCTTGTACATTAGGATACATACATGACAGGTTTTTTGGATCTAAATGCCATCTATAAAACATCTTGTAAACATCTTCTCGCCCATTTGATCATACAATCTTTAACCAGTTCTGTTTCTGAGTCTATCTCTAATAATACATTATATAACCTTTTAATATGCATAGTACTCTGATCTCTAATTTGTTTTACCAAGTTTTCTTCATTTTCCATAAGACCAATTTTTTGATCCTCCCTCCATCTTGCTTGAAGTTGACCATATTGAAACCAAGTATAAATTATCCCTTCCTCCTTCAGAGCCTCTAGCGGCTTAAGTTGTAGTTTACCCCTTTCATTAAACAGGAGTTCTTTATAAGTAATCACTTCCATCTTTTGTTCTATGGTTATATTTTCTATTGCATGTCTGGATTTAAAATTCTTTCCTCGGTCAAATTAAACCAGTCACTAATTTGTACAAGCACAGATGCTTCATAATACAATCTTAGGTTGGGCATTTTCAAACCACCTCTCTCCTGAACATCCTGTATAATTTTTAATTTAACTCTAGGTTTTTTCCCTGACCATATAAAAGTATTAACTCCTTTCTGCCATTCCCTCAAATTTTCATCTTTCTTCAGCACCGGTATCATTTGAAACAAAAATAAAAATTTAGGTAATACATTCATTTTTATTGCTGCTATTCTTCCTAATAGAGATAATTGTAATTTTTTCCAATTACCCATTTCTTTCTGCACTTTTTGCCATAAAACCTCATAATTATTTTTAAATAACTTCGTATTTGACCCAGCAACAATCACTCCCAGATATTTAACCTTTATATCTCCCTTTTATAAACCCTGATTGATCATTATGAATTATTTGTTGCATAATTGACATTAGTCTATTCGCTAACACCTTAACACTTTTCCTCTATCATCGTTGTTTGGGTACTCATAGCTTGTTTTATAAAGTCTTTAAGTTCTTTCATGGAGTCCTCCTTATTTTGTGATTCAACCAGAAGTTGAGCCTTTTGTGTCACAATAGAAACTGTAGGAGAACCCCCTCCTATTTTTGGAGCTGCTGGTTTAATCTGTTTACTAAAACCAGCTCCAAACAAATTTAAATTGCTGCTTTTAAAGCAAAAATAATCTTTCTCCCCAAGTTCTCTCTTTCTAGCAGCTTGTTTCTAATTTAAAACGCAAAAAAAAAAATCTCAGCAAACTTTTTCAGTACTCACTTCCCCTTCTCAGAGTCACAGCAGGGACACTCTTGATTGATCACTTCCTCTCTCAATTGACTTCATTAGCAACAAAGTAATCCGGAGTTAAGCTTTGAAACCTTCTTGCCAGTACTCCTGTTTTCACTCCGTCTGCCTTTGGACTCATTAAAGCTTTCAATTTGCTTGCAGAGCCAGTCGCAGCACCTATTTCTGCATTTGCAGCAGCGCTCCGAATCCGGAGTTCCGTTTCCCTAAATGGGTAGCCCACCTTTCCAGCCCCTGGAATTAATCCCAGGGGCTTTTTTGGCGGCTCTACTACAGGAAACTACTCTGCTCCCCTTCTTCTCCCGAAGAGGAGACTGCAAAGCCATCAGACAGCTGTTTTGCGCTGTCAGGACAGCTTCACAGAGTTTCGGAGCTGGCGGTCTAAAAAAAGACCGTCAGCGATGCCTGCGGCACCGGCGGAAGCCCCAACTGTCCAGATATTTTGAAGTTCTTAGGAAACAAGGACTATTAGCCCAAACACCACCTTTGCAGTTTCCAGTCCACAAATTCCACCACGATGATTGGGTGTTGATCCGGAGCTGGAAGGAAGTCAAACCCCAAGTGAAAGGGCCTGTGCCAGCCCCAAAGGAGTGGAAGGTGGAATCTCACCAAGGAGATCCACTGAAGTTGACAATCCAAAGAACCCAAAGAACCCAATGGACTGGTGGGCAGTAACCAGTGGGAATAGCGTTCTTCATCATCTGGACTATTTTTGTATTTTTCTTTCTTAGGACTGAGTGGTTGCCTGTGCTGTTTCTACAACTGAAGAGGACTACAACTGATCAGATTCCATTGCCCGCTCTCCCAGATGTGTTGGTTTTGTAATTGTGCTTTTAAGACCTTAGAAGCAAGATCCTGGATCCACTGGACGAGACTGAAGCCTGCGGACCAGAGTGATCCACTGACATATCAGGTAACAAAAACAGTTAAGCCATTGGTGCTGAAGTTCAAGAAGAATACACCCTGCTGAGTCCTACTGGCAACGGACTCTCACCGCATGGTGGTGATCGTCAGCCTTGCTGAACCACCCAGGAAGCTGGTTCCCAGCGCACGGCTGAAGCTTGGAACAGAGGAAGACAATATTCCATTTGTAAGATGTATTAGAAATATGGCCAAGTATTAAGGAATGTTAGCATATGTAGTCTAAGCTTAGTAATTTTAGGCATAGTGAATTTCATTATTTTAACTGTAATTTGTTGTGTTGGACGCCTACTTTTTTGGTATCAATCCCAATCCAGAAGGGTTGGTGCTCAATCTAACCTCATTAATTGTAAGAGAAGCCGGTGCCAAATTAGAGATATTAATGTGTGAGGAAATTTGGGAGTGGGGACTTTGGGCTGCCGTTATCCTAGTTCTAGGACTGTGGATACTGTATTCCCTACACAGGAACTGGTTCTGTGGGAAACCTAGGACTACGACTGATATTGCCCTCTCCCAAGTTACACCTACCCCTGACCCACTTCCTGATGTGGTATGGGTATAAAATAAGGGTCTTGCGCTCTTAAGGCCTTGTGTGTGTAGGAATTAGGTCATTATGATTTATTTATGGCTTTGGGTAATATTAGCTAAGGGTCTAGTGAGTGATACTATCTTGAACAGTAGTTCCCAATGTTGCGTCAGTGTCCAAGAAATCCCCCTTGTCCCTGCAGAAGGATTTGAAGATGTCAAGAATCCCAGGGGACCTAGCAGCATCAGGACACTGAATGGGGACACTTTGGGTCAAGTCCCCTCCCACCAACAACGTGGCATCAGAAGGTGGGGTGGGTACCTTAGTCCTAAACCAACACCTAGACCTGAGGTTAAGAGTTTGACAATACCAGTAAAGGGAGGAATAGAAAAGGAGAACGAGCCCCTGCAACAATTGAGAAGAGGAGACTACATATCAAGGAATTGGGTCAAAACCTTGTTAATCAGCATGACCCTACCCTAGGTCAAAAATGCTGGTTGTGTTTATCTGCCAGCCCTTCATCTTATCATGCTGTTCCTGTCCAGCCACAGCTCTGGGCTAGGACAAAAGCTACAATAGTCCTTGAAAAAGATAGTAGAAACAAAGCACCATTATCTCCGTTACAAGGAGATTTTTATAAGGCATTCCAACGGCTGGGAAAAAGCCGTCTCCCTATTGCCGGCTCAATAGCCACAGGTGTGGAAATCATAGGGTCACCCTCTCTGTGTGTAAAGAGACATCAGAAACCTGGTAGGCCTGTAGGATCCCTGACAAAAGAACAATGTCCATCAGAAGTGTACCTTGGTCCTAGAATGAACCTTAGGGATGTAAAACTAACCAAAGATCTTTTTCCTTCTGCACACCACTCATTTCACCATAAGGTCACTTTCTCACTACCACCAACTGCCATCATCACAAGATGGGGAGGATCGAAGGAGTCCTGGAATGTATCCAAGGAAAGGTGCCCCAGTCTATTCCAGCCCCCTCCTTCCCTATCTGGCTCTCTATTAGGTCCAGTACAGGTGTCAGCCTCTCAAAGTTGCATTTCATTCAGGGCTGACATAGTAAAGGAGGGGTTAAATTACTGTGGGATTAGTAAGAGAGACTGCCGTAGAATGATTTAGATAATGACCAATAAGGATAAGGAAGCAAGCCAGGAAAGGGAGGGAATTTGGAGCAGAGGTCATTTCCTGACTGCAGATGAGTCCGTGAAGACGTTGTTCTAACAAATACAAGGTTTTTTTCTCTTTATTATCAAAATGTGAGAGGCATTTTATTTCTTTAGACAACTCGAACTCGGATAGACAGTCAGGAAAATAATAAAACTAAAAAAATGCTCTCTTCAAAAACTTTTCTTCTAAAAATATTTATGCATTCCTAAGCTACTCCACGCCGACATTGGCAGACCTTCAGATGTCTCCGTAACAACCTTATCAGAGGCCATGGAAGAAACAATCTCCACCGGAGGTTTGCCTCAGAAAAGGAAAAATTATGATGCCTTTTGCTGGACTCCCATCAAGTGGCAGGTAAGGGGGGAAGGTTCTATGGCTCTCCAAACGGCAGCATAGCCCCCCCCCCACACACACACACAAGAAAAAAAAAGATGAGAGAAGAAAGCTCCAAAATGCACTCAGGGCTTCCCTCCCTGCTCAACAAGCAACCCAGCCCAGCCACGGCATCACTCCCCTGCACCCAAATGGGAGATGATGAAGAAGCCCAAGGGCACCGTGGGCAGGCTCACAGACCGCCGCAATGGGAGGAGTGTCCACCGAGGGTGGAACCACCCCGATTCAGAGGGAAATTCGATGGGGATCCGGACCTGCTAGCTCAATTTCTCGATGCAGCTGAGATTTACATCGAGCGCTACGCACACCTTTCCCCTTTCCCCAGGGCCCTGGTCAGTGCTATCGCAGAAGGTCTGGAGGGAGAAGCAAGGAGCTGGTCAGCGGCCCAGTACAAATACAGGGCCCCCCAACTGCAAGATGCAGATGGTTTCTTACAACTGCTGCGAGCCCGCTTCGAAGAAACGGGACGATCCCTATGTAGAAGATGAGCTCAGGCACCTAATGCAGAGGGGGAAGCCTATCCAAGAACATATCTGTGAGTTCAGAAAAGTTGTTGGGACTTTACCTCCTTTGCCTGAACGACTGCTAGTATACTTCTTTAGAACAAGCTTAGATAAGCAAATCGCCCAAGTGACCGCTTATTGAGATGTTCCAAACCGACTGTCTGACTGGTTCCGGATAGCGACGCAAGTTGAGAGAGGGCTACGTGCCAACAACATGCTAAAACAACCACAGGCAAAGGAGAAAACCCAGCTGGACCAGGAACCATCTACCAGACCAGAAACTACAGCATCACGGGCCACCCAGAGGCCATCCACCCCACGGAGTCCACTGAGGTGCTACAGATGTGGGGGAGTTGGGCATTTGGCAGCAGCGTGTGGAACCCCGGGGCCAAAAACAGAGCCCCCGGCCAAGGCACGACTGGAACAAGGACCCAGGCACACCACCAAGGCACCATTAAGACTTTCCCCGACTGCAGAAGTTTTTGCCCATCTGACTGAAAATAGGGGGAGCTCCGATGATGCGAATCGACCCCCCGAACTGTATGAGGGCGATGACGATGGTGAAAACGACCCAATGGTGAGCGCACCCATCCACCCTTTTCTTTTCCCCATATGCCTAACAGCCCCAAAAACAGGTACCCAAGGGACTTTCCAAGCCCTAGTAGATTCGGGTTGCACGAGGTGCCTGATTAACCTACCCACAGTCCTAAAACTGGGGATCTGGGCAAAAAGGCTCAGCCACCCAATCCATTTTCAGCAAGTTGATGGATCCCTGCTGGGGGGGCGGATGCCACACATTTGACCGAGCCAGTGAAGCTGGAGCTAGCGGATCACTGGGAAATGATTCGGTTCATAATAGCCCCCAAGATGACCAACCCAGTCATACTGGGACTCTCCTGGCTGGACAAGTGGGGCCCCACCATCTGGTGGCAAGAAGGGACTCGCAGACTGAGGATAGCAAGGGGACCCCACCCCCTGCCGCCACAACCAGAGAAAACGGCCCCTCCTCCCACCCAGGGGGTCCAACCCCTCCCTCTAGAGGGACAAAAGACGCCTCCAACACAGGCGCCCAACCCGCCCTGTAAAGGGACAACAGAGCAACTGGCGACCACCTCCAGCACCTCCCACGGCCCGGACCAGATCCCAAAAGAGTACCAAGACTTGGCAGAAGTATTTAGCGAGACCGAGTGTGACGTACTACCACCCCACCACGACGCTGATTGTGCTATCGAAATCATCCCTGGTTCGAAACTACCAAAACCTAAATTGTACGCCATGATGCCCCGTGAAATGCAAGAACTGCGAAAGTACATAGACAAGAACCTACAAAGGGGTTTTATCGAACCAGCCAAACCATGGGTAGCGGCACCAGTTTTCTTCAGGGAGAAGAAAGACGGGGTAATGGTATTAGACCTGTTGTTTTATCTTGTGCAAGTTTTGCTGAAGAATGAAGGGAGAGGGGCCGGATGTCAGCCTCTCAAAGTTGCATTTCATTCAGGGCTGACATAGTAAAGGAGGGGTTAAATTACTGTGGGATTAGTAAGAGAGACTGCCGTAGAATGATTTAGATAATGACCAATAAGGATAAGGAAGCAAGCCAGGAAAGGGAGGGAATTTGGAGCAGAGGTCATTTCCTGACTGCAGATGAGTTGTTAGACGTTGTTCTAACAAATAAAAGTTTTTTTTTCTTTATTATCAAAATGTGAGAGGCGTTTTATTTCTTTAGACAACTCGAACTCTGATAACAGGTTTATTTATGTTTGCCAACAAATTGGACCGGAACATGCACACTAGTACACCTTTTTCCTAAAATAGGTGTTGTCAGTGGAGAACATACCATCCCTGTTCCTCTCATGGGACATGTTCAGAAACGGGTACCAACCCTAGTCCCACTATTAGTAATCATGGGGGTAGGAACTGCAGTTGGAACAGGTGTAGTGGAATGACACACTCAGTAATACAGTTTTGGCAATTATCAGAGGAGCTCCAAGAAAGCCTGAACCAAATTGCTGGAACCCTGGTAGAAATCCAAGACCAGATAGATTCATTGGCAGCAGTGGTCCTACAAAATCAACGTGCCTTAGACCTCCTAACTGTAGAGAGAGGAGGTGTGTGTGTATTTCTGGGAGAAGACTGTTGTTTCTATATGAATAAATCAGGTGTGGTCAGAGAAGTTGCCAAGGAATTGCAGGATAGGGCATCCAAGATAGGTCAGAGGTTACAAACAATGGACATGTGGTTTTCTTGGGTGCCTGGATCCAGGTGGATTAAACAAATGTTATTCTTGTTGATATGTGCTGTGGCAGGCCTAGCTTTTATTCCTTGTGCAATCCTTGTGCTGAAACAGCTATCTATCAGAGCAGTAAAAGAGATACAGACTGAGAAGGAGTTAGTTTTGACAGAGCGCTTTTTTTGAAAATAAAGACCCTGAAACAGACACATATGTAGAAATGGAGTCTGGGAAAGAATGGAGGGAGTACCTCCAAAGAGTAAGAGAGTGAAGATCAAGAAATACCTATCTCTTGCCTAGATTAGTCATATTTTGTTAGATATTATATGTTAGCTTTGTTTATCCAAAGGAATGGAATGATATTAGTGGAAGTTTCTGCATGGAAAAACTTCCAAAGGGAGGAATAAAGTGGATAAAGTAAATAATGGGAATAAAATAATAATGGGAATACGGTGAATGGGAATAAAGTGAATAAAGTAGGAATCATACAGGGTCACTTAAAGGACACTCTCTATAAGGGAGAAAGGGTCAGTTAAAGGATACTCTCTATTCACATTATTATAAGGGAGAAAAGTGCTTGGACATTATATTAAAAATCAGCTAAGTCCCATAATTGGTAAATATATCTTCTGATGAGGCCTAGCTGTCACAGAAGGACAGCCATATGGAGAACATTTGAGGGGCCTCACTGCCAAAGACACAAAGACATGTATGTTACAAAGAGTTAATTATTACCTAAGGACAGCAATAAATCTCCCGTATTAGTAATTACAGAACTAAAGAAGGTTGTCTAGCAGAACTAAGGAAGGTTGTATAGCTAAAGATAATCTTATAAACTAGAAAATAATGGTTTAGTAATGGTTTAGTAATTAGGAAATGTCAATTATCATATAACAAATGTATGTTAACCATATATGGAAAATGCATGAGCTTATCAAACTCTTTGTCTTGGAAACGTATATATACAATTGTATCAGAGCTTTCAGGTTGTTCAAAGTTTCAGGTACAAATCTGGCTCTGAACCTGCGCAATAAACTGTCTCTGGCTGATCCAGGAATATTTTTCAGCCTTTCATTCCACAACAGGAGTAAAGGTAAGTGGTAAAAGAGCAGTCCCGAAAAAGTAAAAATGAAAAATGAAAGTTAAAAGAAGAATGAAAAATGATGGAAACGACTGTACATGTAAATGTGTTTATGAGAAATAAAAATAAAAATAATTAATAATAAAAGAAAAGACTACATCCGGGACTTCTGCCGCTTGGCAGGTCCGGTATGGAGCTGGCCTGAGCACTTATTAGTGCACCACTTTAAATGGTCCTCCCTTTCCCTCCCCAATCCATCACAGGCCACTTCAGTTGTTCTGTGCTGTTCCATCTTTCCTTAAAGTGATAAAGGTTGATAGACTGCTTCAGTGCATGACCCTGACGTCATCTAGCATGCGGCTGGGAAGTTGAAGTGAGAGGCATGTCTCAAGGCTGACGTCCCAGGAGAGCAGGCACACAAGAAGGGTTGTCGGCGAAAGTGTGCAGCAGTGGAATGATGATCCCCACACAAATGGCAGCCCCAAGTACCGTTGCAGGGCTGAGGCTGACATAAGGTTTGGCCTTCTTTGCTTCTTTCCTTCCTTTCTCCCTTCTTTCTTTTCTCCTCCCTCCCTCTCTCCATTTACTTTTCTTTTAGGGTGATGACAGAAAAAGTTAACTCTTGAGACTTAGCTCAAGAGCTGCCCTTAAAATTTAACTACAGAGGCAGACACCATTCTGTCTTCATTTTCAAATTAAATTTCAGTGTCTTGTGTTAAATTCCCTGAAAAATTTTAGGGCCTTCCATGTATGTAGCATATGTGTCAGGGTAATGATTTTTTTATTTATTTATTTATTTTATTAAATTTATATACCACCCTTCTCCTAGTGGACTCAGGGCGGTGTACAGCCAAGAATAAAAAACACTCCAATACAAAATTTAAAATATTAATAAAAGAATTAAATAATTTTGGCCCAATAAATTTAAAAAATAGGCAATTAAAATTTAAAACCCATAAAACTTTAAGCTTAAAAAAGAGAGGGGGGGGGTTTACGCCAGCCCAGCTTGACAAAATAAAAAAGTTTTTAGGGCACGGCGGAAAGCCCGGAGATCAGGTATCGTACGGATCTCCGGGGGCAAATCGTTCCAGAGGGCTGGTGCTGCCACAGAGAAGGCTCTCCCCCTGGGTGTCGCCAGCCGACATTGTCTGGCTGATGGCACCCTGAGGAGTCCCTCTCTGTGGGAGCGAACTGGCCGGTGGGAGGCTATCGGTAGCAGAAGGCGGTCCCGCAAGTACCCAGGCCCTATGCCATGGAGCGCTTTAAAGGTGGTCACCAACACCTTGAAGCGCACCCGGAAGACCACCGGAAGCCAATGCAGCTCACGCAGGAGAGGTGTCACATGGGAGCGCCCCCTTGCTCCCATAATCCCCCGCGCGGCTGCATTCTGCACCAGTTGGAGCCTCCGGGTGCACCTCAAGGGGAGCCCCATGTAGAGAGCATTGCAGTAGTCCAGGCGGGAAATGACGAGTGCCTGAGTGACTGTGCGTAAGGAGTCCCGATCTAGATAGGGACGCAACTGGCGTATCAGGCGAGCCTGATAAAAAGCCCCCCTGGCCACGGCCGTCACATGCTCCTCCAAAGACAGCCGTGCATCCAGGAGGACGCCCAAGTTGCGAGCCCTATCCGTGGGGGCCAATGACTCGCCCCCAATTGTCAGTGATGGAGTCAACTGGCCATATCGGGACGCCGGAAGCCACAGCCACTCGGTCTTGGAGGGGTTGAGTTGGAGCCTGTTGCCCCCCATCCAGATCCGCACGGCCTCCAGGCATCGGGACATCACTTCCACGGCATCGTTGGGGTGGCCTGGGGTGGAGAAGTACAGCTGAGTATCATCAGCGTACTGATGGAACTTCACCCCAAAGCCACGGATGATCTCGCCCAGCGGCTTCACATAGATGTTGAACAGAAGGGGCGAAAGGACCGACCCTTGCGGCACTCCACAAGAGAGGCGCCTCGGGGTCGACCTCTGCCCCCCTGCCAACACCGTCTGCGACCGGTCAGAGAGATAGGAGGAGAACCACCGCAAAACGGTGCCCCCCACTCCCAACCCCTCCAGCCGGCGCAGCATGATACCATGGTCAATGGTATCAAAAGCCGCTGAGAGATCTAACAGGACCAGGATAGAGGAGCAACCCCTATCCCGAGCCCTCCAGAGATCATCCACCAACGCGACCAATGCCGTTTCCGTGCTGTACCCGGGCCTGAAGCCGGACTGGAGCGGATCCAGATAGACAGCTTCATCCAGATACCCAGGAAGTTGATGCGCCACCACACTCTCAACAACCTTCGCCAAGAAGGGAAGGTTGGAGACTGGACGATAATTAGCCAAAATAGCTGGGTCCAGAGAAGGCTTCTTGAGGAGAAGCCTCACCACCGCCTCTTTCAAGGCAACTGGCAAGACACCCTCACTCAAAGAAGCGTTAATAATCCTCTGGAGCCAGCCTCGTGTAACCTCCTGGGAGGCCAGCACCAACCAGGAGGGACACGGGTCCAATAAACATGTGGTCGCGTTCAGCCGCCTCAGTATTCTGTCCACGTCCTCGGGAGCAACAGGATCGAACTCCTCCCAGATGACATCCTCAAGACCGGCCTCCGTCATCCCACTCGTATCTACCCAGTTGGAGACCAGACCATCCCGAATCTGAGTGATTTTATCGTGCAGAAACTGAACAAAATCCTCAGCACGACCCTGCAAGGGGTCCTCCCGCGCTCCCGGATGAAGGAGGGAGCGGGTCACCCTGAACAGGGCGGCTAGGCGGTTATCTGCCGATGCAATAAGAGCGGAAAAATGGTTACGTTTTGCCGCTTTTATCGCCACTAGGTAAGTCTTAATATGAGCTCTTACCAGTGTTCGGTCGGACTCGGAACGGCTGGACCTCCAACTGCTCTCTAGGCGTCTTTTCCGGCGCTTCATCTCCCTTAGCTCCTCGGAGAACCAAGGAGCCAGGTAAGCTCGGCGACGGGTCAGAGGCCGCAAAGGCACGACTCGGTCTAAAGCATCAGCGGCCGCCCTATCCCAGGCGGCCACCAACCCTTCAGCCGAGCCATGTGTCAGATCCTCAGGAAATGGCCCAAGCTCCATCTGGAACCTCTCCGGGTCCATCAGGCGCCTGGGGCGGAACCATCTAATCTGTTCCGCCTCCCTGCAGCGGGGTGTGGCGGTTAGAAAGTCGAGCCTAAGGAGGGAATGATCTGACCATGACAAGGGCTCAATCACTGTCTCCCCTAATTCAAGATCATTTATCCACTGACCAGAGACAAAAATCAAGTCCAGAGTGTGTCCTCCCGTGTGAGTGGGTTCATGAATTAATTGGGTCAGGTCCATGGTCGTCATGGAAGCCATGAACTCCCGAGCCAACTCAGACGCCTCGCCGACAGATGGCAGGTTGAAATCCCCCATGACCATAAGCCTGGGGGTTTCCACCGCCACCTCGGCAATCACACTTAGCAGCTCGGGCAGGGCAGCCGACACGTGGCAGGGAGCCAGGTACGCAATCAGCAAACCCATCTGCCTCCCATGTCCCCACTTCACGAGGAGAGACTCACATCCAGCTATCTGAGGTACAGTGGCCTCCCTAGGGACAAGACTTTCCTTTACAAGAACTGCCACCCCCCCGCCCCTCCCCTGGGACCTTGGCCAATGGAATGCAAAGAAACCCGGTGGGCACATCTCTACGAGGGGGACCCCCCCCTCCGGGCCCAACCAGGTTTCCGTAATACCTACCAGGTCCGCACCCCCCTCCTGGGCAAGATCACAAATGAGGGGGGCTTTATTTACCACGGACCTGGCATTGCACAACATCAGCCGAAGGCCCGGGGCCTGAGAATCTGAACAACCCGGGGAGCGAGAAAGGCATTGGGGGCCGGAGTACGCGATCGCTCGCAAATAGCGAGCACGTCCTCCCTTAACACGATACGGCCCCCTGCCACCGCTATATCTGCCCCTCCCACCCACAATGCCGATGGAAGCGCCCTCCACAGTATAGGAACTAGCCCTCTCAGCCCCCCCCAATAACTGTGGGTTGCCCCCCAAACCCATCCCAGTCATACACATATCATTTTCCCTCCCACCCCTTAAAAAACGTGTTAAAAACAAATACAATGAATTTTTAAAAACCCCAACGCCTTCATGCCACCTCTCGGGATCCCAGGATCCGTCCTTGAGGTATTTCTTAGCTAGGCCGGTTGGCCACATCCAGGAATGGGGGGCATTCCTTAAAGCCAATAAATCAGATCTAGAATAAAATCGTGGAGCCATAACCAGCCATAAAAAGGATGTGATGAAAATGGCCATCAGGAGATGATATTAGCGGACTAGGAACTGGGTGAGAACTCTTGCAGACATCAGAATCTCCCCACCCAGGCGTCCTCTCACAACACCTGGATGAGGCATAGTTGATACCCTCCCATCGTCCTCTCACTACGACGGTTTCTCAAAACTTGTCTAAGAGTTCTGTTCGGCGGTCTCCTTGACAATGACAGGACTCTCACCCCTGCACAGTCAGTTCAATGTCCTAGAACCACAACTGCCCTCTCACGGCAGTGGGAAGTCCCGCCCAGAATACACCAGTTCCATAAAGGAGGAAAGACCAGAGCCATCCCGGCCATCCAAGTCTGAGTTCAAATTCGCTTAAACCTGGGTGGGGCCCCAAAAGATCTAAAAGGGGGGCCCAGGGTCCAACACCCCCACTGGAGGTGTAGAGAGGCCTCTCAGGGTCAACCCCCCAGAGGTCTTTCATGCCCGAGGTGTGCCCAAGAAAGAGCATAGGCACAGCCGATGCAACAGCAGGTATTCTCAGCGGCGACCAGCAGAGGGCAAGGTGGTCCCTTGATAGTTCATGGGTACAGCAGGTCTCAGATTCGCCGTCGGTGGCAGGAGAGGAAAAACCCAAGACAGCGAGCCCCCTCCAACTCCTTTGGCTCCGCCACTCCGGCTCTGGCTCCTCTCTTCTCCATCCAACCTGCCCGAAACCTCCCAGACTCGCCAGGAAACCCTCTCCAACATTCCAAGAGAGGGCCTGCTCCGACCATGCTCCTCGGCCTCCCAACGACCCGGCCCTCCGGCTCCGTCGCTCCAGCCTCTCCAAGGCCCCACAACTCCGCCGCCGGCTGCTGGAAATCATCGTTGGAAGCCCGGATGCTGTTTGCAGCTCGCTGAGCCCCGCTGCAGCCATCGGTCCTATCCCTCGCCCAGGAACGGCGAAAAAGAACTCAGAAGCTCACAGCAGCCCCCCCCCCCCCCCCGGCTGTCTGGTAAATCCTCTTTCCACCCATGTCGGGGGGGTAGTCACAAACAACCCCCCGAAGGTCCTGTTTTAGGCCAAAAACATTCACCCCCGGCAGAGACTCAACACGCAGTGGCCATTTTGAAAGATATTGTCCTATATTATTAAATGATGATTTAATAGCTGACCAGCTGCTGTAATGTTGTAATATTGTAATGCTGTAACAATGATGCAATGGTAGCAATGAGTCAGCAGGGTTATTTGACTACTACCGCTTTAAGAGGCTGTAATATGAGAGGCCCTGTGAGGGTGTCAGTGGTGAAATCCAAACCGGTTTGCTAGCAGTTTGCTAGCCATGCATGCACACTGCGCGCCAAACGTGTGCTCTGCACACACACATGCATGCGCAATACGTACCAAAAGGAGGCTTGGGAAGGTAAATAAAACAGCAGGGGTGGGTGGGGATTAAATGCTTGGTTTTGGTTGACAGCAGGGTGATAATCTTACTTGCACAGACATCTATGTTACATGCATTGATAGCCCTATTAATTTCGGATTGCTGGGGACAGAAATGTTCTGTATCAATTCATTCTCTGTCCCCACTGTTCAGTTTAAATGTTTATCCAGAAAATCTGTGAATTTATTGCTAAGTAACTCAGTCCCTTTCTTTGATGGACGCAATCCATCTCTTTTGTACAGTTCTGTATTGGACCAGTTGCAGACATCATGACTAATAAAACCAAAGCCTTCCCTTCTACACCACTCCTTTAGCCACACATTAAACTCTGTTACATGCTGGCCTTTCCCTTTTTGTTCCTTATATACCGGTAAAACCTCTGAAAAGATAAGGTTACAACCTATACTAATAAGTTCATACCCCAAGTTCTGGAAATCATTTTGCACAGAAAGTAGATCCTTTTGGGACAGATCATTTGTGCCAAGATGTATAATAGCATCAACATCACAGTCCTTACTGGCATTCTTGACTATCTTATAATAGTCGTAATACTCCAATTCTTCCTTCCCTCTAATTGCTAATCTGCTCATTTCTGCACATTCTAATATTTTCTTAATTAGCTCTCCCTTTGTAGGAATTTTTTCTGCTTTCCAATTTTGTGCAAATACCATTCTTGCTGCCATTATTACATGTATAATCAAATATGTATTTTCTTTACTAAATTTCTCCGGTAAGATACCCAACAGAAACAGCTCCGGTTTAAGATCAATGTGCTGCTGTATCATTTTCTCTAACCATATTCGAATTTTTGCCCAATAATTTCTCACGTCTGGACATGTCCACCACATGTGATAGTATGATCCCGATGTCTAGTGGCATTTCCAACATTTAGTTGATTTATCTTTGAACATTTTTGCCAATCTTTTCGGTGACATGTGCCATCTATAAAACATTTTTTTTATTTTAAAATTCGTAATTTTATTATAACACATATATGACATTCACATAACATACAACATATAAATATCTTATCGTTTTTAAGCATCGTTTCATCATGATCTTCCTTCTGTTATTTTGTCTTTTTCCCCCTATGTCTTCATTTCATTCCTCTTCCCCCCCACCTTTGTCCTTTTTTTTCTCCCCCCCTGTAAAGATCTATATATTTTACTTATATCTTTAATATTATACATTTCTACATTCTTGTTATATACATTTTTATTTCACTCCATACATTTTTTATTTATATATTTTATAGTCATACTCTTCTTTCCTAATAATCTTTATTCTTTATTTCTAGTCTTAAGCCATTTATACCATTTATTCCATATTCTATCATAGTCTCTTCTTTTTCTTTAATTTCTTTTGTTAATCTGTCCATTTCAGCACATTCTAAAATCTTATCTATCAATTCTTCCTCATTTGGCGTTCTTTCCTGTTTCCAATTTTTTACATATACTATTCGTGCTGCTGTTAAGATGTGTAGCATCAAGTATTTTATTTCTTTGGAATATGGTCTTGTGAAGATTCCTAACAAAAATGTTTCTGGTTTCCTTTCTATTTGTTGGTCTGTTATTTGTTCTATCCATTTCTTGATGTTCGCCCAAAATTTTTTTGCTACCAGGCACATCCACCATAGATGGTAATATGTTCCTTGGGTTTTCTTACCTTTCCAACATGTTGCGCTATTGTTCGGGTATATCTTTGCAAGTCTTGTCGGTGACATATGCCATCTATAAAACATCTTCAGCTGATTTTCCTTGTATGCCGCCGATAGTGTTAATTTTGCATTTACTTGCCACATTGTTTCCCACCTCTCCAGATCTATTGTATAATTAAAATTTTGCGCCCATTTAATCATAGTATTCTTCACTATCTCTTCCTCCATTTTATTTTATTTTTTTTAATTTTAAAAAACAAACTTTATTAAGATTAAAAAATAAAAACTATACAAAATATTCAGAACCATAAAATTACATAAAACAATACATATCACAGTATACAAACTAAATATGTGTAAATCTTTGTATACGTGTATATAGATAGTGACTTGTTACTTCTGTTATCTTAATGACAGTACCTATTTGTTGTTTTCAATTTCTTACTGAATTTTACCTTTACCCTTTTTTCTTTTGGTCTATCCACTCATACCATCTATTCCATACCTTAAAAAATTTTGAGTCTTCCTTGTCTTTTAGTTTCAGTGTTAATTTATCCATTTCTGCACATGTATACATTTTTTGAATGACTTGCTGCTCTGTTGGCACTTGATCTGTTTTCCAAAATTGTGCTAATGCCAATCTGGCCACCATAATTATATGTAATATTAGATATTTTGTTTCTTTTCTAATATTTTCATTAATCATACCTAATAAAAAATTTTCTGGTTCTAATTCTATTTCTTCTGCTGTTATTTCTGATATCCAAATTTTTATTTTCTTCCAGTATTTCTTGATTTTTGGGCAAAGCCACCAGACATGTACCCTGGGCTTGTTTACATTTCCAGCACGCTGGATTTAAGTTTGGGTATATCTTCACCAACCTCGATGGAGCCAGATACCATCTGTACCACATTTTATATTGATTTTCCTTATACGCTACTGATTTTGTCATGCTATAATTGATTTCCCATACTCTTTCCCATTCTTCTAGTTGTATATTCCGTCCAATGTTTCTTGCCCATGCTATCATTTGTCCTTTGACCAATTCTTCTGCTAGATCAAATTCTAATAAATATTTATAAATTTTTGAAATTAATTTTTCTTCCTTGGTTTCCAATAATTTATCTAATCGATTCGGTTTTGGTTCTATTCCTCCTTCCTCTTGATCTTTTCTATATCTTGTTTTTATTTGTAAGTAGGGCCACCAATCTATTAATATTCCTTGTTTTTTAAGTTCTTCCTGTGTTTTCAATGATCCCTGTGAATCCAATATATCCCTATATCTTATTGTCTTTTGCTTTGTTAGTGTGTTGGGGTGCATTGTTGCCTCTATTGTCGATAACCAATTAATGAATTTCTAATAGTGTGATTATTAAAATGTTTATACTTTTTGCTCCTTGTACTCCATAAATAGGCATGCCACCCCTTCATTAAGTCATGTCCTTCTAATTTTAATAATATTTGGTTTTCCAGGCTTACCCATTCTCTAACCCATGTAAGACTTGCTGCTTTATAATATTTTTCCCATGCCGGCAATCCAAATCCACCTCTAATTCTGTTTTCTTGTAAAATACTTAATTTGATTCTTGGTTTTTTTCCCTCCCACATGAATTTTGTTGTTATTTTGTCCAGGTTTTTGAAAAATTTCTTATCCAATTTTATCGGGATTGCTTGGAATAAATAAAGGAGTCTCGGGAGTATATTTGATTTTATCGCTGCAATCCTCCCTAATAAAGATAGTTTTAATTTCCCCCATTTTTCTAGGTCTTCTTTTATTTGTTGAACTAACGTTCCATAGTTGTTATCCTTTATGGTTGCACTTCTTGCTGTCAGGTTTATCCCTGGGTACTTCACCTTTTTTACTACTTGTAATCCTGATTCGTTCTCTAATTTCTCTACTTGTTTTGCTATTATATTTTTCGTTATCATCTTCCTCTTCTCTTTATTAATTTTTAAACCCGCTACTTTTCCAAATTCCTCTATCTCTTTTATTAATTTTGATGTTGTTGTTAATGGATCTTCTATGAAGAATACAAGGTAGTCCGCAAATGCTTGGACGCTGTATTCTTCTCCTTTTACTTTTAGTCCTTTCTTTATTTGACTTAATTCTTATAAGTAAGTTTTCCAGTGTCAAGATAAAAAGTAAAGGTGAGAGCAGGCATCCTTGCTGTACTCCTTTATTTATTTCAAAAAAAATAGTGTCTCCATTTACTAATATGCTTGCCTTTTGTTTGGTATATATAGCCGCTATCATTTTTTCAAATCTCTCCCCAAATTTCATATTTTTTATTTGATGAATAATGAATTGCCAACTAACCTGATCGAATGCTTTTTGTGCATCCAGAAATGTCAGAGCTACCTGTCTTTCTGGATGCATCTCATAGTATTCTAGTACATTGATTACCGTTCTTATATTGTTTTTTATTTGTCTTGTAGGTAGGAAACCATTCTGATGTATTCTATAATAGGATGTATTCTATGATTCAATATTTTTTAAATTCTGTTTGCTATTATGTTCATAAAAATTTTGTAGTCCGGATTTAATAAGGAGATCAGTCTGTAATTCTTTACTTGTGTTGTATCTACTTCTTCCTTTGGTATCAGTGAGATATATGCCTCCCTCCATGAGTCTGGTAGCTTTGCCTCTATCAATGCTTCATTATATGTCTCTAATAATATCCAATTCAGTGTTTCTCCTAAACCTTTATAGAATTTGGTTGGTAAACCATCAGTCCCTGGAGATTTTTTTTTTATTCTTCACTGCTTCCTTTAATTCCCCTATAGTTATGTCTCTATTTAACATCTCTTTTTCTTCCTCTGTTAATATTGACATTCCTTCCCCACTTAGATATTGTTCTATCTCTTCGACTGTCGTATTATCTTTTTCATAAAGTTCTTGATAGTATTGGGTTACTATCTTTCTTTTTTTCTAAGTTCTGTTGCATTTTGCCTTTTTTGTCCTGTAGTTGTTGGATTATTCTCTTTTCCTTTTCTTTCCTCAATCTATAAACCAACCACCTCCCTGGCTTATTTCAATGCCATTATGTATTTTCCCTGTTCTAATATGTTCAAATTATGTTTGGCTGTTATCCATTTGCCTCTGATTTGCTCGTCCCCCGGGTTATCTTGTAATTTCCCTTCCCATTTTTAAATCTCATCTAGTACCTTATTATATTCTTTTTCTCTTTCTTTTTTCCGTTTTACGCTGTAAGCTATAGTTAGTGCTCTTACATAAGCCTTAGTTGTATCCCATAAGTTCTGGAGGGAGGTATGGTCTTTTGTGTTTTCTTTAAAAAACAATTCTAACTCCTTTTCCATGTATTCAATATATTCTTTTTCTTTCAATATCTGTGTGTTCATCATCCATCTACTCTTTTTTTTCTGCTGTCCCTTCCATGTCATCATTACTGGATTATGGTCGGCCCAATTATTTGGCATTATTTCTATTTTTTTCTATTTCTTGTATCAGTGTTTTAGTTACCCATGCCATATCTAATCTAGACCAGGATTTATGGGGGTTAGAATAGTATATAAAATTTTTTACTTCCGGATTATAAAATCTCCAACTATCAACTAAATTTAATTCTTCTACCAAATCTATGAAGGTTCTAGGCAATACATTTTTTTCCTTTTATTTTTCTGATCACTTTTGTAATCCTTTCTTACATCCATAATTGAGTTAAAATCGCCAATCATAAACACATTCTCCATTTTTTGTTCTATTATTTTTCCATGCACTTTTTTATAAAATTCTGTTTGTCCGCCATTTGGTACATATATAACCACTAATAAAATACTTTTATAATTAAATTTTACCTCTAACATTAATATTCTTCCTTCTATGTCTACATACTTTAAATTACTTTCTATTCCTTCTTTGACGTATACCACAATTCCTCTTTTTTTTTCTTCTGCTAGTGCTGTAAATGATTTACCTAATTTCTTGTATTGTATGTATGTTTCATCTTGTTTTCTTATGTGTCTTGGAGGCACACTATATCCAAATTTTGTTTCCAGATTTTTTTTAGAATTTGATGTCGTTTGGCTGATGAATTCAGACCATTTACATTCAGTGATAAGAGTTTTAAGTTTTGTTCCATTCCTTAGTAGTTTTTCTGTTGTCTTTTCCTGTCTTTTCCCTTGGCTCTTGTTGTCACTCCTTCTTCCTCCTGGATTTCTCCTTCTTCTTCTTTTCCTCCCTCCTCTGGCTCTTTTTCTTGTTCTTGTCTCTGTTTTCCTTTAGCATTCCGTTCCAACTCCTCTCTACTATTTCTTGTTGTTTCTATGCCCAACACTTGGTCATGCAAGCTCTGTGCTTTATTTTGTGAGTCCACCTTTATTTTCCTCCCCTGCCACGTTACTAACATTCCTTCTGGAGTTATCCATCGAAAGGGTATATGTCTTTTATTCAGTATTGTGGCTAGAAACCAATATTCCTTCCTTAACTCCCTTATTCTTTGAGGGACTTGCTTCAGTGTGATTATTTCTTTACTTCTGTAATACATCGGATCATTTTTTGTTATTTTGTAGACAATATCTCTAACCTTCCATCTCACGAATCTTACATGGACCTCCCATGGTAATTTGTTTTGTCAAGCATAGTTTGTGTGGACTCTATAAACTTCATCCAACTCGTTTATTATTTCATCCTTCTGTCTTTGAAGTGCCTCCGCTATCATTTCCGCCATTACTAACGTTAAGTCCTCATCTCTATCTTCGACCACGTTCTGGAAGCATAGATAAAATTTGGCCCTCTCCATCTCCAAGTGCGCTACTGTGTTTTCTAGCTCTCTGTTAAGTCCCATCATTTTCAAATCCAGGGCTTCCAATCTTTCTTCCATCAATTCTGTTTTCTTTTCTATGGCTATTATCCGTTGATCATTTTTTTGTATTATTTCTTGTATCAAATCCATTTTTTTGTCTATTTTCTGGATATCGCTTTTTACTTCTCTTTTAATTTCGTCCATATCTTTCTTTGTTTCTTCATGATTTTTGGCCACGCATTCCTGCATTTTAATCATAGTCTCTTGAATTGTTATCAATGTGGCCTGCATTGTTGGCATATTTAAAGTGGGCGGCTGTTTCTCTGTTGGGAACATCCCTTCTAAAGTCCTTTGTGCCGCAGGGAAGGCCGATGGTCCAGCTAATGTTGCGGTGATTTTCTTTCCTGTTTTCACTGTTGTTGTGGTGGTGGTACTAGTCATTTCTTTTAATATTCTGTATTGTTCCACTAAGATTTTATCTATCTTCTCCCAAATCACCTTCACCATTCACTTTACAATGCAGTTTCTTGCCTTTCCCTCCTTTTCTCTCCTCTTAATATGCTGCAGTACTAAATTAATTACTAAATTTCTGTTTGGAAAAAACAATTCATTTATCTCTTAATAATTACTCTAATCTCCTATCTAATTTCTAACATTAATTAATCAATTAGTTCATTTAGTAAAGTTACTCGATTAAAAAGAAAATTCTAATATCACTTTCTCTATTTAGTTTAAACAATTAATAATTAATGAAAAGGAAATATACTGAAAGGAAAGGGAAAGAAGATAGAAAGGTAGAAGGGGAAACTATTACAATTTTAAAAGGTTAATAAATAATTAAAAGACAATTAATAATAATTAATTATAAATACAAATTTTAAATTGCTATAAATATAAATGTGAATTATAATTCTTATATTATACTATAATATATATCTTCCTCCATTTTATATTGTAGTAGAAATTGATAAATTTTGCTAATTAGCTTTCCTTCCAGTCCTAATATAATTTTGTCTAATTCATGTTTCTGTCTTTGAAATTCGTATGTTTTTGTATCTTCCTTATATTTAGATTGGATTTGTGTGTAGGTCCACCAGTCAATTTCTCTACGTAAATCCAATTCCAACTCTTGTTTTGGTTTCAATTTTCCTTGTTGTTCTATTAGATCTTTATATCTTATTACTTTATTTAATTGCGTTAAATTTGGATGTCTTACTGCTTCTAATGGTGAGAGCCAAATCGGTATTTTTATATAGTGCTGCTTTTTAATTTTCAACCAGGTTTGTAGTAGCGCATTCCTTATTATATGTCTTTTGAAATAGCTGGGTGTTTTGTGTTTTCCATCCCAGAGGAATGAATGCCAGCCCACTTGCATTTCATGCCCTTCAATTGTTAATATTCTATTATTTTTTAATTCCATCCATTCTTTTAACCAGGATAAGGCAGCCGCTTGGTAATAAATTTCCCATTCTGGGAGAGCTGTTCCTCCTCTGTCTTTTGTGTCCTGTAATAGTTTAAGTTTAATTCGTGGGCTCTTCCCCTGCCATATAAATTTGGATGTTATTTTGTTCAGTGTTTCAAAAAACTTTTTTTCCAATTTTATTGATATAACCTGAAATAAAAATAAGAGTTTTGGTAAAATATTCATTTTAATGGTGGAAATCCTTCCCATTAGTGATATCTGTAAATTTCTCCAATTGTCTAGATCTTTCTTTATCTGTGTTATTAATTTATCATAATTATTTTCTTTAATTGATGAGCCTGTTGCCGATAGCCAAATCCCTAGGTATTGTCTTTTTTTTTTTGAGAATTTTTTTTATTTTAAAACAAAAACAAAACATAAAGCCATTATCATTCCAAACAATTACAGACAGTGAGTCAAACGGTTCATATTTTCTTGTGCATAAATCCATTTCTAAAATACCAATTTACAGAAACTTATAAGTTTACAGAAACTTATATCTTTTATAGGAAAAAAAACCATCAGATATTTTATCTTTATATCAACCCCATATTTCATACTTCAATTCCATGATTTATTATCTATCCATTGATAAAACAAATCCCATATCAAATAATATTGTTTATCTTCCTGTTCCCTAATTTCAAATGTCAATTTACTCATTTCAGCACATTCCATAATTTTCTTAATAAACTCATCATCAGTAGGTAACTTCTCTCCTTTCCAATTTTTAGCAAATACGATTCTAGTCGCTGTTAAAATGTTCACAATTAAATATTGCAGTTCTCTGTTATACGTTTCTGGTAAAATCCCCAATAAAAATATCTCTGGTTTAAAGTCAATATGTTTTTTTGTCATTTTTTCCAACCACATGTGTATCTTAGTCCAATATCTTTTAGCTTCTACACATGTCCACCACATATAGTAATATGATCCTGGAGTCTGTCTGAATAAAAAGTATATTGTCTATTTTTTCCTTTTTTAATTTTTTTTTATTATTAAACATAAACAAAGATATAAAGACAGCACAAAGACAAACAAAACCCCACCACCTACAAAACCCACACAACATTCCACATATATACTTTTGTCATCAACAGAATGTATAGTAAATTACTTTACATATTAGTGAAAGGATATTAGATTTTTGTTTCAAGTATTTGAAACTATAAAAATGTTTGCATCGTTTCCATTATACATCTCCTACTGTTAATCTTTCACCTTAATTTCTATCATCTACCGTTATGCTAATTTTCTTTTCCAGCCATTGATACCATTGGTGCCACACAAGATAATAGTCACTTTCCTCCTTATCCTGGAGTTCCATCGTCAGTCTATCCATCTTGGCACACTCTGTTATTTTTAAGATAATTTTATCTTTGGTTGGGAGTTGGTCTGATTTCCAATTTTGAGCGAACAGTATTCGTGCTGCTGTCAAGATGTGTATGATAAGGTACTTTGTCTCTTTGGTGTATTGCGCTGTAATCGTGCCGAATAAAAAGAATTCTGGGCTATCTTCTACATGTAAGTTCGTTATTTCCTCGATAATCTTTTTTATGTCCTGCCAAAATTTTTGGGCCTTCCTACATTTCCACCACGCATGATAGTATGTCCCTTTTTTTGTTTTACACTTCCAACAGAGTGCGGGGGCATTTGCATATATTTTGGCTAACCGAGCCGGTGGTGGGTGCCATCTGTAAAACACTTTGATTAAATTCTCTTTGTAAGATATAGCCCTTGTCATTTTAATGTTTTGTTTCCATAGTTTCTCCCAATTTGCTAACTGAATATTATGCCCTCTGTCCCTAGCCCATCTTATCATGTTTTCTTTAACTGTTTCTTCTAATAATCTATGTCTAAGAAGATAGTTGTATATTTTGGTTATCATCTTTTGTTCTGTTCCCTGTAAAATCTTGTCCAATTCATTCAGATTGTTCGAAATTCCGTAGTTTTTTGTCTGTTGTATATCTTGAATGTATTTGAGTGTAGGGCCACCAATCAATATTTATGCCACCATTTTGGAGTTGATGTCTTGGGATAAGTTCGCCTTCTTGGTTTAGTAGCTCTTGGTACCGCATCATCTTTCCTGTCTCGAGAGTACTTGGGTGTATCAGTGCCTCCATTGGGGACCACCATTTTGGAATTCTGGTATAGTGGTTTCTCTTGATTTCCTGCCAAATCTTAAACAGTGAAGCCCGGATTATATGTCATTGGAAATACATATGTCGTTTGTCTGGTCCATCCCATAAAAAGGCATGCCATCCTCGTGTTAGGTCAAAGCCTTCTAAATACAGTGTTCTTTTGTTGTCTAATTTCATCCATTCTTTAATCCAGGTCAGCCCTGATGCCTTATAATAAAGTTCCCATTCTGGTATTGCCAGACCTCCTTTGTCTCGTGAATCTTGATGCTGGCCTTCTTTCCCTGCCATATATAAGTCATTATTGTTTTATTAAGGTTCTTGAAAAAATCTCTTCCTGGGTGTATTGGTATTACTTGGTACAGGTATAATACTCTTGGTAATACGTTCATTTTTATTGAGGCGATTCTGCCCATCAACAACAATTGTAATCTATTCCAAATTTCCAAATCTTTTTTAATTTGTTTTAATAGTTTGGTATAATTGTCTTCTTTGATCATAATTGCTTTTGCTGCCAACCAAATACCTAAGTATTTTAGTTTCTTTACTATTTGGATTCCTAATTCTTCTTCTAATTTCAACCTCTGTGTTTGGGCCATGTTTTTCGTCAGTACTTTCATTTTTTGTTTGTTTATTTTGAGGCCCGCGACTTCCCCATATTCCTCTATCATTTCCATCAGTTCAGGTCCAGATAGTCTTGGGTTTTCCAGAATAAAAATTACATCGTCTGCAAAAGCAAGCAGTTTGTACTCCTCTCCCCGGATCTTAAGACCTTTAATATCTTCTTCCTTCCTGATTTCGTTTAATAAAACTTCCAATGCTATTATAAATAATAAAGGTGACATGGGACATCCTGGTCGCACTCCTTTCTGAATATCGAAAACTTGTGTCATATTGCCATTTATTGTGATTTTAGCTGTTTGGTAAGAATAAATTTTTTCTATCAGTTTGAGAAATTTTTCTCCACAGTTCATCACTTCAAGTTGCTTTATAAGAAAGGACCAATTTAAGTTGTCGAAGGCCTTCTGGGCGTCGAGGGAGATTAGAGCCACTTCTTTATCTATCTTTTGATTGTAATATTCCAAAACATTTATAATCGTTCTCAAATTGTTTTTGATCTGTCTCCTAGGTATGAAACCATTTTGGTCTGGGTGAATATATTTGTGAATTATTGCTTTGAGACTCTGTGCCAGTATTGACATAAATAGTTTATAGTCCACATTGAGTAATGAAATTGGTCTATAGTTTCTAACTTGAGTTGGGTCTGTATCTTCTTTGTGTATTAATGTGATAATGGTTTCTGTCCAGGATTTTGGAATTTTGGCTGTCAATAATGCTGCATTAAAAACTTGTAGCAATGTTTCGTCTATTGATTGTTGGCAGTATTTGTAAAATTCAGTGGGAATTCCGTCTACTCCTGGAGTTTTATTGTTCTTTTGTTTTTTGCGGGCTTCGGTCAGTTCAAACATTGTTATGGGTCGGTTCAAAATCTATGTTCTTCTTCAAAGTGTGTAATATTGGTTTTTTGAAGGTATTTTTTAATTCGGTCTTCTGGGACATCTTCCTGTCGGTAAAGTTTTTGGAAAAATGTTTTAACTATGTTTTTTTTTTATCTAGATGTGTGTGATGTAAAGTTCCAGATTTGTCCTGGAGTTGGTGAATAATTCTTTTTTCTGTTTGCTTTTTTAATTTGTAAGCTAACCAGTGTCCAGTTTTATTTGCGTGTTCAAAATTTGTCTGCTTTGCCATTCTTATTTTCTGTGCCAATTCAGTTTTTGTAGTTAAGTTCAATTTGTGTTTAGCCAGATTCAGTTTTTGTTGTGCTATCTTGTTGTTAGGCTGCTGTTGTAATTTAGCTTCTTCTATCTTAATTTCTTCTATCAGATCATTCCTAATTTTTTTTTGTCCAAATTTCCATCCACAACACCATTAAAATCACCCATCATACATATTGTTGTCATTTTCTAATTCAATTATATTCTTATGTAGTTTTCTTTAAAAATCACTTTGATTGTTGTTTGGAGCATATATTGCTACTAAAAGGATTTTCATATTATTGTCTGTTATCTCCACCATCAAAATTCTACCTTCTTCATCTGCATATATTTGCTCAGCTGGAATTGTATTTCTAATATATAAAACCACTCCTCTTTTTTTACATTGTGGCAATGATGTAAATTTTTTTCCAAGTTTAGGTTGTATTAATAATTGTTCATATTGTTTTTTAATACGTACTTCTTGTAGACAGATTATATCAAATTTTAGTTTCTCTAATTTATGAAAGACCTTTCTTCTTTTAATGGCTGAGTTAAGTCCATTTATATTTATTGAAATTAATTTCCTTTCTTCCATGTTCATACTTTATATGTAGGTTTTGCTGCTCTAGTTGATCTAACTTCTCACTGTTCCTTATATTCCACAATACCTCCTACTGCACCTTCTACTGCTTCAATCATTGGCAACTCCTCTTCTCGGAATTCTACTGGCGCAACTTTTGTTTGGGTTTCCATTTCCATTTCCATTTCCTTCTCTTTCAAAAAATCTTCATAAAATGCTTTCACTTTATCAATTGTATCCAATCTATATCTTTGAAGTTGCCACGTTAAGACTAACCCTTCTGGTACTAGCCATCTGTAGTTCACACCTTTTTGAAGTAGTACTTTGGTCAGAAATTGATATTCTCTTCTCATCTCTCTCACTTTTCTTGGTATTTGTTTCAAAACCACAATTTCTTTCTCCCTATACTTCAAGGTTTTCTCTCTGGCAATCTGAAGTATTTGTGCTTTAGTTGATTTCTTAGTAAATCTTATGTGTACTTCTCATGGTAACTTATTACGCATTGCATATCTGGTATACACTCGATATATCTCGTCCACATCCTCTATCATCTTCTCCTTGGTGATTTCTCATGCTTCAGCCAGTATTCCTATCATAATTCCAGCCAAATTCTCTCCCTTTTCTTCTTCCACATTTTGAAATCTGAGATAGAATTCTGATCTATCCATCTCCCATCCAATCAATCCACTCCTATCTCGCTCAACTGCTCCCAAACTTGTATCCATATCTTTGATTTTTTCCTCCTTTTGCTCTTCCTTTTTCTCAAGCTTTTGCAATCTCTCTTCATATTTCAGCATCACTTGCTGAATGTTTGCCACTTTTTCATCTGTTTTGTGTAGTTGTTGATCTGTCTTAAGCAGTTGTTGTTCTATGCTTTGGACTGTTTGAAGAATCATTTGCATTGTCATGTCATTCTCTTTCTCCCTTTCCTTCTCTTTCTCCTGCTGAAGCATGGTCTGGATTGATCGCTGTCCTCCAGATGGTGAGGAGGAAGGCATGGTAGCAGAGGATCCCACTGTCGCTACTTTTCTGCTCATTCTGTCTAGTAATCAGCCAAAACAACCAACAATCAGAAGTTTAAAAAAAGAAAAAAGCGAAGAAAAGAAAAAAAAAGAAAGAAATGGAACAATTCTTCAGGTTCTTCAAGACCCTAATCCACTTTTACGGGCAAAAAGAATTTAAAAAAAGAAGTTAAAAAAAGGCAAAAAGAAGAAAGGAAAAGTATATTTAAAAAAAAGAAAGACCAAAAAATAAAAATTCAAAACTCAAAACTCAAAACTCAAAACTCAATCTTCAGGCTCTTGGTCGCCTTAATCCAATTCAATTATGTAAAAGAGGAAAAAAAGTCCATTGAACATGTCTATGCAGAAAAGACGTATAGAGAGTTATCACTTAACCAAGGCAGGAAAGAATAATAAAAATCAAAAGAGGTTCCAATTTCTTCTACAATGTTTCCTGACTCCTACTTCTTATAGATCCACAAGGAGCACTTGGGTAAACAATATAGATAGTTCCAACTTCCTCAGATGCTCTCACAAGAAGCTTATCAGCCAGTAAACTCAGAGTCCTTGGGTTAATCTTCTCAACTTGTTACTTGTATCAAAACAAATAACAAAGTTTCTTTTCCAGCAGATGGCAGTATTACACAATCTCCTGTCCTTTCTGCAGTTTATGATTGCAAACTTCCTTGTCAGTAAAATAGTAATTTTAAAGTTTAAACTTTACTCCAAAAGCATAAAAAGAAAGAAAACAGAAAGAGGAAAAAAAAATTCAATCCCAAAGAAAAATTATTTTAAAAGAAAAAGGCACAAAGGCTTGCCAATGTTAGCCTCTTAGTTTGTCAATCTTTTTCAATCCAGTCTTAGTAAAACGGAGTTTTAAAGTCTGCCAAATTAGATAGTTTGGGTAAAAAAAAAAAGTCCTAATTAAATTTGCCGCTTAGTTTCTTTTAATCTTCAATTCTCTTATCATTTGACAGCAGGGTGTTCTTTGTATAGTTAAAGTTAAAGTCTCTCACCGCATCAGCTCATTGTCATTCAAATTCTCTCCCAGAGCAGTTACAGGTTCAGCAGCCAGAATGGCTGCCACCCCGCTGCGAGAAAAAGGGCTTCTCCTGGATCAGCCAGGGACTTTGCAATATTTTTTTTTATTTTTTTCTTTTCTTTTCTTTTCTTTTCTTTTAATTTAATTTAATTTAATTTAATTTAATTTAATTTAATTTAATTTAATTTAATTTAATTTAATTTAATTTAATTTAATTTAATTAATTTAATTTAATTTAATTTAATTTAATTTTATTTTATTTTATTTTATTTTATTTTTTTATTTTATTATTTTATTTTATTTTATTTTATTTTATTATTTTATTTTATTTTATTTTATTTTATTTTATTTTATTTTATTTATTTTATTATTTTATTTTATTTTATTTTATTTTATTTTATTTTATTTTATTTATTTTATTATTTTATTTTATTTTATTTTATTTTATTTATTTTATTATTTTATTTTATTATTTTATTTTATATTTTATTTTATTATTTTATTTTATTTTATTTTATTTATTTTATTTATTTTATTTATTTTATTTATTTTATTTATTTTATTTTATTTTATTTTATTATTTTATTTTATTATTATTTTATTTTATTTTTATTATTTTATTTTATTTTTATTATTTTATTTTATTTTATTATTTTATTTATTTTATTTTATTTTATTTTATTATTTTATTATTTTATTATTTTATTATTTTATTATTTTATTATTTTATATTATTTTATTTTATTTTATTTTATTTTATTTTATTTTATTTTATTTTTTATTTTATTTTATTTTATTTTATTTTATTTTATTTTATTTTATTATTTTATTTTATTTTTATACCGCCCTTCTCCTTGCGGACTCAGTGTGGTGAACAGCCAGAAATAAAAAGCAAATCTTACAAAAGTTAAAAAATTATTAAAAGTAACTAATATAAATTTGGCCCATACTTAAAAACAGTTCAATTAAAATTAATATCAAAAACTCTAAAAAAGATTTTCCCATGGAATCAGGCCAGGCTGGCTAGCTGGAAAAAGTACGTTTTTAAGACACCCGACGAAAAGTCCGGAGGTCAGAGATCGTTTGCAACTCTGGAGGAAGATTGTTCCAGAGGGTGGGAGCTACCACAGAGAAGGCTTTCCCCCTGGGGGTCGCCAGCCGACATTGTCTGGCTGACGGCACCCTGAGGAGGCCCTCTCTGTGGGAGCGAACCGGTCGGTGGGAGGCGGTCCCGTAAGTACACTGGTCCTAAGCCATGGAGCGCTTTAAAGGTGTTTACCAACACCTTGAAGCGCACCCTGAAGTCCACCGGCAGCCAATGCAGCTCCAGCAGGAGAGGTGTCACATGGGAGCGCCCTGTCGCTCCCATAATCCCCAGCGCGGCCACATTCTGCACCAGTTGGAGCCTCCGGGTGCACCCCAAGGGGAGCCCCATGTAGAGAGCATTACAATAGTCCAGGCGAGAGATGAGCGCTTGAGTGACTGTGCGTAAGGAGTCCCGATCTAGAAAGGGTCGCAACTGGCGTATCAGGCGAACCTGATGAAAAGCCCCCCTGGCCACAGCCGTAGTATGTTCCTCTAAAGACAGCCGTGGATCCAGGAGGACGCCCAAGTTGCGTACCCTTTCCGTGGGGGCTAATGATTCACCCCCAATGACCAGCGATGGAGTCAGCTGGCTATATCGGGACACCGGCAGCCACAGCCACTTGGAATTGGAGGGGTTGAGTCGAAGCCTGTTTCTCCCCATCCAGACCCTCACGGCTTCAAGGCACTGGGACATTACTTCGAGGGCATCGTTGGGGTGGTCTGGGGTGGAGATGTACAGCTGAGTATCATCAGCTTACTGATGGAACTCCACCCCAAAACCACGGATGATCTCACCCAGCGGCTTTACATAAATGTTGAACAGTAGAGGCGAGAGGACCGACCCTTGTGGCACCCCACACACTAGGCGCCTCGGGGTCAACCGCTGCCCCCCTGTCAACACAGATTGTGACCGGTCGGAGAGATACAGTCAGGTCCAGAAATATTGGGACATCGACACAATTCTAACATCTTTGGCTCTATACACCACCACAATGGAGTTGGAATGAAACAAACACAATGTGCTTTAACTGCAGACTGTCAGCTTTAATTTGAGGATATGAACATCCAACTCAGGTGAACGGTGTAGGACTTACAGCAGTTTGCATATGTGCCTCCCACTTGTTAAGGGACCAAAGGTAATGGGACAATTGGCTTCTCAGCTATTCCATGGCCAGGTGTGTGATATTCCCTCATTCCCTCAATTTCAATGTGCAGATAAAAGGCCCAGAGTTCATTTCAAGTGTGCTATTTGCATTTGCAATCTGTTGCTGTCAACTCTCAAGATGATATCCAAAGAGCTGTCACTATCAGTGAAGCAAGCCATCATTAGGCTGAAGAAACAAAACAAACCCATCAGAGAGATAGCAAGAACATTAGGCGTGGCCAAAACAACTGTTTGGAACATTCTCAAAAAGAAGGAATGCACCGGTGAGCTCAGCAACACCAAAAGACCCAGGAGACCATAGAAAACAACTGTGGTGGATGACTGAAGAATTCTTTCCCTGGTGAAGAAAACACCCTTCACAACAGTTGGCCAGATCAAGAACACTCTCCATGAGGTAGGTGTATGTGTGTCAAAGTCAACAATCAAGAGAAGACTTCACCAGAGTGAATACAGAGGGTTCACCACAAGATGTAAACCATTGGTGAGCCTCAAAAACAGGAAGGCCAGATTAGAGTTTGCCAAACAACATCTAACAAAGCCTTCACAGTTCTGGAACAAGGTCCTATGGACAGATGAGACCAAGATCAACTTGTACCAGAGTGATGGGAAGAGAAGAGTATGGAGAAGGAAAGGAACTGCTCATGATCCTAAGCATACCACCTCATCAGTGAAGCATGGTGGTGGTAGTGTCATGGTGTGGGCAGGTATGGCTGCCAATGGAACTGATTCTCTTGTATTTATTGATGATGTGACTGCTGACAAAAGCAGCAGGATGAATTCTGAAGTGTTTCGGGCAATATTATCTGTTCACATTCAGCCAAATGCTGCAGAACTCATTGGACGGCGCTTCACAGTGCAGATGGACAATGACCCAAAGCATACTGCAAAAGCAACCAAAGAGTTTTTGAAGGGACAGAAGTGGAATGTTATGCAATGGCCAAGTCAATCACCTGACCTGAATCCCATTGAGCATGCATTTCACTTGCTGAAAACAAAACTGAAGGGAAAATGCCCCAAGAACAAGCAGGAACTGAAGACAGTTGCAGTAGAGGCCTGGCAGAGCATCACCAGGGATGAAACCCAGTGTCTGATGATGTCTATGTGTTCCAGACTTCAGGCTGTGATTGTCTGCAAAGGATTTGCAACCAAGTATTAAGAAGGGAAAGTTTGATTTATGATTATTATTCTGTCCCATTACCTTTGGTCCCTTAACAAGTGGGAGGCACATGTGCAAACTGCTGTAAGTTGTACACCGTTCACCTGACTTGGATGTACATACCCTCAAATTAAAGCTGACAGTCTGCAGTTAAAGCACATTGTGTTTGTTTCATTCCAACTCCATTATGGTGATGTACAGAGCCAAAGATGTTAGAATTGTGATGATGTCCCAATATTTCTGGACCTGACTGTAGGAGGAGAACCACCGCAAAACAGTGCCCCCCACCCCCAATCCCTCCAACCAGCGCAACATGATACCATGGTCAATGGTATCAAAAGCCACTGAGAGATCTAACAGGACCAGGATAGAGGAGTACCCCCTACCCCGAGCCCTCCAGAGATCATCCACCAATGTGACCAATGCCGTTTCGGTGCTGTACCCAGACCTGAAACCGGACTGGAGCGGGTCTAAATAGACAGCTTCATCCAGGTACTGAGGGAGCTGCCACGCTACCACACTTTCAAAAACCTTCGCAAGAAAGCGAATGTTGGAGACTGGACGATAGTTAGCTAAAACAGCTGGATCCAGAGAAGGCTTCTTGAGGAGGGGTCTCACCACCGCCTCCTTCAAGGCAGCCGGTAGGGTGCCCTCACTCAAAGAAGCATTAATAATCTCCTGGAGCCAGCCTCGTGTAACCTCCCGGGAAGCCAGCACCAACCAGGAGGGACACGGGTCCAATAAACCTGTGGTCGCGTTCAATCTCCCCAGGATCCTGTCCACGTCCTCAGGAGCCACAGGATCGAACTCAGCCCAGATAACACTCTCAGGACCTGCCTCAGTCATCTCGCCTGAACTAACCCAGTCAGCGGCCAGATCTTCCCGAATCTGAGTTATTTTATCATCCAGATATTGAACAAAATCCTCAGCTTGTCCCTGCAAGGGATCATCCCGCGCTCCCAAATGAAGGAGGGAGCGGGTCACCCTAAACAGGGAGGCTGGGCGACTATCTGATGACGCAATAAGAGCGGCAAAATAGTTAAATTTCACCGCTTTTATCACTACTAGGTAGGTCTTAATATGAGAACTTACCAGTGTCAAGTCAGATTCGGATCGACTGGCCCTCCAACCACTCTCTAGGCATCTTTTCCGGCGTGTCATCTCCCTCAGCTCCTCGGAGAACCAAGGAGCTAAATGAGTTCGGTGCTGGGTCAGAGGCCGTAAAGGCACGACGCGGTCCAAGGCCCCACCAGCCGCCCTATCCCAGGCGGCCACCAGGTCCTTGGCCGAGTCGTGTCTCAGGAAATGGCCCAAGCTCCATCTGGAACCTATCAGGATCCATCAGGCGCCTGGGGCGGAACCACCTGGTCGGTTCCGCCTCCCTGCGGTGGGGTGCAGCGGTCAGAAAGTCAAGTCAAAGGAGCGAGTGGTCAGACCATGACAAGGGTTCAATACCTATATCCCCGATATCAAGACCACTCAACCACTGACCAGAGACAAAAACTAGATCCAGGGTGTGCCCACCAATGTGAGTTGGGCCATGAATTACTTGGGTCAGGTCCATGGCCATCATGGAAGCCATGAACTCCCGAGCTATCTCAGATGTTTCACCGATAGATGGCAGATTGAAATCCCCCATGACCATAAGCCTGGGGGTACCAATCGCCACCTCGGCTACAACATTGAGGAGCTCGGGCAGGGTCGTTGCCACGTGGCAGGGAGCCAGGTATGTGACCAACAGACCCATCTGCCCACCACGACCCCACCTCACAAAGATGGACTCACACCCGGCTATCTGAGGTACAGTGGCCTCCCTCGGATCGAGACCTTCCTTTATAATGACTGCTACTCCCCCACCCCTACCCTGAGCTCTCGGCTGATGGAATGCATGGAAACCTGGTGGGCACATCTCCATGAGGGGAACCCTGCCTTCATGGCCCAACCAGGTCTCTGTAATACCAGGTCCGCACCCCCCTCTTGAAGAAGGTCACATATGAGGGGGGCCTTATTTACAACGGACCTAGCGTTGCACAGCAACAGCCGGAGCCTTGGGTCCTTTGACTCTGAACAACCTGGGGAACAGGAAGAGCTAAGGGGACCGGGGCATGCAATTGCTCGAAGATAGCGAGTGCGTGCCCCCACAACACGATACGGCCCCCTGCTCTCGCCGTATCTGCCCCTCCCACCCAGCTTATTAATAGAAAAGCCCTCGACAGAGGGCTCTCTAGGAGCCCTCTTACCTCCAGAGTCTGCACCCCCCGCAGCACCATAAACTGCCGGACCTGTCCCTCTCCCCCGTGGGTTCTCCCCCAAACCCACTCCCACCCCCACCCCTGAACCCCTTAAGAATCTAGTTAAAAAAGACCTTAAAAAACCCCTCAATCCCCGTTTTGCAACATGCCACCTCTCGGGGTCCCAAAACCCGTCATTAACGTGGGCCCTCGATAACATAGAGGGCCAAGCCTGAGAGAGGGGGGAATCTCGCAGGGCAAGAAGCTTAGACCTGGAATACATCCGAACACAGAATGGGTATAGAGAAAATGGTAAGGCATGGCTTGGGGTCCACGATAATAATCAAAAATGTCCAAAGAACAAGGTTCAAGTCAATCAGGAGAATCACCAGTACCCTCTCACGGTAGCGGGTAGGAGTCTCTGCGTTCTGTCCAACTGAGGGGATGTCCAGACCACCCTCTCACAGTGGTCCTCCATACTAGTCAGGTAAGTTGGAGAGTCCAAGGCCACTCTCTCACAGTGGCCTGGCCATATTAGTCCTGAAAGGTGAGATGCCCCATCAGGGGTGAACGAAGTAAAGGACCGGCTCCATCAGTCCTCCCGTAAACTGCCTTGTTCTCCAATAAAGCCAGCAAGTGAGATGATAAATAGAGCCGAGTTCCAAGCTGCTCCGGAAATTAGCGGGTTGATAATGGTGCAAGCGAAGATATGTCAAAAAGCCAACGGAGGACAGGCGGAGGTGGGGGGGACAACTCCATCAAGGGTGTAATGCTGTAATGGCTGGCCCCCAGATTGTAAGTCAGTTCAGTCGATGGAAGGAGACCCTCACCACCGACAATAGCCATGGAGGCCTTCCCAGTTGGACCCAGTTGGGTCTCAACCTCCTGGTGAGAGCCCCCTCTATACATAACCCCCCCCCCCGCCAGCCACCAGCAGACCTGCTAGCCAGCTGGGGCCCCGCCGGCGCCGTCGGCGTCGGCGTCGGCGGAATACAAGCAGCCTCCTCGCCGGGATCTTCTTCCTCCTCCAGGCGCCCTCCTACCTCCTCCAGGGCGCCTGCAGTCCGGCGGACAGACCGCTCCAGCGGCCCCGCAGCCAATGGCCCCAGCAGCACCCCAGACCACAAAAAACAAATGGGCCAGAGGGCCCAGCAGCCATCCGACGCCGACGCCACTAGCCGCTCGCCATCATCTCCCGCCATCTCCTGCGACGTCTTTCGTGGCTGGCAGCAACCTCCAGAGGGCCGATATTTCACAGGACACGCTGGCGAGCTCCAAACCCAGCAGCGTGATGGACACATGCTCCGCGGGCTGGGCGGGGGGTTGCCGATGATCTACAACCCCCCCAGACCCCGCTAGCCGCTATCTCCCGCTGCCGCTGCTCGCCGCTCACCGCCATCTCCCGCCATCTTCTGCGACGTCTTTTGCGGCCAGCAGCAACCTCCGGAGGGCCGATATTTCACAGGACACGCTGGCGGGCACCAAACCCACCAGCGTGACGGCCATATGCTCCGCGGGCCGGGCGGGGGGTTGCCGATGGTCTGCAAACCCCCCAGACCCCTTAAAACCACCAGCCAATGCCCATCTCCTCACGGCATTACGGATGCAGCCGCCATCTTGGGCATGTGCAAAGGGAATTTTTTCCCTGGGATCGTCAGGATGTGTCCTCCACTATCACGTCAAAATAAGACTATGAGGTCCAAAAAGGACTGTCTAGCAGTGGGGCTATCAGCGGCGATTCTGGAGCACCAGAATCCTCTGACTGTCCTGAAGTGACATCAGCTTCCTCTCCCCGGTATTTTATTTTCTTAGTTGTTTGAATTTGTATAATATTCTCCAACTCTTTTTCTTATTCCTTTGTAAGATTTTTTGTTATTAATTTTGATTTATTTTTATTAATCTTTAGTCCCGCCACTTCTCCAATTTCTTCCAATTTCCTAAACAATTTTGGTGCTGACTCTAGTGGTTCCTCTACTATAAACGAAAGATCGTCAGCGAAGGCCTGAACCTTGTACTCTTCTCTCCTTATCCTTAGCCCTTTAATTTCTTGGTCTTCCCTAACCTTTTTTAAAAGAATCTCCAACGTTAAAATATACAATAGTGGAGAGAGTGGGCATCCCTGTCTAACCCTTTTGTTATGCCAAATTGGTCTGTGGTGTCATTGTTCATAATTACTCTTGCCGTTTGTTTTATATAGGTTTCCCCTATGATTTTTTCAAATTTATTTATTTATTAGTTCGATTTATATATTCCACCCTTCTCCGGAGACTCAGGGTGGCTTACAATGCATTAAGCAATAGCTGTCATGCTTTTGTATATACCTGCTTAGTAGGGCTTTTTGGCCCCCCCGAGCGGTGTTCTATTTTATACAAAGTCAGCTTATTGCCCCCACAAACCGGGTCCTCATTTTACCTACCTCGAAAGGATGGAAGGCTGAGTCAACCTTGAGCCTGGTGAGAATTGAACTCGCAGTAATTGCAGGCAGCTGGCAGCTAGGTACTACTTTAACAGCAGCAGTTTAGTCCACTGCGCCATGTATTTATTATGATTCTCATGTTATTCTTGATTTTTTGGCCGGGCAGAAATCCATTTTGGTCCGAGTGTATATGATTATTTAATACTTTTTTAATTCTTTCAGCTATAATTACTGCAAATATCTTGTAATCTGTATTTAGCAGGGAGATTGGTCTGTAATTTTGTATTAACTGATGGTCCATATCTTCTTTGGGTATGATAGTAATTATTGCCTCTGTCCAGGTTGTCGGAATTTTTGCCTTTTCCAAAGCCTCGTTATATAGTTCTAACATGGTTTCTCCCAATATTTCCTGTAGACTTTTATGTAATTCCACCAGTAGTCCATCTGGCCCCGGTGTTTTGTTGTTGTTTTTTGTTTTTTCAGTGCCAATTCAAATTCAAGTTTAGTTATCGGTCCGTTTAATATTTCTCTTTGTTCTTCTGTAATTTTTTATTTGGCAGTATTTATATGCTGCCCTTCTCCCGAAGGACTCAGGGCGGTGAACACAGGATTAAAACATACAACGATAAAATAATAAAATCCTGTTAAAACCAAATTAAAATCAGTGAATAAAAAAACCCAAGAATCAGCATCAGCCCATTCGTTGGAATAGCCAAGTCTTCAGGCCTTGACGGAAGGAGCGGAGATCCGGGGCCGTCCGGAACTCGGTGGGTAGTTTGTTCCAAAGGGTAGGGGTGCCCACAGAGAACGCCCTACCCCTGGGCGTCACCAGACGGCATTGCCTGGTCGACGGAACCCTGAGGAGAGCAGCTCTGTGAGAGCGGACAGGACAATGGGAAGCAGGCAGGAGATGGTCCCGCAAGTACCCCGGGCCTAAACCATGTAGGGCTTTATAGGTCAATACCAGCACCTTGAAGTGAATCCAGCGGACCACCGGTAACCAGTGCAGCTTGTGCAGGAGAGGTGTTACACGGGAGTAATGAGGAGCTCCCGTAACCACCCGTGCAGCAGCATTCTGGACCAGCTGGAGCCGCCGGATACACCTCAAGGGCAGCCCCATGTAGAGGGAATTGCAGTAATCCAAGTGGGATGTAACCAGGGCATGAGTGACCGTGCGAAGGGCATCACGGTCTAGGAAAGGGCGCAACTGGCGCACCAGGTGTACCTGTGTGAAAGCCCCCCTGGTCACGGCCGTCAAGTGTTCTTCTAAAGACAGCCGGGAATCCAGGAGGACAACCAAGTTGCGGGCCCTTTCAATGGGGGCAAGTACCTCCCCCCATCAAAAGTGCCGGGACCTCAAGAGCACGTGATGCCGGCAACCACAGCCACTCAGTCTTGGAAGGGTTGAGTCTGAGTCTGTTCTTAGCCATCCAGACCCGCACTGCCTCCAGACATCGGGACATCACAGAAAGGGCATCCCCGGGGTGGTCCGGGGTGGAGATGTATAATTGAGTATCATCAGCGTACTGTTGATACCTCACCCCGAAACCACGAATGATCTCACCCAGCGGCTTCATGTAGATGTTAAAGAGTAGGGGGGAGAGAATCGACCCTTGAGGCACCCCACAGGTTAGGGGCCTTGGGGTGGACCTCTGTCCCCCCACCCAAACAAACTGTGAGCGACCTGAGAGGTAGGAGGAGAACCACTGTAAAACAGTGCCTCCCACCCCCAACCCCCCAAGCCGCTGCAGTAGGATACCATGGTCGATGGTATCAAAAGCCGCTGAGAGGTCAAGTAGGACCAGGATGGAGGAACAACTCCCATCCCGGGCCCACCAGAGATCATTCACCAGAGCGACCAATGCCGTTTCCATGCTGTGCCCGCGGCGGAAACCTGATTGGTATGGGTTTAGGTACTCCGTTTCCTCCAAGAACTGTGGGAGCTGTTGTGCCACCATGGTCTCAACAACCTTCGCAATAAAGCAAAGGTTGGAGATGGGCCGATAGTTATTAAGTGAGTCTGGATCCAGGGCAGGCTTCTTGAGGAGGGGTTGAACCACCGCCTCCTTTAGAGAGGCGGGGAAGAGCCCCTCCCTCAAAGAAGAGTTGACAATAGCCTGGATCCAGTCTCCAGTCACCTCCCGGGCGGCCGAAACAAGCCACGAGGGACACAGATCTAGCAAACAAGTGGAGGCACCCAGTCTACCCACAATCCTGTCCCCTTCATCGATAGAAACAGGGTCAAACTCAACCCAGATGTTACTCCCAAGACATTCCCCAGTCTCCCGGATGGATTCCGTCCAGTCAGAGTCCAAACCAGTCCGGATCTGAGCAATTGTATCTTGCAGTGTTAAATGCAGAAATCAGCATTACCATATAATAAGTGACACAGAGAACATGAACAAGAAAAAACAGCAGATTTATTAAAAATATATATTTCAATCTTTTGCAAAAGGGTCTCTTGTGAAAGAGAGAACGTCTGACCACTTCGATTACACGGTTTAAATACAGTTTTCAGGATACAGAAGCCCACTACAAACGGATATAAACTATCCACCAGGGAATTGGTTTCAGGTCTTATATAACATATTTGGCTCATGTTACGCCCTGGAAATTCCCCTCCAACAATACCCTTCGAAAATACTCTACATGTTTCCATGCTAAATGGTATCGTTATTTGTAGGCTTTTCTTCTTCTGGAATGGGCAGGCCCCAAACAGGCCCATTTCAGAATTTTACCAGAACATTTATTTCCTTAAAAATATGCATCATATATCCTGTATGCATCATATATCCTGCAAAACAAGCATCTCAGGAACAACACAGTTCCTCTTCTCATGTTCTCACTACCAAGTTATATAATCAGGTTATATCAGGTAAAACATGGCATTTAAAATGGCATTACTCAGGTTATGCTTTTTACAGGAATAATTCATTTTTCTCTCATCCAGAAACTGAACAAAATCCTCAGCCCTGCCCTGTAAGGGGTCTACCCCCACCCCGATTAAGGAGGGAGTGGGTCACCCTAAACAGGGCCGTTGGGTGGTTTTCTGCAGATGCAATGAGAGTGGCGAAGTAATTCCGCCTCACCGCTTCCATCGCCACAAGATAAGCCCTACTATGGGTTCTTAACTGTGTTCGATCAGTTTCAGACCAGGAGGATCTCCAACACTCCTCTAGGCGTCTTTTCCGGCGCTTCATTTCCCGGAGCTCCATGGAGAACCAAGGAGCTGCCCGGGATCTGCATCGGGTCAGAGGCTGCAAAGGTGCAATTTGGTCCAAGGCCCCAGCAGCCACTTGCTCCCAGGATGCCACCAGTGCCTCAGCCGAGTTGCAGGATTGAGAATTGTTGCCATTCTGATCTTTCTATATACTGTTTTACTTTTCCTCCTCTACCTCTTCTTGTTTGCATAAGTTTGAAAAGAATGTCTGGATAATTTCCTTTTTAGCTTCTCTTCTTATTGAATTTCTCCTTTTTCATCTCTGAGTTGGTATATCATTTTTTAATCTTTTTCTTTTCTCAATTTATATGCCAACCATCTGCCTGTTTTGTTCGCAAATTCAAAATAGTTTTGTTTTGCCATTTTTATTTTCTGGGCTATTTCTTTTTGATTTATCAAAATTAGTTTATGTTTCATTATATTCCATTCCGCTTTTATTTTTTTATTTTGGGGACATATTTGTAATTTATGTTCTGTGTTTTTTAATTCTTCGTATAGTTTGTCTAACTGTTGTCTCCTCTCTTTATTTTTCTCCCCTATATATGCAATCGTCAGCCCTCTTATGTACGCTTTTGTTGTATCCCAAATATTCTGTAAGGAAGTATCCTCTTTTTTGTTTATCTTAAAAAATAGTTCTAATTTGTTTTCTAACATTTGTATAAATCCTTTTTCTTTACATATTTTTTGATTCATTGTCCATCTCCTAAATCTTTTTTTCCCCTTACATTTTATAAATATTGGGTTGTGATCTGCCCATTCATTTACTCCTATCTCTATTTTCTCTACCCCTGTCCTCATATCCGCAGTCATCCAAGCCATATTGATTCTAGACCAGGATTGGTGTGGGTGGGAGTAATATGTATATTGATTCTCTAGTTCATGTGTTTCCCTCCAAACATCTCTCAAATTTAATTCCACGGCCATATTAAAGAATTCTTTTGGAAGTGTTTCTTTCTTTTTCTTATTTTTTTTACCGCTTTTGTAATCTTTTTTGGCATCTACTATAGCGTTATAATCTCTGATTAGGCAGATATCTTCATATTCTAATTCTAATATTTTTTTGTTTATTCCTTTGAAAAATTCCTGTTGATTTTTGTTAGGGGCATATATTACTACTACTAATAATTTTTTTCTTTTCTATTTCTAACTCGACCATCACCGTTCTTCCTTCCTCGTCTGCATATATTAATTTCAATTCTATCCTTTCTTTTACATAGACTGCTACTCCTCTTTTATTTTTTTTGTATCAGCGATGTATATAATTTTCCTAATTTTGGGCTTTCCAATATTTTTTGGTATCCTTTTTTGATGTGTACCTTCTGGTCCGCATATCACATCTGCTTCTGATTTTTGTAATTTTGTAAATGTTTGCGTTCTTTTCTTCGGTGCGTTTAATCCATTTATGTTTACCGAGAGAAGTTTGATTGCCTCTTCCATTGCCTAATGTAGCTGTTTTTTGGTGTATCTTGTCTCCATCCATCTTTTTGCTTTCACACCTTCTTTTTCCTCTCATTCTTTTTCTTGACTCTTTCTTACTTCTTTCTCTTGCTCCACATCTTCTATTTGCTCTTCCTCTTGACTTCTACTTTCTGTTTCTTCTTTACTTTCCTGTTCCTCTTCCTGTGTAAAGTGCAAGTTAAAGAATTCTCGTGCTTTCTCTAATGTGTCTGTTTTATATTTTTTGTCTTGCCATGTGATTAAGATCCCATCCAGTGTTAGCCATCTAAACATTATTTTATATCTGATCAATTGAGTTATTAAGAACTGGTATTGAAGACTTCCGGTGGCACCTTCCTCGTTGGCGGCGGGCTCTCCCATGCCCGCCGGCATCTCGGCGCGTTAGAGCCGCTGCACAGCTGGCAGGCGGCTCGAAAAACCTGCTCCCCATCGGGAGGAGCAGGGAGAGCTTCTCAGGGTGAGGTGAGCCCCCTGAGTCGCCCCAGGAATGCTTCGTTTGTCCTGGGGAGGGCTCAGAAGGATGGCTCCCTCCATATCCTCCAGAGACTGCTCCGCGTCGAGACAGTCCTCCGCTAATTAGCGGAGCCAGACGCTGGAAGCAACACCACAGCTGAAGCGTTTATTGAGCAAGCTGAAAAAGAAAGAAGAAAAGTCGAAGCAAGTATGGATTTTTTTACCGAATTTTTATTGATTTTCTGGAGGAGGAAGGAGGGGAAGGGGGAAGGAGAGGAAGAGAAGTGAAAGTTCTAAAGAAAGTCTTTTAAGATGGCGACTGGTCTTAATTGAAGAAATGCCAGAGCGATTGAAAATGGAGGCTTTGAAATAAATACTCTGCTATGGGAAAGGCACTTAAAGTAAGAAGAATTTTCTTGGATATTTTTTTTTTAAACTAAAGTAAAGTAAAGTAAAATAAAGTAAAGCAAAGTAAAGCAATTTAAAGTAAAGTAAAGATGACTAAAGGAAGGGGGGGCTCCCCCATGAGCCAGCTGAAGAATAAAGCTGAGATGATGCAATTGTGTGGATTGGCAGAAGGGGACTTAAAAGATCTTATAACAACTTCCCTACCGAGTGTAGTTGACAAAATTAAAAATTCACAGAAGAATCTTATGGACTTGATTGCTGGAAAGCATGACCAATTAAGTCAAACTATTATTAAAGTAATTTCAGATCTTTCAAATGTGGTGATTGAAATGGAGGAGAAAGTAAATGAAATTAGTAGTAAATTTGATTCTCAGATACAAGAAATACAAGAAAAGTTTGTGGAAGCTGAGATTCGAAATCAGACTACACAGAATGATATTATCATGCTTCAAATCAAAACTATGGCATCAGCGATCAGAGTAAGAGGTATTAAAGAAAACCAGAGAGATTTAAAAGCAATTTCTGCAAAGGTCTTTGCTGAATTACTAGAGCTAGAAGATGAGATAATTCTTGGTTGTATAGAGAAAGTTTATAGAGTCAACTCACGAGTAGCCAAACAAAGGAATTTGCCTAGAGATGTTGTTGTTTATTTTACGGATAAAAGGCTGAGAGATGACATCTTACAAAAGTCCTACTCTGCCAGAGTGCAAGTAGAAGGTGCACAAATTAATATCTTTAAAGAGTTACCATCGAAGGTTCTAAAGGATAGGAAAGAATTTGCTTTTTTAACTAAGGAATTGAAGAAAAGTAATATCCCATTTAGATGGGACTTACCAGTTGGCATAATTTTTAGATATCATGGTGTGAGATATTGTTTGAACACTATTGGAAAAGCAGAACATTTTTATAAAAATATTTTCAAGGGAGCCACTGAATATGTGAAGAACAAGAAACAAGAAAGAGAGTCGGTAAAAGGCAAACAGAAGGAAGAGATTCAAAGTATGAATCAAAGAGTGTTAAAAGCACAAGGAGCACGAGGTGGTTCTTTAGAGGATTCTTTTAAGGATTTCTCAGATGGGAGAATTGAACATCCTGGTGATTTCGGAGTAGGAGCACTGGACCCTGAACTGCGGCAGCAAGATTTTAAAAATATTATAATTCGAGATGAACAGCAGCAGGGGTCCAACGCTCCCCAAGTAACGGATGGTGATGTCAAACAGCAGGAAGAAGCCAATGAGGAAACTCAAGGGGTATGTACCACTGAGTATCGTGAAGTTTTTCAGCATTTACAGATGTTATCGGAATATATGGAAAGTTTGGTAAAAAAGTTATAAAATTTATAAAGTCTATATTGAGTTGGATTTATGGATTATAATGACTTCATCCTGAGTTGGAGACTTACAAAAAAAAATTTCTATTATCTTGAATTGGATTTATCATCCTGAGCAAGTTTAACAGATTGCTGCAATAGTAGCAGCGATCTGTGATTACCCTATTATAAGTTTTTTTTTGGAATTTACCATCTAGGAGGAAAGAAGGGAAATGAAAACATCTTACAACTAGAAGGAGTGAATAACAAAGGGTGGCAGGATTTGAAAGAGTCTTAAAAGAACATCTGGGAATGCAGTTTCTTGAAATTTTTTTTTTGCTTGTTTCTTTTCTCAAGGATTGGTGGAGCTGCATTGGGTTTTTTTTTTCTTGTTGAAATAGAATAAGTTAGTTTGAATGATTCTACCTAGAGGAGTGAATATCTTCGTGGTTGTATATTGTTTATACAAGGTCACACGAGGGGTTTAAGTGGAATGTTTTACTCTCATTGATGGGGGCAGATAGAAGACGAAGCTTATTGGAATTGGATAAACGTGGAGAAAGAATATTTAACTTCAATCAAGATGAAGAGAAGATTGAAAGTTGGATTATGGAAAATTATAATAATATATGTATAATTACATTAATTACATTATACTGTATGTTTTAAGTTCTTCTTTTTTTTCCTTTTTTTTCCTCTTCTTCCTGTTTTTTGTTCTTCTGTGTTGTTTTTTTTTTAATTAAGGGGACTAGTTGGGATTAAATTACTTGATATTATTTGATATCAGTATGTAGGTTATACTATTTTTGGGGGATTGAGTTATGCATACGACTTGTAATGCTAATACTAATGGGTCATATAAAGGTTAGAAATTTTTTTAAATTGTTAAATATGATAAGGGTTGTTATTTTTGGGTGTTTTTCTTATTATAGTATTGTTAATTCTAGATAAACATTTATTTGTATGGGTTTTTTCTTCTCTTTTTTTTCTTTTTTCTTAATATTTTTTTAATTCTTTTTTCTCTTTCTTCTCTCTTCCTTTCAATTTAGAATTGAATATATAATAGTTTTCGCTTTTCTCTTTGTTATAAATTTAAATTTTTGTTGTTTTTCTTTTTTAAAAAAATGTGTAGCGGAAGTCAGGGGGGGATGGGGAGGGAAAGGGTGTGGTTGGGGGGAGGTTGGGGAGGATGGGGAGCGGTGGGAGGGGGAGGGGGAGGGGTGAAAAAGGGGGAAAAAAATTTGTATTGTAAAACTTTTTCAATAAAAAAAAAAAAGAACTGGTATTGTTGGCGTTGGTTTCTGTTGTGGGGGCACGCACCCACTGTCTTCAAGTGGTGATGTGCCTCGGCCCCCTAAGCTCCTCTCGTTCCCTGGGTTGTCCGGAGTCACAGAGCCTGAGCCTTAGGCTGATGCTGTGCAACGCCAGGTCCGTGGTTAATAAGGCCCCCCCCCCTCCTCTGTGAGTTAATTCAGGAGGGAGGAGCGGACCTGGCGGGTATTACGGAGACCTGGTTGGGCCAGGAGGGGGGGGGTCCCTCTGGTAGAATTGTGCCCACCGGGCTTCCATGCATTTCATCAGCCGAGGGCAGAGGGGAGGGGTGGGAGGGTGGCGGTCATTATAAAGGAAGGTCTTGATCCTAGGGAGACCACTGTGCCTCAGATAGCCGGATGTGAGTCTCTCCTTGTGAAGTGGGGTCATGGGAAGCAGGTGGGCTTGCTGATTGCGTACCTGGCTCCCTGCCGCGTGACAGCAGCCCTGCCCGAGCTTCTCGGTGTTATAGCCGGGGTGGCGGTTGATACCCCCAACCTTTTGGTGATGGGGGATTTCAACCTGCCGTCCATTGGCGAGACGTCTGAGATGGCTCGGGAGTTCATGGCTTCCATGACAGCCATGGACCTGACTCAAGTAATTCATGGCACTACTCACATAGGAGGACACACTCTGGACTTGGTTTCTGTCTCTGGGCAGTGGTTGAATGGACTGGTTATAGGGGATATAGCTATTGAACCCCTGTCATGGTCAGACCATTCTCTCCTGAGGCTGGACTTTCTGACCGCTACACCCCACCGCAGGGAGGCGGAACCGATCAGATGGTTCCGTCCCAGGCGCCTGATGGATCCTGATAGGTTCCAGATGGAGCTTGGGCCATTTCCTGAGTCTCTGGCTCACGACTCGACTGAAGACCTGGTGGCCGCCTGGGATAGGACGGCCACCGGGGCTTTGGACCAAGTAGTGCCTTTGCGGCCTCTGACCCGGCGCCGGATCTGCCCAGCTCCTTGGTTTTCCGAGGAGCTGAGGGAGATGAAGCGCCGGAAAAGACGCCTAGAGAGTGGTTGGAGGGCCAGTCGCTCCGAATCCGACCGAACACTAATTAGGTCTCATATTAAGACCTACTTAGTGGCGATAAAAGCGGCAAAGTGTAATTACTTTTCCGCTCTTATTGCATCGGCAGATAACCGCCTAGCTGCCCTGTTTAGGGTGACCTGTTCCCTCCTCCATCTGGGAGCACGGGATGACCCCTTGCAGGGACGGGCTGAGGATTTTCTACAGTATCTGCACAATAAAATCGCTCAGATTCGGGAAGGCTTGGACTCTGACTGGGTAGGTTCCGGTGAGGTGTCTGGGGCAGGTCTTGAGACTGTTGTATGGGATGAATTTGACCCTGTGACTCCCGAGGACGTGGACAGGATCCTGGGGAGATTGAACGCAACCACATGTTTATTGGACCCGTGTCCCTCCTGGCTAGTGCTGGCTACCCGGGAGGTTACACGAGGCTGGCTCCAGAGGATTATAAATGCTTCTTTGAGCGAGGGTTTCTTGCCTCCTGCCTTGAAAGAGGCGGTGGTGAGACCCCTCCTCAAGAAGCCTTCTCTGGACCCGGCTGTTTTGGGAAATTATCGTCCGGTCTCCAACCTTCCCTTCTTGGCGAAGGTTGTAGAGAGTGTGGTTGCGCGACAGCTCCCACAGTACCTGGATGACACTGTCTATCTAGATCCGTTCCAGTCTGGCTTCGGGCCTGGGTACAGCACGGAGACGGCATTGGTCGCGTTGGTTGATGATCTCTGGAGGGCTCGGGACAGGGGTTGCTCCTCTGTTCTGGTCCTATTAGACCTCTCAGTGGCTTTTGATACCATCGACCATGGTATCTTGCTGCACCGGCTGGAGGGATTGGGGGTGGGAGGCACCGTGTTGCGGTGGTTCTCCTCCTATCTCTCCGACCAGTTGCAGTCTGTGTTGGCAGGGGGGCAGAGGTCGACCTCGAGGCGCCTTGCTTGCAGGGTGCCGCAAGGGTCGGTCCTCTCGCCGCTCCTGTTCAACATTTATGTGAAGCCGCTGGGTGAGATCATCCGTGGTTTCGGGGTGCAGTGTCATCTGTACGCTGATGATACGCAGCTGTACATCTCCACCCCGGATCACCCCAATGATGCCCTCGAAGTGATGTCCCAGTGTCTGGAGGCCGTACGGGTCTGGATGGGGAGGAACAGGCTCCGACTCAATCCTTCCAAGACCGAGTGGCTGTGGATGCCGGCGTCCCGATATAGCCAGTTGGTGCCTTCGCTGGCTATTGGGGGCGAGTCTTTGCCCCCCACAGAGAGGGTTCGTAACTTGGGCGTCCTCCTGGATCCACGGCTGACTTTAGAAGAGCATATGACGGCCGTGGCCAGGGGGGCTTTTTATCAGGTTCGCCTGATACGCCCTTTCTGGATCGGGACTCCTTATGCACAGTCACTCATGCCCTGGTCACTTCTCACCTGGACTACTGTAATGCTCTCTACATGGGGCTCCCCTTGAGGACCACCCGGAGGCTCCAACTGGTCCAAAATGCGGCCGCGCGGGTGATTATGGGGGCGACTTGGCGCTCCCATGTGACACCTCTCCTGCGCGAGCTGCACTGGCTCCCAGTGGTCTTCCGGGTGCGCTTCAAGGTCTTGGTTTTCATCTTTAAAGCACTCCATGGCTTAGGGCCTGGGTACTTACGAGACCACCTTCTGCCACCGATAACCTCCCACCGGCCAATACGCTCTCATAGAGAGGGCCTCCTCAGGGTGCCGTCGGTCAGGCAATGTCGACTGGCGACCCCCAGGGGGAGAGCCTTCTCTGTGGGGGCTCCCGCCCTCTGGAACGAGTTACCCCCGGGGATTCGACTAATCCCAGACCTCCGCACTTTCCGCAAGGCATTAAAGACTTTTCTATTCCAGGAAGCCGGGCTGGCTTAACGTAGATTTTAATGGGTGAATTTTAGGAGGGATTTTAAATTTGGGGAAGCCAAAATTTGATTTAATTACGTTTTTAGATTATTTTTAACTTTTATATTGCTTGTATTTTAATGTTTTAATGTTTGGCTGTTCACCGCCCTGAGTCCGTCAGGAGAAGGGCGGTATATAAATCTAATAAACTAAACTAAACTAAACTAAACTAAACTAAACTAAACTAAACTAAACTAAACTAAACTAAACTAAACTAAACTAAACTAAACTAAACTAAACTAAACTAAACTAAACTAAACAACTAAACTAATTCTTCAAGGTATTTGTTTTAAAATTGTGATTTCCTTACCCTTGTTTGTCAAAGTTTCATCTCTTGACTTTCTGTATACTTCATCTCTAATTGTTCATTTTGAGAATCTAACGTGCACTTCCCTCGCCAGACAATGTCTTCTTATGTAATTTGTATGTACCTGATATATTTTGTCCAAATGCCTTCTTATTTCTGATTTGTCTCTTTGTATTATTTCTGACACTATCTCCACCATAAGAAATAAATGGGAAAACATGATTGTAAAAATGAAATTAATAATAATTGGAGTATTTGTCTTTGTATTTTGAAATCTAGACAATGATAAGTTTTCTTTTTTTAAATCTTTTTCTAGAAATATGAATAAGTATAAACTGTAACAATTGAAATACCTTAATGGTATATGGTGGTGAAAGTAAAAAGGATTAAGTTGTAGCTTGGATGCCAGCTAGAACATTTCAAAATTTAATTAGGGAAATTGTAACGATTGAAATATTTTAAATTATATTGTGATGAAAGTAGAAATGATTAAATTGTGATTTGGAGGATTGTATGGGTAAAACACTGGAAAGGAAAAAGTTTAATGCCTAGGTGGAAGGGTCCGTATACTGTGGTCATGTGTTCCCACTTGCAGTAAAAATGTTGGAATCCAAGTCTTGAATTCACTGGACTTGAGTTAAGTCCGCAGTTTAGGAATATTGGGAGGCAGACCAGGACTAGGCCCGACCCCTAGTAGTATGCTTGAACAAGCACCCCCTATAACTGTCCTACTGGCAACGGGCAGGCAACATACGGGGCAGAAGAGGCCTTACTGGTGTCACACCGGAAGCTGACCCTCTATGTACGGCTGAAGATTTGGAATGGGAAGTCAAACATATATAGTCATGGGTACACTATCTCTTATTTTATTGAAAAAGTTTTACAATACAAAATTTTTCCCCCTTTTTCACCCCTCCCCCTCCCCCTCCCACCCCTCCCCTTCCCCCCCAACCTCCCCCCAACCACACCCCTTCCCTTCCCATCCCCCCCCTGACTTCCGCTACACATTTTTTAAAAAGAAAAACAACAAAAATTTATAACAAAGAGAAAAGCAAAAACTATTATATATTCAATTCTAGATTAAAAGGAAGAGAGAAGAAAGAAAGAGAAAAAAGAATTAAAAGAGTATTAAGAAAGAAAAAAAAAAGAAAAGAAAAAAATCATACAAATAAATGTTTATCTAAAATTAACAATACTATAATAAGAAAAACACCCAAAAATAACAACCATTATCATATTTAACAATTTAAAAAAATTTCTGACCTTTATATAACCCATTAGTATTAACATTACAAGTCGTATGCCTAACTCAATTCCCCCAAAAATAGTGTAACCTACACATTCATATCAAATAATATCAAATAATTTGATCCCAACTGCTCCCCTTAGTTAAGGAAAAAAAAAACACTGGAGAACAAAAAAGAAAAAAGAAAAGAAAAACATAAAACATACAGTATAATGCAATTATACATATATTATTATAATTTTCCATAATCCAAATTTCAATCTTCTCTTCATCTTGATTGAAGTTAAATATTCTTTCTCCACATTTATCCAATTCCAATAAGCTTCGTCTTCTATCTGCCCCCATCAGTGAAATAAAACATTCCACTTAAACCCCCCGTGTGACCTTATGTAAACAATGTACAACCACGAAGATATTCTCTCCTCTAGGTAGAATCATTCAAACTAGTTTATACTATTTCAACAAGAAAAAAAGAAAAATCCAATGCAGCTCCACCAATCCTTGAGAAAAAAATCAAACAAAAAAGAAAAAAAAATCTCTAGAAACTGCATTCCCAGATGTTTTTTTTTAAGACTCTTTCAAATCCTGCCACCCTTTGTTATTCACTCCTTCTGGTTGTAAGATGTTTTCATTTCCATTCTTTCCTCCTAGATGATAAATTCCAAAAAAAGAACTTATAATAGGGTAATCACAAATTGCTGCTACTACTGCAGCAATCTGTTAAACTTGCTCAGGATGATAAATCCAATTCCAGATAGTACAAATTTTTGTAAGCCTCCAACTCCGGATGAAGTCATTATAATCCATAAATCCAACTTAGTATAGACTTTAGAAAATTTTTATAAACTTTTTACCACACTTTCCATATATTCTGATAAGAACTGTAGATGCTGAAGGACTTCACGACACTCAGTAGTACATGCCACTTGAGTTTCCTCATCGGCTTCTTCCTGCTGTTTGACATCGCCTTCCATTTCTTGGAGAGCATTGGACCCCTGCTGCTGTTCATCTCGAGTTATAATATTTTAAAAATCTTGCTCCCGCACTTCATTGTCCAGTGCTCCTACTCTGAATTCACCAGGATATTCAATTTTCCCATCTGAGAAGTCCTTAATAGAATCCTCTAAAGAACCACCTTGTACTCCTTGTGCTTTTAACATTCTTTGATTCATACTTTGAATCTCTTCCTTCTGTCTGCCTTTTACAGACTCTCTTTCTTGTTTCTTGTTCTTATATTCAGTGGCTCTCTTGAAGATATTTTTATAAAAGTGTTCTGCTTTCCCAATAGTATTCAAACAATATCTCACACCATGATATCTAAAAATTAAGCCAACTGGTAAGTCCCATCTAAATGGGATATTACTTTTCTTCAATTCCTTAGTTAAAAAAGCAAATTCTTTCCTGTTCTTTAAAACCTTCGATGGTAACTCTTTAAAGATATTGATTTGTGCACCTTCCACTTGCACTCTGGCAGAGTAGGACTTTTGTAAGATGTCATCTCTCAGCCTTTTATCAGTAAAGTAAACAACAACATCTCTAGGCAGGTTCCGTTGTTTGGCTACTCGTGAGTTGACTCTATAAACTTTCTCTATACAACCAAGAATTATGTCATCTTCTAGCTCAAGTAGTTCAGCAAAAACCTTTGCAGAAATTGCTTTTAAATCTTCTCTCTGGTTTTCTCTAATACCTCTCACTCTAATCGCTGATGCCATAGTTTTGATTTGAAGCCTGATAATATCATTCTGTATGGTCTGATTTCGAATCTCAGCTTCCACAAACTTTCCTTGTATTTCTTGTATCTGAGAATCAAATTTACTGTTAATCTCAGTCACTTTCTCCTCCATTTCAATCACCACATTTGAAAGATCTGAGATTACTTTAATAATAGTTTGGCTTAATTGGTCTTGCTTTCCAGCAATCAAATCCACAAGATTCTTCTGTGAATTTTTAATTTTGTCAACTACGCTTGGAAAGGAAGTTGTTATAAGATCTTTTAAGTCCCCTTCTGCCAATCCACACAAATGCATCATCTCAGCTTTATACTTCAGCTGGCTCATGGGGGAGCCCCCCCTTCCTTTACTTTTCTTTAAATTGCTTTACTTTGCTTTACTTTATTTTACTTTACTTTACTTTAATTTTTTAAAAAAAAATATATATCCAAAAAAAAAAATTCTTCTTACTTTAAGTGCCTTTCCCATAGCAGGGTATTTATTTCAAAGCCTCCATTTTCAAACGCTCTGGCATTTCTTCAATTAAGACCAGTCGCCATCTTAAAGGACTTTCTTAAGAACTTTCACTTCTCAGAATTACTCAGGCAACTACACTTCTCTTCCTCTCCTCCCCTCTTTCCTCTTCCAAAAAATCAGTATTAAATCAGTAAAAAAATCCATACTTGCTCCGACTTTTCTTCTTTCTCTTTCAGCTTGCTCGATAAACGCTTCGGCTGTGGTGTTGCTTCCAGCGTCTGGCTCCGCTAATTAGCGGAGGACTGTCTTGACGCGGAGCATTCTCTGGAGGGTATGGAGGGGGCCATCCTTCTGAGCTCTCCCCAGGACGAACGAAGCATTCCTGGGGCGGCTCAGGGGGCCCAGCCTCACCCCCAGAAGCTCTCCCTGCTCCTCCTGCTGAGGAGCAGGTTGTCCAAGCCGCCTGCCAGCTGTGAGGCGGCTCTAACGCGCCAAGGAGCCGGCGGGCATGGAGGAGCCCGACGACGACGAGGAAGGCGCCACCGGAAGTCCACTATCTCTTATTTTAATAAGCGTGCTTGCTGTTATTGTGATTAGTTGTGATTTGCTGTATATAGTATGCTGGAATCACCTCTTCCTCAAAAAGACAGGTGCTGAATCTAAAATCATTGACTGTGACAGAGAGCAGTACAAAACTTCTGTAGATATTTAAGCCAGGGAGTGAGCTCTCTGTGGAGCTGCTCTAGCTCTAAGAATGTGGATATTGTATTAACAAATAAGAGGTGGTTCTGTGAGATACCTAAGACTAATATTGCCTTTTCCAAGTCACATATAACCCTAACCTTCTTCCTGATGTGGTCATTTTGTAGATTAAGGGAATTGTGATTGGATAGGTTCTGTGTAGAGGACAATTATGAGTTTTCTGTGGCTTTGGTTATTATTGGCAAAGGGCCTAATGAGTAATAACACACTGAATAGTAGTTCCCAATGTTGTGAGAATGCCCAAGTGACACCCTTGCCCTTGAGAAAGGATCTGGGGAAGTTGAGAACCCCAAAAGACAAGGCAAGAACGGGTCACAAGGTGTGAACTCTTTGGAACAGGTCCACTCCTGCCAACGATGTATCATAAATAGGTGGGGTCGGTACCCTGGACCTAAGCCAACACTAAAACCTAAAGACAAGTGTCTGACAATCCTAGAACAGAGTGGGGTAGAACAAAGGGAGAATGAGCCACTGTAACAATTGAGAAAGGGGAACTACATGTTAAGAATACTGGAATTGAGTCAAAGCCTAGTTAATCAGTCTGACCCTACCCTAAGCCAAAAATGCTGGTTCTGTTTGTCTGCTGGTCCTTCATTTTACAATTGTCAGTGTTCCAGAGCTGACATAGAAGCAATGAGAAAAAAGTTTGACATTTCACCTAGAAAAGCCTTTCGGTGAATTCAGTCTCCTGGGAGACGCATGAGAGGGGTGACATTCCTGTGAGCTGAAGAGACAGATAAGAGGAGAATGACCTGGAAGACAGCCAATGGGGAGCAGAGAATGGGAAAGGAAAAGGAGGGTTTTGGATAGAGGGGCCAGTACTGTCTGCATGGTTGCCAGTGCATTGCTCAATAAAGAGAATATTTCCTAAAGTTTGATGCTTGGAAATCAACTTTATTCTAGAGAATGAAACCGAAATCCTGACAGACAGACAGTACTGTTTTTTTTTCTCTCTCCGAGCCAACCTGGCAGGCCACCAGAGCTCCGGTTCTCTGCCAGAAGTCTGGACACAGTGGAGAGACAGCCATGGCTGAAAGCCAACTCTCCACTGAAAGTTTACTTCAAGCATATGCACTAGAAGCAAACTTGGATGCAAAGGGGCCTCCACCCCCCCTCCTCCAGAAAAGCTGCAAGCCAAGAAGAAGAAAAATGAACCTTTATGGGTTTTGCAAAAGTCGGCAGAAGTGGAATTCCCTTTTCCAGGCGGGAAAGGTAAGGGAAAGCCTCTAAGTGAATTAGTGAGGGTAGATTGGCTGTGGGACTGGCAGCAAGCCAGACAGCCGAAAGCTTCAAAGCAGCCACTCGAAAGCCCCATGGATAAGTTGAAGGAAGAGTTTGACCGTGCTGTCCGACTGGGGGAGGAGCCGTCCTGCAGGCCCAAGGAGAGGGGGAGGCCAGCCCAGCCCACTGAACTGAGTCACCATAGACAGAAGCGCAGCCCTCCCCGCTCCCACACCAGAAGGAGAGATAGCCCCAGTGTGCATCCATGGCTTCCCCCTCCCCCCAGCAAGAACATCAGTCTGCGTAGGACATCACCCCCCCCCCGCCCCTGAATGAGAGATGAGGAAGAATTCCAACGACATTATGGGCAGGCTCAGAGAGCCCCACAATGGGAGGAGGGGCCACCGAGGGTGGAGCCACCCTGGTTTAGAGGGAAATTTGATGGGGATCCAGACCAGCTAGCGCAATTCCTTGACGCAGCTGAGATTTACATCGAGCGCTACGCACACCTTTACCCTTTCCCCAGGGCCCTAGTCAGTGCCATCGCAGAAGGCCTGGAGGGAGAAGCAAGGAGCTGGTCAGCGGCCCTGTACAAAAACAGGGGCCCCCAACTGCAAGATGCAGACAGCTTCTTACAACTGCTGCGAGCCCATTTCGAAGAAACAGGGGAGGACCCCTATGTAGAAGACGAGCTCAGAAACCTAATGCAGAGGGGGAAGCCCATCCAAGAGCATATCCGTGAGTTCAGGAGAGTTGTTGGGACTTTACCTCCTTTGCCGGAATGACTGCTAGTATACTTCTTTAGAACAAGCTTAGATAAGCAAATTGCCCAAGTGACCGCTTATCGAGATATTCCTAACCGACTTACTGACTGGTTCCGGATAGCGACACAAGTCGAGAGAGGGCTACAGGCCAACGACATGCTAAAGCAACCACAGGCAAAGGAGAAAGCCCAGCTGGACCAGGAACCGTCTACTAGACGAGGAACTACAGCACCACGGGCCACCCAAAGACCACCCGCCCCCCGGAGTCTGCTGAGATGCTACAGATGTGGAGGAGTTGGCCGTTTGGCAGCGGTGTGTGGAACCCCAGGACCGAGACCAGAGCCAACGGGCAAGACACGGCCGGAACGAGGACCCAAGCATGCCACCAAGGCACCACGAAGACTCCCCCCCCCGGTACGGAAGTCTTCGCCCACTTGACCGAAGCAAGGGAGAGCCCAGATGATGCGAATCAGCCCCCCGAAACATATGACAGCAATGACTATGGAGAAGACGACCCAATGGTGAGTGGACCCATCCACCCTTTTCTCTTCCCCGTACGCCTAACGGCCCCAAAAACAGGGACCCAAGGGGTTTTCCAAGCCCTAGTAGATTCAGGCTGCACGAGGTGCCTGATCAACCTACCCACGGTCCAAAAACAGGGAATACGAGCAAAAAAGCTCAGCCTCCCGATCCGATTTGAGCAAGTTGATGGATCCCTAGTAGGGGGGGCGCGCGCCACACACTTAACCGAGCCAGTGAAACTGGAGCTAGCAGATCACTGGAAGATGATTTGTTTTATAATAGCCCCCAAGATGACTAACCCAGTCATACTGGGACTGTCCTGGCTAGACAAGTGGGGCCCAACTATCTGGTGGCAGGAGGGGACCCGCAGACTGAGAATAGCAAGGGGGCCTCACCCCCTGCTGCCCCAACCAGAGAGGACGCCTCCCACGCAGAGGCTCCAACCCCTCCTGCCAGAGGGACAAAAAATGCCCTCTCCCGAATGCCCCAATACAACAGTGAACGGGAGCAGGTGGTGAATGCCATCATCCCCTCTGCCCAAGGAGTGGGCCAGGTAACCACCAGACGGCAGCATCATGATCAGCAGGGCCAGCCAGCGAGTGACCTAACGACAAAGCTCAAGGCAGAAACATTGGCGGACCCCTGGTTCTGAGACAATCAACATCTCTTGACAAAAAGGGGGGAGGGGGTGGCCTGGAAAGGGACAAAACTTTACGTCCCAGAGACGCTACGCACCCTGGTCCTCAAGAGGAGCCACGACATTAAACCAGTGGGACATTTTGGGTTCCTAAAGACTCTGCATTTAGCACGGAGACAGTTTTGGTGGTCCCACATGAGGAAAGACGTAGACAGCTATGTAAAAAGTTGTACCATCTGTGCCACAATGAAAACCCGACCAGGGAGACCCCCCGGACTGCTGCAGCCAGTAGCTGAACCATCAAGGCCATGGGAAGAGATTGCTATGGACTTCATAGTCGAGCTGCCGAGAAGCGGCGGAAACACGGTGATCTGGACTGTAATAGACTTATTCTCCAAACAGGCACACTTCATACCCTGCAGTGGAGGGTATACCCTTCAGCCCGCCAATTGGCCAAACTGTTCGTGAAACACATCTACCACCTGCACGGAGTACCCAGAAGAATCATCTCCGATTGGGGTGTCCAATTTACAGCGAAGTTCTGGAGGGAATTCCTTCGATCCATAGGATCATCCCAAGGCCTCAGCTCAGCGTTTCACCCGAGCACCAATGGGGGGGCGGAGAGATTGAATGCCATGATAAAGCAGTACCTGAGGTGCTACGTTGACTACCGACAATCGAACTGGGCGGACCTCTTATCTTTTGCAGAGGTCGCATATAACAATGCTGTTCACAGTAGCACAGGACTAACCCCATTTACGATAGTTAGCGGCATGGATTTCGTCCCCATGCCTGAGTACCCAAGGGAACCTCCTTCTTCAGTTAGTTTGACCGATTGGATGGCAATGCTGAGAGAATCTTGGGAGAATGTCAAGAAAGCATTAGACGAGGTGGCGCGGGCTTATAAGAAACAAGCAGATAAGCACCGAGCCCCCCAAAAGCCATTCCGAGTAGGGGAGAAGGTCTACCTCTCCACCGAGTATTTAAAACTCAGACTCCTGACTAGGAAACTTGGCCCGAAATTTATAGGTCCTTTTCCTATAGTTAAGATAATAAACCCAGTTACAGTACAATTGCAATTGCCCCGGTTGCTAGGAAAGATACACCCGGTTTTTCACAGTAGCCTCCTGAAGCATGTGGTGGGGTCAAATTTAAGGCTGGTACCTCGTGACACCCCAGGACCCTTGATCGTCGGAGGCCAGACTCACTAAGAAGTGCAGAAAATTCTTGATTCGAGGTGGCATAGAGGGCGCCTCCAATACTTAGTTAAGTGGAAGGGTTACCCTTTGTCAGAAGCTTCCTGGGTGAAGAGCACCAACATCCAAGCTGACCGGCTCATAGCTAAGTTCCATGCAGATCACCCGGGCAAGGCAGAAGGGGGTGGAACACCCCCTCGGATGGGGTGACAGCACTAATCCTGTTGTTTCTCTTGCACAGGCCTCACTGAGAGAATGAAGGGAGAGGGGCTGGATGTCAGTGTTCCAGAGCTGACATAGAAGCAATGAGAAAAAAGTTTGACATTTCACCTAGAAAAGCCTTTCAGTGAATTCAGTCTCCTGGGAGACGCATGGGAGGGGTGACATTCCTGTGAGCTGAAGAGACAGATAAGAGGAGAATGATCTGGAAGACAGCCAATGGGGAGCAGAGAATGGGAAAGGAATAGGAGGATTTTGGATAGAGGGGCCAGTACTGTCTTCATGGTTGCCAGGCACAGGTGCATTGCTCAATAAAGAGAATATTTCCTAAAGTTTGATGCTTGGAAATCAACTTTATTCTAGAGAATGAAACCGAAATCCTGACAACAATGCTGTTCCAATTGAGCCAGATCTTTGGGTCAGGACCAGGGCCACAATAGTCCTTGAGAAAGATATTAAATGGTGAACCAAAGTAGCAGTAGCCAAATTGCAAGGAGACTTTTATAATGCATTCAAAAGGCTGGGAATGAACCGTTCCCCATTGTTGGCCCTATAGCTGTTAGTGTGGAAATCCTAGGGTCACCCTTCTTGTGTGTAAAGTGACATCAGGAACCAGATATTCCTGTAGGATCCCTGATGGGAGATCAATGTCCATCAGAAATACACTTGACCCTAGAATGACACTTATAGATGTAAAAACTAACTAGTGGCATTTCTCCTTAGGCCCACTATTTATTTCAACAGAAGGTCACTTTCTCAATACCACCACATGTCTCCATTAGATCCAACACAGGTTTATGTGTCCTACTTCCCCTTGGCAATGCAAGCCCCCATCATGTTTTTGAAGGCACTATTCTCAGAGATAAGCAAAAGGACCCTACACTAGAAGTTCCATTGCCTGGCTTGATTAGACAGATGTTATTCCTGTTGTGATAGGCCTGGCTTTTATTCCTTGTTCAGACAACTAGCTATGAGAGCAGTGAAAGAGATAAGAGTTGGAAAAGAAGAGTTGATTTTGATGGAAAGCCTTATAGACTGTAAAATTGACCCTGATCTCTTTGATGAAAATTAAGTTTCTGATACAGGAACATATGTACAACTTGCACCCAGGGAAATGGAGAGAGTGCCTTCAGAGATTGAGAATTGAAAGTCATTTCATATGTATTACTTATCTTTTCTGTCTCTCTACTATGTATCCTTATCCTGAACTGATTATGTTATGTCAAATATTATATGTTTGCTTGCTTATTAAGAAGTATAGAAAGGTTACCTACTGAAAAGCATGAAACAGATGGGAAGCAGTGGAAGTTTCTGCCTGGAAAAACTTCCAAAGGGGGGAATAATATAGAATAATATGGAAGACCAAAACCTGCTGGAATAATATGGAATAATATGGAATAATATAAAATAATATGAAGGTGCATATATATGACCTACTTTATAAATGTGCATATTTGTAAGAAACACCATCATGAGCAAAATATCACACCTAGCCAAGCAGAGGTAACCGCAGACATAACGGCAGGAAACTTGGCAGGAAACTTAGATAGATTTGCAAGAACACGTTAGTAAGCTTCTATAGTATAGCAACAAGTGGGGGGGGGGGGCTGTGGGCTGTCAGCACTGTAACCAATCATAAGATGTCAAAATCATGTATAAGAGTAACTGCATCAGAACTCTTCGGAGTTCAGTTTTTTGCTTCTTGTGTTGCACTGAACCTTGCGCAATAAACCTTTTCTGTTTGATCCCAGAATTCCATGTCAGTTCCTAGAATTCCATAATAATATCACAGTATTATTAATTATTATCTTGCAAATCAATGTAATTATAATTAATTTACTTATTTTTTCTTTTATATTCTGTAATTATAAAATTAATAAGTATCTTTTTTCAGTGCAATAAACAATTATTCCCCCCTTACTTTGTATATATTTGTATATAGGAATAAGAGTATATATTTATTCTTTCCTTGTTGTTATTTGATGCTGCTTCTCTTCTTCAATCTTGGTTGTAGTTATAATTATAATTATTTTCTTTCTTTTTTTTTATTGAAAAAGTTTTACAAATACAAATTTTCCATTTCCCCCCCCCCCCAATTTCCCCCCCTACCCCCCTATCCCCCCTCCCCTCCCATCCCACCCTTGGCTTCCCTTGCAAAAAATATTCTTATACAGTCTACAAATATTAAACAAAAGAAAAGGTGAAATCCAAATAAGGTAACATATCAGACATTTCTCTCATCTAATCTACCCCGTCAATAGTAAAATTTTCCTAAATAACATCCAAATAGTAATAGTAATTATCTGCATTTATCAATCTCCCTTATTACATGATAAAATCCAAAACATAATTTCCCCAATTACTCATCCCCAAATTTAAACTATTCCCTAGGTAACATATTCTACATAACATTCTATATCAATATATCAATCTCTATTCCAAATCTTAATTACCTCCAGTTACTTTACCCCCTATATGCTATAACTCTCAACACAACATAATCTTCTTCAACTAAATGCTAACTGATACTTCTTTGTTTGATATTTATTCTGCACATAATCTATCCATTTCTTCCATTCCCAAACAAAAGTTTCTTGGGTCCTATCTTTTAAATACGCTGAAATCTTTGCCATTTCTGCAAAACTAGCCATCTTCAAAGTCCATTCTTCAATAGTAGGTACAATGTCTTTTTTCCAATATTGTCCAATCAGTAACCTAGCTGCAGTAATCATATATAATATCAATCTTGTTTCATTTGATGAAAAGTCCTTAACTATACCCAATAAAAACAATTGTGGAGAAAATTGAAGCTTCTTCTTCAAGACATTTTGCATAACCCACCAGAGTTTAATCCAAAAAGCTTTCACTTTTCTGCAAGTCCACCATATATGATAATATGTAGCATCTAAACAATCGCATCTCCAACATCTTGGTTGAACATTAGGATACATACATGACAGTTTCTTAGGATCTAAATGCCACCTATAAAACATTTTATAAAAATTTTCCCTCAAATTCTGTGCCTGAGTAAATTTAACATTCTGGACCCATATCTTTTCCCATGTTTCCATCATAACTGGTTCTGCAAAATTTTGTGCCCATTTTATCATACAAACTTTAACCAATTCGCTTTCAGAATCTCTTTCTAACAATATATTATAAATCCTTTTAATATGCATCGGCCCTTTCTGTTTTATCTGTATCAACAAATCTTCTTCATGCAACATTAAACCAATTTTTTGATCTTCTCTCCATCTTAATTGAAGTTGACTATACTGTAACCAGGTTAAGTTAATCCCTTCTTCCAACAGAGTTTTTAATGACTTCAAGTTCCAGCTGCCCCCATCATTAAAAAGTATCTCTTTATATAAAATCCCCCCGAGTGACTTTATATTCCGTATAATGTGCCCAAGATCCAACCACAAAGGTATTTTGTAATCCAATTTAGAGTGGTGCTTCTTCCAGACTCTCATCAAAGAATTCTGAGTATGTGACTTCTAAATACATTGTCCACTTTGTTTTCATAAAATAAGTATGCATGCCAACCAAATTCCAAGTCGTGGCCTTCTATATTCAAAATTTCAGTCCTTATTGTTCCAAACCAATCACTCGCTTGTGTCAACGCTGCTGCTTCATAATATAGCCGTAGGTTTGGAACTTTAAGGCCACCTCTTTCCCGAACATCTTGTATAATTTTCAGTTTTACTCTTGGCTTTTTCTTGTTCCAAATAAATTTGTTCAACCCTGATTGCCACTCAATCAAGTTTTTATCACTTTTGAGCACCGGAATCATTTGAAACAAAAACAAAAATCTAGGTAAAACGTTCATCTTAACTGCTGCTATTCTGCCGAGTAAAGATAGTTGCAGTTTTTTCCAAATTTCCAAATCTTTTTGCACCTTTCGCCACAAGACTTCATAATTATTTTGAAAAAGTTTTATATTGGAAGCTGCAACCTGCACTCCTAGATATTTCACCTTTGAAACTATTTCAAAGCCTGCCAACCTTTCGAGTTCCTTCTTTTTACCTTCCAACATATTTTTGACTATCATCTTGGTTTTTTTCTGATTCAATCTAAATCCTGAAACCAAACCATATTCTTTTATAATGTATTTCATCTGGATGATTGATTCCAAAGGTCGTGTTAGGGTAAATTGCTGATATTGCCTGAACAAACTGGTCCCCAAAGTTCATCTTAGACAAAGTCTTTAGTAGAAAATTCCAATTAACCCGATCAAAGGCCATTTCCGCATCCAAAAACACCAGCACTGCAGGGATCTGTTTACTTTTCTCAAGATGTTCCAATAAGTCTATAACTCAATTATAATTATTTTCTATCGTACAATAACGTCAGTCCTCTTTCCAATCTCAGTCTCTCACCTTCAGTCCATTACAGTCACCGATCACAGTTTAAATCCCACAAATTTTCCAAAAGTTTCTTATTTTCTTCTTTACCTTTTAGAGTATTTAGAGTATTTAAAGTTATTTGATTTCTCCGATTTTCCACTCTCTCCAGTTCTCTCCGTCTCCATCTCTGTCTCAGGATCTTAACTCTGTCACTTCTCTGATTCTGCTTACTCACTCCCTGGGTTCCTCCTTCTCTCACGCTGTTATCTTCCTCTCCTGCTGCACATCCCCTTTAATCGCCACCACTTGTTAGTCCATCCTTTTCGCGTCCACCTCACTCTGCACTTCTCTGTGTTTTACAGTTTCTCCTTCTGGGTCTATTTCTGCCACTCAAAACTGCTGTTTTCACTCTTTGCTTCCCTCTAGGCGGCCACCATCGCTCCTATCCGCCTTAAAGGCTGACTTCCTCCCCACCATCTTTAAAGGGGTTTTTCCTTTATTCTCCCTGGCAATAGCGCAACACTCGAGGGGTTCAGAACTTCCCCTTTCATTTCCCAATCCCTACAGGCTCAAGAATGCCCTATAAGAGCTTCTAACAGAGAGTTTTTTGGGTTCCAGAAACGTTGCCCCATTTCTTCACCGTCTCCACGATGATGTCACTGCCGGAAGTCGGCACCAGCAAACCTATGTGGGCAAGCCCCTCGCCCCGGCTCCGTGGGCCTGAAGAGCTGAGCGTCTGGCATCCTGCTTCTTTTGCACTGGCCACCACCTTGCACATGGCTGATCGGCGCTCCAACAGGGCTTTCGGAGCGTGGCTGCAGTCACTGGCACCATAGACAGCTCTCCCACCAGAACCTTTCTCCCCCCCTGCGGTAACGCAAACGCTGAGATTTACAGCAAGGGTTGTAGGGGAAGGAGGAGGAGGAGCTGCTGCTGTGTCTGCAAAGAGGATTTGCCATTTAACACAATAAATTCCTCAGCGTTTGGTGAACAGACTGGGCCTATTAGGTTTTAATACTCCTTTATGTAATTGGATACTGCATTTCCTTATTGATAGGACCCAGTTTGTGTGAGTTGGAAGAAAAGTCTCCATCTCCTTGAGTATGGGTTCCCCAGAGGGCTGTGTCCTGAGTCTGCTACTGTTCACCTTGTTGACTTCTGACTGCTGTGCCAAATCTGCTACAAATCATATTGTGAAGTATGTGGATGAGACGACAGTGGTGGGTCTTATCCAGGATGACAATGAAGATACATATAGGGAAGAGGTGAAGGCTCTGGTGGACTGGTGCAATAAAAGTAACCTGGTTCTAAATGTTAATAAAACAAAGGAGATCATTGTAGATTTTAGAAAGAGCCAGCATGGTCATACTCCACTCAGTATCAAGGATGCAGCTGTAGATGTGGTCAACAGTATTAAGTATCTGGGGGTGCAGATAACTAACAATCTGAACTGGTCTCTCCACATGTCATCCTTAGTGAAGCGTGCAAACCAGAGTCTGCATTTCCTGCGTCAGATGAGGAAAGCATATCTTTCTCCTTCTATCCAGGCCACTTTTTACAAAGGCACAGTTGAGAGTGTTTTAACAAACTGCATCACTGTTTGGTTTGGTGGCAGCAGCACCTCAGATAAAGTCCATTCAGAGTGGTAAGGACAGCCGAGAAAATTATAGGAAGCTCACTTTCTGTCATTCAAGATACTGCTTATAAGCACTATGTGCTTAGAGCTCAAAGCATTGTTAGAGACCCAACACACCCACTTCACGGTCTGTTTCTGTTGCTCCCCTCTGGGAGGAGGTTTCAAAGTATTTCTAGCAGGACTACCAGATTCTGTAATAGCTTTGTTCCCTATGCCATTCGTCTGGTAAACTCACAAGATTTGTTTCTCTCACCATGTACATGCATACATCCCAACTAGACTGTGTTGTTTCTCCATGTCATATATGTGGGCATATGCATACTTTTGTATTTATTTATTTATGTATTTATTTAATTTTGTCATGTTTATGTAGTGCATATTAGAGGTGGAGACCCTTTGAGAGCTGTATGCAACGAAATTTCATTTTAATGTATGCCGATTAGTGTACATTCAAAGTTATAAAGTTATAATAAAGTTATTCTAAGTCTAAGTCTGATTGTGTTTTTCCTCCCCACCCTCTTATACCCAAGGAGTCAGCCTGACTCTCTTCTTAATCCTACCTTCTTTCTCAGAGTTTAGGGAAGGTTTTTATACTCTTTTGCTTTGACCATTTCCATGACTCTCTGCAACTGCAAAGCAGGGTGTTGAGCCCAGTCCTCGGGCTCACCACAATTTGGGGTGGGGGGGACAACGCGGGAGTAGCGGAGGCGAAGGCAGCAACACCTGGCAGAGGTGTAATCTACCAGCACGTGTCCTGGATTGTGGGAGACGCCGAAGAGCCCATGCACCTCTTGACTGAACACTGGCCTGGAAGGCTGCCGGGGAAATAGCCTGACATACTTCTTAGTCATCTATGCCAGATGTTAGCTGCCGGGGGGAGGGGGGGAAATGCTGTAGGATAATTGGGTAATTGATGGTTGGGTAATTGGATAATTAGGAGGACAAAAGCTGGATAATTGGGGGTGGAGAGTGGGGGACAAAAAAAGCTCTGGAAGGCTGCTGCTCCCAGCGCTGACTTCACATGTCTTACTGCATTTTCACCAAGTTCTGTGGCTTGCCTGTAATGGATGAAATAAAGACACAGCTTCAGCTACCATTGTGGTTGTGTCGTGTTGGCTTTATTGTAGTTCCAGCCAAGTCAGCCCTGACAGGCTGAGAGAAAGTCAGCACTGCATTTCTTTTCAACAGTTCCCTCTGCTCGCTGCTCACTGTTCCTTTCTGGAAGGGACAGCTGTAGTCTGTAATGGTGGAGGGCACTGTGCTGGAGGTAACCGAAATGGTGATGGAGGAGGAGACCGCAGGACCGACACCTGAGGTACTGGGGAAGTGTGTGCAGCCTGTGGTGCAGCCGAAAGTGAGAGAAGCCCAGGCTGGAGGGCAGCCAGTGTAGGCCCAGACAGGGGTTGTGTCCGAGCGGAGTTGTCTAAAAAGAAATAAAGTGCCTCTCACATTTTGATAATAAAGAAAAAAAAACATTTATTTATTAGAACAACATCCTCACGAACTCATATGTAGCCAGGAAATGACCTCTGCTCCAAATTCCCTCCCTTTCCTGGCTTGCTCCTTTATTCTTATTGGTCATTCTGTAAATCATTCTACTGCAGTTTCTCTTACTAATCCCAAAGGAATTTAACCCCCTCTTTACTATGTCAGCCCTGAATGAAATGCAACTTGAGAGGCTGACATCTGGCCCCTCTCCCTTCATTCTCTCAGCAAAACTTGCACAAGATAAAACAACAGGTCTAATACCATTACCCCATCTGGGACTGTGTCCCACCCCTTCCCGGCCTGTCCGGGTGATCTGCATGGAATTTAGCTATAAGGCGGTCAGCTTGAATGTTCGTGCTCTTCACCCAGGAAGCTTCTGACAAGGGGTAACCCTTCCACTTAATTAAGTATTGGAGGCGGCCTCTGTGCCACCTCGAATCGAGAATTCGCTGTACTTCATAGTGAGTTTGGCCCCCAATGATCAAGGGCCCTGGGGGATCACGTGGCACCAGCCTTAAAGTTGACCCCACCACAGGCTTCAGAACACTACTGTGAAAAACGGGGTGTATCTTTCCTAGTAACCGGGGCAACTGCAATTGTACCGTGACCGGGTTGATTATTTTTACTATAGGAAATGGTCCTATAAATTTCGGGCCCAATTTCCTACTCGGGAGTTTGAGTCTCAAGTACTTGGTGGAGAGGTAGAACTTCTCTCCTACTCGGAACGGTCTTTGAGGGGCTCGGTGCTTATCTGCTTGCTTCTTATAAGCCTGTGCCGCCTTGTCTAATGCCTTCTTGATGTTCTCCCAGGATTCTCTTAGCATCGCCATCCAATCGTTCAAGCTGACTGAAGAAGGGGGTTCCCTGGGATACTCTGGCATGGGGACAAAATCCATACCGCTCACTACCTTGAATGGGGTTAGTCCTGTACTACTGTGGACAGCATTGTTGTACGTGACCTCCGCAAAAGATAGGAGGTCCGCCCAGTTCGATTGTTGGTAGTCTGTCCTGGATTGTGGGAGACGCCGAAGAGCCCATGCACCTCTTGACTGAACACTGGCCTGGAAGGCTGCCGGGGAAATAGCCTGACATACTTCTTAGTCATCTATGCCAGATGTTAGCTGCCGGGGGGAGGGGGGGAAATGCTGTAGGATAATTGGGTAATTGATGGTTGGGTAATTGGATAATTAGGAGGACAAAAGCTGGATAATTGGGGGTGGAGAGTGGGGGACAAAAAAAGCTCTGGAAGGCTGCTGCTCCCAGCGCTGACTTCACATGTCTTACTGCATTTTCACCAAGTTCTGTGGCTTGCCTGTAATGGATGAAATAAAGACACAGCTTCAGCTACCATTGTGGTTGTGTCGTGTTGGCTTTATTGTAGTTCCAGCCAAGTCAGCCCTGACAGGCTGAGAGAAAGTCAGCACTGCATTTCTTTTCAACAGTTCCCTCTGCTCGCTGCTCACTGTTCCTTTCTGGAAGGGACAGCTGTAGTCTGTAATGGTGGAGGGCACTGTGCTGGAGGTAACCGAAATGGTGATGGAGGAGGAGACCGCAGGACCGACACCTGAGGTACTGGGGAAGTGTGTGCAGCCTGTGGTGCAGCCGAAAGTGAGAGAAGCCCAGGCTGGAGGGCAGCCAGTGTAGGCCCAGACAGGGGTTGTGTCCGAGCGGAGTTGTCTAAAAAGAAATAAAGTGCCTCTCACATTTTGATAATAAAGAAAAAAAAACATTTATTTATTAGAACAACATCCTCACGAACTCATATGTAGCCAGGAAATGACCTCTGCTCCAAATTCCCTCCCTTTCCTGGCTTGCTCCTTTATTCTTATTGGTCATTCTGTAAATCATTCTACTGCAGTTTCTCTTACTAATCCCAAAGGAATTTAACCCCCTCTTTACTATGTCAGCCCTGAATGAAATGCAACTTGAGAGGCTGACATCTGGCCCCTCTCCCTTCATTCTCTCAGCAAAACTTGCACAAGATAAAACAACAGGTCTAATACCATTACCCCATCTGGGACTGTGTCCCACCCCTTCCCGGCCTGTCCGGGTGATCTGCATGGAATTTAGCTATAAGGCGGTCAGCTTGAATGTTCGTGCTCTTCACCCAGGAAGCTTCTGACAAGGGGTAACCCTTCCACTTAATTAAGTATTGGAGGCGGCCTCTGTGCCACCTCGAATCGAGAATTCGCTGTACTTCATAGTGAGTTTGGCCCCCAATGATCAAGGGCCCTGGGGGATCACGTGGCACCAGCCTTAAAGTTGACCCCACCACAGGCTTCAGAACACTACTGTGAAAAACGGGGTGTATCTTTCCTAGTAACCGGGGCAACTGCAATTGTACCGTGACCGGGTTGATTATTTTTACTATAGGAAATGGTCCTATAAATTTCGGGCCCAATTTCCTAGTCGGGAGTTTGAGTCTCAAGTACTTGGTGGAGAGGTAGAACTTCTCTCCTACTCGGAACGGTCTTTGAGGGGCTCGGTGCTTATCTGCTTGCTTCTTATAAGCCTGTGCCGCCTTGTCTAATGCCTTCTTGATGTTCTCCCAGGATTCTCTTAGCATCGCCATCCAATCGTTCAAGCTGACTGAAGAAGGGGGTTCCCTGGGATACTCTGGCATGGGGACAAAATCCATACCGCTCACTACCTTGAATGGGGTTAGTCCTGTACTACTGTGGACAGCATTGTTGTACGTGACCTCCGCAAAAGATAGGAGGTCCGCCCAGTTCGATTGTTGGTAGTCTACGTAGCACCTCAAGTACTGCTCTATCATGGCATTCAGTCTCTCCGCCCCGCCATTGGTGCTCGGGTGAAATGCTGAGCTGAGACCTTGGGATGAACCTATGGATCGTAGGAATTCCCTCCAAAATTTCGCTGTGAACTGGACACCCCGATCGGAGATGATTCTTCTGGGTACTCCATGCAAGCGGTAGATGTGTTTCACAAACAGCTTGGCCAATTGGCGGGCTGAGGGTAGCCCGCTACAGGGTATGAAATGTGCCTGTTTGGAGAATAAGTCTATTACAGTCCAGATCACTGTGTTTCCGCCACTCCTCGGCATCTCTACTATAAAGTCCATTGCAATCTCCTCCCATGGTCTTGTCGGTTCAGCTACTGGCTGCAGTAACCCAGGAGGTTTTCCTGGTCAGTTTTTCATCGTGGCACAGATGGTGCAGCTCTTCACATAGCTGTCCACGTCTTTCCTCATGTGAGGCCACCAAAATTGTCTTCATACTAAGTGCAGAATCTTTAGAAAGCCGAAATGGCCTGCTGGTCTAACGTCGTGGCTCCTTTTGAGGACTAGGGTGTGTAGAGTCTCTGGGACGTAAAGTTTCATCCCTTTCCATGCTACGCCGTCCCTCCTTGTCAAAAGATGCTGATTGTCTCGGAACCAGGGGTCCGCCAATGTCTCTGTTTTGAGCCGTGTCGTCAGGTCACCCGCTGGTTGGCCCTGCTGGTCGCGATGCTGCCGTCTGGTGGTTACTTGACCCACTCCTTGAGGCGAGGGGATGATGGCATTCACCACCTGCTCCCGTTCACTGTTGTACTGGGGTATTTGGGAGAGGGCATCGGCCAGAAAATTCTTCCCCCCTGGGATGTGTTTCAGCTCGAAGTTGAACCGATTGAAGTATTGGGCCCATCGGACTTGTCTGGGCAATAATTTCCGTGGGGTCCTAAGGGCCTCCAGGTTTTTATGGTCAGTCCAAACCTCGAACGGTGTCTGGTTTCCTTCTAGCAGATGTCGCCAGGTCAACAGCGCCCACCTCACTGCGAATGCTTCCTTTTCCCATGCCGCCCAGCATCTCTCTGTGTCGGTGAATTTGCGGGAAGTGTAGGCACAGGGCTGAAGGTTCCCTTGGCTGTTCTTTTGGAGTAGAACCACTCCCACTGCCACGTCGCTGGCATCTGTTTGGATGACGAAAGACTGGTTGGGGTCAGGATGTTTCAAGACTGGTTCTTTTGCAAACATTTCTTTTAGTGTTTCGAAGGCTTGTAGGCAGGCCGGGCTCCACTGTAGAGGCTGTCCTGGGTGAGGTTTTGTTGCTGGACTCCATGTTTTTAGGAGGTCGGTTAGAGGTTTGGCAATTTTTGCAAAAGAGGGGATAAATTGTCTGTAGAAGTTCGCGAACCCCAAGAAGCTTTGCAGTTGTCTGCGGGTGCGTGGGGGTCGCCAGTCAAGGACTGATTGTACTTTGGCTGGGTCCACTTCTATCCCCTCATTGGACACTCAGTAGCCTAAGTAGTCTAGCCGCGACTGGTGGAACTTGCATTTCGACAGTTTGACATAGAGGTTCGCTTTCAGCAGTTTTTCGAGCACCTGGAGGACGAGGGGTATGTGTTCATCTATGGTTTCCGTGTAAATGAGAATGTCGTCCAGGTAGACGAGGACCCCCTTATAAAGGTGATCATGTAGAACTTCATTTATCAGTTGTATGAACACCGCCGGTGCTCCCTGTAGTCCAAAAGGCATCACTTTAAATTGAAAACTTCCTAGGGAGCAGTTGAATGCTGTTTTCCACTCGTCTCCTTCCTTGATGCGTATGCGGTAGTAGGCTTCACGAAGGTCTAGTTTGGTAAAAACCTTCCCTTTGGCCAAGTGAGCTAGCATGTCTTTCATGAGGGGGAGGGGGTATAAGTTGTGCACGCAGACCCTGTTTATCCCTCGAAAATCGACCACCAGACGCATGGAGCCATCTTTCTTCTCCCTGAAGAAAACTGGTGCCGCTACACGTGGTTTGGCTGGTTCGATAAAACCCCTTTGTAGGTTCTTGTCTATGTACTTTCGCAGTTCTTGCATTTCACGGGGTGTCATGGCGTACAATTTAGGTTTTGGTAGTTTCGAACCAGGGATGATTTCGATAGCACAATCGGCGTCGCGGTGGGGTGGTAGTACGTCACACTCGGTCTCGCTAAATACTTCTGCCAAGTCTTAGTACTCTCTTGGGATCTGGTCCAGACCATGGGAGGTGCTGGAGGAGGCCACCAGTTGCTCTGTTGTCCCTTTACAGGGCTGGTTGGGTGCCTGTGTTGGAGGCGTCTTTTGTCCCTCTAGAGGGAGGGGTTGGACCCCCTGGGTGGGAGGAGGGGCCGTTTTCTCTGGTTGTGGCGGCAGGGGGTGGGGTCCCCTTGCTATCCTCAGTCTGCGGGTCCCTTCTTGCCACCAGATGGTGGGGCCCCACTTGTCCAGCCAGGAGAGTCCCAGTATGACTGGGTTGGTCATCTTGGGGGCTATTATGAACCGAATCATTTCCCAGTGATCCGCTAGCTCCAGCTTCACTGGCTTGGTCAAGTGTGTGGCGTCCGCCCCCCCTAGTAGGGATCCATCAACTTGCTGAAAACGGATTGGGTGGCTGAGCCTTTTTGCCCGGATCCCCAGTTTTAGGACTGTGGGTAGGTTAATCAGGCACCTCGTGCAACCCGAATCTACTAGGGCTTGGAAAGTCCCTTGGGTACCTGTTTTTGGGGCTGTTAGGAATATGGGAAAAAGAAAAGGGTGGATGGGTGCGCTCACCATTGGGTTGTTTTCACCATCGTCATCGCCCTCATACAGTTCGGGGAGTCGATTCGCATCGTCTGAGCTCCCCCTATTTTCAGTCAGATGGGCAAAAACTTCTGCACTCGGGGAAAGTCTTAATGGTGCCTTGGTGGTGCGCCTGGGTCATGCCTTGGCCGGGGGCTCTGTTTTTGGCCCCGGGGTTCCATGCTCCGCTACCAAATGCCCAACTCCCCCACATCTGTAGCACCTCAGTGGACTCCGTGGGGTGGATGGCCTCTGGGTGGCCCGTGATGCTGTAGTTCCTGGTCTGGTAGATGGTTCCTGGTCCAGCTGGGTTTTCTCCTTTGCCTGTGGTTGTTTTAGCATGTTGTTGGCACGTAGCCCTCTCTCGACTTGCATCGCTATCCGGAACCAGTCGGACAGTTGGTTCAGAATATCTCGATAAGCGGTCACTTGAGCGATTTGCTTATCTAAGCTTGTTCTAAAGAAGTATACTAGCAGTCATTCGGGCAAGGGAGGTAAAGTCCCAACAACTTTCCTGAACTCACGGATATGTTCTTGGATAGGCTTCCCCCTCTGCATTAGGTGCCTGAGCTCATCTTCTACATAGGGATCGTCCCCTGTTTCTTCGAAGCGGGCTCGCAGCAGTTGTAAGAAACCATCTGCATCTTGCAGTTGGGGGCCCCTGTGTTTGTACTGGGCCGCTGACCAGCTCCTTGCTTCTCCCTCCAGACCTTCTGCGATGGCACTGACCAGGGCCCTGGGGAAAGGGTAAAGGTGTGCGTAGCGCTCGATGTAAATCTCAGCTGCATCGAGAAATTGAGCTAGCAGGTCCGGATCCCCATCAAATTTCCCTCTGAATCGGGGTGGTTCCACCCTCGGTGGCCACTCCTCCCATTGCGGGGGGCTGTGAGCCTGCCCACGGTGCCCTTGGGCTTCTTCATCATCTCCCATTTGGGTGCAGGGGGTGATGCTGTGGCTGGGCTGGGTTGCTTGCTGAGCAGGGAGGGAAGCCCTGGGTGCATTTTGGAGCTTTCTTCTCTCATCTTATTCTTTCCCTGGGGGGGGGGGGGGGGGCTATGCTGCCATTTAGAGAGCCATTGAACCTTCCCCCGTTACCTGGCACTTGGTGAGAGTCCAGCGAAAGGCATCATAATTTTTTCCTCCCAGCTTGTTGATTTTGCTGCTTCATGAGACAAACCTCCCGTGGGGAGTTGGCTTTCTTCCATGGCCTTTGAAAATGCTGTTTGCCTTCACAGACATCTGGAGGTCTGCCAATGTCGGCGTGGAGAAGCTTAAGAATGCATAAATATTTTTAGAAGAAAAGTTTTTGAAGAGATGTTTTTCCTGGCTATCTGTCCGAGCGGAGTTGTCTAAAAGGAAATAAAGTGCCTCTCACATTTTGATAATAAAGAAAAAAAACATTTATTTATTAGAACAACGTCCTCACGAACTCATATGTAGCCAGGAAATGACCTCTGCTCCAAATTCCCTCCCTTTCCTGGCTTGCTCCTTTATTCTTATTGGTCATTCTGTAAATCATTCTACTGCAGTTTCTCTTACTAATCCCACAGGAATTTAACCCCCCCCTTTACTATGTCAGCCCTGAATGAAATGCAACTTGAGAGGCTGACAGGTTGGCTCGGGACAAGGGGAATAGTGGCACAGTTCAGCAGTTACTGGGACTTCTGCGACGAGGCCTCCAACACCACCACACCCAAGGGGCCGCTCACATGAATGGAGGGAGAGGCAATTATAGGGGTAAGAAGACTGGTGAGGCCCATTAGATTTGAGCAGGTAGACGGCTCGATTCTGGGGGGGGGGGGGGGGGGGCTGCTGGCTACCCATGTCACGTAGCCGGTCCGGCTAGAGATAGGGGAACATTTGGAACTCATCCGATTCATTGTAGTAGCCACAATGAATGAATCCCTGATATTAGGCTTAGCATGGATGGACAAATGGGGTCCCACGATATGGTGGGAGTGGGGGTTCCAGAAACTACAGATAGCCACTGGCCGCAATCCACCACCACACGAATGAGGGTGAGCAGAGGGGCCTGTAACCCGTGATAAGCCTGTGTGTCAAGCCACCCAGGACCCCACATTCCCTCAGGTTTTTGCTGATCTGGTGGATGTATTCAGTGAGGCAGAATGCGAGAACTTGCCCCCTCATAGGCTCACAGACTGTGCCATCGAGTTAATACCTTTGGCAAGGTTACCAAAACCCTGGATGCATTCGATGACGCCACAAGAAATGACTGAGTTAAGAAGGTATATAGATAAGAACCTGGCGAGGGGTTTTATTAAGCCCAGTAGGTCCCGGTTAGCTGCACCTGTACTGTTTCAGGAAAAAAAAGATGGCAGGTTACCTCATTGTGTTGATTTCCGGGGTCTCAATGATGTTTGTGTGGAACATCTCTACCCCTTACCATTGATGAAAGACCTGTTACCGACCCTTGTGAAGACCTGGTTTTTTACCAAGTTAGACTTACCGGAGGCATATTATTGGGTCAGAATCCAACCAGGTGATGAGTGGAAAACCACGTTCAACTGTCCGTTAGGGAGCTACCAGTTCCAGGTGATGCCGTTTGGGCTGCAAGGGGCCCTGGCGGTGTTCATGCAGCTCATCAATGAGGTGCTGCATGAACACCTATACCGGGGGGACATTTTGATATACACCACCACAATGGAGAAACACACTCGATTAGTGAGGCAGGTGCTTCAGAAACTCCTAGCGGCCAAGTTGTACGTGAAACTTTCCAAATATGAATTCCATCAAACCTGGTTGGATTATCTAGGCTACCGTATTTCTAGCCAAGGGGTGGAGATGGATCCACATAAAGTGCAGACCGTTCTGGAATGGAAAGCTCCCTGGACTAGGAAGCAATTACAGAGCTTCTGTTGTGACCCAGGCCCAAGTAGGTATTATCAGATGCAATCAGTTCGAAAACAAATAGACTTTATTAGAATAGCTGAGAATTAATTCATTCTCAGTGTAGTCCAAACTAATTCAAAACAAATTCTTCATAACACAATTCTTCAGCCTTATCACCAACCTTGGTCTAATTAGGCAACCTGACAAAGGCTTTTCTTGGCAAAAGTTCAGAAGCAGAAGACGCTGACAAGAATGCAGCAATACAAGAAACAAATCTATCAACGTTGTTTTCCGACAAAGAGCCCAAGAGCCGTTGCTGGTCTTTTAAGCCTTATGGGATGGGCCAATCATCTCTTGGCCTTACTCCCGAGTCGCCCTTTTTGCTTTAGCTGCTCTTGCCTTCTGGCAGCTCTTCTCATGCGTGCACTGGGAACAGGATCCTCCTGCTCCTCTGCCTCTCTACTGTCAACCTCTGGAGGCTCCCGAGTCCGCACATCACTCCCAGATGGCCCTGGCCCCATCTCTGCCTCCGACGCAGAGCCCTCATCCAGGCCTTCCCCAGCCTCCACATTGTCCGACTCCGCTGCCAGCTCTGCAGGCTGCTGCCGGACCACAACAGCTTCCTAGGTTTTGCCAATTTCTATTGGCAATTTGTTCCATCTTTTGTACAGGTCACCTTGCCATTAAATAACTTACTACAAACAAAGAAGACCAATACCAAACCCCGGCCAGGCCAGGCCAACCCCTTTCCTGGACGGTGGAATGTCAACAGGCGTTTGAGGCATTAAAGGCCCTCTTTGCACGGGAGCCCATATTAAAACACCCTGATCCTGAACAGCCATTTGTTGTTCAGGCCGACACCAGTGACGTTGCAGTGGACACGGTTTTATTACAATTGAATACTGACGGCCATTTACAACCCTGCACCTATACGTCTCGGAAGCTAACACCTACAGAAAGAGGTTGGGCCATCTGGGAAAAAGAGGCCTTTGCAGTAAGGTGGGCACTCCTTACATGGTGGCAGTTGCTGGAAGGGGCCTGAGAGAAATATGATTATTATTCCTGTAAAGGTAGAACCAAAGTTACGCCATTTTAAGTGTTTTCTGTTACCTTGTTTAACCTTATTATATAACTGGGCGAAGGGGTTATAATGACCTTTTGCTGATTTAATTATTTTAAGGGAACTATGTATTATGTAGTTGTTTTGACGGAAATCAATGTTCTTAAGTGTTCTGGGAAAATGCTGATTTAAGGATGTCTTAATGAGGTTGTTTTTAAGTTTGTCTGTTCTAGGAAAGGGAAGTGCGCATTTGATATGTCTGGGGTATCTTTGCTGGGAAGTTGGGGAGTTTCCAGGGTGGAACTTGTATTACACATATATTATATAAATCTGTAACCAATTCTCAGGGGATGTTTTTATGTAACTTGATGTATTCTGATGGATGTATAAATACCACGTAAGTGGAATTTGCCTCTTGTCATATGCCCTCTTTGCGTGAAGAATGACCCTTTGCAAAGTATATTTTTCTGTACACGTTTTTATATCTCTGTTTTTGCAATTTATTCAATAAAGGTTTTTTTATTTCATGGATGAGGTCTTCTTGATTCTCACAATTGGCGCCCGACAGGGACTTGAACGTCCATCTGGTCAGGAAACGGCCCTACAAAGCGCGCTATCCACTGTTTTGGTGGAGAGGGTGATTTCCTTTCCAGCCGGGATTGCTTCTGTATACCCTGGGACAGAGACGTGAAAGCGTGGACAGACGGGGGAAGCTTCTGAGGACTGCAGTGCACTGGTACCGTGTGAGTATATGTTTTTCCTTCTCTTAGTTTGGATTTGTGTATGTTTGAGATTGAGTACGGTGTATGTTTGTGTGTGTATGCCCTGTGTAATTTGTGTATATAGAATAAGAGATAGTATTTAAGTATGGGGCTTCGCTTAGGGAAAAGAGCAGCTGTGACTGAAATACCCTCCATTCCCCCCATATCTCCATTAGGGGAGTTGCTGACACAGTGGTCAGAGGATTGGCTGAAAGCATATACAAAGATGTTAGATAAAGTAACAATGATTAATTACTGTACAAGGGTCTGGCCGACGTTTGTGTTGATACAGCCTAATTATAGATGGAGTAAGTTTGGGGAATCATACCCCTATTGGATAAATGCTTTGAAAAAGGTTTTGGAAAAGAAGAAGCTGACAGCTCAGTTAATGTATGTTGAACCTTGGTTTCATGTGCAGTGGTTTGATCCCTTCCCTCCGAGAAGTTCTAAGATAATGTATGGTGGGGAGGAGGAGGAGAAGGGCTGGGACCCTCTGGCATATGCAACTTGCCCGCCTCCCCCTCCTCCTTACAATCCAAATGGTGCTGGAGCTGTGGGTAATCTTTTTTTTTTTTATTGAAAAAGTTTTACAATACAATTTTAACCCCATGTTTCCACCCTCCCCCCCCTTTCCCCCATCCCTCCCCCTCCTGACTTCCGTTACATGCAAAACATAAGTTTTATATATCAATCATTATTAAACATTAGATATAGGTGAGATCCACAATATATATCATAAGTTTTAGCAAAAGTAAGATTAATCCAAAATTCTTTACTAATAAAAGGAAAACTTAAACAAATAAAAATTATAAATGCCCCATTAAACCTAACTCAAACATAAAAATGTTCCCTTCTTTTTGTTCAAGACAGCAGCATAACCAAAATATATAAGTTTATATCAACTTAATAATTATCTAGACAATAATATAATATATATATTTAACATAATAATAACATTAAAAATAATTCTATATTTCTTCAACCTCTATCAAAAAACTAACTGAAGATTCTTAATTTGGTATTTATTCTGCACATAATCAACCCACTTTTTCCATTCCCTAACAAAAACTTCATGGGTCCTGTCTTTTAAGTATGCAGAAATCTTAGCCATTTCCGCAAAACTAGCCATCTTTGACATCCATTCACCTATGGTAGGCACACTATCTTTTTTCCAATATTGACCAATCAGTAACCTAGCTGCAGTAATCATATACAAAATCAATCTCGTATCACTCGGTGAACAATCCTTAACTATACCTAACAAAAACAGTTGCGGAGAAAATTGAAGCTTCTTTTTTAAAACATTCTGCATAACCCACCAAAGTCTAATCCAAAATACTTTCACTTTTCTACAAGTCCACCAAATATGAAAATATGTAGCATCCAAACAATCACACCTCCAACATTTGGGTTGAACATTTGGATAAATACATGATAATTTCTTAGGATCTAAATGCCATCTATAAAACATCTTATAAAAGTTTTCCCTCAAATTTTGTGCCTGTGTAAATTTAACATTCTGGACCCAGATCTTTTCCCATGTTTCTAACATCACTGGTTCTGCAAAATTTTGTGCCCATTTTATCATACAATCCTTAACTAATTCACTCTCTGAATCTCTTTCTAGCAATAAATTATACACCCTCTTAATATGCATCGGCCCTTTCTGTTTCATCTGTATCACCAAATCTTCTTCATGTAGCATTAGTCCAATTTTCTGGTCTTCTCTCCATCTCGATTGAAGTTGAGAATACTGCAACCAAGTTAAATTCTTCCCGTCTTCCAACAGAGTTTTCAAGGATTTCAAGTTCCATCTGCCCCCATCATTAAAGAGCATCTCTTTGTATAAAATCCCCCCGAGTGACTTTATATTTGGCATAATCTGCCCAAGATCCAACCACAAAGGTATTTTGTAATCCAATTGAAACTGGTGCTTCTTCCAAACTCTCATCAACGCCTGTTGCAGTATATGACTTTTAAATACATTATCCAACTTGTCTTCATAAAACAAATATGCATGCCAACCAAAATCCAAATCGTGGCCTTCTAAATTCAGAATGTCATTTTTCGTTATTCCAAGCCAATCACCCACTTGTGTCAACACTGCAGCTTCGTAATATAAACGTAGGTTTGGAACTTTAAGGCCACCTCTTTCACGAACATCTTGCATAATTTTAAACTTAACTCTTGGTTTTTTCTCATTCCAAATGAATTTGTTTAGACCTGACTGCCATTCGGCCAATATTTTATCACTTTTAAGCACTGGAATCATTTGAAACAAAAACAGAAATCTAGGTAGAACGTTCATCTTAACTGCTACTATTCTTCCAAGTAAAGATAGTTGCAGTTTCTTCCATATTTCAAGGTCCTTTTGAATCTTATGCCACAAAACCTCATAATTATTTTGAAAAAGTTTTATGTTCGACGCTGCAACCTGGACTCCTAGATATTTCACCTTTGTAGCTATTTCAAAGCCTGCCACCTTTTCCAGTTCAGTCCTTTGTGGTTCCGACATGTTCTTAACTATCATCTTAGTCTTTTTCTGGTTTAGTCTAAAACCTGAGACCAAACCATACTCCTCAATAGTGTTTTTCATCTGGATGATTGATTCCAAAGGTCGTGTTAGGGTTACCAGATCATCTGCAAATGCTTTCATCCTATAATCTTTTTGCCTTACAACAATTCCACTCAGTTTATTCGAATCCAGTAAAGAATTCAACAAGACTTCTAAAGTTAAAATAAACAACAATGGAGATAGCGGGCAACCTTGTCTAGTTCCTTTCTGTATATGAAAATTGGTGGTTAAACTTCCATTAATAACCATTTGTGCTGTCTGTTCTTGATAGATTGCCTCAATTGCTTGTACAAACTGATCTCCAAAATCCATTTTATACAAAGTCTTTACTAGAAAGTCCCAATTAACTCGATCAAAGGCTTTTTCCGCATCCAAAAATACCAGCACCGCAGGGATCTGTTTACTCTTCTCAAGATATTCCAATAAATCTATGACTTGCCGCACATTATCCTTCATGTATCTCCCCTCAATAAAACCTGCTTGATCACTATGAATCACCTCTTGAATAACTGGCATCAATCTGTTGGCCAAAACTTTGGCAAAGATTTTGTAATCCGTATTCAGGAGAGATATTGGTCTAAAATTTTCTGGTTTTGAAGAACCATCTTCCTTTGGTATAAGTGAAATAAAAGCCGTCTTCCATGAGGGGGGTATTTTACCCCCCCGCTGTATACTGCAGAATAAGTCCTTAAGATGCTCTACCAATTCTGATTGTAAATTCTTATAATATACTGCTGTCAAACCATCCGTCCCAGGAGCTTTAGCTGTGTTCAGTTGTTTAATTGCAAACAAAATCTCTTCAGACGTTATTAAATGATTCAGTCTTTCTCTTTGTTCCGATGAGATTTTTGTAACTCTCGTCTTTCCAAGATATTCATCAATAAGATCCTCTTGAATATTATCTGTACGATATAAATTAGAATAATAATCTAAAAAAGCTTGATGAATTGACATCTGTTGAAAGACCTGTTTGCCTTTATATTCAATAGTATCTATTATACGAGAACTTTGTTTCTTTCTTAAAGTGTATGCTAACCATCTGCCCGGCTTATTAGCATTGCAAAAGGTATTATGCCTGGCAAATTGCAAATTAGTCGCCGTCTGATCAGCTATCAATGTTTGAAATTGGTCTTTCAGAAGTTTTATAGTTTGCTGTAGTTTCTCATCAGTCGGATTTTTTATATGCAATTGTTCTTTTTCCTTTATTTCTACCTCCAGTTCTGTTCTTGTCTTTTGTCGTATTGACCTGTACTTAGAATTCATATAAATCAGTACACCTCTCATATAAGCCTTACTTGCATCCCAAACAACTTCAATAGGTGTACCTTTATTCAAATTCAGTTGAAAAAATTCCTTCACGTGTTTTTTAAGATCATCTATATTCTTCTCATACCTAAATAAATTCTCATTAAGTCTCCAGGATCTTCTCTCCCTCTTACCAAAGTCCATTTCCATCCATACAGAACTATGATCAGTCAAAGTTCTTGGAAAAATCTTAGTCTTAGTCGTGTTAGCAAATAAATCAGTAGAAACCAATATAAAGTCAATCCTGGAAAAGGATTTATGTCTATCAGAGAAAAAGGTAAAGTCCAGTTCCTTCGGATGATGAATTCTCCATACGTCCTTCAGTTGTAATTCTTCCTTCAATACAAAGAAAGTCTGTGGTAATTTATTCCCCTTCTTAGCCAATGTCTTTTTGTCAAGATTTGTATCAATCACTCCATTCCAATCTCCCATAATCAAAAAAGACTTATAATTCCATTGCAGTATTTTACTGTGTAGTAATTTATAAAAAGTTTCTTGCTGCTGGTTAGGGGCGTAGATTCCTATCAAAACCAACTGAACATTCTGTATATTTATTTCAACCGCAATATATCTTCCTTCATCATCCGATTCTACAAGTTTAGCTGGTATTCTTTTGGAAATATACAACACTAATCCATTCCTTTTCGCCAAATTAGAAGAAATAAAATGTGCTCCAAGTTTTGAATTTATCAAATATTTTTGGTCCTGGGTTCTAATATGAGTTTCTTGTAGACAAACAATCTCATTTTTGTACTGCTTCAAATAGTGAAATATTTTCCTTCTTTTCTGTGGGGAGTTCAAACCATTCACATTCCACGATAAAAGTCTAACTGCCATCTGAAGATTCACGAAGCTTGCTGAGCATTTGCCTAAGACCTTGTTCAACAACAGAAGTCTTGGGTCTTGCCCCTCCCACTGCTTCGGATTTTTGTAGTCTCCCATTCGTCCCCTTCATTTCTTGTGGCACCTCGGACCTCTGTTGTTTTTGCTTCTCTAGTCTCTGCTTTTCTGCTGCACGAGTTATACGTTGGTCTTTTGGTTCTTGCATCAACAATTCAAGGTCCGGATCCACCTCTCTTGTCACTCTGGAGTGTTTTGTTCTGGGCTCTGGGAGGTCAGTAAAAAAATCCTCTGTTAAGCCGCCTTCTGCTCCTAAAACTTCCTCCGTTGCCATTACTTGAAGTACCTGTTGTTCTTGTTCCCTTGGGAGTTCTAAAATCCCTTCCTCATAATCCTTGTCTTGAGAGGCTCCTTCAACTGATAACAATGTAGATGAACATGGTGGTGTTGGAGATCTTTTGAGAATGTTCTGGTAGAAATGTTCTGCTTTTTCCAACGAATTTAGACGGTATCTGACATCCTCATATCTCAAAATAATTCCAGCTGGTGCATCCCATCTAAATGGAATCTGTCGCCTTTTCAATTCATTCACCAGGAAACCATAATCTCTCCAATCTCTTAACATTTTAGGTGGTAGCTCTTTAAAGACTCCAATTTGATTGCCCTCCGCTTGAATACTGGTATGAAAAGAACTTTGCAAAATATTATTTCTCAGCGTTCTGTCAGTAAAATAAATCACAACATCTCTGGGCAAGTTCCTCTGTCTCGCTACTTGGGAATTAACCCTGTAGATCTTATCAATTCTTTTATCAATTAGCTCAGGCTCCATTTTTGAGATTTTGGCCAATATCTCCACACAAGCAGCCCTCAAGTCTTGTCTGTTATTCTCCCTCAATCCCCTTAGTCTTATGGCGAACTCCATATTACGAAATTGTAACATGGTAATTTCATCTTCTATCTTCTGATTCCTCACATCCACCTTAAAAAATTTCTCCTCTGCATCCTTCTTGTTCTTTTCCACTTCTAAATTTAGATCATCCACTTTTTTTTCAACCACCACCAAAGCATCAGTAAAAGCAGTTACTACTGTAGTTACATCCTGATTCAACTTGTCACTTTTTTCCTTTACAAATTGCTTCATTTCAATTTGATTATTTTCTATCTTCACATTCAAATCTTTAATCTGGTTAGCAAGAGTTGCTGTTAAATTAGCCATAAAAGCTTTCAAATCCTCATTCCCTCCTCCTTGCATTGAACTCTGAGGCTGGGTTAATGGCTTGGCTGATAATTCCTTTGTCTGGTGAGAAGGGGAATCCCCACCAGTTTTCTTTGAAGCCATGCCTGGGCAACGTCTTAATTTCTTAAAAAAAGAAAATCTTCCTCCCTTCCCTGAAATTCCAGTCTTTCTCCCCAGTTTTGCAGGAAGGGGGAACAACCAAAATTATTTTTCTACTTTAAAATCATTAAAGTCTTTTTAGGTTAAAGCCCGGCAGGCTGAGGCAGTTAATTATCACTTTCGCTTTCTACTTTCGTTTCCTCTTTTTTAGCCAAGCGCCATTTTCCGTTCCTTTCACTCCAGATTTTAAACTGCTACTTTTTTTCCTTTAGCCCTCAGCAGGCTTGGATACTTTTAGAAAAATTCCCCTTTAAAAAAAAAATCTCACTTAAAACTCAAGTCATTGCAGGATCTGTTAATAAGGGGTGGGATTGCTCCAGTCGTCTCGCTCTGCCGCTGACAGAGGTCCCTCGGTACGCGGAGCTTCAGCGAAGTAGATGGGGAGCCTTCACACAGAGCACCTTCCAGGGCAAAAAAAAAGACCCTGTAGGTGCTTCTGGGCTTGTGGACCTGTGCTTCGCCGGCTCTAGCCCCCTCCTGAAACAAAAGGGGGATTTTCCGAGCCGCCCAACAGCTGTAGTGCGGCTCTATACGCGCGTCGAAGCCAGCAGCTATTCAAAAGCCGCCCGGCGACGACGAAGTCCCACCCGGAAGTGAGCTGTGGGTAATCTTGCTGAGGCAGCAGAGGAAGTGTCAGCAACAAGACAATACCAGCAGTTAAAAAGGGAGGTAGATGAAATGCCTGTGTCGGAGAGACAGGAAAGAATGCATCCGCCTGCCTCTCCAGCAGTTACATGATCACAGACAAAGAAAATGCTTCCATTGAGGGAGATGCCTAATGGGACGACAGCTGCAGGGTTGCATATCACCACTTTTGTGAATGTGCCCTTAACCTCCAGTGATTTGAGAAATTATAAGAGTAATATGCCATCCCTGCAGGCAGATCCAATTAAGTTGTCTGAGTCATTGGACCTGTTTTTAGGACCCAATTTGTATACGTTTGCAGAGTTGCAACATATTTTGGGTTATTTGTTTTCCCCTGAAGAGAGGGCGCAAATTCGGAAGGCAGCAATGGCATACTGGGATAAAACTCAGGTGGGAGTGGCCCAGACTGTGGCTGCGGATACTAAGTTTCCATTAGTGGACCCCGGCTGGGACAATAATACTGTGGCTGGCCGGGGACAGATGGAAGATTTGAAACGTATAATTCTTCAGGGGGTTAAAACAGCTGTTCCTCAAGGGAAGAACTTGTCTAAAGCCTTTGAGATTGAACAGCTGCGTGATGAGACACCTTCAGTGTTTCTGGAGCGGATTAAGGACAATTTGAATAAGTATTCTGGTCTCTCTCCGGAGACACCTGCTTATGAGTCCTTGATGAAAATGCAATTTGTGACCAGGTCATGGCCAGACATTAAGAGAAAAATTCAGAAGTTAGAGGACTGGTCTGCTTCTGATATTACATCTTTGTTGAAGGAAGCTCAAAAGGTTTATGTGAATAGAGATGAAGCAAAATCTAGACAGAAAAGTCAGATGATGGTGTCTGTTATGAAGGCTGCAAATAAGCCAGGAGAAAGGAAGGAGTCGGGAGGCCGAGGAAGAGGCTTTGTGAGATCGGCTCCGGTGGTAATGAGACCACAGCGTCCTGGTTTAGGGAGAGGTTTGCTCCAGTGGAAAAAGCCTGGTGTTGTAGAAAGTAAGAAGTGTTTTGCTTGTGGAAAGGAAGGGCATTTTGCTAGGACCTGTCCTGAGAAGAGAAGGTCTCAGCGTCTATATACTCTTATGGGAGAGGAAGACGATGATTAGTGGGGTCAGGGGCTTTTGATAGGGGGGTCCCACCAAGAGCCCTTGATAAATTTATTAGTGGGACCAGAGGAGGAAGATCAGGTGTTTTTAATAGATACCGGAGCAACCAGAACTTCAATTTGTAAATTGCCTATGGGTGTGAATCCTACGGGTGCTACTATTAAAATAAGAGGTGTGAAGGGTATACCTTTTGATGTTCCTTTGTTGCCAAAAATGAAACTAAGTTGTGGCAAGCGTGTTATATATTTAGATGTTATATATGTTCCAGAAGCTGGTATAAATCTGTTGGGTTGAGATGGCTTGTCATGTTTCGGATGTGAGCTTAAATTTCCTAGTATAGATGTAAAGTTGAATGTGTTGACTGAGGAACAGGAACGGAAGATTGATCCAATAGTCTGGGAGACTGAAGGAAATAGGGGTATTCTAGATATTCCCCCGTTGATAGTGATTTTGAAGGAAGGAGCTGTTCCTGTGAAGATTAAGCAGTACAATATACCAATAGATTTGAGGAGAGAATTGAAACCAGTTATAGGGAAGTTGTTGGAAGAGGGGTTAATCGAACCAACTATGTCTCAGTATAATACACCTATTTTACCTGTGAGGAAGCCTGATGGTTCTCTTAGAATTGTAAATGATTTAAGAAAAATAAATATGCTTGTTGCTTGCAGACATTCAGTAGTTAGTAATCCATATACGTTATTAAGTCGTATACCCCATAGTCATAAGTATTTTAGTGTAATAGATTTAAAGGATGCTTTTTGGACTTGCCCCTTGGCAAAGGAGTCGAGGGATATTTTTGCTTTTGAGTGGACTGACCCGGATACAAATAGGAGTCAGCAATTTAGATGGTGTGTTTTGCCGCAAGGGTTTTCTGAGAGTCCAAATTTGTTTCAGGCAATTGTTAGAGAGAGTGTTGGAGAAATTTGATGCACCTGTGGGAGTTCAGTTGTTACAATATGTAGATGATTTGTTGCTATCCGGAGAGAAGAGAAATGTAGTTGAGGAGGGAACTAATACTTTATTGAATTTTCTAGGTAGAAATGGCTTGCGTGTGTCTAAAAGGAAATTGCAATATGTTGAGTTAGAAGTTAAGTACCTGGGACATATGATAAGCCAGGGTAGTAAGAGGATAAATCCTGAAAGGATAGAAGGAATATTGACGCAACCTTTGCCAAAAACGAAGAAGGAAGTTAGGAAGCTGCTTGGATTATTAGGGTACTGTAGATTATGGATTGATGAATATACTGATAAGGTTAAATTTTTATATGATAAACTGGCTGAATCTGAACCTTGGATTGTTGTGTGGAAAGAAGGTGATGAGGCTCGGTTAGATGGGTTGAAGAAGGCTTTGAGTCAAGCTCCAGTGTTGAGTTTGCCAGATTTGAAAAAACCATTTCATTTATTTGTAGCGGTAGAGGATGGTATTGCTAAGGGAGTGTTGGCCCAGGCTTGGGCTGGTAAGAAGAAACCTGTAGCTTTTTTGTCTAAGTTAATGGATCCTGTGGTGAGGGGTTGGCCTGTGTGTGTACAAGCTGTGGCTGCTACTGCTATATTAGTAGAAGAAAGTAGGAAATTGACATTTGGTGGTGCGTTGGTAGTGAGTAGCCCGCATCAAGTAAGGACAATTCTGATGCAGAAAGCGCACAGGTGGTTGACGAATTCGAGGCTTCTGAAATATGAAGTGATTTTATTGTCACAGGAAAATTTGGTTCTTTCTACGGATAGGAACCTAAATCCAGCAGAGTTTTTGTCAGGGGAGAGGAAAGAATGGGATTCTGTGGAGCATGATTGTGTTGAAGTAATAGATCTCCAGACGAAGGTTCAAGAGGATTTAGGGGATAGTCCACTAGAGGGTGGTATTAACCTATTTATAGATGGCTCTTCTCGTGTAGTAAATGGAAAAAGGTTGAATGGTTATGCTGTTGTGAATGGAGATACTACGGAGGTATTAGAAGCTGGGAAATTGCCGTCTGAATGGTCTGCGCAGACATGTGAAGTTTTTGCATTGTTACAAGCATTGCATATATTATCAAATGAGGTGGGGAATATTTATACTGATTCTAAATATGCTTATGGGATTTTACATACGTTTGGGAAAATATGGATTGAAAGAGGATTGATTTCGAGTAAGGGGAAGGAGTTAAAACAAATGGCTCTTATTACGGCTGTTTTGAAAGCAGCAGAAGGACCAGCTAAACTTGCAGTTATACATGTTGAAGCACATAAGAGGGGAACTTCTAAGTTAATTTTGGGAAATAAATTAGCAGATGAAGCAGCTAAGGAAGCAGCTTTTGGGGAAGAAGTAGTTATGGTTTTAGTGCCTGCTTTGAATTTTGATGTAAATCCTGTATTCACAGATGAAGAAGAGAAACAAATGACAGATGACGGTGTGAATAAGGTGAATGGGAAATGGATGACAAATGATGGAGTACAAATTCTAAATAAAGCTGTGATGTGGAATGTGATTGAACGAGTGCATGAAGGGACGCATTGGGGAACGCAAGCTTTGGTTGATTTTGTAAAACGTACTTATATGTGTAGGGGAATGTATACTATAGCTATGCAAATAGTAAGGAAATGTATACATTGTGTGAGGATTAATAAGAAAATTATGCGGAAATTACCAAAGGGAGGTAGAGACTTGGCTGTCTGGCCTTTTCAACGAATTCAAGTGGATTATACTGAAATGCCAGCGGTTGGGACTCTTAAATATTTATTAGTTATAGTGGATCATTTAACTGGATGGGTGGAAGCTTTTCCTTGTGCGAAAGCGAATGCTCAAATGACTGAAAATTATTTTAGAACAATTAATCCCACGATATGGGTTGATTGAATCTATTGATAGTGATAGAGGTACACATTTTACTGCACAGGTGGTTAAGAAGGTTATGGAACAATTAGGAATTGATTGGCAATTACATGTGGCATTCACGCCCACTTCTACTGGACGCTGTGAGAGCTAATCAAACAATTAAATCAACTTTGAAGAAATTGATGTTGGAATTGCAGTTAACCTGGACTAAATGTTTGCCTCTAGCTCTGTTGAGGATACAAACTAGTCCTAGGAAGGATTTGGGGGTGTCTCCGTATGAAATGATGTTTGGATTACCATATACGGGGAAAGTTGGGATGCCTAGGATTGAATTGAAGGATGTTTTTCTGAGAAAATATATACAAGGACTGTCCCAGTGTTTTTCTTTTTTAAGGTCTAAGGGACTATTGGCGCAGACCCCACCGCTTGATTTCCAAGTGCATGATTATAAAAGTGGAGACTGGGTCCTGATTAAAGCTCTTACAGAGAAGAAGCTGCAGCCTGTGTGGGAAGGACCGTTCCAAGTCTTGTTGACTACTGAATCGGCTGTGAGGACCAAGGAGTGTGGTTGGGTGCATTATTCCAGAGTTAAAGGACCGGTGGCTCCCCCTAGTGGATGGACAGTTGATACAGCGCCTACGAATCCTCTTAAACTGACTTTTCATCGACAAACCATAGACGAGTGAGGATCGTCAGATGGAACAAGAGATTTTTATTTGGTTGGGTGTAGTGATTATTTTTATTGTATTCTTAATTGTATTGAGAAAAGATATTATTGCTTGGGTTAAATCTATGTTTTGGTTTCCAGTGGATGTAAGCTCCCCTCGACTGATTGAAGATTTGGAGGTACAGTATTAGCCTTCTCTTCTAAAGGTATTGTTGGGGGTGGGCCTAGTTCATTAGGAATAATGGGGTCTATTGTGGTGGCAATGATAGTTTTTTTTTTTATTGAAAAAGTTTTACAATAAAAAATTTTCCCCCCCTTTTTTCACCCCTACCCCCGCCCCCACCCTCCCATCCCCCCCAACCTCCCCCCAACCCCACCCCCTCCCTCCCCATCCCACCCCTGACTTCCGCTACACATTTCTTAAGAAAGGAAAACAGCAAAAATTTATAACAACAAGAAAAGCAAATACTATTATATATTCAATTCTAAATTGAGAGGAAGAGAAAAGAAAGAAGGAAAAGAATTAAAAAAAAATGAAAAAAATAAAAATAAAAAAAAAATAAAATAAAATAATACAAAAAAAAAGCCCATAAGCATAGATATTTGTCTAAAATTAACAATATTGTAATAAGAAAAACACCAGAAAAAATAGCCATTATAATATTTAACCCAATTTAAAGACAGAAAGAAAGAAAAATAAAAGAAACATTACTAACATTACTAATCATATGCCGTACTCGATCGCTCCAAAATTATATAACTTCCTTATTCATATTAGATAATGCCACATAGTTTAATCCGAACTACTCCCCCTAATTCAAAAACACAAAAATCCCCCCTTCAAAGAAAAAAAAACATAAAACATACAATATAATATAATTATACATATATTGTTATAATTTTCCATAGCTCGAATTATAATCTTCTCTTCCTCCTGATTGAAGTTAATTCTTCTTTCTTCACCTATATCCAATTCCAATACTCTTCATCTTCTATCTGCCCCCATCAGTAAGACAAAACATTCCACATAAACCCCCCGTGTGACTTTATATAGATAACATCCAACCACGAAGATATTCACTCCTCTAGGTAGAATCATTCAAACTAACGTATTCTATTTCAACAAGAAAAAACCCAATGCAGCTCCACCAAACCTTGAGAACAAAAAAATCTAAAAGAAGAAAAAAAATCCTAGAGACTGCATTCCCAGATGTTCTTGTGAAACTGTTTCAAATCCTGCCACCCTTTGTCATTCACTCCTGGTTGTAAGACGTTTTCATTTCCATTCTTTCCTCTTGGATGATAAATTCCAAAAAAAACTATGATAGGGTAATCACAAAACGCTGCTTCTATATAGATAGCATCCAACCACGAAGATATTCACTCCTCTAGGTAGAGACATTCAAACTAACATATTCTATTACAACAAGAAGAAACCCAATGCAGCTCCGCCAAACCTTAATAACAAAAAAATCAAAAAAAGAAGAAAGTCCTAGCAACTGCATTCCCAGATGTTCTTATAAAACTGTTTCAAATCCTGCCACCCTTTATTATTCACTCCTTCTGGTTGTGAGATATTTTCATTTCCATTCTTTCCTCTTGGATGATAAGTTCCAAAAAAAAAACTATGATAGGATAATCACAGAACGCTGCTACCATTGCAGCCATCTGTTAAACTTGCTCAAGATGTTGAATCCAGTTCAAAATAATAAAAGAAACTCCAAATCAGGATGAAGACTTTATAATCCATAAGTCCAAATCAGTATAAGCTTTAAGAATTTTATGACCATTTTCCAAAATTTTCCATGCTTTCTGATAACAGCTGTATCTGGTGAAGGACTTTACGACACTCATTAGTTACCACTTGAATTTCCTCGTTAAATTCTGGTTCCTGCTGCTCGATATCACCATCCTTTTCTTGCGGAGTGTTGGACCTCTGCTGCTGATCATCTTGAATTATAGTATTTTTTAAATCTTGCTCCAGCAGTTCAAGGTCTGGTGCTCCTAGTCTAGGTTCACTGGTGTACTCTATTTTTCCATCTGAAAAGTCCATAGTAAGATCCTCCGAGAAACCAGATTTCACTCCTTGTACTTTTAACATTCTTTGATTCATTCTTTGAGTCTCATCCTTCTGTTTACCTTTTACAAACTCTCTTTCTTGCTTCTTATTCTTAAGATATTCCGAAGCTCCCTTAAAAATATTTTAATAAAAATGTTCCGCTTTTTCAATAGTATTCAAACAATATCTCACGCCATGATATCTAAAAATTATGCCAACTGGTAAATCCCATCTAAATGGGATATTACTTTTCTTCAATTCCTTAGTTAAGAAAGCAAATTCTTTCCTATTCTTTAGAACCTTCGGTGGTAACTCTTTAAAGATATTAATTTGTTCACCTTCTACCTGCACTCTGGCAGAATAGGACCTTTGTAAAATGTCATCTCTCAGCCTTTTATCAGTAAAGTAAACAACAACATCTCTGGGTAAATTCCTTTGTTTGGCTGCTCGTGAGTTGACTCTATAAACTTTCTCTATACAACCAAGAATTATCTCATCCTCTAGCTCTAGTAATTCAGCAAAGACCTTTGCAGTAATTGCTTTTAAATCTCTCTGGTTTTCTTTAATACCTCTTACTCTGATTGCTGAAGCCATAGTTTTGATTTGAAGCAAGATAATATCATTCTGTATAGTCTGATTACGAATCTCAGCTTCCACAAACCTTTCTTGTATTTCTTGAATCTGGGAGCCAAATTTACTGCTAATTTCGGTTACTTTCTCCTCCATTTCAATCACCACATTTGAAAGATCTGAAATTACTTTAACAATAGTTTGACTTAATTGGTCATGCTTTCCAGCAATCAAATCGACAAGATTCTTCTGTGAGTTTTTGATTTTGTCAACTACGCTCGGTAAAGAAATTGTTATAAGTTCTTTTAAGTCCCCTTCTGCCAATCCAGACAATTGCATCATCTCAGCTTTGTTCTTCAGCTGGCTCAAGGGGGAGCCCCCCCTTCCTTTAGTCATCTTTACTTTACTTTAAATTACTTTACTTTGCTTTACTTTATTTTACTTTACTTTACTTTACTTTAATCTTTTTTTTTAAAAAAAAATATATATCAAAAAAAAAAAAGAAATTCTTCTTACTTTAAGTGACTCTCCCATAGCAGAGTATTCATTTCAAAACCTCCGTTTTCAGTCACTCTGGCATTTCTTCAATTAAGACCAGTCGCCATCTTAAAAGACTTTCTTAGAAACTTTCACTTCTCTTCCTCTCCTTCCCCCCTCTTCTCATTCCTCTTCCAAAAAATCAATAAAAAATCAGTAAAAAAAATCCATACTTGCTTCGTCTTTTCTTGTTTCTTTTTCAGCTTGTTCCATAAACGCTTCAGCTGTGGTGTTGCTTCCAGCGTCTAGCTCCGCTAATTAACTAATTAGCGGAGGACAGTCTCGACGCGGAGCATTCTCTGGAGGTATGGAGGGGGCCATCCTTCTGAGCCCTCCCCAGGACAAACGACACGATCCTGGGGCGACTCAGGGGGCCCAGCCTCACCCCCAGAAGCTCTGCCTGCTCCTCCCGCTGAGGAGCAGGTTGTTCGAGCCGCCTGCCAGCTGTGAGGCGGCTCTAACGCGCCAAGAAGCCGGCGGGCATGGAGGAGCCCGCCGCCGACGAGGAAGGCGCCACCGGAAGTCCACTATCTCTTATTTTAATAAGCGTGCTTGCTGTTATTGTGATTAGTTGTGATTTGCTGTATATAGTATGCTGGAATCACCTCTTCCTCAAAAAGACAGGTGCTGAATCTAAAATCATTGACTGTGACAGAGAGCAGTACAAAACTTCTGTAGATATTTAAGCCAGGGAGTGAGCTCTCTGTGGAGCTGCTCTAGCTCTAAGAATGTGGATATTGTATTAACAAATAAGAGGTGGTTCTGTGAGATACCTAAGACTAATATAGTCTTTTTAGTTTTTTTATTGGTGCAGACAGGTTTGGGAATTTTGGATGTGTTGTCTAGTTATCCTTTAACATGGCAGCAATTATGTTTCCATACTAACCTTGAGCATCGATATTCTCTTATAGATGCCCCACTAACCCTAATAGATGGTATTGAGGAAGCTGATATATGTATTAAATCAACTTTTGATGAGGGTGTACCATTGGGGAAATATGCTAAATGCAATCGTACATATGAAATAACGCCTCAATTTATAGATCTTGCTAATAGGATGGAGTTTTTATATACGCAATGTTATGAAAAATATGGTAATTATTCACCTTCATATAAAGGGTTTCGGATTTTAGAGGAAGGGTTTCATTTCCCATATTTTGAGCTGAAGGCTCCCTCTAAGTTAGTGTTCTTTTGTGGAAATATTGCATTGCCTAAGTTACCTTTGGTATGGAAGGGGCGGTGTACAGTTGGTTATGTGACCTCTCCTTTTCGATATACCCGAAGTATTATGGAACTGAAAAATAAGGAGGGGAATGTATTTTTGGATTTAATGAAAGTGGCCTTGAACAGTTCTTCTTTTTGTGTAAAAGGTGAAACAACTGTCTCTGATATTATGGCTACTTGTTTTGTGGGAGTGCCTGTACCTGGAAAGTTTTTATTTGAGGAAGCCCGCATTACTATAGAGCCAAATAATTTTAATTTATCACATCTTATTACTTTGTTTGGAAGTCCTCAGAAACCAACGAAGTGGACTAATCAGAAAAAGTTAATCATTGAGTTGAAATCAATATTGCCAGCTTATGATTGTATAGTGTACAAGCATCCGGAGAAGCGGTTGGAAAAGGTAATATATGTTCCTGTGCCTAATGAGAAAGTTTTTCATTGTTCCAAAGTAGAGGAAATAGAAGCTTTGGGCCAGGTATTGTATTTACCTAAAGGGTGGTTTCTCTTTTGTGGCTTGTATGCTTATGCTTATATTCCAGCACATGCTATAGGTGGTCCTTGTACTATTGGCCGTTTGACCACTGTAATGGCTGTTGCTCATTTGAAGGATATTAATCAGAAGACTAAATTTTATTATGAGATGATGAGTTCTAGTTTGTACCATGCGACACCTACGAAGGTGGCTGTGAAGGTGACTGCCCATGATGACGTACAACCAGTTGATGGACATGAACATCAAGAAGGTCATAACCCTGTACATGAACCTCATCTGATTATACATGCTCCTACTGGATCTGTTAAATGGCCTGTGGTACCGATAGAGTCTTATGATCATTTTGAAAATGAGGGATATAGAGGAATTTATAGGGGTAAGAGAGATATACACCAATGGCAGTTTGATAATACTTGTAGTGATGATGTGGTGGTGTTGAATAAAGTTCAAGCTGGTTTTTTGGGAATGTTTCCATGGTTGTCTACTCAATATAATCAATATCAAATTGGGCATTTAGCTTGTGCGTTAGCTAAAAGTATAAATGAAACCTCATCTGCTATTGCTGCTTTAGCTGATGAAATGGGTGAGATTAGAAAATCTTTATTACAAAATAGAGTAGCTATAGATTATATGTTATTAAGGATGGGCCATGGATGTGAAGACTTTGACGGACTTTGCTGTTTCAATATATCCGATAAATCTCAATTTATTGAGTCTAAGATAAAATCTTTACATAATATAACTACTCACTTACCATATATGTCGGAAAATACTGCTTTTAAGGGTATGTGGGAAACGTTAACTTCTTGGTTACCCAATTTTGGATGGTTAAAGGAATTGTTTATGGGAATTATACTTATTATAGTTGTAGGCTTTATATCGTTTCTTTGTATTAAATGTGTACCTGTGCGTTGTAGCTGTTGGAAGCTTTGGTGGAGCTGCTGCTGCAAGAAGACGAAGAATAAGAAGCTGTCTGGTGAAATGAGGGGTACTTTGGGTAGAAGGGAGGTTTCTATTATGTTGCAAGATATTCACAATTTACAGGAATAAATTGATCTAAAGGGAAAGGGGGGATTGAGAGAAATATGATTATTATTCCTGTAAAGGTAGAACCAAAGTTACGCCATTTTAAGTGCTTTCTGTTACCTTGTTTAACCTTATTATATAACTGGGCGAAGGGGTTATAATGACCTTTTGCTGATTTAATTATTTTAAGGGAACTATGTATTATGTAGTTGTTTTGACGGAAATCAATGTTCTTAAGTGTTCTGGGAAAATGCTGATTTAAGGATGTCTTAATGAGGTTGTTTTTAAGTTTGTCTGTTCTAGGAAAGGGAAGTGCGCATTTGATATGTTTGGGGTATCTTTGCTGGGAAGTTGGGGAGTTTCCAGGGTGGAACTTGTATTACACATATATTATATAAATCTGTAACCAATTCTCAGGGGATGTTTTTATGTAACTTGATGTATTCTGATGGATGTATAAATACCACGTGAGTGGAATTTGCCTCTTGTCATATGCCCGCTTTGCGTGCAGAATGACCCTTTGCAAAGTATATTTTTCTGTACACGTTTTTATATCTCTGTTTTTGCAATTTATTCAATAAAGGTTTTTTTATTTCATGGATGAGGTCTTCTTGATTCTCACAGGGCCCAACAGTTTCGAGGTGTGGACGGACCATAAAAATCTTAAGGCTTTACAGACACCCAGACGCCTATCACCAAAACAGGTCCAATGGGCACAATACTTTCAAAGGTTCCATTTCACCTTCAAGTGTTTCCCACCTGGGAGGAACTTCCTAGCTGACGCATTATCACGTATGCCACAGTACCATAGCTGCAGGGTGGAGGTGGTACAGGCTATCATCCCGCCATATCAACAGGTAGGCCGAGTGGCCGGGGCTGATATACGGGAATGCCTCACTGAGGAGCTAAAAATGGCGTTGATAAATGACCCATGGTTAAAGGGGAATCAAGGGCTGTGCATGATGCAAAATGGAGTAGCATGGAAAGGGGACAAAATATATATCCCAATGGCCCTTCGGGTCATGGTCCTACAATGGTGCCATGAAGTCAAACTGGCTAGCCACTTCGGGTTTCTTAAAACCTTATATCTCACCAAACAGCAATTCTGGTGGCCTCATATGAGGGCAGAGACAGAGGAATATGTCCAGAGCTGTCTGATTTGTGCCATGACGAAAGCACAACCTGGAAAACCACTCGGCATATTACAGAAAGTGGCTAACCCCATTCGTCCATGGGAGGAGATTGCCATGGACTTTGTGGTAGATCTACCTGATAGTAACAGGAACACGGTTATATGGACTGTAATAGATTTATTTTCGAAGCAGGTCCATTTTATACCCTGTGGGGGAATCCCTTCAGCATGGAGACTAGCTAAGTTATTCATTGAACATATCTATCGCCTCCATGAAGTACCTCGATGTATCATCTCAGATAGAGGGGTTCAATTTACCACCAGATTTTAGCGTGATTTCATCCGGCTGATCGGCTCCACCCAGGGGCTAAGCTCTGCATTCCATCCTAGCACCAATAGAGTGGCTGAAAGAGCTAATGCCATGATTGAACGCTACTTGAGATGCTACATCGACTACCAACAGAAAACCTGGGCTAGCCTCCTTCCCTTTGCAGAGGTGGCGTATAATAATGCGGTTCGTGGGAGTGCTGGATTCACCCCCTTTCGGGTAGTTAACGGGATTGAATTCGTAGCCATACCTGAGTGATGGGCATGAATGACCCCCCAAACCCCAAAACCCTGAAGGAGTGGGCCGATACAATACCTGATGTCTGGGATTCAGTCAAAAAGGCATTACAGAAAGCAGTTGAAATGTATAAGAAACAAGCTGACAAAAAACGGATAATGCCAAAACCCTTTAAGGTCAGGTATATGGTATACCTCTCAACCAAATATATCAAATTAAGGGTGCCCTGCAAAAAATTAGGACCAAAATACCTGGGCCCGTTCCAGATTATTCAAGTAATCAACCCTGTAACAGTAAAATTGAAGCTCCCATCCCTTCTGGGCCGCATACACCCCGTATTTCATAGCAGTTTGCTGAAGCCTGTAGAATCCCATAAAATGAGACACATACCAAGCCTTCCCGGAGCCGTGGGAGGGGATCACTATGAGATAGACAGCATTCTCGAGTCGCGATTGCATCGGGGCAAACTCCAGTATCTGGTCCGGTGGAAGGGGTACTCAGTCACTGATGCATCCTGGGTACCCAGCAGGGATGTGAACACCAACCAACTCTTACGGCGATTCCACCGCTGTCATCCAGACAAGCCGAGGGGAGGGGGGCACAGGGCACGTGCCAGAGCACGCGGGCTAATGTATCTTTGTTCTGTCTTTTAGGTGGACCCGTGATAGAGGGGAGCCTCCTATCGAGCATCTACAAAGCAGGGTGTCGAGCCCAATCCTTGGGCTCGCCACAATTGGGGGGGACAAAGCGGGAGTAGCGGAGGCGAAGGCAGCAATACCTGGCAGAGGTGTAATCTACCAGCACTTGTCCTGGATCGCGGGAGACGCCAAAGAGCCCATGCACCTCTTGAATGAACACTGGCCTGGAAGGCCGCCAGGGAAATAGCCTGACATACTCCTTAGTCATCTATGTCAGATGTTAGCTGCTGGGGTGTAGAGGTAGGTCAAAGGTTGTAGTGCCAGGCTAAGAGCAGCACACTGCCTTAGCTCATGTGCTGTGGATCTTGCCTGCTTGTATGATCTCATTTTGGCTCTGATCTGTATTATCTCACCTTCAGAGGATGGCATCTTGAGAGGGGGGGTGAATAGTTTCTACTAATTAGAACACTGTTGCTGTCCTTCCTTTTTGTCTGCTTGTAAAAACTGTATAAAAAATAAAGCTCCCTACGAGAGCGGGAGAGACATCTTTGATCAGAGCAAAAGCCTGGACCTCTGATTTACAACATCTCGCGCCCAAAGCAGGGACACCCTCCGTGGGCAGCAACACCCTTAACATACTTATCATCATCTGGATAAATAGACCCCTGGTGCACCTTTCATCCTAAGGGATCCCTAGTGGTAAGTATGGGCTGTAATCTGTCTCAATATCAGCAAACGCATGTGCAGGAACTCAGATTCCTTTTGCACAAGTCTGGCGTTACAACGTGCAAGACTGACATAAGGAAACTGATAGTTGAGATAGGGAAAGATTGTCCCTGGTACCCGGAATGGGGGTCGCTTCGTTTACGGGACTGGACAAGGATAGGACATATGTTACATCTTGAACCTTGGGCTCCTGTGCAAATATTACATCAATGGTACCAATGCTGTCAAGCAATAGAAAAATATGGCTCTGATGCTTTGGAAGGGCAACAATTAACTACAAGCCCTCCACCTGATTATGATAAAGTTAAAATTGTCACCCCAAAACCATCTTTAATTGAACCATCAGCTCCTTCTGAAGGAGCTGGTTATATTGCATCCCCACGGCCACTGTACACCCCCATTAGGCAGATTTTAGAGAAAGTTAGAAAAAAGGGGGGGAGGGGGAAATATAGAAGAAATTGCTGATATGCTTTCTGTTTGTCCAGTGCATGTTACGGGCCAATTAGATCAGAATGGGGCTCAAATAGTGGAATATCGTCCTTTGTCTTATGCAATTTTAACAGAACTTAGAAAAGGAATTAAGAGATATGAGGTTGGGAAGTACTTATATGCAGGGAATGTTAGAAGCCTTGATGAAAAATCATATTTTAGTACCTGAAGATTGGAAAACTACCCTTTGCATGTTGCTTACTCCAGAGCAATATGTAGTTTGGGATAGTGAATTTAGACATCAATGTGCCATGCGTGCCCTCCACTCGGGAGGAGCATTTATTCCTGATCAATTGTATGGATCTGGTCCTTTTGCTCCAGTTGATGCTCAGGTTATTCTGCCAGCAGCCACTTTACAAGTTTCTTCTGAATGTTCTTATTGAGCCTTTGGAAAAGTGCCTGTTTCTGGCAAGCCTTCTCTAATATCAGGCAGAAGGCTAATGAACCATATCCTGATTTTATTAACAGATTACAGGATGCTTTACAGCGACAGATAGACAATCCTGAAGCTCAAAATGAGTTGTTGATGAGGCTGGCAAAAGACAACGCCACTTCTGTGTGTCGAAGGGCAATTGGGAAAAGATCCTGATTTGGCAGATATGATTAAAGCATGTAGGAACATTCTCTTTTCAAACCAATTTGCTAGCAGCTGCTTTATCATAAGGCAGCAAACCTCAAGGAAAATTGTGGAAAACCTGGTCATTTTAAAAGAGAGTGTCAAAATCTGGGGGCGGGGGGGGGGTATGTCTGCAACATCTCACCCTCCCTTTCATCAGGGATCAAAGCCGAAAACAAAATGCCCGAAGTGTCAGAAAGGTTATCATTGGGCAAGTGAATGTCACTCGGGGTTGGGAAATGGCCAGCCGGGCCAGTCTCTGGCCCCAGTCCAAACAGAGACAATAAACCAACAATAGAAAATACTCCTGCAGCTACAAAAGTTAGTGCTGGTATTGATTTAATCCTGCAGGAGGAAGTGAATTTCAAATTTCCTGGGGAGGTTCAAGTAATTCCATCCCAATTATCAAGCCCTTTAACAGAAAATTATGTAGGACTTGTCCTCCCATGATCAAGAATGGGTAAAAAAAGGTATCTTTGTCATTCCTGGAGTGATAGATTAGGATTACACCGGGATTATTTATGTTCAATTGTGGACCAATTTGCCCCAAACTTTGCCCATTTATACTAGCCCTACTCAACTCCTGCTTTTGCCTTATTTTGTCCCGGCAGTGGGAGAGCAAAAGGAGAGAGGGACAGGTGGCTTTGATTCTACTGACCCAGCCACTTCTATCATAGCTGCCATTACTACCCTGATAACATCCCAACAGCCTCATCAGATCATTGTGTTGCAGGGTAAGCCCTTTGAGGGTATTTTGGACACAGGAGCGGATGTTTCAGTGATCTCTGCCAAGCAGTGGCCTGCTACCTGGTCAACTGAGCCCTGCCCAAATGTGTGGGGTGTGGGGGGTTGACAAAGTGCACGTCAAAGTGCAGAATTTATTTCAACTCACTTGCCTAATTCAGATTTGGTCATTCAGGTCCGCCCTTTTGTATTATATATTCATGTCAGCCTTGGGGGGGGGGCAACCTACTCAGTAAATTGGGGGCCACCCTCACTTTGGAGGACAGAAATTACTGCCCTCCCGCTGACTTGGATGGTTAAAGAGCCGGTGTGGATTGATCAATGGTCTATGTCACATGAAAAATTAACGGCTCTCCACCAGTTAGTACAAGATCAGCTGCTTGCGGGTCATGTTGTCCCATCCACTAGTCCATGGAATACACCTGTGTTTGTGATAAAAAAGAAAAGTGGCAAATGGCATTTTTTACATGATCTTTGAGCCATGAATGCATGTATTCAACCTATGGCCCCCTTGCAGTGCGGGACACCAAATCCTAATCTGATTCCCCAAGATCATGAGTCATCGACTTAAAGGATTGTTTCTTTTCTATTCCTTTATGTCCCTCTGATCAGGAAAAGTTTGCATTTACAGTACCTGCGGTGAATCATTCAGAACCCAATAAATGCTATCACTAGACGGTTTTACCACAGGGAATGTTGAATAGTCCCACATTATGTCAATTTTATGTTGCTAAGGCATTAGCCCCTTTTTGCAAACGTCATCCATTGGTTTTGGTATATCATTATATGGATGACATTTTAATTGGAGCACCAAAAATACAATCTAACTGGCTTTCTGAAATACAGAATTATTTATTTGTCTATGGATTGCAAATTGCCCCAGAAAAAATACAGCTGCATGCTCCTTATCTGTATTTAGGACATAAAATGTTGCAGTCTTTTTCTGCTCCAGCTTTTCCTCATTTAAAGTTACTCAAAGTTATTTCCTTAGTAAATTTGCAACAATTGCTGGGTACTATTAATTGGGTCCGCCCATATTTTTCTCTACCTACACATTTACTTAGTCCATTATTTGAATTATTGACTAAAGGAAAAAAGCCAGGAGATTTAATTATAGTTCCATCTGTAGTATGTGCTACAGTTGAGAAAATTAATAACATCTTGAGTACTCAGTTTGTGGATCGAATCCCTCATAGAGATTGTCAGTTATCTCTGTTAATATTTCCTACTAGTAAACTACCCACAGGAGTATTGGCTGTTTTAGAACAGCAAAAAGTATATTGTATTGAATGGCTTTATTTGCCTCATACACCAATTCAAAATGTTTTGCCTTTTATCCAAGCCATTGCTGAAATTATAACCTTGGGGCGAACTCGAGCTTGTCGAAGAAATGGAACTGATTTAATAAATATTGTTCTTTCTATTTCAAAATCTGACTTTCACTTTTATTTTCAGAATAATTTATCTCTTCAGTGTGCTCTAACTGACTATGTAGGTTGTATTTCATATCATCTGCCTACTTCTTCCTTTCCTGTTTGCTCATTGCTTTCTCCTTCTCCACTATCGCAAGCTCTTACTGTTTTTTCTGATGGAGGACGAACGAGAGGAGCAATTGCTTACAAGGATCCTCATGATGACATCTGGAAAGTACCTTACACTGCAGGTCAGTCCTCACCTTAACGCTCAGAATTGTCTGCTGCTATCTTAGCTTTCCACACTTTTTCTCAACAGCATTTTAATCTGATCTCTGACTCTCAGTATGTGTGTCAATTTATTTTTAATCTTCCAGGTGCTTATATCACGCCCAGTATTGACTCCAATCTTATGGCCCTATTTCTTACTTTACAGCAATTACTACAAGGCAGGAAGCATTTGTATTTTGTCTCTCACATACGCAGTCATTCATCCCTTCCTGGGCCTCTTTCTGAAGGCAACGGTCATGCTGATGCTGCTGTTCATGTTTTACCTACTTTGTTTACAGATCCATTTTTAGTCATTCTTTTTTCCATCAAAATGCCAGGGAGCTGGCACAAGCTTGCCACATTCCACTAGAGAGTGGAATGTGGCAAGACCTGAGGTGGCGCAGTGGTTAGAGTGCTGTACTGCAGCTACTTCAGCTGACTGCTAGTTCAGCAATTCAGCAGATCAAATCTCACCGGCTGAAGGTTGACTCAGCCTTCCATCCTTCTGAGATGGGTAAAATGAGGACCCAAATTGTTGGGGGCAATATGCTATTTAGTATACTGTCTTTGGTGTAAGCCACCCAGAGTCCTTGGAGACTGGGCGGCATAGAAATATGATTAATAAAAAAAAATAAAAATAAAATAGAGCAAGCTAAGCAAATTGTTTCATCCTGTCCCCAATGTTCTGGGGCATCCCCCTCAGGGGACACAAAAGTTAATCCCTGTGGTTTCACCTCTAATCAATTATGGCAAATGGATGTTACCCATGTTCCTTCTTTGGCTCCTTGGAAATATATTCATTTATCTATTGCTACCTATTCTAGAGCGATTTGGGCTACCCCTCAACGAGGGGAAACAGCTAATCATGTTATTTCTCATCTTTTTTCAGCCATTACAGCTCTGGGTAAGCCCTCTTCTTTAAAAACAGAGAATGGGCCTGCCTATTCTTCACAGGCTTTTTTGCAATTTTGTACAACCTGGAATATTGTTGTTACTCATGGTCTTCCCTATAATTCCACAGGTCAAGCCATTGTGGAACGTGCTAATACAGTCAGGTCCAGAAATATTGGGACATCGACACAATTCTAACATCTTTGGCTCTATACACCACCACAATGGAGTTGGAATGAAACAAACACAATGTGCTTTAACTGCAGACTGTCAGCTTTAATTTGAGGATATGAACATCCAACTCAGGTGAACGGTGTAGGACTTACAGCAGTTTGCATATGTGCCTCCCACTTGTTAAGGGACCAAAGGTAATGGGACAATTGGCTTCTCAGCTATTCCATGGCCAGGTGTGTGATATTCCCTCATTCCCTCAATTTCAATGTGCAGATAAAAGGCCCAGAGTTCATTTCAAGTGTGCTATTTGCATTTGCAATCTGTTGCTGTCAACTCTCAAGATGATATCCAAAGAGCTGTCACTATCAGTGAAGCAAGCCATCATTAGAGGAGCCTGAGTAGCGTAGGGGAGTAATGCCTCCTTCAAAGGCAGCATTTAAGATCCAGCTGCTGCAATTACTGGCGAGTTCAATCCCAGGCAGGCTCAAGGTCAACTCAGCCTTCCATCCTTTATAAGGTGGGTAAATTGAGGACTCAGTTTGTTGGGGGCAATAAGCTGACTTTGTATAAATATAAATATACAAAAGTATGAAGGCTATTGCTTAACGCATTGTAAGCCGCCCTGAGTCTCCGGAGAAGGGCAGCATATAAATCAAATTTAAAATTTAAAAAAAAAATTAGGCTGAAGAAACAAAACAAAACCATCAGAGAGATAGCAAGAACATTAGGCGTGGCCAAAACAACTGTTTGGAACATTCTCAAAAAGAAGGAATGCACCGGTGAGCTCAGCAACACCAAAAGACCCGGGAGACCATAGAAAACAACTGTGGTGGATGACTGAAGAATTCTTTCCCTGGTGAAGAAAACACCCTTCACAAAAGTTGGCCAGATCAAGAACACTCTCCATGAGGTAGGTGTATGTGTGTCAAAGTCAACAATCAAGAGAAGACTTCACCAGAGTGAATACAGAGGGTTCACCACAAGATGTAAACCATTGGTGAGCCTCAAAAACAGGAAGGCCAGATTAGAGTTTGCCAAACAACATCTAACAAAGCCTTCACAGTTCTGGAACAAGGTCCTGTGGACAGATGAGACCAAGATCAACTTGTACCAGAGTGATGGGAAGAGAAGAGTATGGAGAAGAAAAGGAACTGCTCATGATCCTAAGCATACCACCTCATCAGTGAAGCATGGTGGTGGTAGTGTCATGGTGTGGGCATGTATGGCTGCCAATGGAACTGATTCTCTTGTATTTATTGATGATGTGACTGCTGACAAAAGCAGCAGGATGAATTCTGAAGTGTTTCGGGCAATATTATCTGTTCACATTCAGCCACATGCTGCAGAACTCATTGGACGGCGCTTCACAGTGCAGATGGACAATGACCCAAAGCATACTGCAAAAGCAACCAAAGAGTTTTTGAAGGGACAGAAGTGGAATGTTATGCAATGGCCAAGTCAATCACCTGACCTGAATCCCATTGAGCATGCATTTCACTTGCTGAAAACAAAACTGAAGGGAAAATGCCCCAAGAACAAGCAGGAACTGAAGACAGTTGCAGTAGAGGCCTGGCAGAGCATCACCAGGGATGAAACCCAGTGTCTGATGATGTCTATGTGTTCCAGACTTCAGGCTGTGATTGTCTGCAAAGGATTTGCAACCAAGTATTAAGAAGGGAAAGTTTGATTTATGATTATTATTCTGTCCCATTACCTTTGGTCCCTTAACAAGTGGGAGGCACATGTGCAAACTGCTGTAAGTTGTACACCGTTCACCTGAGTTGGATGTACATACCCTCAAATTAAAGCTGACAGTCTGCAGTTAAAGCACATTGTGTTTGTTTCATTCCAACTCCATTATGGTGATGTACAGAGCCAAAGATGTTAGAATTGTGACGATGTCCCAATATTTCTGGACCTGACTGTAGGTCCTTTAAGGACTGCCTTCACAAACAAATAAAAAAGGAGGGCTCTTGGGTCCCAAATTTGTCATGGGTAACACAACAGGTTACAAAAGTTTTATTTCCTTTGAATCAATTGAATTTTTCAATTTCTAATTCAACCACTTATCAGAGGCATTTTCAACAAAAAACAAGTTTGCCTCCTCTGGTATATTATAGAGCATTACCAGATAAAACATGGTTAGGATCGGTCCCTTTAATTACTTGGGGGCGTGGCTATGCTGCTGTGCTTACTTCTACAGGACCTTTGTGGGTTCCAGCACATTGTGTTCGCCCAGCCAAGGATGTCATGGCACCAACCCCTAAACCCTATCCCAGAGATGGCAAAGGTGACTCTACAGATGGCACAGCGACCAATCCGATCCCGTGGTGCCAGTCATCCAGTGACATGGGGAGATGTGAAGAATTTGACCATCAAAGTGCAGGCAGTACTGCACCAGCAACAAGTGGAACAAACACCCGAGAATTTGTGCACTGCCATTTTTGCGGTTTTAACTGCCAATTCCTTAGTCATAATTTGTTTGTGCTTGATTGTTAATAACTGTACTTTGGCAACAGCAGCTGTCATCCCACCTAAACATTCTCTTGAACAACAGATGAAACAAAACTTATGGGTGCAGCTTGCAAACATCACAAAAACTGATGCCTTTTGTTTGTCTGAAGCTTATGATATGGAAAATTTGCTTTCTACATGTTTAATCCCTGTTTGTACCCCTACTACTGTAATTCAGAACCATACTGGCTTGGGTAGGTATTTGTTAGAAGGGCACTATAACTATAGGACTATAGCTAGTTGGGGGGTAGCTGCATATTATCCACCTCCTAACGCAATTGATTTCCATACTCCAGTGGTGGCGGTCCCTGAAAATGTAACATGTGTAAAAATGGTTAATTGTACTTCTTCAAGCAAAAATCCTCACTGTCTTCACATTAGTTCTCCTGTCTTAATCTGTACAGCTTTTGAAGAGGCTTCCTTTAATTTTCCTCATGTTTGGCTACCGCAAGGGTGGTTTTTTACATGTGGTCAAGAAACCTTTAATTATATTCCTGCTAATATTAGTGAAGCGCAGTGTTGTCTTAGCCGGTTGATTCCTGTTTTGCTTTCTAAACAACTTCACTCGAGCCATATTTGGCGTGGGGTCAACCTAGATGACACTTGTGACTCTCAAATAGCTTTACTTAATCAAGCAGAATATATAGCATTGGCTGTATCTATGGTGGGTGTGCCAGCACTTGCTGCGCGTGCTCATCTGAATCTTAATGCTATTGCATGTAATCTAGCAAAAACCATTAATGCCACTTCTTCAGCGATTTCAGCAATCAGTCATGAGCTGCAAGCTTTTAGAAAAGCTATTCTTCAAAATCATGCTGCTGTTGATTATTTGCTTCTACGCCACCATTTGGGTTGTGGAAGTTTTGAAGGACTTTGTTGCTTTAACATTTCAGATGAGTCACGGAACATTTAGCATCAACTTAACATTTTACATAATTTGGCCTCTGATTTAAAAATTGATACTTTAGGATCTTGGTGGGAAAGCCTTTGATCTTGGTTACCTACAGGCTTATTGGGAAACATCCTGTTATTCAGTCATCATTTGTGCTATTTTAATTGGTGGGTGCTGTTTTGTTCAGCGTCTTCCCTCTTTTTGTAACATATGTATTACTGCATTTCGCCCCAAACCCCCTCTTAGGTTGCCTCAGGGTCAGGTTTATGCCTTGTATAAGCACCTGCAGGGATATTCCTCTCCTGATTATGATTACGATGCCCTGACAAACAAAACAGAGTGGAATGTAGAGGTAGGTCAAAGGTCGTAGTGCCAGGCTAAGAGCAGCACACTGCCTTAGCTCATGTGCTGTGGATCTTGCCTGCTTGTATGATCTCATTTTGGCTCTGATCTGTATTATCTCACCTTCAGAGGATGACATTTTGAGAGGGGGGTGAATAGTTTCTACCAATTAGAACACTGTTGCTGTCCTTTTTGTCTGCCTGTAAAAACTGTATAAAAAATAAAGCTCTCTGCAAGAGCGGGAAAGACATCTTTGATCAGAGCAAAAGCCTGGACCTTTGATTTACAACATCCGGGCGGGGGGGGGGGGGATGCTGTAGGTTAATTGGGTAATTGATGGGTGAGTAATTGGATAATTAGGAGGACAAAAGCCGGATAATTGGGGGTGGAGAGTGGGGGATAAAAGCAACTCTGGAAGGCGGCTGCTCCCAGAGCTGACTTCATATGTCTTATTGCATTTTCACCGAGTTCTGTGGCTTGCCTGTACCGGATGAAATAAAGACACAGTTGCAGTTGCCATTGTGGTCATGTCGCATTGGCTTTATTGTAGTTCCAGCCAGGTCAGCCCTCACAGGCTGAGACAGGTATCTAGACTAGATCTTACTCCTCTTAGCAACACTGATTGAGACTGCCCTTGAAGGAGGAATCCTGCAACTTGGGGCATTCCACTCCCAGTCCATAGACCCAATCCAGAAGGATACTATGACTAATGGTATCAAAGGCTGCTGAGAGATCAATGAGGGTCTGGATGGACATACTGTCCCCATTCAAGTGCCACCAAAGGACAACAACAAATGTAATCAATGCCCTCTCAGTGTTATATGCAGGTCTGAAATCCAACTGAAAAGGGTCCAGATAGTCCACTTCATCCACGGTTTAGAAGATAGGTGATAACTTAAAGACAGGATACTTGAAAGCCTAGATAGCACAGCACCTCAATCATTTCTCCAGCCACGTGCTCTGTCCTTTCCTATTTGGCACTAAGAGAGCTCTAGGCCAGAGATGGGCAACCAGCAGCCTTCCAAATGATACTGGGCAGCAAATCCCATCACACCTGACCATCGCTAAGTAGACCTCATGGCAATGGAGGTACAGGTAGTCCTTGCTTAGCAACCACAATTGGAACTGGCAACATTTAAAAAAAATAATTTAATTGTTAAGCAATGCTGGTGAGATATCACATGACCCAGACTTCTGATTTTACTGCTGACTTTTCTGCTTGTTGGAAGCTGGCTGTGAAACACACAAATGGCAATCATGTAACTGCAGGACACTGTGAAAGCCATGTCATCTGTCAAGGTCCAGGAAGAAAGCCTTGGAAGATCATGCCTCTGGACATCAGATGGCCTTGATCCTGCTGGCCTTCTGAAAGACCCTGTAAACATGTTTTTGCCAATGGGCATGAGGACCCAGAATGTCCTAGAGCCAGTTCAGTGGCTGTATTGCATGTTATTGTTGGATGCACTTACCTTGGCTGTAAGTCTTATGAATTTTGCTGGTTTCTATATTATTTTTCATTGTTTGTATTGCTTTTAGATTGCTGAGTTGTTCTGTTTTATATTATTTTTACTTTGATCTTATTCAAGTTTTCTTAAATCTAGTTCTTGGTAATTTACCTTCAGCTGAGAGTATAAACTTCTAAATAAAGCAGGTGGGAGGCTACAGACAGAATATGTTAGTTCAGATGTCTATGGAGATTCTCAGTCATCCAGGTCATATGAGTTCTGACTGGATGGGGTGTGTGTGTGTGTGTGGAAGGATTAGTTTTCACTTAGTTCAGAACTAATCCTTCCATCACCCCCAGCATCCAGTCAGAACTCATGAAGCTTCTCGGATGAGAAGCAAAACATTTTCCTCCTCAAGGAAACAACATAGTCCAGTTGCCTGTTGAAAAAGCACCTTTGAGACATCTTAGTTCAGACAAAATTAATTTGATTTCTTCTCCCTTATAGCTTTAAATATACAGCAGCCCATGACTTGGTATTCATTGCCTTGAGAATATGCTAGAACAGCTTTGGTATACTGTATTTACATCAGAAAAAAACCCCACATTTGAGAAAGTTTTCAACAAAATCCACAGAACACGAGGTTACAAAGAAACCCTCTTTATTTTCACATTTCAAATACAGTGCATATGTTAAAAAACTGAATCTGTTCATAAGCATGACAGCTGAAAATCATGAATCACAATCTGTAAAGCAGTTTCTGCAGTATAACAAACTGTAGATAATCATTCTAAAACAAGAAGAGAAATGGCATAAAAATGCATAAAACTTGCATCTTTACACTTGTAAAGTTATTTGGTAACTAATGCTATTATAAACATGACGCCCCCCCCCCCCCCCAACAGGGTCAGTAGTAAGACAGACCTTACTGCATTTGTCCCAGAAAACATATGTTTCACAGTCAACATTAAAGCAGAATGCGTTTGAACAGCTTTTCTAATTCTATACAGGCATATACAGTATTTCACAACATTACAGGTTAAGAAGGATCACACTCAGTAACAGTAGTCTAGGATTCACAAGTCTGACTCTACTATATAAGAAACATTACAAAGCTATTACTACCACTGTATTCAAAGAAAACTAGAAGTCCCTTGAAAAAGGAAAAGTTTGGTAATGCGGCATTCTGCTGGAACAAGTCATGGATGCCACTTTTACAAATAATACACATAAATTCTTATTAAATAAGATTATTCAGATGTCCAGTATATAAATCATTCCTAAAAAGAGAAAACCTGTAAAGGAAAAATATTAGTATAGGTTAGGAAGTTACAAGTATACAAGTCCACACATAAGGAGTTTGGGTATGTCGAAAAGCTATTATCTGGAATGGACCATTCCAGAGAAACCCAGAATGTTCTGTTTTCCAGTAAACCACACTGATCCTGGAAGCAGTTCTGTGGTTTTCAGACATCAGTCTTCCAAACCAGAAATTGTTCAAGGGCTTCCAAATATTATGTTCCAAAAGAAACAGGAACATCAGGGTCCAGATGTGTGGCATGGTCTGTAGGGAAAGAAAGAATATTCTGGGATTCTCTGGGATGGTCAAAATTTGATGAATTTTGCACATCCCTATGTTAGTATATAGTGGCACATTAATGAAACTATAGTCAATGGATTTCTAAACAAAAGTTTAGCAGTAATCACCCAACTTGCTGGCCATTGATGATAAAGACAGTAGTCGCAGAACTTGATGGATTCTGTGTCAGGGTTTGGTATAAAGAGATGGAACTCTAAGAGCAGCCTTTCTCAACCTAGTGTCTTCTAGATGTGTCAGGTTTACAATTCCCAAAGGATACAATCCCAAATATCTAGACTGGATAGCTGTGTGTTATCTATGCTAGACATAGACCATTAATTCTTCTAAATGTAACTTTATGATTTGCTGAAAGAACAGAATCCAAGAGTGCAGCTCTGATTCCAGATATTTTGAGGTACATTTAGTGCCTCTAAGAAGTCAGGTGGTAGCATTGCTTGCTATAGTGTAGTAAAATACTTTACTTGAATGCAAAAATCTTTATGCCACAAGATGAGAAGATTGAATATTTTAACATGAGACACAGGATACTCTAAAACAGTGTTTCTCATCTTTGGCAACTTTAAGACGTGTGGACTTCAACTCCCAGAATTCCTTAGCCAGCAATGCTCGCTGGGGAATTCTGGGAGTTGAAGTCCAGAAATCTTAAAATGGCTAAGGTTGAGAAACTCTGCTCTAGAACTAAACTGAACAACTGACCTGCAATATGGCACTGTGGATCACCAATAACAATTGGAACACAGTCATGAGTGGCAAAAGGGCTACACATACCACTCAAAGTCATATAGCCCCCATTTTAGCAGCTAAAAATAAAGGGGGAAATGCCCTATTTCATATATATATATATTTGGGGGTGGGAGGTAGTGCGTTGCAAATGCTGAATAGACCCATTTTCCTTCTTACAGTTCTGCAACTGCCCTCGCCAAATAGGTCCAATCCGAATGACTGGCCTGCAATCCCTGGCCACTTTTGGAGTACAGCCCTCAAGAAACCGTGCAAACCCTAGAAAATCCTTGAAATGGCCAAAGCAGCATGTTCCTACTTTATGCCACTCTAATCACATACAAGAATTATGCTCCATGGTCCTAAATAATTTTCTTAGCTCAATAAGAACTCAACAGACAATTTAACGTAAATCATCGGGTTCTACTTCTCTCCCTAAAAAAAGAAAACGAGCTGCAAAGGGAGAACAAAGATGGAAAGAGTTATCATACTGAAGAAAGAATTGAGTCCTTGGTAGGAGTACATTGGGACCTGAAAGAGCTGCAGTCCCATCCTTAGGAATTTCAGCAAACTGGATGGCTTCATTAACCCTTATAACAGTTTGGTACAAAGGGCCAATGAATGAAAAATCATGATTGGAAAAATGCCATAAGCATAATTTAACATTAAGACAACTGCTGAGCAAAAAAATAAAATAAAATTCCAACATTGAATAAGATATAAAAACTCAAAGATCTCCTACAAAAAGATGAGTCTGACACAGTGGTTCCACCTGTAAAAAAAAGATTCATTTCAAGGTTAAGCACTGGAAAAGAGTCAGGAATGAATTCCTTTCCCTATAATCTGAAAGGAAAATTATGCAGTTACTTAAAAGTATATCTTCATTTTCACTTACATAAAATGGGAGGAAACAAAACAAGCTGCTTAGAAAAGATCAGTATTATGCATATATATCAAGCAGATAACCATACAATTTTATTCTAATTAACAATAATTTCTCTAAAGAAACACATTTTCTGTAGCACCAAATTAAGAGCAGCACCAAACAGCATTTGGCTAGATGATCTGTTTATTGATGTTCTGGTTTTGGGGTTCCTGCTTACCAGTTTGCTAGAGTGCATTACATATTTTTCATTAACAATTTTCTCCCATGAGGAAAGGTTAACACATTGTCTTCTTTTGGTGAGGTGTGTTTTTAAACCAACAGCAAAGGGCAACATTGAGTTTTATTGTTTTTAAACCTGACATTCTCAAACAAAGATCTTACATAATATGAAAATGGGTAGCACTACCAAAGTTGAGTATGGAAACTGGAATATATGCTTTGAATATCAGAGTTAAAAATTATCCTTCCCAACCAGATTTATACCAAAAGATGGCATACATGAGATCCAATATGAATCAATGTTCTGTACATTAGGACCCAAGGCTCATATTAGTAACAAGTTATTAAATATATATATTACCGGCAGTGTGTGAAAAGCTGGCATTGTATAGAATACCTAAGAAATCTATAGAAAATGTGACTTTTTAGGAAGAGTATGAAATATCTGTTTTGTTTTAATATGCTATATACTTTCCCTAGGAATTGTATACGTAATACAATACAATACAATGCAAAACAAAAAAGTAATGTAATATGTAGGCATTATGCAAAACAACAAGAACTATTTAGGCAAAGTATGAAAAGAGTCCTGAAAAAGGTTAGGGTTAACTCTAAAACTTTATTGAAAGGACATATATGAAAATGAAAGAAAAAATGCAAAATATAGTACAGGACTTTCTTACTGAAAAAAACAAGATAAAAAGACCACTATTGACCTACTTGTTGCAACAAGGAAGGCTAGAATGGCATTTTAGGGGTAGTATTTTATACTTTGCCAGTTTGCCTTTTGGCATTGCATAGAATGTCTAGGAAATGTGTGAAATATTAAGCATTTCATAAGTCCCATTTTTGACATTCTATAAATTTCCTAGGCATTCTATAAAATGCCTAATTTCACACATTGATAGTAACATACAGTACTGTGCAAAAGTGTTAGGCAGTTGTGCAAAAATGCTGTAAATTAAGAATGTTTTCAGAAATAAAAGTGTTATTAGTTTATTTTTATCAATTAACAAAATGGAAAGTAAATGAACAGAAGAGAAATCGAAATGAAAATCTGGTGTGACCACCCTTTGCCTTCAAAGCAGCATCAATTCTACTAGTTCTTGAAGGAACTAGGCAAGATTCCTTCAAGGTTGTTCCAAACAATCTTGGAGAATTAACCACAGATCTTCAGTGGATGTAGGCTACCTCAAATCCTTCTCTCTCTTCATGTAATCCCAAACAGACTCAATGTTATTGAGATCAGGGCTCTGTGGGTGCCCAAACAATTATTTCCAGGACTTTTTGTTTCTTCTTTACACTGAAGATAGCTCTTAATGACATTGGCTGTATGTTTGGGGCAGTTTTCCTGCTGCAGAATAAATGTGGGGCCAATCACACACCTCCCTGATTGCCATGGCATGATGGATAAGTATCTGCCTGTATTTTTCAGCATTGAGGACACCATTGATCCTGACCAAATCTCCAACACCATTTGCAGAAATGCAGCCCCAAACTTGCAAGGAACCCACACCATGCTTTACTGTTTGCCTGCAAACACTCATTATTGTACTACTCTCCAGTCCCCTTTGGTGAACAAACTGCCTTCTGCTACAGCCAAATATTTCAAATTTTGACTCATCATTCCAGAGCACCTGCTGACATTTTTCTGCACCCCAGTTCCTCTGTTTTCATGCATAGTTGAATCGCTTAGCCTTGTTTCCATGTCAGAGGTATGGCTTTTTGGCCACAATTCTTCCATGAAGACCACCTCTGGCCAGACTTCTCCAGACAATAGATGGCTGTACCTGGGTGCCACTGGTTTCCACCAGTTCTGTGCTGATGGCACTGGACATCTTCCAATGTCAAAGGGAAGGAAGCATGATGCATCTTTCATCTGCTGCATTAAGTTTCCTTGGCCGACTACTGCATCTACAGTCCTCAATGTTACCTGTTCCTTTGTGCGTCTTCAAAAGAGCTTGAACAGCGCATCTTGAAACCCCAGTCTGCTTTTAAATCTTTGCCTGGGAGAGACCTTGCTGATGCAGTAGAACTACCTTTTGTCTTGTTCTTGTGCTCAGTTTTGCCATGGTGTATGACCTGTGCATGAAACTGTCTTCCACAACCTCACCTTAGTAGCAGAGTTTGGTTGTTCCTCACTCAGTTATAAGCCTCCTACACAACTTCTTCTGTTTCAGTTAATGACTGTATTTCAACCTACATATGAAATTGATGATCATTAGCACCTGCTTGGTATAATGGTTTATCATACACCTGACTCTAAACCTACAAAATCCCTGACTTTGTGCAAGTGTAAGAATTGATGCTGCTTTGAAGGCAAAGGGTGGTCACTCCAGATATTGATTTGATTTGGATTTCTCTTCTGTTCATTTACTTTCCATTTTGTTAATTGATAAAAATAAACTATTAATGCTTCTATTTCTGAAAGTATTCTTAATTTACAGCATTTTTGCACAACTGTCTAACACTTTTGCACAGTACTGTATATAATAAAAATGGGTTACAAATAACCTTACACAAAATCCTTAGGATTTAAAATAGTTTTGTAATACATTGCAAATGCAATACTTTGATAAATAGTATGGATCTTTGCTATTTTGTGGTGACCTGAATGCAGGTACACCTCAGCCATGCTACTCAGATGTATGTTATGGCTTTAAAAGCCAACTGAACTATCTTGGATTCGTTAAAAGAATTCTCCAACCCTTCGTTTTGTCCAAAATGGCAGCTGCAAAATAAAGCTTAGAAGACAGTGAGAAAGTTTATAAGTAGGCAATCAAAGCAAAAAAACAAACAAGAACCATTCCCCATCCATATGAATGTTAGACTGACATCCTAGTTAATGAAAAGAATGTCTGTGATACTAAGAGTCTACTCTGGAAAGATGAATAAGAAAACAAATCTTATTAGTTTTCCTAATACTAGGGAATGCCCATAAAAGGTTCTAAGTAGTACCACCAAATAAAGCTATACAATTCATGAATACAATCATGAAAACTGAAAGAGGAGTTTATCCTATCCAAATAAATACTTAGAATAAGTGAACTAACATCTAAGTTAAATCCCATAGATGGTGTAGTTAATTTGACTTCCTGATGCCAGCTAAAAATTTCTGCAAGATTAATAACAAGATCCATTAAGTTGCCAAAACTCATTTGAATCAACTATGAAGTTTGTAGTATCACTTCTTTCTTTGAAAAGTGTCACCACAAGGTAACATTGCTTCTTCATTTCTTCTGTGTTCAGTGTGAGCCCTCTTGGTAATGAAATATTGACTGTACCATTTAAAGTCAGTCACTGAAAAGGAATACAGCAATCCCTTAGTTTCATCATTTGGGCCACATATGGAAAAACAATAAACCATGGAAGAATGAAGAAATGTCATCTTATCTTAGCATTTTCCTATAAAGCTGAGCAACTCACCCTAATTTGATATATGTAAGCCTTCACTGATATACTGTATAACTCACACTAGGTCTCTTCAATAGTGGTTTATATTCTTGTCATATAATTCATACTAGCACCTAGAGGCTATCTAAAGGCCATCACTTGGTCAATAGTGGTTCAATTGTTCAGTCAGTCTAGTTTGATACAAACTACAAATAGTTGGTACAGCCATCTCTATACAGTCTAGCTATTTTTGTAGGTTTTAATGTCCTAGCAATATCTAATAATTATAAATTTGACTTCCGCTGAACATCTCTCCTTTATGACCAATATTTCAGAACAACTTTTGAAAATTGGAAGGACACAATAGTTATATAGGGAAGATTTTCTGTAATCTTCTCATGATAGGTGAGCCAAGAGTAAATCACCCTCATTTTAGCCTGGACAAAAACACCATTATGCAGATTATCTTTAATTTCTTATGAAATTAAAATTATCCAACTTTGTCCAAAATAAATGTGAAAAATACATGAATTAATGAATACTACAGTGGCCATTTAACTTTGAACTATATAGTCATTAATACTTCAGCATCTACACATAACTTGACTATACTTTTTCATTGGTATGGGTATTAAAACTAAAGTGGCCTAGAAAATGTTGCCAAATTAAATGAAAATTATCTTTATACGAGAAAAAAGTTTCCACATACAGTGGTCACTGGCTAAACATTTATACCAAATGTATGCTTTTGAAGTTCTAGAACAAATAATACACAGGTCAAGAGACATGTATTGACTTACTGGCATCTTTATAAAAAAACAGAAGAGTTACACCAAAAATAATAACAACAGCAACATTTATAGAACCATTTCCATTCAACTCTGTTAAGACAATATAACTGCCTTCCTCCCCATCCCACCAAATAAGCTTTCATGTGAACAGCTTCATCTAAATTTTGTTAAAAAGTCTCATATTTACACAATACATTAAATGCAATGCCTGCATTTTGCATCTTCAAAAGAACACATGATAAACAAAGAACAAGATAATGGTTGCAACAGATCTTCTACAAAAGATGTGGAGATAGGGTCAGGAAGCATTATGTAAAGAACAGGTCTCCTATTTTTCTGTGATTTGCTTTTGTGGAAGGCACCTCAAAATTAGGAACGAACATTACTATGATCATGCCAAACTCAGTTCTAATTTAGCATTAATCAGTCAAGGTATTGTAATATCTAAAGACAATTCAAGCAAGAGATTTGGTGCCATACTATAGGTTTCCTTCCGTTCACTACAAAGAGAGACTGAGAAAAAAAATCACAAGTCATCTTCTTCTTTCTCTTTCCCATATCTGAGAATACCCTCTACCAAAATGGTGAGCATATTATAAACTTACTAGGCATTTGCCATCATGCGTAAGAAATGGGCCTCAGACAAATCATACAAAAGTCCACACCATTATTTTAAATGCCACACCATATATTTCCCACATACAGAAGTTGTAAACCTTAAAGCATTAATTAATGCTCCCAGTCTTCACAATGTCCTAAGCTATTTGAAGGTTATCCAGCCTAATCAAAGACCTACTGACATAATAAATAAAAGTTTCCTCGGATCTCAAATGTGATGTAGAGGTGGGACATTATAAAATCCCCTCTTCTGGCAGGCATTGTTGCATTTAATCCTGCCAAAGCGATGCAGCCTTGCCAATGACTGAGCCCAGCTCTTCACTGCATAGTGAATTCAGTTTCAACCTATTCTGTTTTCAGAACTATCGGGGTATTGTGCTTGTTTGTCATGGACAAACTGTACCTGAGCTGTGTGGTGAAGACATATTTTTTAAAAAATATTACTTTACATGTTAAGTCCTAAAGCACAATCTTAGTTTTGTGGAAAGACTGTAACATGTCCTGAGATGGGCAAAGGTATGATAGTCTCTCTTTTTTGACCCTGAGGGACTGTTAGGTTTTAACACAATTCTAAGCAGAGAAAAGCTAGCCTAAATTGCACCATAAACTAAAATCCCAGTTTTTTTAACGAACACAAATTAAGAGATATAAATAATAAAGGACAGCAAAACTCACCTCTATGGCATGGTCAAATTCAAGGTAGGATACTCCGCAAGATGAAGATTTTTTTTCTAGCTAGTCGATAAAATGTCTTTAACATATCTTCATACCCTAAATTATACCAAAGATGCTATAGCCATGGTACCACCAGTGGAGGAAAAAAGCCAGCTTTGCCTTTAGAAGACATGATGTATTTTTATATCTTAATTGCTTATAGCTGATTCCCGTATCTTCTCTTTAACTGGGAACAGTTTTAAAAGCCTTTGTCTGTTCAGAATATTTTGAATAAGTAGAAAAGAAACATCACTACTTCTCAATATCATATAACCTGCAGTCCTGAGAGAACATTCTTTGACTATTTTTCTATATGCTCAAACTCACTGTCTAAGTCATAAACTTTATCAGCTCTAACTATATTTATTGGCCTCAAATACATAAACATTTAATAGATTTCTAAGAGTAGTAAAAGGAGTTCTCTCTTCTCACTAACCAAAGGAAGCAGGGAACAGTGTCACAAGCACCTTTCTTTGAAGGACAGAGTTTATTTAGTATAAAAACAGAACTTCCATAAAGTCTGCACATATTTTCAGAACAGCCCACATCTCAGAGGAAATGTCCCCATAATTCACCAGGTGATGTGGGAACAGCGCTAGAGTACGATTTGGCAGATTCTACCATTATCAAGCATTACTGCCAATTATTACACAAAAATAAATTAAAATATGAAGCTCAACACCAGTGACTCATTTCCCAACAAGCCTAACCAAAATGGATCTTGTGGACATGAATATGTAAACATTCTCACCACCAACAGCTTTCAGTTAGTTCCTGGCCATTCAAACACTTTAAGAAAGCACAAGAGAAGGCTAAAAGATATGTCGATCCAAGATTCTGGAGTCTGAACACAAGCATCCTTCATACATAAGGACATCAAACTGGTGAGACTATTTATCCAAAATAGGGTTGGTAAGAAATAATGCTGGGAACACCGAGAGGGACTTTTATGTGCAACAAACTACAGGTAGTCCTCGAATTACGACCACAATTGAGTCCAAAATTTATGTTGCTAAGTGAAACATTTGTTAAGTGAGTTTGCCCCATTTTACGACTTTTCTTGCCACAGTTGTTAAGTGAATCATTGCATTTGTTAAGTTAATAAAATGTTAAGTGAATCTGGATTCTCCATTGACTTTGCTTGTCAGAAGGTTGCAAAAGCTGATCACATTACCCCAGGACACTGCAACCATCATAAATATGAACCACTTGCTAAGCATCTGAATTTTGAACATGTGACCATGGAGCTGCTGCAAGGTTGTGTGAAAAACTGTCGTAAGTCACTTTTTTCAGTGCTGTTGTAACTTTGAATGGTTACTAAATGAACTGTTGTAAGTCGAGGACTACCTGTACATTCACCTTACTAGGAATAAGAGCTTTCAAGAATGAGCTTCAGAGCCCCTTAGCAAAAAAACAAAAACCCAGCAAAACAAAACCCAACCCCACCCCCCCCAACACAAATTACATAGATCTTTTATTCTATATTATAGGCATCTATATGCTTAGCTACCAACAGTAGATTATGGGTGTATTCTGATTTCAACTCCTCACACTGAAGATAAGGGCAACCATTATCAAATATTCTTTTCGAAGAAAAAACATAAAAAAACCTTTCAAGAGTCAATGTTCTTTTGTTCCAAGTCATTGTGATCACATAGTAATTGCCTGAAAACATCCGTGTACACTATTCATACTGTAGTTATGTATGTTCAATACAGATCTTTTTCAATCTTGAAATCAAACTTCATTTGTAGCAAGGCTGTTGCTGTCAGCAGCTGTCACAAAATAATTTCAAGTTTCAGAAGGAGTCTGAAAAGCTGGCACCAGAAATTACAGGAAAATTCTACCCTTCTGACTTCCTCCATAACTTGCTTTATTTTAAGACAACTTATGCTCAGTGGGTCACTCCACTATCAGTGCCACATTGATATGGGAGAGGTCTATCATGTGCCTGGAAAAAAAAATGAAAGCACAATGATTTAAGGAAGCTGTGTTTTTTTAATGCATTAAGGAACTTGTTTAGTTACACATTCTCACACAATTTCAGGCTTGGTTCAGATGCAGCCGTGTTTCAGAAGCAAGTGGTTCAAACTACACTGTGTGCACAATTATTAGGCAAGTTCTATTTTTATCTCAGTCAACCCAAAATGTTAATAAACATCAAACCTGAATATTTAAGAAAGTAAAAGTGAGGTTTTGGCTTTCTTAGGAGACTATCTACTGTATGTGTGCACAATTATTGGGTAACTATTAGTGTGCAGAATTATGCAACCAAATGAAAAATGAAAATTTTCCCATCTCACTCATTTATTTTCATCTGTTAAAGTGAGAATAATAAACAACTCAAAATTTACAAATAAACATTTGACAGTTCAAAAAAACAACAACAAAACCCAGTGACCAATATAGCCACCCTTCTTTTCAATAAGAGACATAAGCCTTCCATTCATGGAGTCTGTCAGTTTCTTGATCTGTTGACGATCAACTTTTTGTGCAGCAACAACCACACCACCCAGTGTTCAGAGAGGTTTTCCTTCACCGTAAATCTCCCGTTTAAGAAGGGTCCACAAGTTCTCAATAGGGTGTAGGTCAGGTGAGGAAGGGGGCCATGTCATTATTCTTTCATCTTTAAGGCCTTTAGTGGCTAGCCGCACGGTGGAGTACTTTGATGCATTGCAGTACTTTGAGCATTGTCCTGCATAAAAACCATGGCCTTCTTGAAAGATGCAGACTTTGTCCTGTACCGCTGCTTGAAGAAAGTGTCTTCTAAAAACTGGCAGTAAGTTTGGGAGTTGATTTTGAGTCCATCTTCAACCTGAAAAGGTCCAACTAGCTCATCTTTAATAATACCAGCCCATACCAGTACCCCACCCCCACCTTGCTGGTGTCTGAGTCGAAGTGGAGCTCTGTGCCTGTTACTGATCCAGCCACGGGCCCATCCATCTGGTCCATCGAGTCACTCTCATCAGTCCATAAAACCTTTGAAAAATCTGTCTTCAGATATTTCTTGGCCCAGTCTTGCAATTTCAACTTCCATGTCTTGTTCAGTGGTGATCGGGTTTCAGCCTTCCTTACCTTGGCCATGTCTCTGAGTACTGAACACCTTGTACTTCTGGGCACTCCAGGTAGGTTGCAGTTCTGGAATATGACAGCACTGGAGGATAATGGATTCCTGGTAGCTTCACATTTGATTCTTCTCACATCTTTGGCAGTTAATGTGTGTCTTTTTTTCTCAACACATTTCTTGTGACCCTGTTGCTTATTTGCAACTAAATGTTTGATGGTTCTGTGATCACACCCCAATATCTTAGCAATTTCAAGAGTGCTGCATCCCTCTGAAAGACTTTTTACAATTTTTGACTTTTCAGAATCAGTTAAATCTCTTTTTTGACCCATTTTGCCTGAGGAAAAGAAGCTGCCTAATAATTATGCACACTTTGATATAAGGTATTGATCTCCTTAGGCCACACCCTCCCTCATTACACAAATACACATCACCTGATATGCTTATATCCAATAAGCATTCAAGTTTATACAGCTTGGAGGTGGAAAATATGCATAAAAATGATGATATGGTCAAAATACTCACTTGCCTAATAATTGTGCACACAGTGTATGAAAAGACTGGATTGTTTCATTGACAGATTTATTTATTCATTCATTTATTAAATTTATATGCTGCCAATCTCACTATCCAAAGCGACTCTGGGTGGCTTACAATGCAATAAAAATAGATTTATAAGTCAATTATAAATATAGGAACAGTTAAAATTACAAGAATAGATTAAAACCCCCAAGGGCTCACACAGAGCGGGGGTGGTGCCCTCTTCTGTCACTGCACCAGCCATGTCCAGCCTAAAGTGTCTTCAACAGGGCCCCATGCCAACCAGCAGAGCCAGGTCTTAAAAGTCCTTTCGGAAGGCCAAAAGGGTGGGGGTGGAACAGCAGGATGTTCCAAAGGGTGGGGGCCATGACATAAAAGGCTCTTCTCCTAGACCCCACCAGCTGAAATTCCTTGGCTGATGAGGTCCATAGTAGGCCTCTTCTGCTGGAATTTGTGAGGCAGGCCAGTCCCGTTGGAGCAAGACAGTTCTTCAAATATCCTGGATCCAGTTTAGTCAACCACCCAACTTTTTCACTGAGACATTGGCTTATTAAACTATAGCATCCAGAATTTGTATCCACTTTACATTCTGCTTACAAATCATGATACAAAACATAATTTGATATCCTAATTTGGACACTGTACATAAAATGACATTTGTTCCTGATGCCATGGAAAAGTGTAGCTTAAAGACAGATATCAGTGTTGAAAAAAAAGTGTATTGCGACATAGAAAAACAAAAATTGAACACATGGATACAAAGCTTACTTTCAGCCTGATCAACTATAAACTGCTACAGCTGAATCAGCTCTAAGTTAAACAGTTCTCCAATCTCCAGAAGGTAAAAGGTCTTTTTAAAGTGAATTGGTTGAAAAGAATTTATAGTTTTCCCAATTGCTGTATTGAACTATAACTTTTGTCTTTTTCACCAGATGGGTTAGGGACAATGGGATTGTAATAAAAGACATCTAACATTGAGAAATGTTGAGGAAGAGTAAAATAGTTCATATATGAGAAAACCTATGCATAATACTTACCTGTGAAACTTCTGTTGAAATTTTAAAGCATCAGCAGGCAATTTAAATTTTGCAATGGCCTTTCGTTGTTGAGGCAACATCTGTAAACTCTATAGAAGACAAAAAAGGAAAAGAAAAATGCTCTTTAAAGAACATCAATGTTTGGAATAATTTCCTCTCGCCAACTGTTGCAAAAAGCCGAGTAAAAGCCATGAGGCTAGTGTCAGGGTTCCAAGGAACACCCCCAACGAAATAAAGCTCTGAGGCCTGAGGTTCCTCAAAGTTACGATTTATTAGAGATGTCATGTTGGCCATCTGGGAAAACCCAAATCTGAAGCTTCCAGGTCTTCCCCACCCAGCTAAGAGTTCACAGCCCTGCCCCACACCCACAAGTTCATTACATTGTCCAATCAACTCTTCACTCTCAACTGGATACAATCTTCAGGCAGTCTCCATCAGACGCAGGCAAAAGTCCTTGAATATGGAATGTTGTTATGACTAACTTTCTACCGCTCCAACAACAACCCCCTCCCAACTTCCCCAGCTAAACTATGTGGCAGTTAAGAAGCAAAAAAGAAAATTGTCTTCCAAAACTGACAGCTAGTACTTAATTTGCAAATCAATCCATCTGAATGCAGAATCTGATGTCCATGTGCTCACCTAGGTACTATGAGAAATTCTACCACATTCTCACAACCTAAATGATCACTACAAATTCATATTTAAAACAACTAAGATGGTCTCAAAAATATCAAAATTCATTCTGAGGCTGTATTTTTATTAGAGAACTGGGGGGAGCTATTGAGTGGAGTGTTGAAGAGAGCTTTGAAAATGCTGCTGCAAAGATCACCTTAATTTTTGACCCTTCCCCTTGGATGCTGCTGATTCAAACTTTTCAGTTTTCCACATACCCATTAACTTGCTTACACAAGTTTAAATGGAAACAAAAAGTGGGGGAAAAGACCAAGTCTTAAAGAAACATGTGAGAAAATGCTGAAAACATTCGAAGTAGGCCTAACAGAACCAAGTTGAAATACCTGCAGATCGTTCTCAAGTTCTTTCAAGACAACTGAGAGTTGAATTCATGATTTGAACAACAGCTACTCCTCTTCTGTGCTTTTGATGCAGGAAATGTCTAAAAATCTAGATGAGTACACAAAAATGTGCATATAGAACTGGGTTTCTTGCATTCACAGAGCCCATCGTTTCCCTTAGCATGCTAGAGATTGGTGGTGGTGTCCAACAATTCCAGAGTCATTTGTTTTTGTTTTTTTAAATTAGATTTATATGCCGCCCTTCTCCGAAGACTCAGGGCGGCTTACAATGCATTAAGCAATAGCCTTCATACTTTTGTATATTTTTTTACAAAGTCAGCTTATTGCCACCACAAACTGGCTCCTCAATTTACCTACCTTAGAAAGGATGGAAGGCTGAGTCAACCTTGAGCCTCCAACCTTGCAATAATTGCAGACAGCTGAATCTTAATAACAGGCTATTAGCCTGTTGAGCTATCTGAGGCTTAACCATTTGTTAAGGTAACTTGGAACCAATGCTCTTTGGATTTAATTCTAAGGATTTATACATTTTATGATAGATAGATGCAAGAATTAGGATACTTTTACAGTCCTCCAAATGGACTGTTTTCTTCACAGATGCAAAGAAAATGGTAATACAGTACCTCAAATTCTGTGGTACAAAGCCTTTAGCTTCACTTGTATTTAACTTAAATATTTCAGTCAAATTGATTTAGTGAAAAAATAATCCAGGTGTAATACAATCTGTGAATGACTAATTTAAATCTATATATATATAAAAGGCTGCATGTATGTATGTATGTTCCAGCATAACTCTGGAACGCTTCGAGCAATTTCAACCAAATTTGGTACACAGATGACTTACTCTCTGGAAACAAATACTGTGGGGGGTAAGACACCCCTAGCACCCCTTGGGGTGTGTGTTCTGTTAAGATACACCCTGTTGTGCCTTAAAATGGATTCTACTGTACTGCCTTAAAATGGCTTCTACTGTACAGCGCAGTGGAGTTGCCATGGTAACAGTGCACCCTCCCGGCCCCGTCACAGCGGGCCAAGTGTCGCAAGAGGAGAAGGAGGGGGAGGAGGGCCATCGGAGCCATAGTGCAGGAGTGAAGCGTCTCTATATTTGCCTTTGTGCCACATTTGCGCTCAAGGCAGCCTTCACCTCCTGCCACTTTGAGCTGGAGCTCACACCCACCGTGCTCGGCTGAAGAGCTGTGGGGTGGGAGGATGGGGGACACAGCAAGGTGATGGCCAGAGCCTTAGTATCAGAGTTCCAGAAAACCCCAACTGCAATTAAAAACTCCGAGACAAGCATTTCTCAAAGTTCCATTTATTAGAGAAGGTATACTGGCACATCTGAGAAAACCCGAATCTGAGAGTTCTGGGTTTTCCCTCAGTAAATCAAAACCCCAAATCCAGCCCCTGCACCCATCAGTCCGTCACATGGCCCAATCACCATCCATCCCAACCTGAGCCATCACTGCAACCATTCCTCCTCCAGATGCAGGAACACCATGACCTTGACCGAAGGGAAGAATGCTATTATGTCTAACTACAATCACTCTACTGAATCCCCCCTCCTACTTTCTCAAGTGCAAGAAGTTGGCAGCGTGGAAGCTTCTGGTGTTAGTGTCAGCTTTGGAAGCCATATTTAGTGCAGGAGTGAAGTGACCCTGTACTTGCCTTTGTGCCACATTTGCGCTCAAGGCAGCCCTCCTGCCACTTTGGGCTCAGAGCTGTAAGCCGTGTCCTGTTGCTAGGGGCGAGTGGGGCATGATCACATTGTTGCTCCGCATTGTAATGGGCTCCAGGAGGACAAGGGGACCCCATCTCTCCCATTGTGAAGCGCGCTAAAGTTCACTGTGCTGTGCAAGGCGCTGCAAGAGTGCCTCATGGCCTGCCCGAGGCCTCATAGCAGAATCGGGGGGGGGGGGATACAGAGAGAAAGACAGAGAGAGAGAGAGAGAGATACAGGGGCGGGGTGGAGAGAGACACATAGAGGGAGATACAGAAAGGGGGCAGAGAGACACACACACACAGACAGGGAGAGAAACACACACAGAGATACAGAGAGGGGAGAGAAAGAGGGGGGTGGAGAGAGACACACAGACGAAGATACAGAGAGGGGAGAGAAAGAGGGGGGTGGAGAGAGACACACAGACGAAGATACAGAGAGGGGGCAGAGAGAGACACACACAGAGACGGTGAGAGAAACACACACAGAAAGAGATACAGAGAGGGGAGAGAAAGAGAGATACAAAGAGGGGGGAGATAGATGGGGAGAGAGACAGAGACACAGAGAGATTTATTTATTTTATTTTATTGAATTTCTATACCACCCTTCTCCCGAAGGACTCAGGGCGGTGCACAGCCACATTAAAATAACCTAGTGTACAAAATTTAAAGAACAATTAAAACAAATTAAATACTTTGGCTCCACAAATTAAAAAAAACCCAAGAATTTAAAAACACCCAGTCAAGCTTGTCAAGCTAATCCAGCTTGTTGGAAAAGTAGGGTCTTAAGGGCACGGTGGAAGGTACGCAGGTCGGGGATCATGCATATCCCCGGGGGCAGTTCATTCCAGAGGGTGGGTGCCCCCACAGAGAAGGCTCTCCCCCTGGGGGTTGCCAGTCGACATTGCTTGGCTGACAGCACCCTGAGGAGCCCCTCTCTGTGGGAGCGTATTGGTCGGTGGGAGGCCATCGGTGGCAGAAGGCGGTCTTGTAAATATCCAGGTCCTAAGCCATGGAGCGCTTTAAAGGTGGTGACCAGCACCTTGAATCGTACCTGGAAGACCACTGGGAGCCAGTACAGCTCGCGCAGGAGAGGTGTCACATGGGTGCGACGAGTCGCTCCCATAATCACCCGTGCGGCCGCATTCTGGACCAGTTGGAGCCTCCGAGTGCTCTTCAAGGGGAGCCCCATGTAAAGAGTTACAGTAGTCCAGATGGGAAGTGACGAGGGCGTGGGTGACTGTGCGCAATGCGTCCCGGTCCAGAAAGGGATGCAACTGGTAAATCAGGCGAACCTGATAGAAAGCCCCCCTGGCCACAGCCATTATATGGTCTTCTAAAGACAGCCGTGCATTCAGGAGGACACCCAGATTGCGAACCCTCCCTGAGGGGGCCAAAGTCTCACCCCCAATAGCCAGCGATGGAACCAGCTGGCTATACCAGGACGCCGGAAGCCACAGCCACTCCGTCTTGGAGGGGTTGAGTCTGAGTCTGTTTCTCCCCATCCAGATCCATACAGCCTCCAGACACCGGGACATCACGTCAAGGGCATCATTGGGGTGGTCTGGGGTGGAGATGTACAGCTGAGTATCATCAGCGTACTGATGACACTTCACCCTGAAACCACGGATGATCTTCCCCAGCGGCTTCACATAAATGTTGAACAAAAGGGATGAGAGGACTGACCCTTGCGGCACCCCACAAACAAGGTGCCTTGAGGTCGATCTCTGTCCCCCTGACAACACAAACTGCATCCAACCAGAGAGGAAGGAGGAGAACCACCGCAACATGGTGCCCCCCATTCCTAACCCCTCCAGCCGGTGCAGCATACCATGGTCGATGGTATCAAAAGCCGCTGAGAGATCTAATAGGACTAGGACAGAGGAATACCCCCTGTCCCGAGCCCTCCAGAGATCATCAACCAATGCGACCAATGCCGTTTCCGTGCTGTGACCTGGCCTGAAGCCCGACTGGTACGGATCTAGATAGACTGCTTCATCCAGGTACCAGGGAAGTTGCTGCACTACCACACTCTCAACAACCTTCGCCACAAAGCGGAGGTTGGAGACTGGACGATAGTTAGCTAATACAGCCAGGTCCAGGGTCGGCTTCTTGAGGAGGGGTCTCTCCACCGCCTCTTTAAGGGCGGAGGGGAAGAAACGCTCACTCAAAGAAGCGTTTATAATCCTCTGGAGCCAGCCTCGCGTAACCTCCTGGGAGGCCAGCACCAACCAGGAGGGACACGGGTCCAATAAACATGTGGCAGAACTCAACCTACCCAGAATCCTGTCCACGTCCTTGGAAGTCACAGAGTCGAACTCCTCCCAGATAACACTCTCAAGATCCACCTCCGTCACCCCATCTGAACCCACCCAATCGGAGTCCAAGCCCTCCCGAATCTGAGCGATTTTGTCATGCAGATATTGCACGAAATCCTCAGCCCTATCCTGCAAGGAGTCTTCCTGCACTCCCACCTGGAGTAGGGAGAGGGTTACCCTAAACAGGGCGGCTGGGCGGTTCTCTGCAGACACAATAAGAGCGGAAAAATTATTCGATTTTGCTGCCTTTATCGCCACTAGGTAGGTCTTAATATAAGACCTCACCAGTGTTCGGTTGGATTCGGAGTGGCTGGCCCTCCAATCACTCTCTAGGCGTCTTTTCCGGTGCTTCATCTCCCTCAGCTCCTCGGAGAACCAGGGAGCCAGTTGGGATCGGCACCGGGTCAGAGGCCGCAAAGGCACGACACAGTCCAAAGCTCCAGTGGCCGCCCCATCCCAGGCAGCCAGCAGTTCTTCAGTCAAGTCGTGAGCCAGAACCTCAGGGAATGGCCCAAGCTCCATCCGGAACCTATCAGGGTACATCAGGCCCCTGGGACGGAACCATCTAGTTGGTTCCGTCTCCCTGCGGTGGAGGGGAGTTGCTCGAAAGTCTAATTGGAGGAGCGAATGATCTGACCATGACAAGGGCTTGATGACTAGATCCCCTATTTCTAGATCATTCAACAACTGACCAGAGACAAAAATCAAGTCCAGTGTGTGGCCCCCTGTGTGAGTAGGGCCTTGAACTAACTGGGTCAGGTCCATGGCCGTCATGGAAGCCATGAACTCCCGAGCTGTCTCCGACGTTTCGCCGACAGATGGCAGGTTGAAGTCCCCCATGACCATAAGTCTGGGGTTATCCACCGCCACCCTGGCTATTACGCTGAGGAGCTCAGGCAGGGCTGCCGCTACGTGGCAGGGAGCCAGGTACGCAGTCAGCAAGCCCATCTGTACCCCACAACCCCACTTCACAAGGAGGGACTCACACCCAGCTATCTGAGGAACAGTGGCCTCCCTCGGACATAGACTTTCCTTAATAACAGCCCCCCCCCCCCCCCCGCTGCTCCCCTGAGTCCTTGGCCGATGGAATGCACTTTGTGGTTCATATCATCTCTAAATTAAATAAATAACCTAGGTTAAAGAAGCAGTCACAAGTACTGTCTGCATCAGCAGTTACTACTATAAGTTTATAAGATGCTGAACTATTATTTCAATACCCTTGTTTCCTAATTAACATTCCTATGAATACAAAGGATTGTATACAGCTTTAGTTATATTTAGATTTAACCCACTGAAGGCAACAGGATTTCTGCTAGTGATGACTAAATTGTACACTGATTTCTTTGAGATTTTTGTAAATATGATACAGTCCAATACCATAACAAAACCTGCTAAATGCTGATGGGATAATCAACATGTTTTTTTTTTTAAATCACCTGCTAAATCAGCTTTCTCATATCCTAATCATTCAGCATAGCTAGAACTGCAACTCTCAAAGTTTCTAAACACAGGCTTGGAATTTTCGAATCTGCATTCACAGCCCATCTGAAGGGTATCATGTTGGGGATGGCTGTTTTAAACGAACCCCAAACTGTTTACCCTATCATTTCTTTACTCTAACTACAGAGTGCTCAGACCACAAAGGTAGTCCTTGCCTTACAAACATTTGTTTAGTGATCGTTCAAAGTTACAAAGGTACTGAAAAAAGTGACTTATAGTCCTCACACTTACAACCATCACAGCATCCTCATGGTCATGGGACAACTAGCATGTATTTACAACATTTCCTAGCCAGCTTCCAACAAGCAAAGCCAATAGAGGAAGCTGGATTTGCTTAATGATAGCATGAAAACTATTTTCTACCTCAAAACCTAATTTAAAGTACATAAATACAAATTAAATAAAGAAGAGATGAAGAAACATCCTTTTCACATTAAATAATATTGTTAACATATTGAGGTTTTTATTTTATGATTACATACAATCCAATTAACTGGATTGTATTTCTAATCCTTAATAGTCCTGCATTAGCTTATCAGCACTGGCTTAGCTGATTATCTAACTTTCCTTATATAAATTTTAAACAAATTCAATGGAATTGGTTTAGCAGTTTTGTTTCAGAAAAAAAGAAAACTTCTGCAACTTGATATTGCTATATTAATAAAGAACATCATTTTTAAATTTTATTTTAAATATAAACTAAAAAAACTAAATAAGTATCTTCCATTTCTTGCATTTTTATAGTTGCCATTGTTTAACTTTTCAGAACTGAAAACTGGGCAGATGTACCATTCAACTCCAACTGTAGTCCTACAAGTCCTACTTTGAATTTTAGTCTAGTAGAAGTTAATGCTTGTTTGCTCCTCCATATTTACTAGCAGGCATATTGTTAAATCTGCTAGGTTGTTTCTTGGTCATAAAATTTGGACCAGATTAATGGAATATATTATAAAACTAACACTTGCAATGGTACACTAAATTACAAACTTTTTTTTCCCAAATGCAGAAACCATTTGCACTGAACAAATTGGTCACCAATCATGAAGAATGTCCTCTATTACCTGAGAGAATATTCTTAAAGGTCCAGTTAAGTCAACAGGTAGGGCAAATGACCATAGGAGGGGAACTTCACCACCAGCGACACGCAGTACTTCCTCCTCTGTCAATTGGTGGTCTCCCCTCTCTTGGACCTTCTTCCGCCCTCTTGCTAATAACTGACTCTCTCAATCAAGTTAGGTGCTTTTCTCTCAACTACTGCTTTAGTCTCCAGATTCCTGAGATAGCCAATTGAGATTGGGGGGGGGGGGGGAATGAACCTTTATTTAGCTATTATATCAATTCTTGGGACAACAGTCTATAAAATTCTTTGGGGACATGGAACTAAAATCACAGCCTTTCTTTGATATGGAGAATTTATGAAAAACATGTTTATTCTATAGCCAATCAAATAATGCTTGTGTCAGCTTCTCAGTGCTGACATAGTAAAGAGGGGGTTAAATTCCTGTGAGATTATTTAGAGAGAGTGCCGTAGAGTGATTTAGATAATGACCAATAGGATAAGGAAGCAAGCCAGGAAAGGGAGGGATGATGGAGCAGAGGTCATTTCCTGGCTGCATATGAGTCCGTGAAGACGTTGTTCTAACAAATAAAAGTTTTTTTTTCTTTATTATCAAAATGTGAGAGGCATCTAATTTCGTTCAGACAACTCTAGCGTGACAGACAGCCAGGAAATGACCTCTGCTCCATCATCCCTCCCTTTCCTGGCTTGCTTCCTTATCCTATTGGTCATTATCTAAATCACTCTACGGCACTCTCTCTAAATAATCTCACAGGAATTTAACCCCCTCTTTACTATGTCAGCACTGAGAAGCTGACAGCTTGCTTAAAACTGTCTTTGCCCATTATCACATTGCTATCTAAACTGCTATTGTTCTTTACGTTGGGCAAGAAGACGACAAATTTAGAATCTGGCCATTCTATCGAACTCTGAACCTGTTCTATAAAACAGCTGCTTTAAATAATTAAAGAAAGCCTCCAGAATATTTTAATTTTTGGCCAAAGCCTGTTCCACCTTGCGTTTCTCATTCTATGGTGTCAGCAGGAGCTAATGATTTGTCAGGTTCCATACCCTCCTTCCCCAACCTTCTGCTCTTCAGATGCTTTGTACCACAACTTCTATAACCATAGCCAACATGCTGGCTAAATATGGTGGGAGAGATAGTCTCAAGCACTTCAATGTGCCAGATTAAGGATGTTTGCTAACAGGATTAAAATAATTTAAGTTTTAGAATACAGGTAGTCCTCAACTTATGACTGTAATGGAGCCTGCCCATTAAGGTCGTACATCGTGACAGTTGTAAAGTGGGTCACCCACATGACCAATCTGATTTTATGATCTTTTTTTGCAGTGGCTGTCAAGCAAACCCATTGTTTGCTATGGGGTGCTTTTACCGAAAAATGGAAGTAAATGCTGCATTTTGGCAAAAACATTGTAAATTGCACTCACATGACCTTGGGATGTAAATGGCTGTAAATGCGGGCTGGTTGCTGAGTGCCTGAAATGGGGTCATGTGACCATGGAGGGGGCAGTCATCGGGGATGGGTCGTAAGTATATTTTGGGTGTTCATAAGTTTGAGCGGTCACTAAGTGACTGGTCATAAATCATGACTACCTACAGTCATGTGAAAAAAGAAAGTACACCCTCTTTGAGCTCTATGGTTTTACTTATCAGGACATAGTAAAAATTATCTGGTCCTTAGCAGTTCTTAAAAGTAGGTAAGTACAATCTCAGATAAACAGCACATGACATATTACACCATGTCATCATTTATTTTACAAAATGAAAGCCAAAATGGAGAAGCCATTTATGAAAAACTAAGTATACCTTATGATTTGATAGCTTGTAGAACCACATCAATTCTAGCACTAGTCCTCAAGCCCACACAGCACCAAAAGAAAAACAAAATCGGTGCTGTGCCGGCTGCAAAAATCACTGGATCTTGTTTGGCTATGTGACCAGCAACAAAAAAACCCAAAACCTGCTGGCTTCAGGAAATTGCATGTCGTAACCCCAAACGGCACAGGTAAGTCAGTGTTAAAAATGGCCACTGCTGCAGCAGTAACTGAATCCAAGTCACATGGTTACAGAGGCCTGTTCTGACCTAGGCTTCCCCAGCAGCACGAAGCCGAATCCTCGTCCCGATAAACCTCTTTTATTTAATTTACAGTGAATTCCTCTCCAGCAAAGTCTTTCCTCTCCCACAGTCTTTCAAGATAGTTCACAATTACCGACCTTTATCAGGCTTGGAGAGTGGCCAGGCCGATATCTTTCAGATGCCGCAATACTTGGCAAGAATGCAGTAATGAACTAATTGTCTCCTGCAAACACCACTCCCCTTGTCACTGCGTTATTTGTATTTGCCAGCTGAGCTTCCATTCTGAACATTACAGTAGCTTGCCAGAGAATTTTATCAACAAAAGATAACACTGTCTTGTGATTTGTGAGCTACTGCGCATGTCCACATTCTTTCTTTCTTTCTAACTTCCTGACTTACTTTCTCTTTTGTTAGCTAGGTTTTTACTTTATAAAATAAAAAATGTTTTTTAGGATAATACATTCGGGTTTTCTTTCTTTGAGAGTATACACCATGGAAAACAAGATCCAGTCACCTCTAATTAATCACAGTTTTCCCCAGGGGGGGGGAATAAAGCTGATTCATGCTTCGACAATGGTAGCAGAGGATGGTTTGATTTATTTTTGTTTTCCTTGGATGTTACTCAACTGATAAGCGAATAGGCTATTAGGCAATTAGATTTTTTTTCAGCGACTGCGGAACGCTGATTACTTTTTGCAAATATGCCAAGAAAGAAAAAGAAAACAAAATACAGGGCACAGTCTGCTGAAGACATACAGTTGTCAGAAAAAGTATGTGAACCCCTTGGGATTATGTGGAGTTTTGCATGAATTGGTCATAAAATGTGCTCTGAACTTCATCTAAGTCACAACAATAGAAAAACACAGTCTGCTTAAAATAATACTACACAAACATTAGATGTTGCCATGGTTTAATTGAACATAACATGTAAACATTCACAGTGCAGGGAGGAAAAAGTATGTGAGCCCCTAGCCTAATGACTTCTCCAAGAGCTAATTGGAGCCAGGAGTGAGCCAACCTTGACTCCAATCAGTGTGATGATATTCAATGTGTTGCTGACAGCTGTCCTGCCCTTTAAAAACACACACCTGTTTTGGGTGAACTGGTTTCAAGAAGCACTATCTGATGTGAACCATGCCTCGCGGAAAAGAGCTCTCAGAAGACCTACGATCAAGAATTGTTGACTTGCATGAAGCTGGAAAGGGTTACAAAAGTATCTCCAAAAGCCTTGATGTTCATGTGTCCACGGTAAGACAGACTGTCTACAAATGGAGAAAGTTTAGCACTGTTGCTACTCTCCCTAGGCGTGGTCATCCTGTAAAAATGACTGCAAGAGCACAGCGCAGAATGCTTCATGAAGTAAAGAAGAATCCTAGAGTGTCAGCTAAAGACCTACAGAAATCTCTGGCACATGCTAACATTTTTGTTGACACATCTACAATAAGGAAAACATTAAACAAGAATGGAGTACATGGGAGGACACCACGGAGGAAGCCATTGCTGTCCAAAAAAAATATTGCAGCACGTTTGAAGTTTGCAAAAGAGCACCTGGATGTTCCACAGCACTACTGGCAAAATATACTGGCAAAAATTGAGTTGTTTGGGAAGAACACACAACACTATGTGTGGAGAAAAAAAGGCACAGCACACCAACATCAAAACCTCATCCCCACTGTAAAACATGGCGGAGGGAGCATCATGGTTTGGGGCTGCTTTGCTGCCTCAGGGCCTGGACGGATTGTTGTCATTGATGGGAAAATGAATTCCAGAGTTTATCAAGACATTTTGCAGGAAAACGTACAACCATCTGTCTGCCAACTGAAGCTCTGCAAAGGATGGGTGATGCAACAGGACAATGACCCAAAGCATACAAGTAATTCAACAAAAAAATGGCTTCAACAGCACAGAATACGCCTTCTGGAGTGGCCCAGTCAGAGTCCTGACCTCAACCCGATTGAAATGCTGTGGCATGACCTTAAGAGAGCGATTCATACCAGACATCCCAAGAATATTGCTACACTGGAACAGTTTTGTGAAGAGGAGTGGTCCAAAATTACTCCAGATTGTTGTGCAGGTTTGATCTGCAACTACAGGAAACGTTTGGTTGAGGTTATTGCTGCCAAAGGAGGGTCAACCAGTTATTAAGTCCAAAGGTTCACATACTTTTTCCTCCCTGCACTGTGAATGTTTACATGTTATGTTCAAGTAAACCATGGCGACATCTAATGTTTGTGTAGTATTATTTTAAGCAGACTGTGTTTTTCTATTGTTTTGACTTAGATGAAGTTCAGAGCACATTTTATGACCAATTCATGCAAAACTCCATGTAATCCCAAGGGGTTCACATACTTTTTCTTGCAATTGTAAATCTCTCTGATCTCCCTGATCTCTCTCATGAAGATGCGAAAAGGCTTTTACACAGGCTTTCAACTTTTAAAACACCGATTGCTTCAGGAACCAGGCTGGAGGAAGGTGATGTTGAAGGTGCTATTGGAACTGCTTATCTTGAAGACGACGTGTTGTTACCGAGGTCAGTGACGCCCTCTTCTAATTTTGCATGCTCACAAGCAATTCCTAAAGAAGCCCAGGAATTTGAAAGGCTTGGTGCCAAAACTAAAATTCCACAAGCGGCTGGGTTTTCTTTACCCAAAGAGATAGCTGAAACTCCTTTAAGCCCTGAAGAAACTATGCATAATAAAGCTGTGCAAAGCTATATTGATCAAACAGAATTTTTAGAACAAGAGCTGCACAAGCGTTTGTTTCTATACTTAAGCCAGATAAGCAAGACTCTCGTCTTTTTCGAATTCCTGAGTCCTCCATTTTGCCTTCTTCTTCGAAGCCAAAGCAACTCCCCCAGGAGGGTTTTGTGTCAGGCAAATCAGAACAGAGAGCTGTGTACATGTCACATGTGCCTAGTGATGTTGTCCCTTCTCAGATTTCACATTATGTTGATAGAGAAGACAGGCTTTCTGCAATGCCCGAAACTAATGTTGCAGCACCACCTGCTGGTGAAAGTAATTTACAAGATAGAGCAAAAATGCACTCCACATTGCAGCAGCAGTTAGGAAGATTACATCGGGCTTTTTCAACCATGTCCCTAACTCAATCAAGTCTGCAGGCTGCAACGCCACACGTGTCTCCACAGGCTCAATCATTAGCACCCCCTGGTGGTGCTGATGACTTTTTTGTCCAAATTCCTAATTTAGATGGGGCACAGCAACGCTTAATGCAACAAAGACAAGTGCCAGTCCCTCCAGCAGGCCATATTAATATGGCAGCTCATGCACAAGTGGCAGCCAGAGTACCGCAACCACAGGTTTGACTACAGCAGCCACAGGTTCAAGTACAGCAACCACAGGTTCAAGTACAGCAACCTCAGCTTCAACCACAAGTGCTTTTACTTCCACAGCCAGTACTTCAGGTGTACATTCCTCAACAGGCATCTTCTATTGTTCCACTGGCTGGTGATTCAAAATTAAAGCATTCAGGACCAAATTATAAAGCATGGGTCAGTGAGGTTGGACTTTTACTCCATAGAGAAGGTACCCATTGCATGGTGTTTAATCCTCCTGGCCAGCCATGGACTCCTGCAATAAGAGACTTAGATACTAAAGCATGCACAACATTATTGATGTCCATGGATACTGAACTGCAGGTTACTTTTCCACCTGATGCAACCAACCAACAAATTTGGGCTCAATTGGAAACATGCTACCATCCTGTTTCAATTGAATCTACATGTTTGCTCTTGTCTGTGTTCCATGGTTTGAGATTAAAACCTGGTGAATATATTGGAGAACATTTAACTAAAATGAAAGGAATGAGAAAGGATTCGGATGAAAGAGGCTATAATATTGATGATTGTCAAATGATCAGCATTATTAACTCATTGAATTATGAATGGAAAGATGCTATTACAAAGATTAATCAAGTGCCCATTGCTCAACGCACACTGGATCATGTATGCAGAATTTTAACCGAAGAAGAGGCAGTTATGCTTGGCCACTTCACATTTGAGAGGACCACCTGCATCAAGAGCTCCAGCGAGGCATCCCTTCTGAGGAAGAGCCTACGTTCCAAGGATGCCAGGATGCTACATCTGTAATTGTGTGGGACATGCCACCCGGGATTGTTTCCAATGATTTCCAGCTCCCGTCACGTACCAGCCCAGAAGAACAGACTCCAGAGGAGGCATAGGCATAGGTGGAAGACAAGGTCATCGTTGTTCCAGGTGTGATCCGCAAGCTCCACTCGCCACATTGGCTTTAACCAACGATCCACAACCTCATCCAGAATACGACAGGCAACTTCTGTGGACTTTGGATAGTGGTGCAGCATTGCATGTTACTTACAGAAAAGAACTTTTTACAGAGATGCACGAGCCTGAACCTGAACTACATTAACTTTATTCTTTTTCCAATCATCCTTGTAAGGTCAGAGGAAAAGGAACTGTTTATGTTGAAGAGCTCAATGCATTCATTCCTGATGCTTATTATATACCAACAGCAAATAGTAGTTTGCTTAGTCAAAGTCACTTGTCTAGAGTATTAAAGTTCCAGGTCCATCACCTCGAAAAGGTGAGTTATATAGTTAAAAATTGAGATATTGTTGCTGAAACCATGTTAATTGGTGGTGTTTATTACATAAAGCCAAAGTCTAAACCGCAAGCACAGGCAAGTATACAAACTCCAAAAGAGGAGAGCACAGGCCCAGAGAGAGATGTTCCAGTGAGAGATAGTGTTGCTACTCCAAAGGCTCCTAAAGCCAACAAAAAGAAAATTAGGAAACAGGTTGCTCAGAGCAAGCCTGAGGTTCCTCATAAAACTGTTAATGTTGAAAATTCACTAACTGGTAAACCTTTGCATTACAGGTGTATCCATAAGTGACATAGAAGATTGGGGCATGCCAGTTTTCGTGTTCTTAGGAAAATGCCAGAGTTCGCAAAAGGTTTGGATCTAAAGGGGTGTAAGGTGTTTTTCGATTGTGCTGTCTGCAAAAAGGCCAAATCCAAAGCAGCAGCCATTCCAAAATGCGCTACATGCCTGTCAACACGCATTTTTGATTTGGTACACACTGACATTGTAGGTCCTTTTAAAGCAACACTTGGTGGTAAAAAATAGTTTCTAACAATTGTTGATAATTACTCTAGATATGGATATGTATATCCTATGAAAGAAAAATCTGAGACCTTTCATCTCTTTAAAGACTTTGCCGCTCTTGTTTATACCCAACACAGAGTAAGCATCACCAGAATTCAAAGTGATCGTGGTGCTGAATTCATGTCTCAGCGGTTCCAGGACTGGATGCGTAAGAATGGAATTCTTCATCAGACCTCGGCTCCTTACACACCGGCGCATAATGGCGTGGCAAAAAGGCGGTAAGGGGTCCTGCAAACCATGATGCGTTGTCTCCTAGAAGACGCCAACCTCAGTAACCCATACTGGGGTGAAGCTCTTAAATATGCAAATTATATTGTCAACCGTACTTGGAGCAGTGTAATAGATCAGACTCCTTTCTTCATGTTGTATGGGTACAAGCCCGATCTCAAGAATCTCCATATTTTTGGTTCATACGCTATGGTGAACATTCCCTTAGCTCAAAGAAGGAAAGGAGGTCCAGCAGCAAAGAGGATGAGATTTATGGGTATTGATGACAACTCAAAGTGGAGCAAATTTATTGACTCCAAACATGTAATAGTGATTTCCCAATCTGCCAATTTTGAGGAAGATGCTGACTGGTCCAGGATTCATTCCAATGATCCTGGAGTTTATTTTCCTAGAGATGACGTTGCTGATGCCGCACAGCCTGATGAGGTTATTGTTAGAACCAACAATAACATATGAGGTTATTGTTAGAACCAATAACCATACTGATTATGCAGAATTATGTTGTTATGCTGATTCTGATTGGGCGAGTGATAAGAAATCACGTAAAAGTACTTCAGGTTATATGATGTTCTTAAATGGATGTCCTGTTTACTGGCATGTGCGAAAACAGAATTTTGTTTCTTGTTCATCTACTGAGGCTGAATATGCTTGTGTTTCAGATGCATGTAATTCTCTAACGTGGTTTGATGCTTTAGTTACAGATATCTGGACACACCCGATTCGACCGATCACTGTGATGGAAGACAATGAATCAGTGGTTTATATTTCTGACTCACGTTTCACGGGTTCTAGGTCCAGACACATTGACATCCGTTATAAAAATATCAAACAATTAGTGAAACAAGGTTTTGTAAAATTGCAGTATGTGTCTACACATGATCAGATTGCTGATATGCTCACCAAACCGCTTCCAGCAGCTCAGCACGAGTATCTGTGAAGATGTGCCTTAACTGATGGCTATACCTGATGTCCACTCAACTGACAAAAGAAGGGGTTGTCACTGCGTTATTTGTATTTGCCAGCTGAGCTTCCGTTCTGAACATTACGGTAGCTTGCCAGAGAATTTTATCAACAAAAGATAACACCGTCTTGTGATTTGTGAGCTACTGCGCATGTACACATTCTTTCTTTCTTTCTAACTTCCTGACTTACTTTCTCTTTTGTTCGTCTCTGAGATATCACTGCCGGTAACAATGTAGTTAGCTAGGTTTTTACTGTATAAAATAGAAATTGTTTTTTAGGATAATACATTCGGGTTTTCTTTCTTTGAGAGTATACACCATGGAAAACAAGATCCAGTCACCTCTAATTAATCACAGTTTTCCCCGAGGAGGGGAACGAAGCTGATTCATGCTTCGACACCCCTTTCGCTCCTCTTTTATTCCCTCTGGGAGGGGCCATTCATTGTCCACCTGTGGCCTTACTCCCAAAAGTCTACCCTTGTTCTTTAGCTGTTCCCTTCGTCTGGCAACTCTGTGCATGCGCACACTGGGAACAGGCTCCAGCTGTTCATCTGCCTCACTGATGTCTGACTCCAAAGGCAGCTGATAACTGGTATATGGCTCTGGCTCCCACTCTGCCTCTGACGCAGAGCCTCATCAGAGCCTTCCCCAGACTCCAGGACTGGCCTATGTTCCTCCCCAACCTCCTCACTGTCTGAATCTGCTGCCAGATCCGCTGGCGGGCCACAACAAGGCCTCTTTTTGATCGCAGTTTTGAATTTCTAACATAAGTAAGCTTTCTGAATAAATTTGTTATTGTGAAAATTCGCTAAATGAACTTTGTACCTGGGGGATTGCCTGCAGCTGGATCAAAAGTTTCAGTTTTCTCAGCTACATATTTAGTTACTTTTTATTGAAGTGTTTCTTCAGCTATAAGTACAGGTGAAACTTGAAAAATTAGAATATCGTGCAAAAGTTCATTTATTTCAGTAATGCATCTTAAAAGGTGAAACTAATATATGAGATAGACTCATTACATGCAAAGTGAGATAGTTCAAGCCTTGATTTGTCATAATTTTGATGATTATGGCTTACAGCTCATGAAAACCCCAAATTCACAATCTCAGAAAATTAGTATATTACATGAAATCAATAAAACAAGGATTGTACATAGAACAATATCTGACCTCTGAAAAGTATAAGCATGCATATGTACTTAGTACTTGGTTTGGGCCCTTTTTGCATCAATTACTGCTTCAATGCGGCGTGGCATAGATGCTATCAGCCTGTGGCACTGCCGAGGTGTTATGGAAGACCAGGATGCTTCAATAGCGGCCTTCAGCTCTTCTGCATTGTTCGGTCTCATGTCTCTCATCTTTCTCTTGGCAATGCCCCATAGATTCTGTATGGGGTTCAGGTCAGGCGAGTTTGCTGGCCGATCAAGCACAGTAATCCCATGGTCACTGAACCAGGTTTTGGTACTTTTGGCAGTGTGGGCAGGTGCCAAGTCCTGCTGGAAAATGAAGTCAGCATCCCCATAAAGCTCGTCTGCGGAAGGAAGCATGAAGTGCTTCAAAATCTCCTGGTAGATGGCTGCCTTGACCCTGGACTTAACAAAGCACAGGGGACCAACACCACCAGATGACATGACTCCCCAAATCAACACAGACTGTGGAGACTTCACACTGTACTTCAAGCATCTTGCAGTGTGTGCCTCTCCATTCTTCCTCCAGACTCTGGGTCCTTGGTTTCCAAATGAGATGCAAAAGTTGCTCTCATCAGAAAAGAGGACTTTGGACCACTGAGCAACAGACCAGTTCTTTTTGTCTTTAGCCCAGGTAAGACGCTTCTGACGTTGTTTGTTGTTCAGGGGCGGTTTGACAAGAGGAATACGACATTTGAAGCCCATGTCCAGGATCCGTCTGTGTGTGGTGGCTCTTGATGCACTGACTCCAGCCTCAGGCCACTCCTTGTGAAAGTCCCCAACACTTTTGAATGGCCTTTTCCTGACAATCCTCTCCAGGCTGCGGTCATCCCTGCTGCTTGTGCACCTTTTTCTTCCACACTTTTCCCTTCCACATAACTTTCTATTAATGTGCTTTGATACAGCACTTTGGGAACATTCAACTTCTTTTGCAATTACCTTTTGAGGCTTTCCCTCCTTATGGAGGGTGTCAATGATGGTTTTCTGCACAACTGTCAGGTCAGCAGTCTTTCCCATGATTGTGATTCCTACTGAACCAGACTGAGAGACCATTTAAAGGCTCAGGAACCCTTTGCAGGTGTTATGGCTTAATTAGCTGATTAGAGTGGGACACTTTGAGCCTAGAATATTGAACCTTTTCACAATATTCTAATTTTCTGAGATTGTGAATTTGGGGTTTTCATGAGCTGTAAGACATAATCATCAAAATTATGACAAATCAAGGCTTGAACTATCTTGCTTTGCATGTAATGAGTCTATCTCATATATTAGTTTCACCTTTTAAGTTGCATTACTGAAATAAATGAACTTTTGCACAATATTCTAATTTTTCGAGTTTCACCTGTATTTACAAGTAGTCTTTGCTTTACAACCTGTCATGGCGTTCTGCAGTGACATGACCGCTACTTGCAAAACTGGCAAAAATGCCCTTTCAAATTAATGGGTTTGTTTAACCATGGCTGCATTCACATAACAATGGCAGCTTTTGCTTAATGACCATGTCGTTTGCTTAATGACTGCTGGAAAAAAAGCTGGAAATTTACTTCTAGTCATGTGGGTGCCCCAAATTACAACTGTAAAAATTTACGACCATAATTCCAGGCTCAATTACAGCCGTAAATCGAGGAGTACCTGTATGCATATTTTATTTTTAGACATACTGTATATCCCAATCAGTAAAGGGAATTTCTAACACTTAATCAATCACTGACATGATCAAGATCCAGAAATCAACTTGACTGTCACCTGCTAGCATGAATAAAGCAAGAGAGGTTGCACAAATTTCAATGAAACTCCTGAACTCAAAGTTCTAAGTTTTACAAAGAAATGTAAGAAGAATATTGTTTCTTAACCTCAGCTATGTTCAGATGTGTGGACATCAACACCCAGAAGTCCCCAGCCAGTATGTTTTAAATATATATATCTCACATATATACACATACATTCATCCATTCATGATGGCATTTTAAAGAAAATCCAAAAATTGCTTCATACCAAGTTGGACTACTGGCCCTCTAATTGTGAACAGTGACTCCCAGAATTTCTAACAGGATTTTTTTCAAGCCCCACTTGAAAATGCAAAGAATTCAATTGTGACCTTTTCTGTGAAAAATGTAAGCTTCGTGAAAAATGAAATAGTTATGGCCTGACACTGGTTTTCACAAACCTAATTTGATAGTATCTGCAGGGGTGGCAATGAGTTTGTGCACAGACCAAAGGAACTTTATATTTTAAAGTCTTCCCTTCATATATGTTCATTCTATCATACTGTTTTGGATACTTAATGAGTATGGACCTATAGCCCCACTCTAATGTGACCAACACTGCATTAATGGGCAGAGCAACCAACAATGTGTATATTTAGTTTATAGTTTTATCTAATCCTTGTAAAATTTAATGTTTTTATACTTGTGTTTTTATTGTATTGTAAGTTGCCGAGAGTCATATTGGATAGTGAGATGGGTGGTGTATAAATAAAATAATAAGTATGAATTACTTTAGATTCTGAAGAGAGCAGCAGAGCTAAGGAGGCTAGTTATTTGAAAGTGGCCTAGACAAAAGCATTAAAAAGAAAACAAGACAAGACAGTGGCTGGCTTGGTTTCCCAGAGACCTCTACATCAGCCACATTGAAAAGAGGTGGGTTACCAGCAACTTGTGCACACAATCTGCTTTATGTACCGTATTTTCCGGCGTATAAGACGACTGGGCGTATAAGACGACCCCTGACTTTTCCTGTAAAAATATAGGGTTTGGGCTATATTTACTGTATAAGACGACCCCTTTTCCAACACACACCAAATAAAAATTAAAAAACATCAACTGGCTCACCCACAATGTAAAAGCAGCTGTGCTAGACCCAAAATGGCCCCTGCAATAAGCAGGAACCTCACACAGCCACAAAAAGCCCAAAAAAACAACTTTTACATTGTGGGTTTAAACACACAAAATTCCACATACAGCTTTGTGAGATTTTGTGTGTTTGTGTAGTTAGAGTGAAACACTACAGAAACACATTAAATCTCAGAAAGTTGCACACATTTTATTTTTATTTATTTTTATTTTTATTATTTTTATTTTTATTTTTATATGAAAGCTAAATTTAAAACTTCCTAGCCTAAAACTTAGACCTAGCCTTTAAATGGCTAGGTCTAAAAAAGAACAACTAAAAACCCCCCCAATTAACTATTTTTTTAAAGCTCCCAAAGGGGGAAAAAAACTTACCCAATAGAACAGGGGTCTCCAACCTTGGCAACTTTAAGACTTGTAGACTTCAACTCCCAGAATTCCTCAGCCAGCTTTGCTTTGCTGGCTGAGTAATTCTGGGAGTTGAAGTCCACAAGTTGCTTGCATCAGCAAGCAACTAAATCTCCCTGCCTGCAATCAAGCAGGCAGGGAGATTTAGTTGCTTGCTGATGCAATGGATTGCAGGCAAGGCAAGCGTTGCAGCTAGCAGCTAAGGTAAGCAAGCTGGAGGGGGGGGATTTTTGCTACGTATCAATTAGCAGGCAAAAATTAGCAGCTGGGGTGGCCAGCGTTGTATAAAAGGAAAGTTTTTCCCTTTTAAACGGGGCTTGGCCATCCAAGCTCTGGCGATCAGGCAACTCAGCTGGGATGGCCAACGTTGTGTAAAAGGAAAGATTTTCCCTTTTACAGGGGGCTTGCATGTAACTCAGCTGATTAGCGGCAACTCAGCAGGCAATTCAGCTTGGCTTCTTAGAGCCATTTAAGGCTCGTCAAAGCCTTTCGGACTGGTCTGCCTGGTTACAGGAGACTGACACCCGGCGTATAAGACGACCCCCAACTTTTGAGAAGATTTTTGTGTGTTAGAAAGTCGTCTTAAACGCCGGAAAATACGGTACATTGAGGATACACATTTTACCAGAATGATAGCAAAACAATCACCAAGGCAGCACCAACCATATCACTGCAAAAGTTTAAGTCACATCCTGCAAATAAGATGATCTGATTTCACACTGCATACTACCCATACATAGATGGACAGCTACTTATTTGTATGTTGGAAACAAGAGATTAAAATGCAAGGTTCATGCAGATTTAAGAGACCTTATTTCCTGAATTATATTTAGATCCCGAAAAGAGAGCAGTACTGATGAGGAGGCTATATATTTGAAAGTGGCCTAGAGAAAAGACATTAAAAACAATTTCTTTGCAAGGTAAAAAAAATATTGGATTTAGGGAACAGCTCCTGTGTGGGGGAAAAGAAAGCACACAAGTATATCTGTCATAGGCTACAGCAATGTTTCTCAACCTTGGCAATTTTAGGATGTGTGAACTTCAACTTCCAGAATTCCCCAGCCACCAAGGAAAAGAGAAAAGAGCTAGAGGAACAGATCCACAGATTTTCCATTACTTTACAGATTACAATGTAAACTAATTTAGCCTGTAATAATAGACTTTTATCTTCAATGTAATCTTCAAATTAGTGGAACTTCTTTATGTCAAATTATGTGAAATCAAATATTTCATTTTAAATGAGGGGTTTTAACCTTATAAAGTATTAACTGTATAATCATTTTTTAGTAAAACACATTAACCACAAAATGTTGTAGTTATGACGGTGAAGGGTCATTCTCTGATCTTGTGGGTTGGTTTTCAAAGGTTTCATTACCAGGCTAGGTAACATCTTCAGCAAAGTTTAAGGAGTGTCAGTGTTCTGTTTATAAGGGCTTTGGGTGTGGGTGTGTCAAGTGAGGGTCTTGTAGGTCAATGTGTCTATTGATGGAATTGCTTGTGGTGTGCCAGGCTTCAATGAATCCATGAGTATGGTGGGTGGTAGCATGGCCAATGATTTTTGTGTTGCTCCAATTGAAATGGTGCTGTCTGGTGTCGATGTGGGTAGAGATTAAGGATTTGGGATTGTGGCGTTTGACTGCCAGCTGGTATTTGTGGATCCTGGTTTTTAATTGATGTGATGTTTGTCCTACATAGAATTGGTTGCAATAGTTACAGTTGATTTTGTAGATTACATTGTTTCTTTCATCCTTCTGTATTTTGTCTTTGGTTCTGGATAATTCCTGGCGGAATGCGGCTGCAGGTTTGTGGGCTATTGCTATTCCTAGGGATTGGAGAATTCTAGCTGTCATTTCCGACACCCCTTTTGTGAATGGTAGGGTTAATTTTTGTGTGGTGGTTGGCTGTGTGGTGTATTGTGGTTTGGGTGCTGTGTGTTGGAATATGAAATTTTTTGGATAGCCATTATGGAGAAAGACATCAAGAAGCAGTTTCTCTTCTGCTTTTCTTAGGAATGGAATGGAGTAGATGGAAGGGACCTTGGAGGTCTTCTAGTCCAACCCTCTGCTCAGGCAGGAAACCCTATACCATTTCAGACAAATGGTTGTCCAATCTCTTCTTATCAAACTTCCAGTGCTGGAGCATTCATGACTTCTGGAGACAAGTTGTTCCACTGATAAATTGTTCTGTCAGGAAATTTCTCCTCAGTTCCAGTTTGCTTCTCTCCTTGATTAGTTTCCACCCATTGCTTCTTGTCCTACCCTCAGGTGCTTTGAAGAATAGCTTGACTCCCTCTTCTTTGTGGCAACCTGAGATATTGGAACACTATCATGTCACTCCTACTCCTTCTTTTCATTAAACTAGACATACCCAATTCCAGCAACCATTCAATCTTGTGGTGCTGCAGTGTGTCCTGGCCCTTCTGAAGAGGGTCTGGACACAAATTCTTTTGTGTGTGGTGGGGTGGTTGCAAAGCTAAGGGTCTGGTCCAAATGTGTGGGTTTGTGGTAAACATGAGTTTCCAGTTCTCCGTTGTCTAGTCCCCTTATCTCAATGTCGAGGAATGGGAGTCTGTTGTCGGTTTCCTCTTCACGTGTGAATATGTTATTGAGTAGGTGGTATGTTTCTTCAATTTGGGAGCGTTTGATGATGACAAATGTGTCATAGACATAGTGTGTCCAGAATTTTGGTTGGAAGGTTGGTAGAGCTATAGATTTGAGTCATTGCATGACTGCTTCTGCTATTAGGCTTGATATGGTTGATCCCATTGGGGTACCTTGTACTTGTTTATAGATTTTCCCATTGAACTTGAAGTATGTGTTCAGGCATAGATCCAGGAGTTTCATGATGGTTTCTGTGGACATGGAGTGTTCTTTGGTGGCATCATCTTTGTGGGTATGGTGTTTAGTAAGTAGGTGGTGTATGGTTTGTTTAGCCAGGTTGATGTCAATTGGGGTGAAGAGAGCAGCAACGAAGGAGACCATGTTCTCTTCCTTGTTGATCTTGGTGTGCTTGATGCATTGGAGAAATTGTTCTGGGGAGTTTATTGAGTGGCTTGAGTCATTGACCAGGTGTCTGAGTTTCCTCTGTAAGGTTTTTGCTAGTTTGTACATCGGTATTCCAGGTAGAGACACAATTGGGTGTAAGGGGATCCCGTTCTTGTGTATTTTGGGGAGTCGGTAGAACTTGTGGTTGCATGTGCTTTCTCTCTAGTGGTGTTAGCTGTTTTTCTTTTTCCATTTTTCTTAGGGTGTTCTTTGTTCTCCAGCTGTTCCATTGCATCATTGTGGATTATTTGGTAGGTGTTGGTGTCATTTAGGTGGTTTTCTGCTTTGCTGATGTAGTCAGTTTTGTTCATTACTACCGTCAGTCTGCCTTTGTCTGCCGGTAGGATGACAATGCTTTTGTCTTGTTTCAGTGTCTTTAGTGATCTCTTCTCCTTTTGGCGGAGTGTTTCATTTTGTCTGTTGCATTGCACATTGGGGATGATTCTATGCCTGATGTCTTCTTGTGTTTCTTGGTCCAGGTGGTTCTTTTTTAGAATGGATTTGAGATTGGCTAGGAATTCAATGGGGTCAGCATCTTTGTGGTTGAAATTGAGGCAGTCTGTGTCTCATTTTGGAAGGCCAGTTTTCATGCTTCTGGGTGGTTGATTGATAGTCTATGTTTTTGGGGGTTGTTTGTTTGCAGAGGCATTCATGGAGGAAGTGTAGCTGTTTGCGGGTTGGCGATCGTCTCATAGTGAAAGTCTCCCAGTGGTGGGCAAGTTTAAGCATTGCATGCCTGTGTACGTTTGCAATAGTGGCAAATATCTGTAGCTCGGGTGTAGGATGAGGGTGAAGGTTCATTCTCCCAGCTTGTGGGTTGGTTTCCAAACATTTCATCACCAGGCTAGCAGGGGTGAAATGCTACCAGTTCGGACTGGTTCTGCCATCCGGGTAGGGAAAATTTTGACTGGTTCGGAGAACCGGTAAGGAAAATTTTGATTGGCCCTGCCCACCTGCCCTCCCTCTCCTCTCACCACTCCTATATTCTGTTGTCTATTAGCTTAGCTGATTCGCGCGGCAGACCGATTGCTGCCTCAGCTGAGCTAAGAAACAGCAAATGAGTCTTAGTCTCATTTGCCCTCGGATAGAATAATAAAGGGAAACTTTCTTTAATGAGATGTCTGGGCATTCAGCCAAGAGCAATTATCACGTCCTTACAATGTTGCGAAGCTGCAAACCACCTTGCTTGAATTGAGAAACTGCCTCAAAAGCAGAGAGCCTCTTCCAGGAAAGATTTCTCTATCTTCTATTTTTCTTCCACAACAGAACAAAAAAGCCTCTTCCTTTATTCTGATTTTCTCCTGGAGCAAAAGAAAGCCCTTTCTAGTGAAGCAGTTCCACTGGTTAATTGTTCTCACTGTCAGGAAGTTTCTTCTTAGTTTTAGGTTGCTTCTCTCTTTGTTCCGTTTCCATCCATTGCTTCTTGTTTTGCCTTCTGGTGCTTTGGAAAATACATTGCCCGCCCTTCTTTCTGGCAGCCCCTTAAAAGCCTGTTGCCTATCACACTCTTGGGCAAAGCATGTGAGCCATTTCCTCCTTTCAGTGGTCCATGAAAGTACAGCTATAGTATGTAGATAATAAAGCTGAAAAAAGGTGAACAACATTTTTACAGAACTATAGATACGTTGAGGCTGGGTGTGACAAGGAATGGTTGGGAGGGGAGGGGAGGGGCCAGGTGAGGTACCCCTTGATGTGAATGACATTGAGTTGGCCATGCCCACCCAGTCACATAGCCACCAAGCCACGCCCACAAAGCCACACCCACAGAACCGGTAGGGAAAATTTTTAGATTTCACCACTGCAGGCTAGGTAAAGTCTTTTTTTTAATTTGATTTATATGCCACCCTTCTCCAGAGACTCAGGGTGGCTTACAATGCGTTAAGCAATAGCCTTCATGCTTTTGTATATTTATACAATGATGGAAACGTGGGAAAAAATATGGGTAAGGAATGTAAAACTTACGCAAGCTCAAAATCTGAGAGAAAATTTCTACAAAATGTTTTATAGATGGCATCTAGATCCCAAAAAGCTAGCTTGCATGTATCCGAATTTACAATCTAAATGTTGGAGATGTGATTGCGATGATACTACGTATTTTCATGTATGGTGGACATCACAGGGCTAAGTATTTTGGATAAAAATATGGTGGATTATTCAAAATATCCTTAAAAAGGGGATAAAGCTTACTCCACAGTTGTTTTTGTTGGGTATAATTACAGATTGTACAGTTATAGAGACTAATTTGATTTTGAATTTAATAACTGCAGCAAGACTGTTGGTGGCGCAGTACTGGAAGAAGGAAGATTTGCCTACTATTCAAGAATGGACATTAAAAGTAGCAAATTTAGCAGAGATGGCTAAAATTTCAGCATATTTGAAGGACCATTCAAATGAGAAATATATGTTGGAATGGAGAAGATGGATTGACTATATTCAAAGCAAATATCGGATTAAAAAATTTCAAATAGCTTATGAATGAATAAAGAGATGTTATAAAGTATCTAAACTTAGCTCAGTAAAAGGGGAGTTAAAGTACAAGAGGGAGAAAGGAGGCTATAGTCAGTTAGCTTATATTAGCTTATGATTGTTGAATGCTATACCCTGTATTTTGCTCTCGGAAGTAGGGAGGGAGAGGGTTGGGGGGGAGGAGGGAGGGGGATGGGGAAACACTTGTAAAACTTACTAAAACATTTCAATAAAAAAAAAGAAAGGATGGAAGGCTGAGTCAACCTTGAGCCTGGTGAGATTCGAACTTACAGTAATTGCAGACAGCTGGAGTTAATCACAATGCTTTTAGTCTCCTGAGCTATCCAGGCTCCTGGATCTTCAGCAGAGTTTAGGAGATGTCAGTGTTAATGTTCTTCTGTTTTTAAGGGCTTCAGGCATGAGTGTGTCAAGGTGTGGGTGTGTTGAAACGCTCACACCTGAAGCCCTTGTAAACAGAAGAAGAGGCACTGACATCCCCTAAACTCCACTGAAGATGTTACCTAGCTTGGTAATGAAACGTTCGGAAACCAACCCACAAGCTGGGAGAATGAACCTTCACCCTCATCCTACACCTGAGCTACAGATATTCACCGCTATTGCAAATGTTGTAGTTACTCTAAGCGAGCACTAGGTTGTGCCATAACCTGAGAATGTCAAGCAGGAGACAGCAGGAAAAAAGCCCTTTTCCCTCTTCTAGCACTACAATCTTTAAGCCTATATTGAAAGCATAATTGGATTTTTAAAATTGTACAGAAACACAAATGTAGAGAAACTGCAATGGTGCAGGATTTCTTCAATCTGGTTCTCTCAAAGGTCCACCTGCCGTGAATCCAAGGGTGCTTCGGCGGTGCCTGACATGAGATGGTTAAGGATGATTCATTTAGCAACCAGGGTGATTCACTTAATCATGGCAAAAAAAAGGTTGTAAAATCAGGCACGACTCACTTAACCATCTAACTTAGCAACACATGTTCTGGTCCCAATTGTGGTTGTAAGTCAGGGATTGCCTGTAGTACTCTCAGAGGGAAACCAAAGATACCAAGAAAACAGCATTATACTAACATTATTTGAATGAAAGGAAGATTACCCTGAATTTAACCATTCCTTGTCACACCCAGTCCCAAGAATATGAGATGGAGGGAAGGCTATAAACAGAGAGAGACATGCACAATTTCAATACTCTGTTCAACTACCTTGTCACCCAATCACATTGGATCTAATACTAGAGAATGTTATTTTCCTCCCAACAAAGTATGCACACAACATGCTTGGCTGGGAGAAAAATAATATCAATATCATTAATGACTATTCATTAAAATAATTTGCCTACAAAATAAGGTAATCTATTTGTAAAATTACAGTTATGTGAAAAAGAAAGTACACCCTCTTTGAGCTCTATGGTTTTAAGTATCACGACATAGTAAAAATCATCTGGTCCTTAGCAGTTCTTAAATGTAGTTAAGTACAACCTCAGATGAACAACAACACATGACATATTAGATCATGTCATCATTTATTTTACAAAAAGAAAGCCAAATTGTAGTAGCCATTTGTGAAAAACTAAGTATACCCTTACTGCTTCCATAGGTATGAAGAAGATAAGTCAGTGATGGCTAACCTTTTCCGGACCGAGTGCCCAAGGCGCACACACACGTGTGTAAATGGTGCCCAAACCCCCAAAATGCAATGCATATGCCCCCCCGTACATGCCCTGCCCCTCCGCATGTGCTCCGCCCCTGCGCATGTGCAGCAGAGACCCGACAACCAACTGGCCAGCGGTAGGCATGCACCACAGTTTCGCCATCACAGGGCTAAGTAGTAGTCAGGTGCTGCTAATCAAGTGGCCTTGCTCAATTGATCATCAGTAAGTGTATACTTATATATATAAGTACATGTATGTATGTATGTATGTATGTATGTATGTATGTATATAAAACCTAAAGTTTAAGGAGTTTGCTGGTCTCCAGCATTGATGTGTGTGTTAACAAAGTGCCAAAGAGGAAAGACAATGATCTTAGAGAAGCAATTGTTGTTGCCCATCAATCTGGGAAGGGATATTAGGCCATTTCCAAAAAAATTTAAGTCCATTCTACAGTGAGGAAGATTATTCACAAGTGGAAAACATTCAAGGCACTTGCCAATCTTCCCAGGAGTGGATGTCCCAGCAAATTCACTCCAAGGTCAGACTGTGCAATGCTCAGAGAAATGGCAAAATATCCAAGAGTTACATCTCAGACTCTACAGGCCTCAGTTAGCATGTTAAATGTTAAAGTTTGTGATAGTACAATTAGAAAAAGACAGAACAAGTATGGTTTGTTTGGAAGGGTTGCCAGGAGAAAACCTCTTCTCTTTACAAAGGAACACAGCACAGCTTTGGTTTGCAAAGTTGCATCTGAACAAATCACAAAACAGCTGGAACACTGTCCTTTGGACAGATGAGACCAAAGTGGAGATGTTTGGCCATAATGTACAGTACCACATTTAATGAAAACCAAACACAGCATATTGGAACAGACCTCTCATATCAACCATCAAGCACTGTGATGATTTGGGCTTGTTTTGAAGCCACGGGACCTGGGAACCTTGCAGTCACTGAGTCGACCATGAGTTCCTCTGTATTCTAGAGTCAAATGTGAGGCCATCTATCTGACAGCTAAAGCTTGGCCGACATTAGGTCATGCAACAGGACAATGATCCCAAGCACCCCAGCAAATCTACAAGAGAATGGCTGAAAAAGAAAAGAATCAAGGTGTTGCAATGGCCCAATCAAAGTCCAGACCTCAACCTGATTAAAATGCTGTGGCAAGACCTCAGAGCTGTGTATAAACAAATACCCACAAACCTCAATGAACTGAAACAATGTTGTAAAGAAGAGTGGGCCAAAATTCCTCCACAACTATGTGAGAGACTGATAGTCATACAGAAAACAATTACTTCAAGTTATTGCTGCTAAAGGTGGTTCTACAAGGTACTGAATCGTAAGGTGTACTTTCTTTTTCACATGACTGTAACTGATACCCCATCAAGTGATCTATCTGCATATATACAACCACTTTCTCATGCACCCACATATACTCAGAAAGAGACAGTAGAAATTTGAGCATAAGCAAGCATTAATTTAGGCACACTTAGCATGTAGTGAGATTCATTCCTAGTTAAGCATATTTAAGGTGTATGCTATGCTGTGATAACTCCATTTATCCTAGCTTATTCCCAGAAAACTGAATAAAAATTGGGGGAAACCTCAGAGTATTTTTTTTTCCTTCTCTGCAAATACAAAATAGGTCAATAAAAGTATTTGTGTCTGGCTTCAAACACAAAGAAATGCATGCTCCCTGAATTCAAGAGTCTTTATTCTTAGGTAAGTACAGGTGGTCCTCGACATACAACAATTTGTTTAACAATCATTTGAGGTTACAACAGTACTGAAAATAATGGTTTATGACTGGCCCTTGCACTTATGACCATTACAGCATCCCCACAGTCATGTGATCAAAATTTGGGCACTTGGCATGTATTTATAACACTGTCCCGAAGACAATTGCCATTTGTGACCTTCCCAGCTAGCTTCTGACAGGCAAAGTCAATGGAAGCCAGATTTGCTTAATGACAATGTTGATTCACTTAACAACTGTGCAAAAAGTTTTCAAAAATCATGCACACCTCACTTAACAACCGCCTTGCTTAGCAACTGAAATTCTGGTCCTGATTCTGTATGCTCAGAATTTTAGTCAGCATGCAAAAACTACCTGATAACATCACACTTCTTTTATTGTCTCCACATATACAGAGTAAGTGTTTGCAACTGAGAGCCTGTTCTAACCATGGAGAGCCTCCATCAATTAAGGATCCCAATTTACTCAGACAGCCTCTATGGATGCACAAGATTCTCCAATGCAGGCACTCACCCTTTCACAAGAAGGGTGACAAGTGGGCAGGGCTAGCATGCTTATCTTTGTGCCCCTGGAGGCATGACAGTAATTTTCCTTCATCTTTGGTTTCCCTTTATGAAAGTGAATTATTATTATTATTATTATTATTATTATTATTATTATTATTATTATTAATTAAATTTATATACCGCCCTTCTCCTAATGGACTCAGGGCGGTGTACAGCCAAAAATAAAAACACTCCAATACAAAATTTAAAATATTAATAAAAGAATTAAATAATTTTGGCCCAACAAATTTAAAAAACCAATAGACAATTAAAATTTAAAACCCATAAAACTTTAGACTTAAAAAGGGGGGGGGGGGTTACGCCAGCCCAGCTTGACAAAATAAAAAAGTTTTTAGGGCACGGCGAAAAGCCCGGAGATCAGGTATCGTACGGATCTCCGGGGGCAAATCGTTCCAGAGGGCTGGTGCTGCCACAGAGAAAGCTCTCCCCCTGGGTGTCGCCAGCTGACATTGTCTGGCTTTCATTATTTCCAACTCCTGCCCATTCACTTGTTTTCTTGAATTACTGTATGGGTTTTCTCACTAAATTAAGACAACCTGTCCAGATGATCATTATTGTGCCTCGATGGTACTAATACCCAGAGCCTGCAAATGGGAAACTCCCAACCCAGTATGACCGGGGAAACTCATAAGATTCAGAACAATGGAACCTTTCACAATAAGAATTTTCTTTCTTCATTCTTGCAGAAAATTTCTCTAGGTCAGGGGTGTCAAACTCACGTCATCACAGCGGCATCACGTGACATATCGGGACTTTTTTCCCCTTTGAGTTTGACAGCCCTGCTCTAGGTAAATAATACCTTCATACTGACCCAACAGAAGAACCACAAAGCATGGCAAATGCATTTTTAAGTAATAAAATAAAAAAGATTTGAAGACAGAGATGGTGAGTTATTAATGAAAAATACATTCACAGATTATTCTGGATTAGCCTCCCCTTGAAACTGAAAATGAACTTTAGTTGACATTTTCACCTGGAGACAGATCGGTCATTTCATGTCAAGTGGTGAGTAATTGGCCAACTCACAGGTAAAAGAAAAAAAATATTTTGACTGCTTGAAAAAATTGTAGTGGAACATTGGCGGCTAATTGGCACAGAAGGACTAAAGCGGAGGAAAAAAACCCCGGAACTTTAAAAATCAAACCTAAAGCCCTGGAAAAAAAATCTTCCATTCGGATTTAAAACTGGATTTGGGGGGGAAAAGTAAGACAAAGAAAAGAAGATAGAAAAACATTTTAAACAGCAGAAGAATTTAATGTGGAAAAGAGAAAGTGAACACTTTTGTGTATACAAGATGGCTACTTTGTTATGGAAAGGATTGTGAATCGGAGAAAGACAGCTGCTGGCGGAGAGCGTGAGAAAGAGGTGTGAGAGAATTCATACAGCTCTACCAAGATAAGAGAACAAAGGACAAAGACTGAAACGGTGCTGGCTCAAGTGAAGATCTGCATTGGACATTATTTAAAGGGGAAAAAAGAACACTATATGGACTTGGAAATTTGAAATATATGTAAAGGAAAAGAATAAATTTAAAATCTCAGCCTTTTAAATTGAAAATATTGAGAATTGGGAGGAGGAATATGAGACATTGAGGGAGATGTTTCAAAAAATAAGAGAAGCATTTAAGAGAAACAAAGAAGCTAAGGATAGGTTAGAATGCAAAAAAAGAGAAAGAGAACAGAAGAATGAGAAACAAAAGAAACAAAGAGATAATAATGGAGAAGAAATAATTGAAAATAAAGATAAAAATGTTTACACTGGGCTTAGCAGTGACAGAATAAGAATGGATAAGGCAAAATACATCTCAAATAAGAAAAGAAGAGAAATAAATGGGGAAAGATTGAGAAAGAAAAAATGTTAAAAAATGATTTAAGTGTTATACTTGCAAGAAGTAAAGAAGAAAAAACATATTGTTAAAAGTAAAGAAGATAAAGGATTGGAAGATTGTTTGGGTAAAAATTTAAAGGGAAAAATGGAATAAGATGAACTATACTGTTTATAATTAAAAAGATAAGAGGAATTTTGTGAAATATACTTGATAAATGAAAGATCAGGGTTGCCTGGACCCCATAGTGGAAAATATTAAATTGAAGATGAATACAGCAATAGAGAGAAATGAAGGAGAAGAGAGGGAAGGAAGAGTAGGGAGGAAGGAAGGGAAGGGAAATTAGAGTAGGAGAGAGGGGAAGAGAGGGGGAAAGAGAGGAGGAGAAGGAGAAGGGGAGGGGAAGTAGATAAGAGAAGAAGAGGAGGGGAAGAGAAAGTAGGAAAGAAAGAAAAGAGGGAGATAGTAAGTTGGAGGAGAAAGATTGCTGTATAATAAAAAAGATGAAATGGAAGAAAGGCAACCCCGAAAAAACACAAACCGGGTCCTCAATTTACCTACCTTAGAAAGGATGGAAGGCTGAGTCAACCTTGAGCCTGGTGAGATTCGAACGTACAGTAATTGCAGACAGCTGGTGTTAATCACAATGCTTTAGTCTGCTGAGCTATCCAGGCTCCTTTTATTAAGATAAAGAATATATTAAGATAAAGAATGAATTGTTAAAGAATAAAAGGGAATAAATATGAATAAATAGTAAAATTAGGATTTAAGGGCAAATGAAGATATTGTGTATGTAAGTAAGCATAGAAATAGTGAGATATAAAAAAGGGGGGGAAAAGATTTTGGCAAGAATTGCAATTGAGTAAAATATATTTGAATTTAATTAATTATATAAGACAAGAAACGGCCAATACTCTGTTCAAAAAAGATGTGGGGAAATGTGGGACCAATAAAACTTGTTTAAAAAAAATAATTTTTTAAATCTTTCAGCCATGATTGATGCAAAAACCTTATAATCCGCATTTAATAAAGATATTGGTCTATAATTCTTTATCTGTTGCAGATCTGCCTCTTCTTTTGGTATTAAAGGTATATATGCCTCCATCCATGAGTCTGAAATTTTAGCTTTAAGTAATAGTTCATTGAATACTTGCAGCATCATATTGCTTAGTACATCTTGTAGGGTTTTATATACCTCTGCTGGTAATCCATCTGGGCCTGGTGTCTTCTTTTATTTATTTATTTATTTATTTATTTATTTATTTATTTATTTTTTATTTATATATATACATACACACACACACACACACACACACACACACATACATACATACATACACACACACACACTCACTACCCTTCTCCCTGGGGACTCAGGGTGGTGTACAGCCATGTAAAAACATAGAGTACAAACATTAAAATACGATTAAAAAGATATATGTAAATTTGGCCCCGTAATTAAAAAACAGTAACAAACCAATTAAAACATTTCAAAGTGTTAAGTCAGCCTGGCTTGCTGAAAAAAGAGAGTTTTAAGGGCACGGCGGAAGGTACTGAGGTCTTGGATTCTCCTTATCTCTGGGGGCAGTTGGTTCCAGAGGGTAGGTCTTTTAATTCCCTTCATTAATTCCATCATAGATATTCTTTCTTCTAAATTTTTTTTGAACTTTTCTGGGATTCTAGGCAATTCCGTTTTCTTCAAATATTGTTCTATCTCATCTTCTTCTACTGTTTCTTGTTGATACAGTCCATTGTAGTATTTCTCAATTATCCTTTCCTCACTTCTATAACATATCTTTCCATCTTGATCTATTAATTGACTTATTAATTTCTTTTCTTTCTCTTTTTTCATTTTATATGCTAACCATCGTCCTGGTTTATTTGCATTTTCAAAAAAATTGCTTTGTAGCTTTTATTCTATTTGCCAATTCTTCATTTTCCATTAAATTCATCTTATGTTTTTTCAAATCCAATAGATTTTTAATCTTTTTATCGTGCGGGTTTTTTTGTAGTTCCATCTCTAATCTCTTATATTCTACCTCTAAATTCTTATGCATTTGTCTATTTTGTTTATTTCGTTTTCCTAAATATGTCATTACCAATCCTCTAATGTATGCTTTACTGGTATCCCACATGTTTTGTAAAGATGTATCTTCTTTCTTATTCTCTTAAAAAAAAAAGTCAATTCTTTTTCCATATATTGTTGGAATTTTTTTTCATTTAGTAATTTTTGATTTAATGTCCATCTCATTTTTCTTTTTTTCCCTTTCTATGTCATTGTTATTGGATTGTGGTCTGCCCATACATTTGTTCCAATATCAATTTCTTGTATTTTAGCTATTAATTATGACGACATCCACATCATGTCTATTCTTGACCACGATAGATGTCTATTTGAGTAAAATGTGTACTGCTTTTCTTTTGGATGGCTTCGCCTCCAAGCATCTTGTAGACTTAATTAATCTATCATTGTGGAAAAAGCTTTTGACAATGTTTTTCTTATTTTCTTATTTAATTTTGTAGGTTTATAGTCCAACTCATTGTCTATTATTGCATTGAAATCCCCTAATATAAATATCTCTTCATATTCATATGCTATTATTTTTGTATGTAATTTCCCATAATATTCTTCTTGATTATCATTTGGAGCATATATTGCCACTAACGATGGGTTTTTTTTATACATAGTTATTTCAACCTTTAATATCCTTCCTTCCTCATCTTCAAAAATCTGTTTGGATTGAATTGTTTTTTTAAATATATAATGCTACCCCTCTTTTACTTTGACTGGCAAGTGTTGTATATAGTATTCCTAATTTCTTTTGCTCCAAAAGATACTTATGCTGTTTCTTAATATGAACTCCGTGTAAACATATAATCTCTAATTTTAATTTTTCTAATTTGTTGAATATCCTTCTTCTTTTTATTACTGAATTTAGTCCATTTATATTCACTGATATTACTTTTACTACTCCTTCCATTTTTACTTGTTTATTTGTTTAGTAGATCTAGTCACTCTTGTTTCTCTTTGTTCTTTTATCTCTTTTGCTTTTGCCCCTGCTCTCAATGCTCTTTCCTCTTGTTCCTTGGTTGTCTCCTTTAGTTGTTCTCTTTTCTCTTCCTGGCAGCTTGTCCCTTGTTCTTCTCTCAGTTTCGCTTCTTCTTGTTGTTCTGTATACAGTCAGGTCCAGAAATATCGGGACATCGACACAATTCTAACATCTTTGGCTCTATACACCACCACAATGGAGTTGGAATGAAACAAACACAATGTGCTTTAACTGCAGACTGTCAGCTTTAATTTGAGGGTATGTACATCCAACTCAGGTGAACGGTGTAGGACTTACAGCAGTTTGCATATGTGCGTCCCACTTGTTAAGGGACCAAAGGTAATGGGACAGAATAATAATCATAAATCAAACTTTCCCTTCTTAATACTTGGTTGTAAATCCTTTGCAGTCAATCACAGCCTGAAGTCTGGAACGCATAGACATCACCAGACGCTGAGTTTCATCCCTGGTGATGCTCTGCCAGGCCTCTACTGCAACTGTCTTCAGTTCCTGCTTGTTCTTGGGGCATTTTCCCTTCAGATTTGTCTTCAGCAAGTGAAATGCATGCTCAATGGGATTCAGGTCAGGTGATTGACTTGGCTATTGCATAACATTCCACTTCTGTCCCTCCAAAAACTCTTTGGTTGCTTTTGCAGTATGCTTTGGGTCATTGTCCATCTGCACTGTGAAGTGCTGTCCAATGAGTTCTGCAGCGTTTGGCTGAATGTGAGCAGATAATATTGCCCAAAACACTTCAGAATTCATCCTGCTGCTTTTGTCAGCAGTCACATCATCAATAAATGCAAGAAAACCAGTTCCATTGGCAGCCATACATGCCCACGCCATGACACTACCACCACCATGCTTCACTGATGAGGTGGTATGCTTAGGATCATGAGCAGTTCCTTTCCTTCTCCATACTCTTCTCTTCCCATCACACTGGTACAAGTTGATCTTGGTCTCATCTGTCCATAGGATCTTGTTCCAGAACTTTGAAGGCTTTGTTAGATGTTGTTTGGCAAACTCTAATCTGGCCTTCCTGTTTTTGAGGCTCACCAATGGTTTACATCTTGCGGTGAACCCTCTGTATTCACTCTGGTGAAGTCTTCTCTTGATTGTTGACTTTGACACACACTCCTCCTGGAGAGAGTTCTTGATCTGGCCAACTGTTCTGAAGGGTGTTTTCTTCACCAGGGAAAGAATTCTTCGGTCATCCACCACAGTTGTTTTCTGTGGTCTCCCGGGTCTTTTGGTGTTGCTGAGCTCACCAGTGCATTCCTTCTTTTTGAGAATGTTCCAGACAGTTGTTTTGGCCATGCCTAATGTTCTTGCTATCTCTCTGATGGGTTTGTTTTGTTTCTTCAGCCTAATGATGGCTTGCTTCACTGATAGTGACAGCTCTTTGGATCTCATCTTGAGAGTTGACAGCAACAGATTCCAAATGCAAATAGCACACTTGAAATGAACTCTGGGCCTTTTATCTGCACATTGAAATTGGGGTAATGAGGGAATATCACACACCTGGCCATGGAATAGCTGAGAAGCCAATTGTCCCATTACCTTTGGTCCCTTAACAAGTGGGAGGCACATATGCAAACTGCTGTAAGTCCTACACCGTTCACCTGAGTTGGATGTACATACCCTCAAATTAAAGCTGACAGTCTGCAGTTAAAGCACATTGTGTTTTTTTCATTCCAACTCCATTGTGGTGGTGTATAGAGCCAAAGATGTTAGAATTGTGTCGATGTCCCAATATTTCTGGACCTGACTGTATTGCCGATAAAATAGCTCTGCCTTTTCTACTGTATCCAATCTGTGCCTTTGTTCTTGTAAGTTCACCAAGATTCCTTCTGGTATCAACCATCTAAAACTCACTCCTTTTTTAATCAAATGTTTCGTCAAAAATTGGTATTCTTTCCTTAGATCTCTCACTCTTCTTTGAACTTGTTTCAATGCCACTATATTTCTACCTTTATATTGTATCCTTGTGTTCCTCGTGAGTTGCAAGATGTCTGTTCTCAGCAGTTTTTTGGTAAATCTAACATGTATTTTCTAGGTAGATTATTCCTCATCGCATATCTTGTATATACTCTGTAAATTTTGTCTATCTCATTAATTATCTTTTCTGGACTTTCTTTCATGGCTTCCGCTAATATTTCAGCAATTCTTTTCTGGTAGATTCTCTCCTTTTTCTTCCTCTATATTTTGGAATCTTAAGTAAAAGTCTGCCTTGTCTATTTCAAGTTGTATAATTGTCTTTTCCTGGCTTTTATCTATATTTGTGAGCCTATAAGCCATCTCCTCCTCCTTTTTCTCTGTTGCTTCTGCTTTCTCTTCCACTGCTATCAATCTTTGTTCGTTTCTTCCCATCATTTCTTTCATTTCCTTAAGATCATCATGCATTGCCTGTATCATGCTTTTTAATTCCATGTTGGTGTTGTCTTGTTGTCTTGTTTCTACTGCTTTTTGTGCTGCGGAGCTTGGTGCTGCTGTTATTGATGGTGATGATAAATATTGTGGTTGCTTCTTCATTTTACTCTCTACTTTCAAATCACCCAATTTATAATCCAAATTTCATAAATCAGTATTTATAATCCACGTTTATCGTCCTGGTCACCACAGATCTTCATGTTCTTGATACCCTAATCCATATGTTTAAAAAATGATATACACAAAACCAAACACTAATGTTCCCCCTAAAGGGAAACTGAAATGAGAAAAAAGAAGAAGAAAAAAAAAAGAATATCCAGGCAGTGGAAGAAAGAAGAAAATACACCAACTGCCAAAAATTTTTAGTAATCAAGAAACAAAAGCAAGAAGTCCAAAGGTCAGCCAAAAAATATAAAAAACCCAACTATAAAAAAGAGAGTAAAGAAAAAATATAGGCGAATAAAAAATAAAACTCTGATTATCAAAATGCACTAAAAAACAATAAGTAGAAGAAAAAAGAGTAATTATCCCAAATACAAAATATTAAATGTCAAGAAATGCAAAATCCAAAAAAGGCAAAAAAAAAAAAAAGAAGAAGAAGAAAGAAAAATACAATATCCCAATTTTAGCTTTTCCACATTTCAGGTTTTAAACAGCAAAAAATAAAATAAAATAAAAATAAAATAAAAATAGAAGAAAGGAAAAGAAAAGACCCAAAAATTTGCACTCCAGATAGTCAGCAAAAATAATATATCAGCAGAAAAAACAATTCCAACAAAGTACTCTTTGAACTATTATTCAGTTGTTAATCTTTTTTCTTCTTCTCCTTCTCCTCTTTTACTCCCACTGAGTCATAAGACAGTTTATCTCAAATGTTATTCAAGGTCATTCTTTGTTCATTCCACACTTCCAAAAAAAAAGAAAAGATTTTTTTCACCACTGATGGCACTGTATACCTTCACAACTTATTTTCACTGATCTAAAGTCTATTCGTTCCGACTTAGACCTTTCCGGCTTCTAATTTCTAATTTAAAGTCCAAAAATTATCCGTATTTCAATCTTATTCTACACTACCCAATCTGCTTTCTCTTATTTTCACAATCAGTTCATATTCTTTGAAAAAAATAATTTTTATACTTGGCCAGCATCTTGTACCGCCGCTGATCCAAAAATGGGGAGGTAGCCAGATATCCGCTATCTCTTAAAAGATAGAAGTCTTATTTCAAGACAGCAATTATCTCACCCAAATGGAATGCCTTATTTCCTCTTTCTTTCTCTTCACTCGTGACTGCTCCGGCTTTGTGACAGCTCTCAATGGCTGTCTTCCCAGCTGTAGAGTCGAAGGCTCTTAGCTGGTGCTACAGGGAATTTGCAGATTCCCTGTCCACACCAGCCTGTGCCCTCTTTCTTCACTGATCCTATGGATCAGCTATGGTCCCCTATGGACCCCCAAAACAGCTGAGATATCGACACTTACTCTGGAGCCCCAGAGTTTGCGTCGTTCTGCCAGTCGCAAGCCACGCCCCTCCTAAAAATGAATGTATTACGAAAAATATTATTTTTATTTCAAACTATACCAATAAAACTGGAGAAAAAATATTTTTGAAGAGTTGAAGAAAATAACGTGGAAATATGTGTGGCAAGGAAAGAGAGCAGGAATCAACATAAAAATGCTACAAGATGCAAGAACTAGAGGTGGGTTTGGCCTACCGAATTGGGAATTGTATTATCAAGCAGCAGCGTTAACATGCATTAAAGAATGGATTTCATTAAGGAATACAAGAGTATTGACTTTGGAGGGTCATGATTTACAATTGGGTTGGCATGCCTTTTTATGGTACGGGAAACAAAGGATACATGGATATTTCCAAAGACATTATGTAAGAAATGGTTTGTTATTAGTGTGGGAGAGAGTGAAAGAAAAACATTATCTGAATATACTAATGTGGCTTTCTACAATAGAGGTGGCGACACACCCAAATATTGTGAACATGGGGAATATTGTTAGATATAAAGACATCTTGGCAGATCGGGGAGAACTGAAACAAAAACAAGAACTAGAGAGTCAAAGGATTGAGATAGGTTGGTATACAAGACTGCAAATACAATCAAGATATGAAGCAGATCGTAGAAAATATGGCTTTAACTTGGGGAAATCAGAACTGTATGAATATTGACAGGAACAGATGAGAAAATGATTAAGAAATTATATAATTATTTATTGTGTATTAGACTAGAAGATGAAGAAGTAAAAGAAACAATGATAGCATGGGCAAAGAATTTCAGATACACCATAGAATTGGATAAATGGCAACAACTTTGGGAAAGAAATTATAAATTAACAATGGCAACAGCCTATAAAGAAAACCTGTATAAGATGTTTTATAGATGGCATATGCCACCAGAAAGATTAGTTAAGATGTTTAAAGATAAATCAGATAAGTGTTGGAAATGTCACCAGTTGCCGGGATCATACTATCATATGTGGTGGTTGTGTAAAGAAGCAAAACAATATTGGGTCAAAATACAAACATGGTTAGAGGGAATGTTGCAACAACATCTAGAGTTAAAACTAGAGATATTCTTATTGGGAATTTTACCACAGAATTATAGTAAAGAAGATACATATTTGATTATTCATATAATAACAGCGGCTGGAATTGTATTTGCACAAAACTGGAAAGCAGATAAAATCCCGTTGGAAGGAGAAATTATAAAGAAAATTTTAGAATGTGCAGAAATGAATAGATTAACATTGAGAATAAAAGACAAAGAGGAGTCGATGTATTTCAAGACATGGGATAAATTTTATGATTGGTTAGAAAAGAAACATGTATAAGGACATAGAGATAAAATAGATAGAGAATAGATGGGAGGAAACAATTAGAAAAATAGATACCCAAATGATGTCAAGTAAAAGGAGAAAGGGGGAGGGCGGGTAAAAGGGAAAAAAGTGAGATATTATAAAAATGTACGCAAATGATGAAATAAAAATAAATAATAACTGAATAAGAAATTGAAATGAGAATAAAGATAATTAGGAAATCGAGGCTGCTTGAATGCTACTTTAGATTGAACTGAAAAGGGAAACAACAGGAGAGAGGGAAAGGAGTAGAGAGAGAGGAAGGGAGAGGAGAGGAGAGGAGAAAGAAGAGAGGGAAAAGGAGAGGAAGAAAAGGGAGGGGAAAGAGGAGCAGAGGAGAAGAAGAGAGGAGTGGGGGAAGAGAAGGGGAGTAGGAAAGAGAAGGAGAGGAAGAATGAAGGAAGTAGGAGAAGAGAGAGGAAAGAGGAGAAGAGGAGGAGACGAAGAAAGGTTGGAGTAAAGGTAAAGGGAAAAACAGCAGCCCTGAAAAAGTAAACATTAAAAATGTCAGGTATGCTTCCTTCAAGATCCAGGAAAGAATGACCCAGACTCCATTAAAGAATAAAGTATGGTACTTTTACTAGATATGAAGTGAACGCAACCAAAGGAAAGCAGGATCTAAGGCAAAGAGCGTGAAAGTTACAGATAGAAAGCATCCCCTCCCACTGTCCACCATAAATCATCCAATCCAAAGGTCTCCCAGAGGTCAGGTGGGAGCACACGTCTGGCAGTGTCATCAATCAGGAATGCTGTGGCCGTTGACCTGATAGCAGCTTCAAAGGTTCAGCAATGTCTTAAGAATCAGTTTCGTTTTCCTGGTTAGCATACATAGCCCGGCTAGATACCCCCCCCCCCCCACCATTACTATGGCAGCCAAAGCAGAGAAAAGCGGAGGCTGACAGTTAAAAGAAAAGATGAATGAAAAATGATGGAAATGATTGTACATGTAAATGTGTTTATGAAAAATAAAAATAAAAACTTTATTGATAAAAAAAAAAGAAAGAGCATGTTTCAACCCCCCTAAAAAAGTTGGGTTGGTTTTTCATCGCTGACGTATAAAGCCCTAAAAATAAGGACAAAGTTGAGGACGTTGCTATGGCAGCATCACATGCATTCTACTATTGTTTCGTCTTGTTTGTTTTATATAGACATCATTACTACTATTATATTGCGTTGGCCCATGGTGACATTGTCAATACCAGTTGAGGCAATTGACCCAGCAACCCCATCACCATAGGGGGCATGCCTGATAGCCATGCAATACCAGCCACGGGTGGGTTTCTTGGTTCAGGATCCCAAGCCTGTAGTTTGGTTTCTTCCTCGAGGTTCCAAAGCCTTGTGTGGGTATCTGTCCGGTTCCCAAGCCAGCAATTGGGCAGCTTATCCTAGGTCCCCAAGCCTAAAGTTGGTATCTTATATGGTTCCGTAGCCGAAGTCCGTACTGTTCGTATGAACTGCCAAATTCCAACGATCGCTTATTTATTATTGAATTTACATGCCACGTTCTTTAGTGTTGCTTCTGGGAATTGATACTGTTGACCTGATGATGTAACTGAAGGTGCTGGAAACACTCAAATAAGATGTGGTTCTGGAACCCAACAAACACCTTGTCTTTCAGGCCAATAAACTGAATGAGCAGGGCCTCGCAGATGTTGAACAGATCTGTCGGTGTCAGTATTTGGTCGGTTGATGGTCGCTGGAGGCTGGCTCAAGCAACCAAACATTTAGTTGTGCCGCCAACTCCGTCACATGGTGATTTGCTGACAGATGTGTTCAACTTTTGTGACAGAAACATTCATGGAATTAAATATATATACGTTCCAAGGAAGAAATTGAAGAAAGCAGGATGCTGCAAGAAGAAAGATGGAAAGTTAGCAGCACAATAGCTGGCACAAGAGATCATCACCAGTTTGTGCCGGCTGATTCAAATTCGATTTCTGTCAGCAAAGTTTCAAATGACACGATTAACTTTATGGCCAAAATGTCCAATACTGTCAATCTGAATTTAAAATTAGCTGACATATTTCCCGAATGTTATGTTGCCTGCATTTATGACAAAAAATGGTGGGTAGGCAACGTTGTGGAAATTTCGATCAAACAAAATGATGCGTTGGTAACATTTCTGCATCTGCGAGGCCCTGCTTATTCATTTTATTGGCCTGAAAGACAAGATGTTTGTTGGGTTCCAGAACCACATCTTATTTGCGTGGTTAATAGTATCAATTCCCAGAAGTGATGCTAAAGAACGAGTCATACTGTAGAAGGCTGTGGTATGGGGGTCACACAAATGACTATATCTCCGCAAGTATTGCATTGGCACACGTAGCACTTTACCAATGTTCATTGGGGACATGTGTGCATGTTCACACCAAATTTTATCAAAATCTGTGATGGTTGAGCAGGGAGCCCCAGTCCACTTGACATGGAATGACCCAGATTGTCAAGAAACATTTTTCCTAGCTGGTTCAGAGAATGCTGATAATGCTAATCTCAAAAATTTGTATCAAGAGCAAGAGACAGATGGGTCTCTATATCAATCTATTCAAATTATGCATGCCTAATCCTAAAATAATAGTACTTTAAACCATATTTCTGTAATCCCTGAGTCACCATGTGGCAGCACCTAGCCAAACTTAGCTGACTTGGAAAAACTAGGCCAAGGGGCTCTGTTTAGTGCTGGGAACTCCTCAGTACTCACACCCAATTTGGAGGCTTTACCTTAAAATACTTGGAGGGAGGGAAGGTGATAAATTCAGTCAACAAAGGAGGTTTCACTGAGAAATTTTACTGCACAGAACAGGCCCTATATTTGCTTCCTACCTTCACTGGTGATAGGAACACCTGAATAAGAACATCCCTACATTACTTGGTTGCTTCATAAATTCCAGTCCTCCTTTTTCAGCCACTTCATGGTTTAGAACAGGCCTGTCAAACTGGTGGCCCGCGGGCCAGTTATGTCACACACATGCCACGCTCACCCCGGCTCTGCAAAGGCAAAAAACCTCACAATACATCACAATCTGACCCGTGACACAATCGAGTTTGACACCCATGGTTTAGAAGATGTGCTGCAGAGGAGGAGCTGACGTCGTGATGGAACGGACGGAGGATTCCTGGGCTCCAGGATCGCCGCCGAAAGCCCCGCTGCTGGACAGTCCTTCTCGGACCTCACAATCTTGTTTTGACTGTGATAGTGGAGGGCACATCCTGACGATCCTAGGGACACCGTAAAGTCCCTGGTCGATCCAGGAGAAGCCCTTTTTCTAGCAGTGGGGTGGCAGCCATAGTAGCTGCTGAAGTTGGGACAGCTCCGGAAGAAGAACAGAAGTACAGTGAGTCGATGCGATGAGACTTTCAATTTAAATAAATGCAAAGAACACCCAGAGATTGAAGTTGGAATTAAATTGGAGTTAAAAGGAAATCAAGCGGCGAAATTAAGGAGGAGTCATTTTTTTATTCTCAAATTATTTACATTGGTGGAACTTTAAATTTTTGTTTTGCTTTTGACTGGGACTGGATTGAAAAGGATTGATAGAACTGAGAGTTTAATACCTGTAAACCTTTGTACCTTGAAATATTTTTCCTTTTGGATTTAATTTTTCTTTTTTCTTTTCTGAAGATTGTTCTAATTTTTCATGTTCTTTTTTACTGACAAAGAACTTTTGGACTATAATAGTGGGGGAAATAGGAAAGTGTGTAATACTGCCATCTACTGGATTGGAAATTTTGTTATTCTTTTCTATTAAAGCAGCAAGTTGAAACAATTGTATAACGTTGTTGCTATAACCCAAGGACTCTGAACTTTCTTGCTGATAAGATCATTGGAAGGACATCTGGGAGAGTTTGGAACTATCTGCTTTGTTTATTCAGGTGCTCTTCGGGGAACTATCAGAAGTAGAAGTCTGAGGCAAAGGAGAGAGATTTGTTAATGCTTGGGCAAAAGAACTGCAGAAGAAACTGAAATTCTCTTTTACTTTTTATTATTTTTTCTTTTTGTTCCTGTTAAATGATAACTCTCTGTACACTTCCCCTGCTTAAATATTTCTGATGGACTTTCTTTTCTTTGTTCTTATATAATCGAGTTGGATTAAGGTGTACAAGAGCCTGAAGATAGATTCTTGATTTTTATTTTCCTCACTAGTTGGCTATTTGGTCTTCTTCTGTTTTATTTTTATTTCTCCTTTTTTGAATTTGACCTTCCTTTAGTGTATTTTTATTGTCAGTGAGATTACTCATTTTTTTTCTTTTTTCCCTTTTTTTTTTCTCTCTCTCTCAAAGTGGATTAGGGTTTTGAAGAACCTGAAAAATTGTTTATTTTTTCTTTTCCTCTCTTTTCTTTTACATTCTTTACTTTTTTGGGCTTTTTCTTTTTTGTTCTTGGCCTCTGGTGACTACTGGACAGAATGAGTAGAAAAGTAGCGACAGTTGGATCTGCTTCAACTACACCCTCCTTGTTGCCATATGGAGGACAACGATCAATTCAGACGATGCTTCAGCAGGAGAAGGATAAAGAAAAAGAGAGGGAGAAAGATACGACTTTACAGATGATTTTTCAAACAGTCCAGAGGCTGGAATAACAACTCAAGACAGATGAAAAAGTGGCAAGTATACAGCAAATAATGTTGAAATATGAAGAGAGACTGCAAAAGCTTGAGAAAAATGAGCAAAAGGAGGAAAAAATTAAAGATATACACAACAGATTGGGAGAATTTGAATGTGACAGGAGTGGACTAATTGGATGGGAGATGGACAAATCAGAATTTTATCTCATATTTCAAAATGTGGAAGAAGAGAAAGGAGAGAATTTGGTAGAAATAATGATAGGAATGTTGGCGGAAGCACTAGAAATTACTAAGGAGAAGATGATGGATGGTGTGGATGAGATATATCGAGTCTATACTAGATATGCAATGCGTAACAAGTTACCACGAGAGGTGCATATAAGATTTACTAAGAAATCAATTAAAGCACAAATACTGCAGATTGCCAGAGAAAAAACATTGACGTATAAGGAGAAAGAAATTGTGGTTTTGAAGCAAATACCAAGAAAAGTGAGAGAGTTGAGGAGAGAATATCAATTTTTGACTAAAATATTACTTCAAAAAAGAGTGAACTACAGATGGCTGGTACCAGAGGGATTAGTGTTAACGTGGCAACTTCAAAGATATAGAATAGATACAATAGACAAAGCAAGAGCATTTCATGTAGAATTTTTTAAAGAGAAGGAAATGGAAATGGAATTTCAAACAACAGTAGTGCCAGTAGAATTCCAAGAGGAACTAGCAATGATTGAAAAAGCAGAAGGCACACTAATTTATTCAATTACTTTTAAAATTATTTTAACTTTTGTGTACAAATGTTTTTACTTTGGCTGTTCACCGCCCTGAGTCCGAAAGAAGAATGGCGGTATATAAATCTAATAAAAGATAAAGATAAAGAGGAGGGATTGTGGAACACAAAGAACAGCGTGAATTAAGATAAACTAGAGCAGTAAAGGCCGCATATAAAGTATGAATATGGAAGAGAGAAAACTGATTTCAATAAACATAAATGGACTTAATTCAGTTGTTAAAAGAAGATATTTCACAAATTAGGAAAATTAAAATTTGATATAATTTGCCTACAAGAAGTAAATATAAAAAAGCAACATGAACAGTTATTGGTACATTCAAAATTAGGGAAAATCTTCACATCATTGCCACAATGTAAAAAAAGAGGAGTGGTTTTATATATTAGAAACGCAATACCAGCTGAGCAAATATATGCAGACGAAGAAGGAAGAATTCTGATGGTGGAGATAAGCTTAAAGCCTCTTTTTTAAGCTTAAAGTTTTATGGGTTTTAAATTTTAATTGCCTATTTTTTAAATTTATTGGGCCAAAATTATTTAATTCTTTTATTAATATTTTAAATTTTGTATTGGAGTGCTTTTTTATTCTTGGCTGTACACCGCCCTGAGTCCACTAGGAGAAGGGCGGTATATAAATTTAATAAAATAAAAATAAATAAATAAATAAATAAATAATGAATAACAATATGAAAATTCTTTTAGTAGCAATATATGCTCCAAATAATAATCGATGTGACTTTTATAGAAAATTGCACATGAAAATAATTGAATTGGAATATGATAATATCTGTATGATGGGAGATTTTAATGGTATAGTGGATGGAGGCTTGGACTATAAAACACATAAAACAATAAGACATAGTAGAAAGATACTACCGAAAACTTTTTTTTAAGATGACTGAGGAAATAAACTTAAAAGTTGCATGGAGAGATAGAAATGGAAAAAAACAGACAATATACTTTTTATTCTGATAGACATTCATCTTGGTCTAGATTAGATATGATATGGACAACAATGGAATTGACCTTAAACATAGAACAAATTGAGATAGAAGCAAATACCTGGGCAGATCATGCAGTGACAGTGAAATGGAAAGGACAAAGGAGAAGATTTAGATGGACTTTAAATAATACTATATTAAAAGGAAAGGACTTTGTACAGAAAACTGAGAGAGAATTGGCGTTCTTTTTCAAGGAGAATAGGAAAGAAGATACTTCAACACAAAATATTTGGGATACGATGAAGGCCTATGCTAGAGGCTTGATAATGGACTATACAAGGAAGAGAAATGCGAAGAAAAGACAAGCATACAAAATATTGGAAGAGGATTATAAGAGATTTGAAAAAGAGCTTCAGAAATGTTCACATAAAAAAGACATTAAAGTGAAAATGGATACAATAAAACATAAAATGGATTTATTGGAGAAAGAAGAACTAGCTCAAAAAATTAGAAGCACTAAACAGAACTACTTTGAAAATGCCAATAAACCAGGAAGACGGTTAGCATATAAATTGAAAAAAGAGAGAATCAAGAAAAATAATACAACTAATTGATGACCAAGGACAAAGTAAATTTGGAAATAAAGAGAAGAAAAAAATTATACAGGACTACTATAGACAATTGTATGAGAAAGAAAAGATAGAGGAGGAAAATGTGACACGATATCTTCAAAATGCAAATTTACCTAGGATTCCTAAAGATATTAAGGAGATGCTAGAGGGAAACATAACGATGATGGAACTAACTGAAGCAATTAAGAAACAAAAGAATGGAAAGGCACCAGGGCCAGATGGTTTGCCAGCGGAATATTATAGGACATTGCAGGAATCTTTGAGTCTCCCACTCCTAGAAGTTACGAATGAAGTGATAACAAAGAAGGAAATACCCAAGCCATGGTCTGAGGCATATATTACATTGATTCTGAAGGAGGACACAGACCCACAACAAATAAAAAATTATAGACCTATATCCCTGCTAAATTCAGATTATAAAATTTTTGCTTCAATATTGGCAGAAAGACTCAAAAGAGATTTCAATAACTTTATACATTCAGACCAAAATGGGTTTCTGCCAAAAAGACAAATTAGAGACAATATGAGAATAATTCTGGACACTTTGGAATACTATGAAGCCCATCCTGAAAAACAAATGGCTTTGATATTTTTAGACACACAGAAAGCTTTTGATAATGTAAATTAGCATTTTATGTTATTTTATTATTATTATTATTTATTAAATTTATATACCGCCCTTCTCCTAGTGGACTCAGGGTGGTGTACAGCCAAGAATAAAAAGCACTCCAATACAAAATTTAAAATATTAATAAAAGAATTAAATAATTTTGGCCCAATAAATTTAAAAAACCCAATAGGCAATTAAAATTTAAAACCCATAAAACTTTAAGCTTAAAAAAGAGGGGTGGGGGTTACGCCAGCCCAGCTTGACAAAATAAAAAAGTTTTTAGGGCACGGCGGAAAGCCCGGAGATCAGGTATTGTACGGATCTCCGGGGGCAAATCGTTCCAGAGGGCTGGTGCTGCCACAAAGAAGGCTCTCCCCCTGGGTGTCGCCAGCCGACATTGTCTGGCTGACGGCACCCTGAGGAGTCCCTCTCTGTGGGAGCGAACTGGCCGGTGGGAGGCTATCGGTGGCAGAAGGCGGTCCCGCAAGTACCCAGGCCCTATGCCATGGAGCGCTTTAAAGGTGGTCACCAACACCTTGAAGCGCACCCGGAAAACCACCGGAAGCCAATGCAGCTCACGCAGGAGAGGTGTCACATGGGAGCGCCCCCTTGCTCCCATAATCCCCCGCGCGGCCGCATTCTGCACCAGTTGGAGCCTCCGGGTGCACCTCAAGGGGAGCCCCATGTAGAGAGCATTGCAGTAGTCCAGGCGGGAAATTACGAGTGCCTGAGTGACTGTGCGTAAGGAGTCCCGATCTAGATAGGGACGCAACTGGCGTATCAGGCGAGCCTGATAAAAAGCCCCCCTGGCCACGGCCGTCACATGCTCCTCCAAAGACAGCCGTGCATCCAGGAGGACGCCCAAGTTGCAAGCCCTATCCGTGGGGGCCAATGACTTGCCCCCAATGGTCAGTGATGGAGTCAACTGGCCATATCGGGACGCCGGAAGCCACAGCCACTCGGTCTTGGAGGGGTTGAGTTGGAGCCTGTTGCCCCCCATCCAGATCCGCACGGCCTCCAGGCATCGGGACATCACTTCCACGGCATCGTTGGGGTGGCCTGGGGTGGAGAAGTACAGCTGAGTATCATCAGCGTACTGATGGAACTTCACCCCAAAGCCACGGATGATCTCGCCCAGCGGCTTCACATAGATGTTGAACAGAAGGGGCGAAAGGACCGACCCTTGCGGCACTCCACAAGAGAGGCGCCTCGGGGTCGACCTCTGCCCCCCTGCCAACACCGTCTGCGACCGGTCAGAGAGATAGGAGGAGAACCACCGCAAAACGGTGCCCCCCACTCCCAACCCCTCCAGCCGGCGCAGCATGATACCATGGTCGATGGTATCAAAAGCCGCTGAGAGATCTAACAGGACCAGGATAGAGGAGCAACCCCTATCCCGAGCCCTCCAGAGATCATCCACCAACGCGACCAATGCCGTTTCCGTGCTGTACCCGGGCCTGAAGCCGGACTGGAGCGGATCCAGATAGACAGCTTCATCCAGATACCCAGGAAGTTGATGCGCCACCACACTCTCAACAACCTTCGCCAAGAAGGGAAGGTTGGAGACTGGACGATAATTAGCCAAAATAGCTGGGTCCAGAGAAGGCTTCTTGAGGAGAGGCCTCACCACCGCCTCTTTCAAGGCAACTGGCAAGACACCCTCACTCAAGGAAGCGTTAATAATCCTCTGGAGCCAGCCTCGTGTAACCTCCTGGGAGGCCAGCACCAACCAGGAGGGACACGGGTCCAATAAACATGTGGTTGCGTTCAGCCGCCTCAGTATTCTGTCCACGTCCTCGGGAGCAACAGGATCGAACTCCTCCCAGATGACATCCTCAAGACCGGCCTCCGTCATCCCACCCGTATCTACCCAGTTGGAGACCAGACCATCCCGAATCTGAGTGATTTTATCGTGCAGAAACTGAACAAAATCCTCAGCACGACCCTGCAAGGGGTCCTCCCGCGCTCCCGGATGAAGGAGGGAGCGGGTCACCCTGAGCAGGGCGGCTGGGCGGTTATCTGCCGATGCAATAAGAGCGGAAAAATGGTTACGTTTTGCCGCTTTTATCGCCACTAGGTAAGTCTTAATATGAGCTCTTACCAGTGTTCGGTCGGACTCGGAACGGCTGGACCTCCAACTGCTCTCTAGGTGTCTTTTCCGGCGCTTCATCTCCCTTAGCTCCTTGGAGAACCAAGGAGCCAGGTAAGCTCGGCGACGGGTCAGAGGCCGCAAAGGCACAACTCGGTCTAAAGCATCAGCGGCCGCCCTATCCCAGGCGGCCACCAACCCTTCAGCCGAGCCATGTGTCAGATCCTCAGGAAATGGCCCAAGCTCCGTCTGGAACCTCTCTGGGTCCATTAGGCGCCTGGGGCGGAACCATCTAATCTGTTCCGCCTCCCTGCAGCAGGGTGTGGCGGTTAGAAAGTCGAGCCTAAGGAGGGAATGATCTGACCATGACAAGGGCTCAATCACTATCTCCCCTAATTCAAGATCATTTATCCACTAACCAGAGACAAAAATCAAGTCCAGAGTGTGTCCTCCCGTGTGAGTGGGTTCATGAATTAATTGGGTCAGGTCCATGGCCGTCATGGAAGCCATCAACTCCCGAGCCAACTCAGACGCCTCGCCGACAGATGGCAGGTTGAAATCCCCCATGACCATAAGACTGGGGGTTTCCACCGCCACCTCGGCAATCACGCTTAGCAGCTCGGGCAGGGCAGCCGACACGTGGCAGGGAGCCAGGTACGCTGTTGTGGCCCCGTCCTCTGAGCCTATCCCTTTGGAGGAAGGCAGCTCTGAGCAGGAGGAAGAGGAGCCAGCCAGATCTCCCAGCCCTCCCCCTCTGGCACCGGCTCAGGTGCCAGCTGAAAGAGAGCCAAGTAGTGGGGAAACAGGTGTCTCAGATGAGAGTGAGGGAGAGACGTCATTCCTGGACGCACGCCAAAGAAGGCGAGAGAAAAGGGTACTGCAGCTGCGACGTATGAGGAAATAGTCCTGAGTCACTGATTGGAGTCACAGGATCAGTGAGTCACTGGACCACACCCAGAAGCATATGTATATAAGACAGTACGGTGGGTCACGAAGTTCGTGACGAACAAAGCTAAACAAACGGAGCAACCTCGTAGTCTTGGAAGCTAGATGAACGGCAAAGCTACGTAGGAGATTTTCTTGTTTGTGTAAACCAATAAAGTCCTTGGCAGACGGTGTGCATATCGCTGCCAAGGTTGAGATAAGAACTGCGGAGTGTGCCAAGTGATTATTAACCCTCGGCTGGCTGTGTTTTTGTGGGTCTCTGAAGGGGGGGGGGACAGATCATACGCAATCAGCAAACCCATCTGCCTCCCATGTCCCCACTTCACGAGGAGAGACTCACATCCAGCTATCTGAGGTACAGTGGCCTCCCTAGGGACAAGACTTTCCTTTACAAGAACCGCCACCCCCCCGCCCCTTCCGATGGAATGCAAAGAAACCCGGTGGGCACATCTCTACGAGGGGGACCCCCCCCTCCGGGCCCAACCAGGTTTCCGTAATACCTACCAGGTCCGCGCCCCCTCTTGGGCAAGATCACAAATGAGGGGGGCTTTATTTACCACGGACCTGGCATTGCACAACATCAGCTGAAGGCCCGGGGCCTGAGAATCTGAACAACCCAGGGAGCGAGAAAGGCATTGGGAGCCGGAGCACGCGATCGCTCGCAAAATATAAATATATTTATTTATAATATTTATAATATTTATTTATATATTTTATAATATATAAAATATAATATATTATAATATAAATGTCAGCTTCTCAGTGCTGACATAGTAAAGAGGGGGTTAAATTCCTGTGAGATTATTAAGAGAGAGTGCCGTAGAGTGATTTAGATAATGACCAATAGGATAAGGAAGCAAGCCAGGAAAGGGAGGGATGATGGAGCAGAGGTCATTTCCTGGCTGCATATGAGTCCGTGAAGACGTTGTTCTAACAAATAAAAGTTTTTTTTCTTTATTATCAAAATGTGAGAGGCATCTAATTTCGTTCAGACAACTCTAGCGTGACAGACAGCCAGGAAAAATCTTCCTGTTTTTTAAAACAAAAAGAAATGCTCTCTTCAAAAGCTTTTCTTCTAAAAATATTTATGCATTCCGAAGCTACTGCCGACGTTGGCAGACCTTCAGATGTCTCCATGGGTAAACAACCTTATCAGAAGCCATGAAAAAAAAAAGCCATCTCCACCGGAGGTTTGCCTCAGAAAAGGAAAAAATTATGATGCCTTTTGCTGGACTCCCATCAAGTGGCAGGTAAGGGGGGAAGGTTCTATGGCTCTCCAAATGGCAGCATAGCCCCCCCCCCCCCCCACACACAAGGAAAAAAAAAAGATGAGAGAAGAAAGCTCCAAAATGCACGCAGGGCTTCCCTCCCTGCTCAGCAAGCAACCCAGCCCAGCCACGGCATCACTCCCCTGCACCCAAATGGGAGATGATGAAGAAGCCCAACGGCACCGTGGGCAGGCTCACAGACCCCCGCAATGGGAGGAGAGGCCACTGAGGGTGGAACCACCCCGATTCAGAGGAAAATTTGATGGGGATCCGGACCTGCTAGCTCAATTTCTCGATGCAGCTGAGATTTACATCGAGCGCTACGCACACCTTTACCCTTTCCCCAGGGCCCTGGTCAGTGCCATCGCAGAAGGTCTGGAGGGAGAAGCAAGGAGCTGGTCAGCGGCCCAGTACAAATACAGGGCCCCCCAACTGCAAGACGCAGATGGTTTCTTACAACTGCTGCGAGCCCGTTTCGAAGAAACAGGGGACAATCCCTATGTAGAAGATGAGCTCAGGCACCTAATGCAGAGGGGGAAGCCTGTCCAAGAACATATCCGTGAGTTCAGGAAAGTTGTTGGGACTTTACCTCCTTTGCCTGAACGACTGCTAGTATACTTCTTTAGAACAAGCTTAGATAAGCAAATCGCCCAAGTGACTGCTTATTGAGATATTCCGAACTGACTGTCTGACAGGTTCCGGATAGCGACGCAAGTTGAGAGAGGGCTATGTGCCAACAACATGCTAAAACAACCACAGGCAAAGGAGAAAACCCAGCTGGAGCAGGAACCGTCTATCAGACCAGAAACTACAGCATCACGGGCCACCCAGAGGCCATCCACCCCACAGAGTCCACTGAGGTGCTACAGGTGTGGGGGAGTTGGGCATTTGGCAGCAGCATGTGGAACCCCGGGGCCAAAAACAGGGCCCCCGGCCAAGGTACGACTGGAACGAGGACCCGGGCACACCACCAAGGCACCATTAAGACTTTCCCCGACTGCAGAAGTTTTTGCCCATCTGACTGAAAATAGGGGGAGCTCCGACGATGCGAATCGACCCCCTGAACTGTATGAGGGCGATGACGATGGTGAAAACGACCCAATGGTGAGCGCACCCATCCACCCTTTTCTTTTCCCCATATGCCTAACAGCCCCAAAAACAGGTACCCAAGGGACTTTTCAAGCCTTAGTAGATTTGGGTTGCACGAGGTGCCTGATTAACCTACCCACAGTCCTAAAACTGGGGATCCGGGCTAAAACGCTCAGCCACCCAATCCGTTTTCAGCAAGTTGATGGATCCCTACTAGGGGGGGCAGATGCCACACATTTGACCGAGCCGGTGAAGCTGGAGCTAGCGGATCACTGGGAAATGATTCGGTTCATAATAGCCCCCAAGATGACCAACCCAGTCATACTGGGACTCTCCTGGCTGGACAAGTGGTGCCCCACCATCTGGTGGCAAGAAGGGACCCGCAGACTGAGGATAGCAAGGGGACCCCACCCCCTGCCGCCACAACCAGAGAAAACAGCCCCTCCTCCCACCCAGGGGGTCCAACCCCTCCCTCTAGAGGGACAAAAGATGCCTCCAACACAGGTGCCCAACCCGCCCTGTAAAGGGACAACAGAGCAACTGGCGGCCACCTCCAGCACCTCCCACGGCCAGAACCAGATCCCAAAAGAGTACCAAGACTTGGCAGAAGTATTTATCGAGACTGAGTGTGACGTACTACCACCCCACCACGACGCCGATTGCGCTATCGAAATCATCCCTGGTTCGAAACTACCAAAACCTAAATTGTATGCCATGACACCCCGTGAAATGCAAGAACTGCGAAAGTACATAGACAAGAACCTACAAAGGGGTTTTATCGAACCAGCCAAACCACGGGTAGCGGCACCAGTTTTCTTCAGGGAGAAGAAAGATGGCTCCATGCGTCTGGTGGTCGATTTTCGCGGGATAAACTGTGTCTCCGTGCACAACTTATACCCCCTCCCCCTCATGAAAGACATGCTAGCTCACTTGGCCAAAGGGAAGGTTTTTACCAAACTAGACCTTCGTGAAGCCTACTACCGCATACGCATCAAGGAAGGAGACGAGTGGAAGACAGCATTTAATTGCCCCCTAGGAAGTTTTCAATTTAAAGTGATGCCTTTCGGACTACAGGGAGCACCGGCGGTGTTCATGCAACTGATAAATGAAGTTTTACATGATCACCTTTATAAGGGGGTCCTCGTCTACCTGGACGACATTCTCATTTACACAGAAACCATAGACGAACACATATCCCCCGTCCGCCAGGTGCTCGAAAAACTGCTGAAAGCGAACCTCTATGTCAAACTGTCGAAATGCGAGTTCCACCAGTCACGGCTAGACTACTTAGGTTATCGAGTGTCCAATGAGGGGATAGAAATGGACCCAGCCAAAGTACAATCGGTCCTTGACTGGCGCCCCCCACGCACCCGCAGACAACTACAAAGCTTCTTGGGGTTCGCGAACTTCTACAGACAATTTATCCCCTCTTTTGCAAAAATTGCCAAACCTCTAACCGACCTCTTAAAAACAGGGAGTCCAGCAACAAAACCTCGCCCAGGACAGCCTCTACAGTGGAGCCCGGCCTGCCCACAAGCCTTCGAAATACTAAAAGAAATGTTTGCAAAAGAACCAGTCTTGAAACATCCTGACCCCAACCAGTCTTTCGTCATCCAAACAGATGCCAGCGACGTGGCAGTGGGAGCGGTTCTACTCCAAAAGAACAGCCAAGGGAACCTTCAGCCCTGTGCTTACACTTCCCGCAAATTCACCGACACAGAGACACGCTGGGAAGCATGGGAAAAGGAAGCGTTTGCAGTGAGGTGGGCGCTGTTGACCTGGCGACATCTGCTAGAAGGAAACCAGACACCGTTCGAGGTTTGGACTGACCATAAAAATCTGGAGGCCCTTAGGACCCCGCGGAAATTATCACCCAGACAAGTCCGATGGGCCCAATACTTCAATCGGTTCAACTTTGAGCTGAAACACATCCCAGGGGGGAAGAATTTTCTGGCCGATGCCCTCTCCCGAATGCCCCAGTACAACAGTGAACGGGAGCAGGTGGTGAATGCCATCATCCCCTCGCCTCAAGGAGTGGGTCAAGTAACCACCAGATGCCAGCATCGCGACCAGCAGGGCCAACCAGCGGGTGACCTGACGACACGGCTCAAAACAGAGACATTGGCGGACCCCTGGTTCCGAGACAATCAGCATCTTTTGACAAGGAGGAACGACGTAGCATGGAAAGGGACGAAACTTTACGTCCCAGAAACTCTACGCACCCTAGTCCTCAAAAGGAGCCACGATGTTAGACCAGCAGGCCATTTCGGTTTTCTAAAGACTCTGCACTTAGTACAAAGATAATTTTGGTGGCCTCACATGAGGAAAGACGTGGACAGCTATGTGAAGAGCTGCACCATCTGTGCCACGATGAAAACCCGACCAGGAAAACCTCCTGGGTTACTGCAGCCAGTAGTTGAACCGACAAGACCATGGGAGGAGATTGCAATGGACTTTATAGTAGAGCTGCCGAAGAGTGGCGGAAACACAGTGATCTGGACCGTAATAGACTTATTCTCCAAACAGGCACATTTCATACCCTGTAGTGGGCTACCCTCAGCCCGCCAATTGGCCAAGCTGTTTGTGAAACACATCTACCGCTTGCATGGAGTACCCAGAAGAATCATCTCCGACCGAGGTGTCCAGTTCACAGCGAAATTTTGGAGGGAATTCCTACGATCCATAGGATCATCCCAAGGTCTCAGCTCAGCATTTCACCCGAGCACCAATGGCGGAGCGGAGAGACTGAATGCCATGATAGAGCAGTACTTTTTTTTTTTTTATTAAAAGTTTTATAAAAGTACAAACATATAAAACCCCCCCTTCCCCCCTTCAACCCCCCCATCCCTCCCTCCCTTCAACCCCCCTCCCCCCCCGACTTCCCAGAGTGAAATACAGGGTTTCTCTTCTTCAACAAAAATTTTAAACCAACCATTAGCCTATCAAATTTCTAGTTTACAAACACTATCAAAATCTTAACTCCAATAAAAAAAAGAGAAAAAAAAATTACAACTCTAGTTCCTCTTCATTCATACGCAATTTGATGTCTTCTTATATATTTATTCCGAACATAGTCAATCCATTTCCTCCACTCCAAAATAAATTTTTCTTCCGTATGATCCTTCAAATATGCTGAGATTTTGGCCATCTCAGCTAAGTTCATTACTTTTACAATCCATTCTTCTACTGTAGGCAAAGAGTCTTTTTTCCAGTGTTGTGCAACCAACAGTCTAGCTGCTGTTATTAAGTTTAAAATCAACTTAGTCTCCAATAATGTACATTCATTTATAATACCCAACAAAAAAAATTTCGGTGTAAATTCCAACCTTTTTTTCAAAATATTTTGCATTACCCACCAAATCTTTATCCAAAATGCTTTAACCTTCTTACAGGTCCACCAAATATGAAAATAAGTTGCATCTTCACAATCACACCGCCAACATTTAGCTTGTACATTAGAATACATACAAGACAACTTTTTTGGATCTAAGTGCCATCTATAAAACATTTTATAAAAGTTTTCTCTAAGGTTTTGTGCTTGAGTAAATTTAACATTTCTAACCCAAATCTTTTCCCATGTCTCCATCATTATTGGTTCTTGAAAATTTCTAGCCCATTTAATCATACAATCTTTAGCCAACTCTGTTTCAGAGTCTATCTCTAATAATACATTATATAATCTTTTAATGTGCATAATACCCTGGTCCCTAATTTGCTTTACCAAATTTTCTTCGTTTTCCATAAGACCTGTTTTTTGATCCTCCCTCCATCTTGCTTGAAGCTGACCATATTGAAACCAAGTATAAATTATCCCTTCCTTCTTCAAAACCTCTAAGGGTTTAAGTTGTAGTTTACCCCTTTCTCTAAATAAAAGTTCTTTATATGTGATCACCTCCATCTTTTGTTCTATACTTATATTTTCTATTGCATGTCTGGGATTTGCCCAAATAGGTATTTTATAATCTAGTTTATATTGATATTTCTTCCAAACTCTCAACAAGGCATTTCTAAGCATATGACTTTTAAAAACTTTATCCACTTTCTTTTCATACAATAAATAAGCATGCCATCCATAAAGTAAATCATGTCCTTCTAAATTCAAAATTCTATCCTCTGTTAAATTAAACCAATCACTAATCTGAACTAATACCGAAGCTTCATAATATAATCTTAAATTTGGCATTTTTAAACCACCTCTCTCCCGAATATCTTGTATAATTTTTAATTTAACTCTGGGTTTTTTACCTGACCATATAAAAGTATTAAGACCTTTTTGCCATTCCCTCAGTTGTTCATCCTTCTTCAACACCGGTATCATTTGGAACAAAAATAAAAACTTAGGTAATACATTCATTTTAATTGCTGCTATTCTACCTAGTAAAGATAATTGTAGCTTTTTCCAATCCTCCATTTCTTTCTGCACCTTTCGCCATAAGACTTCATAATTGTTTTTAAATAACTTTGTATTTGACCCAGCAATAAACACACCCAAATATTTAACCTTTTTAACTATTTCAAATCCTGATATTTGTTGAAGCTCTTCTCTTTGATTAAAAGACATATTTTTGGTGACTATCTTAGTCTTATGTTGATTTATTTTAAATCCCGAAACTTTACCATATTGTTCTATCAATTCCAACATATATGAAGCTGTGTCTGTGGGTTGCGTTAGTGTAACAACTAAATCATCTGCAAAAGCCCTCAACCTATAATCTTGCTGTCGAATCACTATTCCTTTTAATTCTTTAGATTCACGTATCTTTTTCAACAAAATTTCCAAAAATAAAACAAACAATAAGGGAGACAATGGGCAACCCTGCCGCGTTCCCTTTTCTATCTTAAAACTATCCGTTAAGCTTCCATTAATAATTATTTGTGCATTTTGTTCCCTATATATTGCTTTAATTGAACTCATAAATTGCTCTCCAAATTGCATTTTATCTATTATTTTAAATAAAAATTGCCAATTCAATCTATCAAAAGCTTTCTCTGCATCCAAAAAGAAAAAAGCTGCAGGAATCTGATTATTTTTCTCCAAATATTCAACCAAATTTATTATTTGTCTCAAATTATATTTCATATATCTCCCCTTTATAAACCCTGATTGATCATTATGAATTATTTGTTGCATAATTGGCATTAATCTATTTGCCAATACTTTAGCAAAAATCTTATAATTGGTATTCAAAAGTGAGATAGGTCTAAAATTTTCAGGTTTAACACAATTTTGGTCCTCTTTAGGAATCAGTGATATAAAAGCTGTTTTCCATGAGGGTGGGGTTTCTCCCCCAGATTGAATTTTATTAAAAAGCATCCTAAGCGGTTCCACCATTTCCATCTGCAAGTTCTTATAATAAATAGCTGTCAACCCATCCGTTCCCGGTGTTTTACCTACTTTTAGCTGTTTAATTGCTAAAATAATCTCTTCACAGTTTATTGATTGATTCAAACCTTCTCTTTGATCCAAAGTTAATTCCTGGATATCAACCTCTTTAAGATATCTATCTATATCTTGACCTTGTATCAAATCTCCTGCATATAATTTTGCATAATATTCTAAAAAAGCTTTTTTAATCAAATTTTGTTGATAAACTTCTTTGCCTTTATATTCCATCTTACTAATAATACGTGATCTTTGTTTTTTCCTTAACATATAGGCTAACCATCTACCTGATTTATTAGCATTGCAAAATGTATTATGTTTGGCATATTGTAAATTAGTTGCAACTTGATCAGCCATTAGCATATTAAATTGCTGTCTTAATATACCTATTGCTTCTTTTACTCTTTTATCTTCTGGATTATCTATTAACAATTGTTCTTTCTTCTTTATTTCTTCCTCAATATCCTTCCGTTTCTTTGCCTGCTTTTGTCTGTATTTATTATTCATGTATATCAACACTCCTCTCATATAAGCCTTACTTGCATCCCAAACCATTTCCATAGAAGTACCTTTATACATATTATTATCAAAAAACTCCTTCATATATTTTTTAAGTTCTTTAACATTTTCTTCATATCTAAATAAATTTTCATTTAATCTCCAAGACCTCCTTTCTTTTCTCTCCTGTTCTAATTCCAACCAAACTGGGCTATGATCAGCTAAAGTCCTTGGAAATATCTTGACTTTCTTCACCCTAGAAAGGAAATCAGATGTTAACAAGATAAAATCTATCCTAGAAAAGGATTGATGTCTATCAGAGAAAAAAGTAAAATCTTTTTCATCTGGATTCAATTCTCTCCAAACATCCCTTAACTCTAAATCATCCATAATTTCAAAGAAAGGTTTGGGTAATTTGGCACACAAGGCAACTTTAGATATAGTCTTCTTATCCTTAGAAATATCAATTACTCCATTCCAATCACCCATCAAAATAATTGATTTATAATCCCATTGTGATATTTTGGTATGTAAAAATTTATAAAAATTTTCTTGTTGCTGGTTCGGTGCATAAATTGCAATCAAAAGCATTGTTTCATTTTGAGTCCTCATTTCAATTGCTATATATCTTCCTTGATCATCCGCCTCTACCAAATTTGCTGTTATGTTCTTTTTTATATATACCAGTATTCCATTTCTCTTTTCCAAAGATGATGCCACAAAGTGAGTCCCTAATTTAGCATTAATTAGATATTTCTGATCTGATAATTTAATATGTGTCTCTTGTAAGCATACAACATCGTTATTAAATTGTTTCAAATAATGATATATTTTCTTTCTCTTTTGTGGTGAGTTCAAACCATTGACATTCCAAGACAAAAATTTAACTGGCATCTTTGCGAGACTGAAGCACTTGGAACATATTCTGAAGATCCTGTTTGACCTTGATCTTCGGTCTTGCTCCCCCCACCGCTTCTGATTTTGTATCCAGTTGTTGTTGTTGTTGTTGTTGTTGTTTAGTAGTTGATCTTGTCACACGTTGTGCTCTTGGTTGCTCCAGTTTTGCAAATTCCAATGGTCCTTCCAGTTGACTTAAAGAAAAAGGAAGTGATGTTGGATCCGATTGGTTCTGGTCATCTTGATTCTTAGGTTCTCCAACCACTGCCTCAGCATATGTTAAGGACTGTTGCTTTCCTTTTCCTGCTTTTTTGTCATCTTTCGGGGGGGTTTCCATTTTCAGCACACTACAATAAAATTCTCTTGCTTTCTCAACGGTGTTCATTCGGTACCTCTCTCCAGCATAATCCACTATTATGCCTACTGGTACATCCCATCTGTACACTATTTGTTGTCTTCTTAGTTCATCAACTAAAAAACCAAAGTTCTTTCTATCTCTGAGCATTTTAGGGGGAATCTCTTTCAGCACCTTAATTTCCTGCCCAGACACTTGTACTTTATTATTGTAAGAGGCTTGCAGTACATCATTTCTCATTCTTCTCTCATTAAAATAAATCACAACATCTCTTGGCAAATTTCTATTTCTTGCAATCCATGAATTAACTCTGTAGACTTTGTCCAGGTGACCAATTATTTCATCCTTTTTCATTCCAGCCACTGAGGCAATCACTTCAGCACATTTCTCTCTTAAGTTCTCCCATCCATCTTCCTTCAACCCTCTCAGCCTCAGGGCGAACTCCATTGACCTATATTGCATCATAGTAATATCGCCTTCCATTCTCTCTGATTTGGTCTGGAATTCTCCCATCTTGTCCTCCAAATCTTGGGTAACCTCACTGATTTCTTCCACTCTTTCATCAAGCTGCACAATAATTTTAGACAAACCAGAAACATCCAACAAAATATCTTCTCTTATTTCATCATGTTTCTCTTCAACAGTCTTTTTAATTTCATTTCTAATTTCTTTTACATCTTTCAGATCCTCCTCAAATTTCCCCATTCTCTCTTCTATTTTAGCTGTTTGAGCAATCGTGATTTGCGTTATAAACTCCTTAAGCTCACTCATAAAGTCCTCTCTACTTGTGACCTCCCCCGGAAGTTGTGTCTTTTGAGTCACAGTAGAGACTGAAGGAGAAGCCCCTCCTGCTTTGGCTGATGCTGGCTTAGTTTGTTTAGAAGCCATTTTAGTTTCAAAAAAACTTTTTTCCTCTTCACCCCAATTTGCAATTACTTAGCCTTAAATGCCTCTAAATTCAGTCCAAATTATTTTAAATTGCTGTTTTCAATATCTTTCCCAGATTGCTCTCTTCTGGCAGCTTAGTTTCTCTTTAAAGATAGAAAAAAAGTCCTTTTCAGTACTCACTTTTTCTTCTCAGCACAGTCCCGATACTCTTAATTGGATACTTCCTCTTTCAATTAAGCTCATTCAAACCAAGGTACACAGGAGTTAAGCTCTGTAACTTTGTTGCAAGCTCTCCTGCTCCACTCCGTCTGCTGCCGAAATCACTTAATCTTTCAGTTTGCTTGCAGAGCTGGTCGCGTCCCTCTAATGCTGCTTATGCAGCAGCGCTTTGAGTCCGGAGTCTTTCCTCTAGGGAACCCACCTTTCCAGCCCCTGTACTTAATTCCAGGGGCTTTTTTGGCGGTTCTACCTGCCGGGAATCTCTCTGCCTTTCCCCTTTTCCCAGAGAAAGGGCTGCAAAACCGCCAGACAGCTGTTTTTCGCTGTCAAAGGCGGTTTAACGGAGTTCAAAGCCAGCGACCTAACAAGAGGTCGTCAGCGAGGATCGCGGCGCCAAGCGGAAGTCCCCTTATCGATAGAGCAGTACTTGAGGTGCTATGTAGACTACCAACAGTTGAACTGGGCGGACCTCCTATCGTTTGCGGAGGTCGCGTACAACAATGCTGTCCACAGTAGTACAGGACTAACCCCATTCAAGGTAGTAAGCGGTATGGATTTTGTCCCCATGCCAGAATATCCCAGGGAACCCCCTTCTTCAGTCAGTTTGAACGATTGGATGGCGATGCTAAGAGAATCTTGGGAGAACATCAAAAAGGCATTAGACAAGGCGGCACAGGCTTATAAGAAGCAAGCAGACAAGCACTGAGCCCCTCAAAGACCGTTCCGAGTAGGAGAGAAGGTCTACCTCTCCACCAAGTACTTGAGACTCAAACTCCCAACTAGGAAATTGGGCCCGAAATTTATAGGGCCATTTCCTATAGTAAAAATAATCAACCCGGTCACGGTACAATTGCAGTTGCCCCGGTTACTAGGAAAGATACACCCCGTTTTTCACAGTAGTCTTCTGAAGCCTGTGGTGGGGTCAACTTTAAGGCCGGTGCCACGTGATCCCCCAGGGCCCTTGATCATTGGGGGCCAAACTCATTATGAAGTACAGCGAATTCTCGATTCGAGGTGGCATAGAGGCCGCCTCCAATACTTAATTAAGTGGAAGGGTTACCCATCATCAGAAGCATCAAGGGTGAAGAGCACGAACATTCAAGCTGACCGCCTTATAGCTAAATTCCATGCAGATCACCCAGACAGGCCGGGAGGGGGTGGGACACAGTCCCAGACGGGGTAAGGGTATTAGACCTGTTGTTTTATCTTGTGCAAGTTTTGCTGAAGAATGAAGGGAGAGGGGCCGGATGTCAGCTTCTCAGTGCTGACATAGTAAAGAGGGGGTTAAATTCCTGTGAGATTATTAAGAGAGAGTGCCGTAGAGTGATGTAGATAATGACCAATAGGATAAGGAAGCAAGCCAGGAAAGGGAGGGTTGATGGAGCAGAGGTCATTTCCTGGCTGCATATGAGTCCGTGAAGACGTTGTTCTAACAAATAAAAGTTTTTTTTCTTTATTATCAAAATGTGAGAGGCATCTAATTTCGTTCAGACGACTCTAGCGTGACAATAAATATAATATATAATATATAATATATAATATAATATATTATAAGCTATATATTATAAACAAACAGCAAAAGTAATGATAAATGGAGAATTGACAGATTCTATTGAGATAAAAAAAGGTACTAGACAAGGTTGTCCACTGTTCCCTCTGTTGTTTATATTAACCTTAGAAGTGCTAAATAGAAGTATAAGAGAAGAAAAGGACATAAAAGGAATGAAAATTCAAAAAGAAGATTACAAATTGCAAGCATTCGCAGATGACCTGGTTTTTATCCTTGAAGATCCATTAACATCAATAACTACACTGATAGACAAAATTGGAGAGTTTGGGAAAGTAGCTGGTTTGAAAATCAACAAAGATAAAACGAAGATTCTGACCACAAATACGTTGGTAAAGCAAAAAGAAGAATTGGCGGATATATCAAAGATGCAGATCACAAATAAAGTCAAATATTTGGGGATATATTTAACAGCAAGATGCAGTACGCTTAAAGAAAATAATTATAATAAACTTAAACAACAGATAGGGACAGATTTGGCGAAATGGGAAAATTTACAGCTTTCTTTGATTGGAAGGATATCAACTATTAAGATGAATATTTAAGAGCTCAGTGGTGGCTCATGGGAATAACTGGTGTTAATAAGTATGTGCATCCACCAAAACATTTGCTTAAGAAAATATTCTCATTAAATTGCCTTGTTAGAATGGAATGGAATGAATTTTTCCATTCTTCGTTAGCATATTAGGGGACAGAAAAGAGCTGTATAAAAACTGGGAGAAGTATTTGTAGGTACAAAATGTAGAACACTGCATGCTGCCACATTTTAGCACTAGCACTTAGACTTATATACTGCTCCATAGTGCTTTACAGCACTCTCTGAGTGGTTTACAATGTCAGCATATTGCCCCCAACAATCTGGGTCCTCATTTTACTGATCTCGGAAGATGGAAGGCTGAATCAACCTTGAGCCAGTCAAACTCATATGTTTATTCATATGTAATGTGTACTTCAAATTCAGAAAATGGGTTAAATCAATGACCAGGTTAAGATTGCAAAAGCATCCACTGGGCTGCAAGTGAGTATCATTTACTGATCCAAAAGGGGTTTTTTTTTTCCTTTCAGATACATTGGTGGTAGGCATCTTTAAATATATGTAGTCAACAGCCAGACACCACACATTGTGCCTCTTCTTTCAAAAGTATAGAGCAGTGTTTCTCAACCCTGGCAATTTTAAGGTATCTGGATTTCAATTCCCAGAATCCCCCATAGGGGGATTCCCATAGGGGGATTCTGGCTGGGGGATTCTGGGAGTTGAAGTCCAGTCATCTTAAAGTTACCAAGGTTGAGAAACACTTGCATAGAGATTTGTAGGATTTAAGATTTCTGGCAAAAGTATAAAAAATGGGAGATGATCTACCTGAATGGGTCCTACTGACATGAGCAGGTTTTTCAGCTGAATATCCGTGGTGGATGAAGAAAGCCCTTCCACTGACACGATGCAGGGCTGAGGTTTGCACTCTACCACACGCAGATTTGGTTTACTTGGCATCAAGCGGCCTCGGCCCATCTGGCCTGTGATCCCCCTGCCTCTCCCATGCAGAATACCCTGGTGAGAAAAAAAGTATTTGATTTCATGCTTCTGCTTACAGAATATGACAGATTAACACAAAAGTTATATATTCTCTTAGAAGGGTTGGAGGGCAAATTGCTAAAGTTCCACTAGTAAACACAGCTATTGGCCTTGCAGTCACATTTCTCTTAGATTCACTCTCATTTATATTATGAACTAGACAGCCCATGACCCACTGAGTCATCATTTCAGAGATATTTCCTTAGCCAGAGAAACAGAATGACCACATGAGGGCAAAAAACCAGTGGGAGTGGGAGCAACTTCTGACTTCCTGCTGCCTTCCTCATTGAGTTTCCTTGTAGGAAGCTGGCAGGGAACATTGGAAATAATGTTGATGTGACCGTGGCTAACTGTGGCAGCACTCAAATGGCCACAACTTTGCCAAATTTCAATCCCACTGGAGACATGGGTCCCAGATTTGTGGTGCTTTCTGTAAATTAGCCCTTTTGAGTACGTTGATCTAAAAATTGTTGCCCTACAATGAACTGTTTCGTCCAATTGAAGTTTACAATCAGACAAGACAGTTTTAATAGTACACAGATAGGAAACAGCACAGCAGCATAGCATTTCTGATTTATATACTGCCCAATAGCACTTTACAGCACTCTCTGGGTGGTTTACAATGTCAGCATTATTTGCATATTTCCTCCAACAATCTGGGTTCTCATTTTGACAACCTTGGAAGGATGGATGGCTGAGTCAACCTTGTGCCAGTCAGGATCAAACTCCAGGCTGTCGGTAGAGTTTGCCTGCAATAGTGCACTTAACCACTGTGTCACCAGGACTCCAATGATTTCCAAAATCATAGGAAAACTCAAATGTAACAAAAAGTTCCATCCTTAGGAGAAAACACTCCCAAAACACCAAGGATTGCCAAAGCAACATCCCTTTCCTTCATGAAAACTTTTATTTCCAACAGTGTCCTCAACTCAAGTTAACCCTTCCCACTTTACAGCTGTTCCATAAGACAAGGCCCAAAAACTCTGATATATGTTATGGCAATAAAGAACTATAGATTGCAAAATGTAGGCCCCCAAGCTTTTTTATAATACCACATGAAAATGCACAGTTGCAAAGATCTTACAAAAGGGTTTTACATCAACAGTCCCCAATACAGTTACTTCCAGTTAGAATACATTTCCCATCAATTCTGATTGATGCTTCTCAAGATGTTAAAAATTGGAACCTAACTTATCTGGGAGCATAAGATACGGAAATTCTGAGAACCATGTTACACATAGGAATGTTTCAATCATCCAAAGCTTTATCTGAAGTCAAAACAACTCACTAATCTATACCACTGAGACAAATTCTTTTTCTGCTACCTTATCTGCTAATGTAGGTAACAAATTCAATGTCTCAATAACCCTGAAAATTTATTTCTTCAAGCAACTAATGAAGATATCAGTACAAACCAGAATCAGTACCTTTTTCACTTGATGTATCCCTGGGATATTTTTTAGTCCTTGAGGAAACATAGACTGAATCTGTGATAGATGGTGCTGATGAGGCTGATGCGGTTGCTGCACTGTCCCCTTTGTCAGTGTGACCTTCCTCATTGGCTGATGTCTCTGCTCCGATGGCTGTGAAAGCCGGTGAGGCGGTCCTTCCAAATGAGAAAAGTCAACATTCTCACCACCCTGTAGGAAAGTCGAAAACATTCTGTTCAAGTGTTTTTAAAAAAACTACTACATATTTTTGGCAACAGCTACTATATAACAGAACTTGGCTACCAGATTCAGAAGCATTAAGACCATGCTTTATTCAGAAGAGAATATGCATGGCTTCCTAAAATTGGGAGGGGGTTAGGAAGAGAAGGCACTTAGCAGAACTTTCTTCCTGTATGATTATTTCTTGGAGTTATAAGACACAAGTTTTTCAACAGACATATATGTGAATCAAATGCTAGTACAACTTTCTGCAATTTCGAGCACTGCAGTTCTGAGGCTCTCAACTCAAGAATTTTCAGTCAGTTTGACTACTTCTGTAACAAAACGCTGAAGACTTCTTTCTTTCCATGTCCTGCTTATGGCATGAAAATACCTCATACTGGTGACTGTCAACATTTGAAGATATGCACAAAATGGAAAATGTTTTGATTCAAGCACGGATTTTTATTTTATTTTTTATTTATAAAATTTATTGACCACCCATCTTACCACAGGGTAAGATGGTCAAACACATTGTCATGCCCCGCTCGGAGTCTGAATCTGCGGGGGAAGATGAGCTGGAACAAGAGTCCACAGAGATCGAGAGGGCGGCTCCATTGGCCTTGGAGGAAACTAGGGAAGGGCAGAGTCAGTCCAGGCAAGGCTTTTCAGGATTAGAAAGGCTTGCAGACAGGGACGAGCAGGAAAGACAGAGCTCAGGCGAAGAGCAAGGACCACCTCCTCCTGATTCTAGAGCACGCAGAGAAGAGAGAAGGCAAGAACAACGCAGACTGAGCCGGCTACGAGGGAGGAGAGTGCCCCGCCCCACTTCACAAGGCACACCTGGGGATTGAGATGTAAAGAGGTGCCAGTGGGAGGGGTATTTGTCGGGAACAAGCATTGAATCTGTGGAGCCTCGTGTGCACTTGCCGATGCCTGGAGATTACTGTGCTCTGTCTTGTGGGGCTTGCCTACTTCGCTGAACTTCTTGCTCTGGTTACTGTTTGGCTAACCTGGTTTACTGGACTGCTGGCCCTGGTTACTGTTTGGCTAACCTTGCTTACTGGACTACTCACAGCCAGAGGCTGCTGAAGGTGCATGTGAGAGTTTTGCTCCAGGACTTGTAGTAAACGTGGGGACGTTTGGGGGCAAAGTTGGAGCAATAAAGGGGAGTTAGACCTGTTCTCTGGCTGTGTTGCTTTCGTGCCACGCCCTGGGTCGTCACACACATTCTGGCTTAAAAGGTCATCCAGACTTTTCCAGGGAGTAAAAAACTGTCCAAACCAAACCCAGATAGTTTATGGATTATATTGCCTTAGTTTCCCTGTCAGATGGCTCTGTCATCTGACAGGGGAACTAGAGGAATGTTGATAAACCTGTTCCTCTCTCTTCTCCATCCCTGCATGACCTCTTTATCAGCCTGCCCATCAATATTTCCAGCATCTTCCTTTCACTTATCCACCGCTGCACTTGAATTCAAGAAAGGTATACCTACCTAAGCCCTCAATTTTAATTACTTCTCAGAACATGCTCACCTCCTTTCAGGCACAAGGAACCAGAACCTACACAAGGAGCTGATCAGAGTAGTATGTTTATTGCTACTTGCCTATTGACAGGAATTTTGCCAGATTAATGCACTCACTATAGAACTAATAACGTTTTAGGGAGGATCTCCTTTTACCCACTTCCACCCCATAATTGATTCAAGGCTAGCCAGCCTTTTCACTCCTCCTCTCAATTTAGCTCCAGATTCCACCACACCACCTTCCCATCTTCATTTCTGTCTGGTCCACATGCCCCTCTCCCCTGCTTTACCTTGCCTAGCCGTCCCATGTTTTAGCCATTGCCTCTCACCCTGTAACATTTTTGCTAGCATACAAGCATTCACAATCTGTGGCCAGATAAGCTCTTAATGACTTCAGTATGGACATGAACCATCCAATACTTGCTGATCATAATCTTTTGTGCATCCCTAATGGAAATGCTGGATTAAGATGAGTTAGGATTTTGGTCTGATACAGTCAGGCTGCTGTCTTTATGGAGCAGTTGTCCTAAAGGTGCTTTTTCAAGAGGCAACCGGACTTTCTGGTTTTTCTTTGAAGATGTTTCACTTCTTATCCAAGAAGCTTCTTCAGCTCTGACTGGATGGTGGGGAATGGAAGGATTTATACTCCTTGCAGACAGCTGGTTGTTTGCATTCTTTTAGATAGCTGTTAAGGCCACCTGGAGGTTTATCTGTGTCATCAGGGTCACCTGAGTGGTGCAAATGAATGTGGAGCCTTCTTGGAACTGTTGAAAGGACTGTGTTGTAGACTGAAGATGATGTTGTAACCCTCCTCCCCCCCCCCACCGTTGAGAGAGGGCTGTTCAATTTTGACATAGATGGCCTCTTTGAGCCCTCTTTCAAACCAGCAGTCCTCTCTGTCCAAAATGTGGACTTTGCTGTCTTTACTGTCAAAAGAGTGCCTTTGTCTTTTTTTTAATTATAAACTTTTATTAACATTTAAAATCCAAAAATACAAGTTAAAATACATCTATAACAAAAATACATCCGTAATAATTATACAATTCAACATCATTCGGACAGTACGTAATTCTTAACTTTGTTCATCTATTCCCACATATTCCTACTTAATCGACATATTTAAACACATTTTGTATCTTATTTTATTCTATACATTCCTTATTTTTAATTTCTATCCATTGATACCAATTTTCCCAAGTTAAGTAGCATTCAGAGTCTTCCTTATTATTTAGTTCTAAGGTAAATTTGTCCATTTCTGCACATTTGAAAATTTTCTGGATTATTGCACAGTCTCTTGGTATAGTGGACATTTTCCAAGCTTGCGTGAGTACAATTCTTGCTGCTGTAGTTATATGAATAATTAAATATTTAATCCTTTTAGGGTAATTTCCTTTAATAATCTCCAGAAGAAACAGTTCAGGTTTCAATTCTATCTTACAGTGTGTTATTTCTTTTAGCCATTTTTGTATTTTAATCCAGAATTTTTTAACTTCTGGGCAAAGCCACCATAAATGGAAATAGGTACCTTGTACTTGATTATATTTCCAGCAATTAGGTTTTAGGTTGGAGTACATTTTTGCAAGTCTTGTTGGGGCTAAATGCCACTGATAGAACAATTTATACTGGTTTTCTTTATATGCGGCAGATTTTGTTAATGTATAGTTTTTCTCCCAATTTTTTTCCCAATCTTCTAACTCAATATTGCTCAATATTTTTAAATACGCCCAATATTTTTAGCCCGTGCTATCATTGATCGATTTACAATTTCTTCTTCTAAATCAAAATTTAATAAATAATTATATATTTTAGACAGTAATTTCTCTTCCGGGCCTGTTAATAATTTATCTAATTGTGTAAATTTCAGTTCAAATCCAAATTCCTCTAAATATTTTTTGTATCTAGATTGCAATTGAAGATACGGCCACCAATCTATGATTATTCCCTGTTCCTTTAATTCTTGGTTAGATTTTAATCTTCCTCCATTGTCCAAAATTTCATTGTATTTTACCATTTTACCAATATCTAATGTGTTGGGGTAGATCATTGCCTCCATAGTGGATAACCAGCCTGGTATTTTGAGATAATGTTTCTTCCTAATTCCCTCCCAAGTCTGTATCAGTGAATCTTGCAGTGTATGTCTATAAAAATATGAATGTGAATGTTTCTTATTTCTGGTGTTCCATATGAAGGCATGCCACCCCATCTGAAGATCATGTCCTTCCAGTGTTAAAATTCTCCTATTCTTTAAATTAATCCATTCCCTAACCCAAACCAAACTCGCTGCTTTGTAATAAGTTTCCCATGCAGGGAGTCCAAAGCCGCCTCTGTTTCTTCTATCTTGAAGTGAGATTAATTTTATCCTCGCCTTTTTTCCTGCCCATACAAACTTCATAATCATTTTGTTTAACTCTTTAAAGAAATTCTTATCTAATTTTATAGGAATCGTTTGAAATAAATAGAGTAATTTTGGCAAAATATTCATTTTAATTGTTGCAATTTTCCCTAATAGTGACAACTGTAATTTCCCCCATCTTTCTAAATCTTTCCCTATTTGTTGTATTAATTTCATATAATTATCCTTTTTTAATGCTGAACATCTTGCTCTTAACCAAATACCTAAATATTTCACTTTTTTTTGAAGTCCCATTCTTTCCTCGAGTTCTCCTTTCTGTTTTTCCGTTAAATTCTTAACTAACATTTTAGTTTTCTCTTTGTTAATTTTAAGGCCTGCGACCCCACCCCCACCCCATATTTCTCTATCTCTTGCAGTAGTATTGGTCCAGATTCCAATGGGTCTTCTATAACAAATACCATATCATCTGCCAATGGCTGCACTTTGAATTCTTCCTGTTTAATTTTGGTTCCTTTTATTTCCGTTTTCTGTCCAATTCTCTGTAATAATATCTCAAGGGTCAGGAAAAAGAGCAGAGGTGACAGAGGACAGCCCTGCCTAACTCCTTTCGTTATCTTAAATGAATTTGTAGTCTCCCCATTTATTATTACCCTTGCCTTTTGCATGGAATAGATCGATTCAATCATCTTTTAAAATTTATTTCCGAATTTCATGGCTTTAATTTGTCGAATCATAAATTCCCAATTCACATTATCAAAGGCTTTTTGTGCATCCAGGAAGACAAGGGCAACTTGTCTATCTGGATGTGCCTCGTAATATTCCAATATATTAATTACTATTCTGGTATTGTTTCTAATTTGTCTCATAGGAAGAAATCCATTTTGATCTGTGTGTATCTTATCATTTAGTATTTTTTTTATCCGTTCCGCCATAATGTTAATAAATATTTTGTAATCCGAATTTAAGAGTGAGATTGGTCTATAATTCTTGATTTGTTTATTATCTGTGCCTTCTTTAGGGATCAAGGTAATATATGCCTCCTTCCATGATTCTGGTGACTTTGCTTCCCTCAGGGCTTCATTACATACTTCCAATAATAATAATTCTATCCAGTCTCCTAAGTGTTAATAAATTTCCCCTGGCAACCCATCTGGTCCTGGGGCCTTGTTCCTTTTTTGTTTCCGAATTGCTTCTTTAATTTCTAATAATGTTATCTCCTTATTCAATGTTTCCCTTTCTTCTTCCATCAATGAAAACCCAGTCCCTTCCTTCAAATAATCACTTATTTTTCCTTGTTCTGTCTCTTCCTGTCTATAAAACATCTCAAAGAATTATTGTGTGATTTCTTTTTTCTTCTCGATATTACTTTCCACAATTCCATTTTCATCCTGTAGTTGGTGTATTATTCTTTTTTCTCTCTCCTTTTTTAATTGATAAGCCAGCCAACTCCCTGGCTTGTTTGCATGTTCTAAGTAATTTTGTTTTGCAAATTTTAAGTTTCTTGCCAATTCTTTTTGGTCCAAAATATTCAATTTATGCTTGACTAGGGCCATTTTATTTTTAATTTGTTCATCCCCCGGATCTGTTTGTAGTTGATTTTCAATTTTTTAAATTTCCTCAGACAAAATGTTATGTTCTCTCCACTTATCTTTATTTCTTTTTGCAATATATGCTATTGTAATCCCCCTTAAATATGCTTTCATAGTGTTTCAGAAATTTTGTAATGAGGTATGGTGTTTTTTGTTGTCTCTAAAAAATAATTCCAATTCTTTTAGAATCTTTTGAATATATTCTTTTTCTTTTAAAATTTGTGGATTCAATGTCCATCTGCCTTTCTTTCTTTTTTGCCCTTTCCATATTATTTTGAGAGGATTATGATCGGCTCAGGTGTTTGGCATAATCTCTACAGTTTCAACATCTTTAACTAGATCTCCATATATCCAGGCCATATCGATTCTCAACCAGGATCTATGCGGGTTGGAATAGAAAGTAAATTTTGTTTCTTCTGGGTTACGAAATCTCCAGATGTCTAATAGATTTAATTCTTCTGCCATTTCAAAAAAAACTTTGGGTAAGATGTTCCTTTTTATTTTTGTTTTTTTGGTTATTTGCATAATCTTTTTTAATGTCCACTATTGCATTATAATCACCAATCAAACAAACATTGTCATTCCCTATCTCTATTATCTTATCATACACATTTTTATAAAAGTTCACTTGGTTCTTATTGGGCGCATATATCACCACTAGCAAAATATTTTTTTGACCCATTACTATTTTGATTATCAACATTCTACCTCTTGTGTCTGTATATATTTGTTTAGCTATTATCCCCTCTTTAATGTATACCGCCACTCCTCTTTTTTTTTCTTCTGCCAATGTTAAATAAAGTTTTCCCAATTTGTTATATTGTAAATATTTTTCATCTTGTTTTTGGATGTGCACCTCCTGGAGGCACACAATATCTACTTGTTTAACTAATTTGGAAAATACATGTCTTCTTTTGGACAGTGAATTTAAACCATTCACATTTAATGATATTAATTTCAGTTCCTCTTCCATTCTTAATTTTGTGTCACTTGTTGCCTTCTTTGGATCCTTGTTCTTACTCCCTCTTCTCCTCGATGATCTTTCTCCTCTTTGCTTTTATCCTCTTGGTCTTTCTCTTGTCTCTACTGTCGTCGTTCATCTTGGCTGGCTGATTCCAATTCCTCCCTACTCCTATTCTTCCCCTGAGCCAGCTAGCTAGTCATACAGTTCATGAGCTTTCTTCATACTATCAAGCTTAATTTTTTTATTGTTCCAGGAGATTGCCTCCGGAGTAATCCATCAGAACTGTATATTCCTTTTATTTAATTGGGTCGCTAAAAAGCAGTAGTCTTTCTGTTGTTCGCAGACCTTCCTAGGGATTTGTTTCAGAGTAATAATTTCTTTTCCTTTGTACGTCATCGGTTCCTCTCGTGATCTTGTATATCACATCTCTCACTTTCTTGCGAGCGAATCTTAGTGGACTTCCCTGGGGAGTTTGTGATGTCTAGCATAACTTGTATAGACCCTGTATACATCATCCAATTCATTTATAATCATTTGCTTGTCCCTTTGCAGTGCGTCTGCAATTAAGCCTGCCATCAGTATCCTGTTGTGGCCCCGTCCTCTGAGCCTATCCCATTGAAGGAAGGAAGCTCTGAGCAGGAGGAAGAGGAGCCAGCCAGATCTCCCAGCCCCCCCCCCCCTGGCACCGTCTCAGGTGCCAGCTGAAAGAGAGCCAAGTAGTGGGGAAACAGGTGTCTCAGATGAGAGTGAGGGAGAGACGTCATTCCTGGACGCACGCCAAAGAAGGCGAGAGAAAAGATTACTGCAGCTGCGGCATATGAGGAAATAGACCTGAGTCACTGGATTGGAGTCACAGGATCAATGAGTCACTGGACCACACCCAGAGCCTATCTATATAAGACAGGACAGTGGGTCAAGAAGTTTGTGACGAACAAAGCGAAACAAACATAGCAACCTCGTAGTCTTGGAAGCTAGATGAACGGCAAAGCTACGTAGGTGATTTTCTTGTTTGTGTAAACTAATAAAGTCCTTGGCAGACGGTGTGCATATCGCTGCCAAGGTTGAGATAAGAACTGTGGAGTGTGCCAAGTGATTCTTAACCCTCGGCTGGCTGTGTTTTTGTGGGTCTCTGAAGGGGGGGAACAGATCATATCCCTAGATCCTCTTCTTTTGTCTCCAAGACGTTTTGGAACCTCAGAAAGAAGGAAGCCCGATCCATCTCCAGGTGTATCAAAGGTTCTCCTAATTCCTTATTCATTCCAGACATTTTCCGATCTACCATTTCTAGATTTTTCTCAGTTTGCTCTGTTCTATTTTCTTTTTTTTTTATTGAAAAAGTTTTACAATACAATTTTTATCCCCATTTCCCCCCAACACTCCCCTCCCACCCACTCCCTTTCCCCCCCCTCCCCACCCCCCCCCCCCGGCTTCCATTACTAACAAAACATCAATTTTATACATCAATCATTATTAAGCAATGAATATAGGTGAGATCCAGATAAAATATCATAGATTTTAACAATAAGTAAAGTAAAATTACTCTACAATATTTACTAAACATGAATAAAATAAAATTAAACTCAAATATATATCAGACTAAATCATATATGCACTATTAAACCTCAATCAACCATAAGTCATTTATAAAAACTTAACAAATGTTCTTAAAGATTCCCTTCTTCTTCTCCTAGACAGCAGTATAACCAGTATATATAAATTTATTTCGACTTCGTAGTTTTCTAGATAATAATATAGTAAATATATATAACATTATAAATTTTCTAGATAACAATATAATTTTAGTTTCATTAAAATAATTATAATAAAAATAATTTTTAAGGTAATTCTATATATATATTGAAAAAAAGGAAGTAACAATAATTTTTCTTCTCAGTATATAACATCATAAATTTTTAATTTAAAATATTTAAAACAAATAATTATTAATCTCTAGCACATATACTATACTATACTAATAATTTCAAACCTTTAATAATTATGAATCAAAAACTAATTGAAAGTTCTTAGTTTGATATTTGTTCTGCACATAATCAACCCACTTCTTCCAGTCCCTAACAAAAACTTCATGGGTCCTATCTTTTAGGTATGCAGAAATCTTTGCCATTTCCGCAAAATTAACCATCTTTGATGTCCATTCTCCTATAGTAGGTACACTATCTTTTTTCCAATATTGACCAATAAATAACCTAGCTGCCGTAATCATATACAAAATCAATCTTGTTTCACTCGATGAGCAGTCCTTAACTATACCCAACAAAAACAATTGCGGAGAAAATTGAAGCTTCTTTTTCAGAACATTCTGCATAACCCACCATAGTTTAATCCAAAATGCTTTCACTTTACTACAAGTCCACCAAATATGAAAGTATGTAGCATCCAAACAATCACACCTCCAACATTTAGGTTGAACATTTGGATACATACATGATAATTTCTTGGGATCTAAATGCCATCTATAAAACATCTTATAAAAATTTTCCCTCAAATTCTGTGCTTGTGTAAATTCAACATTCTGGAACCAGATCTTTTCCCATGTTTCCAACATCACTGGTTCTGCAAAGTTTTGTGCCCACTTTATCATACAATCTTTAACTAATTCACTCTCTGAATCTCTTTCTAGCAATAAATTGTACACCCTCTTAATATGCATCGGCCCTTGCCGTTTTATCTGAATCACCAAATCTTCTTCATGTAGCATTAGTCCAATTTTCTGATCTTCTCTCCATCTCGATTGAAGTTGAGAATACTGCAACCAAGTTAAGTTCCTCCCTTCTTCCAACAGAGTTTTCAAAGATTTCAAATTCCATCTGCCCCCATCATTAAAAAGCATCTCTTTGTATAAAATCCCCCCGAGTGACTTTATATTCCGCATAACTTGCCCAAGATCCAACCACAAAGGTATTTTGTAATCCAATTTAAACTGGTGCTTCTTCCAAACTCTCATCAACGACTGTCTCAATATATGACTTTTGAATACATTGTCCAGCTTGTCTTCATAAAATAGGTATGCATGCCAACCAAAATCCAAGTCGTGGCCTTCTATATTCAAAATTTCAGTTTTTGTTGTTCCAAACCAATCACCCACTTGTGTCAACACTGCAGCTTCATAATATAAACGTAGGTTTGGAACTTTAAGGCCACCTCTTTCACGAACATCTTGCATAATTTTAAATTTAACTCTTGGTTTTTTCTCATTCCAAATAAAATTGTTTAAACCTGATTGCCATTCAGCCAATATTTTATCACTTCTGAGCACCGGAATCATTTGAAACAAAAACAGGAATCTAGGTAGAACGTTCATCTTAACTGCTGCTATTCTCCCAAGTAAAGATAGTTGCAGTTTCTTCCAAGTTTCAAAGTCCTTTTGAATCTTATGCCACAAAACCTCATAATTATTTTGAAAAAGTTTTATATTAGACGCTGCAACCTGAACTCCTAGATATTTCACCTTTGTAACTATTTCAAAGCCTGCCAACCTTTCTAGTTCACTCTTTTGTGGTTCCAACATATTTTTAACTATCATCTTAGTCTTTTTCTGGTTTAGTCTGAAACCTGAGACCAAACCATATTCCTCTATAGTATTTTTCATCTGGATGATTGATTCCAAAGGTCGTGTTAGGGTAACAACCAGATCATCTGCAAATGCCTTTGTTCTGTAATCCTTTTGCCTTATAACTATTCCATTCATATTGTTCGAGTCCCGTAAAGAATTCATCAAGACTTCTAAAGTTAAAATAAACAACAATGGGGATAACGGACAACCTTGTCTAGTACCCTTCTGTATATGAAAATTGGTAGTTAAACTTCCATTAATAACCATTTGTGCTGTCTGTTCTTGATAAATTGCTGAGATTGCTTGTACAAACTGCTCCCCAAAGTCCATTTTAAACAAAGTCTTTTTAAAAAAATCCCAGTTGACTCGATCAAAGGCCTTTTCTGCATCCAAAAACACCAGCACTGCAGAGATCTGTTTATTTTTCTCAAGATATTCCAGTAAGTCTATAAGTTGCCGCACGTTGTCCTTCATATGTCTGCCCTCTATAAAACCTGCTTGATCATTGTGAATCACCTCTTGGATAACTGGCACCAGTCTGTTGGCTAATACTTTTGCAAAAATTTTATAATCCGTGTTCAGGAGAGATATTGGTCTAAAATTTTCTGGTTTTAAAGAACCATCTTCCTTTGGTATCAGTAAGATAAAGGCCGTCTTCCATGAGGGGGGTATTTTGTCCCCCTGCTGTATACTACAAAATAAGTCCTTAAGATGTTCAACCAATTCTGATTGTAAAGTTTTATAATATACTGCTGTCAAACCATCCGTCCCAGGAGCTTTAGCTGTTTTCAATTGTTTTATTGCAAATAGAATCTCTTCAGACGTTATTAATTGATTCATTCTCTCCTTTTGTTCACATGTAATTTTTGTGACTCTCGTCTTTCCAAGATATTCATCAATAAGATCCTTTTGAATATTATCTGTATGATATAAATTAGAATAATAATCCAAAAAAGCTTGATGTATTGAACTCTGTTGAAAAACTTGTTTACCTTTATATTCAATAGTATCTATTATACGAGAACTTCGTTGCTTTCTTAAGGTATATGCAAACCATCTACCAGGTTTATTAGCATTGCAAAAAGTATTATGCTTGGCAAATTGTAAGTTAGTTGCCGTCTGATCAGCCATGAGCATCTGAAATTGATCTTTCAAAAGTTTTATAGTTTCCTGCAATTTCTCATCAGTCGGGTTCTTGATATGCAGTTGTTCTTTCTCCTTTATTTCTGACTCCAGATCTAATCTTATCTTTTGTCGTATTGACCTATGCTTAGAGTTCATATAAATCAGTACACCTCTCATATAGGCCTTACTTGCATCCCAAACAACTTCAATAGGTGTACCTTTGTTCAAATTCAATTGAAAAAATTCCTTTACATGTTTTTTAAGGTCGGCTATATTCTTCTCATATCTAAATAAATTCTCATTCATTCTCCAAGATCTTCTCTCCCTCTTACCAAAATCCATTTCCATCCATACCGAACTATGATCAGTCAGAGTTCTAGGAAAAATCTTAGTCTTAATTGTTTTAGTAAGTTGATCAGAAGAAACCAGCATAAAATCAATCCTAGAAAAAGATTTATGTCTATCAGAAAAAAATGTAAAGTCCAATTCCTTCGGATGGTGAATTCTCCATACATCCTTTAATTCTAATTCTTCTTTCAATGCAAAAAACGTCTGTGGTAGTTTATTCCCCCTCTTAGCCAGTGTCTTTTTGTCAAGAATTGTATCAATCACACCATTCCAATCACCCATAATCAAAAAAGACTTATAGTTCCATTGCAATATTTTAGTATGTAATAATTTATAAAAAATTTCTTGCTGTTGGTTTGGGGCGTAAATTCCAATCAAAAGCAACTGAACATTCTGTATATTTATTTCAACTGCAATATATCTTCCTTCATCATCCGATTCTACAAGTTTGGCTGGTATTCTTTTAGAGACATACAACACTAATCCATTCCTTTTCACAGAACTAGAAGACATAAAATGTTCTCCAAATTTTGAGTTTATCAAATACTTTTGGTCCTGGGTTCTAATGTGAGTTTCTTGCAAACAAACAACATCATTTTTATACTGCTTCAAATAATGAAATATTTTCCTTCTTTTCTGTGGAGAATTCAAACCATTCACGTTCCACGATAAAAATCTAACTATCATTTGGAAATTCTTGAAGCGTAACGAGCAATTGCCTAAGACCCTGTTCAACAGCAGAGGTCTTTGGTCTTGCTCCTCCCACTGCTTCAGATTTCTGTGTTTTCCCATTTGCCCCCTTCACTTCTTGTGGCATCATGGACCTCTGCTGTTTTTGCTTCTCTAGTCTTTGCTTCTCTGCTGCACGAGTTATACGTTGATCTTTTGGTTCTTGCGCCAACAGTTCAAGGTCCGGATCCACTTCTCTTGTTGCTCTGGAATGCTTTATTCTGGGCTCTGGGAGGTCTGCAAAAAATCCTCTGTGAAACCACCTACTGCTCCTAAAATTACTTCCCTTGCTGTTGCTCGAAGTGCCTGTCGTTCTTGTTCCCTTTGTAGTTCTTGAATCCCTTCTTCAAAATCCTTATCTTTAGAAACTCCTTCTGCCGATAACAATGTGGATGAACATGGTGGTGTTGGAGATCTTTTAAGAATGTTCTGGTAAAAATGTTCTGCTTTGTCCAGCGAGTTTAGACGGTATCTTACATCCTCATATCTCAAAATAATACCAGCAGGAGCATCCCATCTAAATGGAATCTGATGCTTTTTCAGTTCATTTACCAGAAAACCATAATCTCTTCGATCTCTCAACATTTTGGGTGGTAGCTCTTTAAAAACACCAATTTGGTTACCCTCAGCTTGAACAGTAGTATGGAAGGAGTTTTGCAAAATATCATTTCTCAGCGTTCTATCAGTAAAATAAATCACAACATCTCTAGGCAAATTCCTTTGTCTTGCCACACGAGAGTTAACCCTGTAGATCTTGTCAATTCTTTTAGCAATTAGTTCTGGTTCCAACTTTGAGATTTTGGCCAATACATCCACACAAACTGCCCTCAAATCCTCTGTTATTCTCCCTTAGCCCTCTCAGTCTTAAAGCGAACTCCATAGAACAAAACTGTATCATCGTGATCTCATCCTCTAGCCTCTGATTCCTCACATCCTTTTTATTGATTTCCACTTCTAAATTTAAATCATCCACTTTTTTTTCCACCACCACCAGCGCATCTGTAAAAGCAGTTACTACTTTAGTTACATCCTGATTTATCTTATCACTTTTTTCCTTGACCCACTGTTTCATTTCAATTCTATTATTCTCCATCCTTTCATTCAAATCTTTAATTTGAACAGCAAGAGTTGCTGTTAAATTAGCCATAAAAGCTTTCAGATCCTCGTTCCCACTTTCTTGGATTTGACTCTGAGCCTGTGTTAGTGGCTTAGCTGGCTTTTCCTTTGTCTGGTGCGTAGGGGAATCCCCACCAGATTTCTTTGAAGCCATGCCTGGACACAGTCTTAGTTTCTGAAAAAAAGAAAATCTTCCTCCCTTTCCTGTAACTCCAGTTTTTCTCCGCAGTTTTGCAGAAAGGGGGGGGGTCAGATAAATTATATTTCTGCTTTAAAGTCTTGAAAGTATATTCATTCAGTTAGTACCAGGCAGGCTAGATCACTCTAATTAGCACTTTCACTTTCCACCTTCACTTCCTCCATTTTAGCCAGATGCCATTTTCCATACACTTTCGCTCAGAAATTTAAACTGCCAACTTTATTCCTTTTGTCCTTAAAATGCTTACAAATCCTTAAAAATTAGTCCAGATCTCACCAAAATCTTTAGTTAGAAGAAGATCTCCATATGAAAGGTGGCGTTGCTCACGTCGTCTCGCTCTGCCGCTTGACAGAGGTCCCTCGCCGCGCGGAGCTTCAGTGGGGAGAAAGGGAGCCTTCACACAGAGCGCCTTCCAGGGCAAAAGGGAGACGCTGGCAGCACTTCTGGGGGCTCTACCTGTTCCCCACCGGCTCTGTCCTCTCTTCCAATCGAAGAGAGGATTTTCAAGCCGCCTGCCGATAGCAGAACGGCTCTAACAATACAGCGAAGCCGGCAGCTATAAAAACAGCCGCCCAGCGACGACGAAGACGCCACCCGGAAGCCTCTCTGTTCTATTTTCAATAGTTTTTATTCTCTCTTCATTCTTCTGGATTGCTTCTTGAATTGCACCCATTCTATCATCCAATTTGTGTAACTCTGTCTTCATCTCTCCCATTTCTGATTTTAAATCTAATTTAATTTCTCCATGTTTTTTTGTCATATTTTCCTGGAGTTTTACCATCGTTTCTTGTATTGTCATCAGGGTAGTTTGCATTGCCTGCATATTTGGACTGTTGTTTGATTTTCCAGTGATTAACATTCCTTCAATTAATCTTTGATTCGATGGAGAAGCAGTCGGTATTGGGACTAATGGTGTAGCCTTCTTTTCTGTTTTCAGGGTTATAATGGTGGTCATTTCTCTTATAATTTTATGCTGCTCACCTAGAATTTTATATATATTCTCCCAAATTACCATCCAGTTTTATTAATCTAGTTTGTATTTATATATGTTATACTTTCCTGTAAATTAAGCTAATTCCCTTCTAATCAATGTAATTCTATCTCTATAAATCAATATCAATTTTACTATTATGTGTCAATAAATAGTATTAGTTGATAATAAAAATAGTAAAGATAATATAGATAATAAGTATTAAATATTGGATATTAAGTACAATAAATACAATATATAGAATAAATACAATAAATACTTGTTAATCTAATTGAGAAAATCAAGTTATTAACAAATCTAGTTAATAAAGTTAATACATACAATAAATACAGTTGGTATTTGGTACAAAAAATGTGATTATATTTTTATATAACAATCACCAGAACTCTATATTGTCTATTTTCTTAGTTTCTTAAATAGATATATTTTTGTCAGAGTGGTTATATATATTGGCTTCGTGCTTCTAGGAGCAATGTGTGATCTCAGCTGTTTCTTCCTTTTAACTGCTAGTGGGGGTGTGAACTGATTGGGTGGGAGCTTGGCTGTGTTCTGATTGGGTGGAGGTGTGTTCTGATTGGTTGGGGGGTTGGCTGTGCTCTGATTGGCTGGGGGTGTGTTCTGTTTGGGTGGGGGCTTGGTTGTGCTCGGGTTAGTCTGAGCTGCAGAGGGATTTGAGCTGGTGAGCTGCATTGCTGTTGTTTGGCTTCATGTTCGTGCCACATTTTCCTGGTGGGTGTCAGTCTGCTTCATGTATGGATTGGAGGGGTTTAAAGTGGCTAATGATGCAGCTGCGGTCTGGCTTCTGGTCCGTGGTCGTGCCTCATCATCGTTGTGGGTTTGAGTTTGCTTTCCGCGTGAACGTGTGGTGGTGACATCCTGTGTGGCCCTCGTGAGTGTGGGTCTGGTGTCATTCCTTGTGTTAGGGACTCGTTTGTCAATAAGGGCGGGTTTCCAAATGGCTGGTAGGCGGGAGGTATCATCTCATTTATTCATGCTGTGTGGGCGTTTTTCTATCTCAATGGCTTCTCTGATTATTCTGTTGTTAAAGTGTTCAGTTTTGGCGATAGTTCTGTGCTTTTTAAAGTCAATTTCATGTCCTGTGACTTTAAGGTGTTGGACCAGGGAAGCAGTTGGTTCCTCTTTTCTGACTGAGTTCTTGTGTTCTTCAATGCATGCACTTATTCTTCTGTTGGTTTGTCTTTAGTTTATGTATGTATGTATGTATGTATGTATGTATGTATGTATGTATGTATGTATGTATTTTTCTTTAGCCAGGTTTTTCCTACGTAAACCAAGATTTTTCTGCAGCCCTAGTTCAGTGAAATCACAATCCACTAGTTTCTAGGCTTTTTTTTCCTTCTGGCAGCCAGCAGGCCCTATGCTGCCCATTGGGAGACTAATATAGATCTACTTCTGGCTCGTTAGCCTTCATCAGTTAGCCACACCCACATCTCATGTATCCTCCCTGTAAAGGTACAGTATTTGTTTTCTTACTTTTTCGTAGGATATATGTGTATTTTTCTTTAGCCAGGGCTAAACTAGGGCTGCAGAAAAATCTTGGTTTACATAGGAAAAACCTGGCTAAAGAAAAATACACATATATCCTATGAAAAAGTAAGAAAACACACACACACACACACACACACACACACACTAAATCTATAATCTATAGCCAGATCTAAAAATACTAAATAATATTATAAACATATAAATGTGGGGGAATGTTAAGCTATAAAAATTGAAAAGAGAACAAAGAAAAAGAAAGGAAAGGGGTATTTGAATGTTTGAATATTATTAATCCCGTTATTTTCACTGTTGCATCAGCTTCCGTCTTACAATGTCAGTCTTTCTCTGTCTGCACAGTCACTCTCTTGCAATCTTTCCTTCTCGACTGTAAGTCTTTTGTTTCTCCATTGGAGCGCAAGTTTCTCAAGTTCAAAATACAAAATACAATTCCTTATTTGCAGTTGCTTATTTATCTCATGGAGTGAAGCTCTGCTCCTTTCTTTTAACTGTTTATTGTTATCTTCTGCTCACTATACTGCTCCCGATGCCAGAATGCCGCCAAAAAAAAATTGTTCAAAATAGTCTTTCTCTATTGGAGACTCACTCTGTATCTTTAATTGCTCCTCTGGCTGCTTCTTCGCCGGTCTTCCAAACTCGGCTAAATCCACTGCTTGCGTTATGCCTGCTGTACTGTCTTCTCTCCTCACATCCCTTTTCTTTGGCTGGCACATCATGCCTCCAGGTCTGCCATTAAGGCAGGCCTCTTCCAGGTTGGGTTGGAGGTTCTCTTCCTAGCTCCGCAGGAAACCGCACTTTTCCTCGCTGCCTCTGAGACTTCCTCCTTTTATTGTTTGTCCTTCCAGGATAAAAATTCGCCTCCCACGGCCCCTGATTGCTAGAAATCCGGCACAGGGAACAGAGTTCTGTTCCTCTGAACCTCCACAGCATGACGTCACCACCAGAAGCCGGGCTTTGTCTTTTAAATACGTATGGAGTGCTGAATCTAGTCCTGATGGATTTGTTCTATGTTATGCCATGCGTTTACGAAGTGGTTGTTTTGTTTCCCCAATGTACAGATCTGCACATGGCTCACTGTTGCGTCATGGGTTCACCTGTGTCCCCCATTGTGGCCAATCTCTACATGGAAGACATTTATGGAGCAGTCCTTTTCTAACTATAGTACTAGATTATTCAAAGAAAATAAGTCAAACCATGGTATATGAAGTTTTCCTCAAGAAACCTCTTGAGGAAATGTCAGTCTATTATTCATGAATGATTTTTTTGTATTTTTAGAAATGTAAGCTTTGATCATATTAGAAAAGACTTTAATAAATAAGAGCAACGAAGGAGCACCGGAATTTTGTAAACTGTACTTTTATCACAAATACCTTGACTGTGTCACAATGAAGATAAAGTTGGTTTGCTACCAATATTAGATAGACAATTATATTTCTAACAAAAGCTTTGAGAATGTCCTGATAAAATATTGCCCCATTGATACTGTCAGAGCTTTGTGCAATTTGACAGATCAAACCTTAATTTAATTCTTAAAACTGCACATTTAAACAGTATCACTAGTATCACTAGTGTGCGTTTTGTAGTGAGCAAATTGAAACCCTCCTATAGTACCTCTTACAATACTAGACAACACAGTATCAACAGTAGAGACCTTCAAGTTTCTAGGATCTAAAATATCTCAAGACTTAAGATGGACACCTAATATCAAAAACGTCATCAAAAAACCACAACAAAGAATATTCATTCTGCGCCAACTCAGAAAGCTCAGACTGCCCAAGGAGCTGCTGATACAGTTCTACAGAGGAATTATTGAGTCTGTCATCTGCACCTCTATAACTGTCTGGTTTGGCTCTGCAACCAAACAAGACAATTAGAACTGCAGAAAAAACAATTGCTACCAACCTGCCTTCCATTGGGGACCCATATACTATATCTACAGACCTCTCACATCCTAGACATAAATAGTTTCAACTTCTACCCTCAAAACAACATTATAGGGCATTGCACACCAGAACTAGACACAAGGACAGTTTTCCCCCCATGCCATCACTCTGCTAAACAACTAATTCCCACAACACTGTCAAACTATTTACTAAGACTGTATTACTATTATTCTTCTCATCCTTCCTATTACCTATTTCCTTTTCTACTTATGAATATAACTTTGTTGCTTGTATCTTTACGATTTATATTTTTACTTAGTTTCCTAGTATGATTTATGATGATTGCTTATTTAGTATCCTATGACTATCACTGTTCTGCCCCAGCTCCGGATTCCCAAGGATTGTGACATACACCAACGGTCCTTATCAAAGTTATAACATACCAAGAATAAATGAAGTCCGGCAAAGGTTGGCAACCAGCCCAGAAGGCAAGATACGATAAGACACTCACTCTTCAAAAATGCTCTTTAATAATTACACGTTGTTTCCAGCAAGAAATTATTAACTGTGTGCAACTTAAATAGGCTAAGGGAGTGGCCAATTATCCTCAAACCTTACTCTTGAGGAGACCTCCTCCTCCTGAGAAGCCACTCCTGCCTTTTGGCAGCCCTGCATGCTCGAGCATTGAGGAGAGGCTCCTCCACTTCGCTCTCTCCACTTGAACGAGCCACTGGAGGTTCTTGTCAGGTTTTGAGGTCGTCTCAAATAAATTGCATTTCAAACAAAGTCTTTGATGAAAAAACTCTCATTTATTAAGGACGACATTCTAGCTCCGACTCATCGTAGCCAACACTGACTTCCGACCCAAAAACCCTCCCTTTCCTTCCCCCACTCCTCTGCACTCATTGGCCATCTTCCAAGTCACTCTACCACTAATCTACTGCTCCAAGGAATTTCCCCCTCCCCTCCCATCTCCTAGGGGATATTATCTCCAGGGAAAATAAGTAGGTGAAAAGTCAACCGTCCCTTTCCAGACGCCTCTGCTTCTCCTTCTTATGTCAGCACTAGAGTAAATGCAGCTCGAAGGCCCAGGCTGAGTCTCTGCCTCTGGCACCACATCCTCTTCAGCCTCCTCGCTGTCTGACGTGAGCGCCGGCTGCTGGCGTGACCCCACACCAGCCTCCTCGTCAGGATCAGCCATGATCTGCGCAGGCCGCTGGCGGGCCACAACAATCACTAAGCATTGTATCTTATGATTCATGATGAATGTATTTATGTTGACTATGATCATGATTTATCACTTATATCTTTTATGTACGCTTGGCCAATAAAGAATTCTTAGGCATTCTTAGGCAGTAAAATAAGTTTAAAACAAAAAGGTCACTGCAAAGATAGCAACCTTCCATAATTTTATCTCATTTGAATATTTCTATTGATCAACCAACCACAACTAATTTTATGGCAAGGAAATTAAAGAAGGGTACATGCTGGATCACTTTTAAGGTCTGAGACTTAAACAAAGGTATGTACTTCTTTCTTCCTTTAAGGTCAAGATGAGAAGACTGCAAATGAGTTTATTGGGGTTAGCCCCAATGTAGCATTTAAGGTTCAGATTCAGACTTAACTAGCTTTTCCCTATTGGCATCCTTCAGAAATATAGTACGATATTTATCAGACTAAATTAGTGTCTCACATATTTGCTTGGAACCATTTTCAGTTTGCATTAGAAAAAAATTCAAATGCAAATTACCTTGTGCATAGTAGATTAATCCGTATAGGAAAACGTTCATCAATGCTGTGGGATGAACATTTTTCTTTGAAAAATAAACCAGAGAAAAAAATCCTTAAGTCACTGGTTGGGGTATTAGATAATTAGGCTGAGCCTGAGGGTGGGGTCAAGCACATCATCAGATTCAAGTCACTTCGCGCCCACAAGAGAACTAAGCCCAGCCCACCTTGAATTCCTCTTATCTACCAGCAATTTGCCTTGACTGTTAGTAGTTCACATTCTTGTAGAGACTGTTAGCATGCAATAAACCTGTAGTCATTTGAACCGCCTTGTTCCTGATTTGCTGTGCTTGACATCTGTATGTTAAAGACTTAATTCTTAAAGAGAATCTAATAAAAGTTCAACATTATTTGTGAACTCACCAATTCACAAATTTCTTCAAATAAATAGTTAACTTTATGAATGTCTATGGAGATTATCAATCATCCAGGTCACGGTTGTCCCAAAGGTACTTTTTCTAAAAGGCAACTGAACTTTGTTTTTTTCTTTGTAAACATTTCACTACTCATCCAACAAGCTTCTGTTAACTTTATGAAGCAACATTGTGTGAAATTACTTTTATTTTTTTTAAAAAATCACACTATGTATGGCAATTGCAACTACTGCAACGCTCTCTACATGGGGCTCCCCTTGGGGTGCACCCGGAGGCTCCAACTGGTCCAGAATGCGGCCGCGCGGGGGATTATGGGAGCGACGGGGCGCTCCCATGTGACACTCCTCCTGCGCGAGCTGCACTGGCTCCCGGTGGTCTTCCGGGTGCTCTTCAAGGTGTTGGTGACCACCTTTAAAGAGCTCCATGGCTTAGGGCTGGGGTATTTGCGAGACCGCCTTCTGCCACCAATAGCCTCCCACCGGCCAGTACGCTCACACAGAGAGGGCCTCCTCAGGGTGCCATCGGCCAGACAATGTCGGCTGGCGACCCCAGCCCTCTGGAATGACCTACCCCCAGAGATATGCAGGATATCAGACCTCCGGACTTTTCGTCGGGCGCTTAAAACCCACTTGTTTCATCTAGCTGGGCTGGCTTGATCCCATCATCTGTTTTAAATTGAAATTGATTTTAATTGGACTGTTTTAATTGTTGGCCGAAAATATTTAATATTTTTAAATTGTTTTAATTTTTGTATACCATGTTTTATTTTGGCTGTTCACCGCCCTGAGTCCGCAAGGAGAAGGGCAGTTTATAAATTGAAACAAATAAATTAAAATAAATAAATAAATTTACCAAGTAGGAAATGGTAGGTGAGTCCCTACTCCAATGTGTGCATAGTCTGCAATACAATATAGGGGAGAATAGATAGATTAGATGTCAGCCCCACTTTGCCGGGGTTGCCATTCCAGCGGGGACGGAGGAAAACAGGTCACGCCACTCCACATTCCAGCTGCCCGGGAAGCCTTGCCTTGTCTCCGGCTGCTTCCTCCTGCTGACAAGTCGGTGGATCCCTCTTCTGCCCACTGATCCCGGGACCGCCATCCTCTCCATTACCGCCAGACGTGCTACCACTCCTCAGCTTAGAGGTGGATAGGACCACACTTGCACAGAGGCCAAGCCGGTCACACTAGCTAGCATTAATCGGGGCTTGCGGAGAGTATCCATGGCTCGGTGGCCCCGGACTGATTGCGGCTTGCTAGCTCAGAAGGGATGCATCGGAGGCAGGGTTTGGGGGTGGAGTCAGGGGGTGGAGTAGTGGGGTGGGGCACAATAGGTTTAAAATGGTGGTGGGAGCATGAAGAGGCTAGAGCTGACAATATTTCACTGAAACTGCACTGGGTGATTGTTGGAGCATGCGGGGTCGCGGAAGGTAAAGCTTTACAACAACCTCCACCCTGTTGTCTGGTGTTTCCTTTCCCGTCCTGATCTGGAACCTGACATTAAAGAAATAGAGGAACAGAAGCAGGACCACAATAAGTGGTTATTTCTGTTTTACATGCTCCTGATTAACTTCTGTATAGAATACTTACACATGGGAACGAGAAGGATGTGCCATTAGCTACCTTATGGGAACTAAAAATGGGGGGTTAGGGTGACAAGGCTATTCCCGGTAAGCACAAGTCCATCACCTACTCCAGCGGTTCCTAAACTGTGTTCTGTGGAACCCTAAGGCCTTGGAGCTCTTCAAAAGGTAAGTGAGGAGGAGGGTATATGGTCTAGTGGGGTGGGAATTGGGTCTAAGGCCTGGGGGGACCCAGTGGGAATGGGAATAGGCTTGTTGGGAGCCATGGTGCGGGAAGTGGAGCATGGGGTGTCACGGGGGAGGCCTTTGGAGAGTCAGGGCAGGCGGGCCTGGGCCTGTACTAGTCCTCCAATAGCTCCTCCCATCCAGGAGGCACCCCACACTCCGCTTAATGACCCACATGTTCATTTAATGTTTCACTGGGGAGAACAAAGATGGGGGAATGTCATTAGGTAACATTGTTGTGGCCTGCCAGCGGCAGACTCAGATGATGAGGAGGTTGGGGAGGAACGTGGGCCAGTTCTGGAGTCTGGGGAAAGCTCTGGTGGATGCTCTGCATCAGACACAGAGATAGAGATGGTCGTCCAACATTTCCTAGCTGCCTTTAGAAGCTGATATGAGTGAGGAGGAAGAACAGCTGGGGCCTGTTCCAGATGCACGTATGCGCAGAGCAGTTAGGAAAAATGAATAACGGAGGACAGAGTCAACTTGGGAAGCAAAGCACACATGGACGCTGAAAGACCCCTCCCTGGCTAGGGAATAAATAGAAGGAAAGGAGAGCGGTTGTCGTAAGAGACAGCAGTTCGTATTTCTGAAGATTTTGCTCATTGTGTTTCATGCCACAAAGACTGCTTGCCAGAACTTAATTTGCAGCCTTTCGTCTCGGCAAGGAACTGATAAGGTCTGTTACTGCAGTTAACTCCTTGAAGGACTATTGCCTGGACTTTTTGGTGGGTGAATGCAATTAATTCACAAGAGGTAAATAAAGAGGGTGTTTTCGTGACAAGGAGTCTGTTTCTTGCTTCTGCTAAGGCTGGGTCAGAACAAACATGTTTCGACTGCCACAACATTTGACGGTAATAGGCAGGCTCCATTATGGTCATATCTTGAGTATCACCTGTATTTACTGTAGAGAAAAAAGCTAAAAGGTAATCCCAAGAACAATAATAAGCTTCAAAACCCTCTGTTAACAATCTATTATTGTATTTAAGTTGCAGAAAGTTCACAAATGGCTCTTAATCTCCCATGAACTCACTACAACCATTGTCCCTGATCCATCCAGGATCAAATACCATTGACTGACTCGTAATAGCAAAATAACTCCTTCCAGTTTATTGTCCTTCCTTTCCCTTAAGATTATAACTGGGATCTTTCCAAACCTCTGGACCTCATTCCTCAAAATCATAACTCTCTATTGAAGGTATTTCCACAGGGCTTGTTGTACAATAAATTTTCCTGTGAAGTGGAACATACTATCTCTTGACAATTGTCTTCTGGTTGCAAATAATAAGTCTATTCCACAAACTCCATCAGCTTTCTTAAGGAAATCCAGTTCATCACTCATCCAATCTGTCATGTCATCTTTTAAATTAATGGCCCCTTTAGCCTCCTCTAACAAGCCTCCCAGTTGCATCTCCAGTTTAACTGCTGTTGTCTGTATCTGGAGGTCTTCTTTAGGTTGATTTAAATCTGTTACTAATTCATCAAACCATCTAATTTTTCAGTTAAAACTTGTAAATTAACAAATTTTAGGGGATGACCAGGCTAAGCCAGAGGGAGGGGTGAAGTGTGTCACGAGTCTTGAGTCCCTTTGTGCCCACAAGAGATCTAAGTCCAGCCCACCTTGAGTTTCGTTGACTCTTCTCTACCGCTAGTTCGCTTTGACTGTTAGTAGTTTGGATTTTTGTAGAGTGTTAGCATACAATAAACTTGTACTCAGTTGAACCGCTTTGGCTCCCGATTTCCTGCACTTGACATTAATCTGAACTACTCCACAACACCAAATTTTTTCATGGACTTCAAAGGACCTGACCAATGGCATCCAATCCCAGAGCTGTAGCAACAGCAGACAAGCAAGATGTATGCATTATCAGCAGGCGCCAAGACAGCTTGTAAGATAAGATGAGAAATTTAGCAGCTAATGTGCATCAGATACTTCAGCAAGTACAAGTCCTGACTCAACCAATGTCTGCCCAGCAACCTCCACAGCCTGCCACACCCACCCAGGTCCAACTGCTGGTGGCTGCCACACTGATTCCCAAGACTCCCAGCTGCCTACCACAGAGATTCACCAGGGAGTCTGACAAGATGAGAACATTCCTAGCCCAGTGTAAAGTATTCACTGCCACCCGATCAGGGGAGTTTCCAACGGACAGGTCACATGCTTCTTTCATCCTCAGCCTGTTAGTTGACTCCACTGCCAGATGAGCACTTCTACTCATCAAATACAATGACCCTGTCCTAGATAACTTCCAAAACTTCCTTGCCAGGTTTAGACAACACTTAGGAGACCCCATCTGCATGGAAACTGCAAATCACTGCCTCCACCAGCTTCACCAAAGCAACACCACCATGAGAATTTACATTGAAGAATTCAAACTCCTTGCTGCTGATTTAGATTGGAACGAGCCAGCCCTGATCTCACAGTTCAGAAGCGGGCTGAATAGGAGCACTGCCAAAGAACTGATCAGACAAGGAATTCCCCGTACACTAGAGGGCATCTTCCTGGTCTCTGTAACAGCTGAATCACGCCTTGCAGAAATCTGGGCACTCTCCAGCAGTCCCTACCATACACCCCCACAGCTGCCACCTCCCATCACCACCCTGAGCCTCCCAACCACTCCAGACTTGGAGGGCGAAGATGAAATTTGGGACAGCCAGAAAAGCCCCAGCCACAGAAGAACTGATATCCTGCGCTTGACAGAAATATTTCTTTAAAAAAAAAATCCAACAAAGTTTTAACAGTAAAGTCATCTGGCTCCTGTCTTTCTTTTAAATCTCTTTTTAGGGGCATTGTAGAAAGTATATAATATGTAATGTCCCAAGTCCTTAATTTATTGTTACTTATCCTTACAATAAGAATCCAGTATAAGTCAGATCAAATGACTTTTACTACAAAAGGAAAAAACCCTCATGCTGTCAGCTTCTTTATGGCAAAAGTGGTAGTATTTTTAACTCCAAAATAAAACAGTGAAAGTTCACATTGTAATCCAACAAGAGGGTGCAAAAACGCATCAGCATTCAGCCAAGCTATTAATAATTAAAAGTGTAGCTCAAAAGTCAAAATGTGGTGTTAAAACAGGCACACCTAAAATACAAACAGCAACAGGAAAAGATGTGAACCCAACCACTCCAGCTGCTCTTACTGAGAATTGCAATCCTCTGGATTCTCTTCCCAGGCAGGTACATAGTCATTTGAGGGTCATGTGTTATTCCTAATTACTCCCATTCAAAACCCAGGGAGCGTGCTGCCAGACAACTGACTATGGCAGCAAAGTCAGCTATTTTTCGGCAGGAGAACCCCCCCCCCCCCCCATTCAGCACACCATTTTCTGAAGATCTCAGGATTTCAGTTTGTTTTTCAAATGATGTGTACAGCTTACAGTTGTTAAAGGTGGAAAACATTCTCGAGTGATTTATCTTGGTCTGATTTTTTTTAATATCTCAAAAACTTAGCATTTTAACAGGGTTGTGTAGACTTTTTATATCCATGGTATACTGTGTGCACAATTATTAGGCAAGTTGTATTTTTGAGGATTACTTTTTTTTATTGAACAACTACAGTGCTCTCGGTCAATCCAAAGTGTTAAGAAACTGCAAACCTGTATGTGTGTACATTTTCCCATCTCACTCATTTATTTATATATAATATAATAACAGAGTTGGAATGGACCTTGGAGGTCTTCTAGTCCAACCCCCTGCTTAGGCAAGAAACCCTACACCACTTCAGACAAATGGTTATCCAACATCTTTAAAACTTCCAGTGTTGGAGCATTCACAACTTTTGGAGGAAAGTTGTTCTACTGATTAATTGTTCTAACTCTCAGGAAATTTCTCCTTAGTTCTAAATTGCTTCTCTCCTTGATTAGTTTCCATCCATTGCTTCTTGTCCTACCCTCGGGTGCTTTGCAGAATAGCTTCTCTCCCTCGTTTGTGGCAGCCCCTGAGATATTGGAACACTGCTATCCTGTCACCCCTAGACCTTTTCATTTAATTAGACATACCCAGTTCCTGCAACCGTTCTTCATATGTTTTAGCCTCCAGTCCTCTAATCATCTTTGTTGCTCTTCTCTGCACTCTTTCTAGAGTCTCCACATCCTTTTTACATTGTGGCTACCAAAACTGGATGCAGTATTCCAAGCGTGGCCTTACCAAGGCATTCTAAAGTGGTATTAACACTTCACATGATCTTTGATTCCATCCCTCTGTTTATGCAGCCTAGAACTGTGTTGGCTTTTTTGGCAGCTGCTGCACACTGCTGGCTCATATCTAAATGGTTGTCCACTAGGACTCCAAGATCCCTCTCACAGTTACTACTATTGAGCAAGGTACCACATATACTGTACTTCTGCATTTTATTTTTCTTGCTTAAATGTAGAACCTTACTTTTTTCACTGTTGAATTTCATTTTGTTAGACAGCGCCCAATGTTCAAGTCTGTCAAGATCCTTCTGTATCTTGAGCCTATCTTCTGGAGTGTTGGCTATTCCTGCCAGCTTGGTGTCATCTGCAAATTTGCTGAGTTCCCCATCTATCCCCTTGTCCAAGTCATTGATGAAGATGTTGAAGAGTACTGGGCCTAAAACAGAGCCTTGGGGTACTCCACTGCATACTTCTCTCCACGTAGATGCAGTTCCATTGAGGACTACACATTGAGTGCGGTTGGTCAGCCAGTTACGAATCCATCTGGTGGTGATGCTGTCTAACCCACATTTTTCTACTTTATCTAGTAGTAGGTTATGGTCTACTTTATCAAATGCTTTACTGAAGTCCAAGTAAATTATATCGACAGTATTCCTCTGGTCCACTAATTTTGTCACTGTCGAAGAATGCAATAAGATTAGTTTGGCATGATCTGTTTTTGACAAATCCATGTTGGCTTTTGATTATTACTGTTTGCTTCTAGGTGTTCGGTGATTCGTTGTTTGATTATCTTTTCCAGAATCTTCCCTGGTATTGAGGTCAGGCTGATAGGTCTGCAGTTTCCTGGATCTGTTTTTTTCCCCTTTTTTGAAGATGGGAACTACATCAGCTCTTTTCCAGTCCTCTGGCAGTTCCCCTGTGCTCCAGGATCTTTGAAAGATATAGTTCAGTGGTTCTGAGATCTTGTCTGCCAGTTCCTTCAGAACCTTGGGGTGTCCTGCTGATTGGAACTTGTCTAGGGTAGACAGGTGTTCACTTACCATTTTCTTCCCTATTTTAACTTGTGTTCCTAATCTGTTTTTTGTGGTGCTGTTTTTGATAGGTTGGACTGTTTTTTCCTTTTGTGTAAAGACAGATGCAAAAAATGAGTTAAGTAGTTCTTCTTTCTCCCTGTTGCTTGTCACCTTCTTGCCACTTTCTCCCAGCAATGGGCCAATTGTTTCCTTGACTTTTTTCTTGTTTTTAACATGTTGGAAAAAGCTTTTTTTGGTTATTTTTTACTTTTGTCGCAAGCCTATGTTCATTGTGAGCCTTAGCTATCCTCACTTCATTTTTACAGGCTCGGGCTATTCTGCCTTAGTTATTTGCCCCCCTTTCCACTTTTTATATTTGACCTTTTTCTCTTTCAATTTGTCAGAGTTCTTTATGCAGCCATGCTGGTTTCTTTTGAGAGCTGTTATTTTTCTTCTTCACTGGTATTGTGCTAGACTGGGCTTTTATAATCTCACTTTTCAAAATTTCCCAAGCTTCTTGAGTTGTTTCCCCTTGAGGATTCTCATCCATGGAATCCTTCCCAAGCTCTGTTTATTGAAATTGGCTCTCTTAAAGTCCAAGACACTAGTTTGACTTTGTTCTACTACTTGTGCTTGCATAATGTTGAATTCCAATATTGCATGATCACTTGCCCCCAAGGTTCCTGTAGCTTCAGGTTTTGTTTTGTTTTGTTTTTTAAATTTAATTTATATGCCACCCTTCTCCGGATACTCAGGGCAGCTTACAATGCGTTAAGCAATAGCCTTCATACTTTTGTATATACCTGCTTAGTAGGGCTTTCGCCACCCCCCCCCCCAGCAGTGATATTTTTTATACAAAGAAAGCTTATTGCCCCCACATCTGGGTCCTCATTTTACCTACCTTGAAAGGATGGAAGGCTGAGTCAACCTTGAGCCTGGTGAGATTCGAACTTGCAGTAATTGCAGGCAACTGGTGTCACTTTAACACCACTTTAAGCTGCTGTGCCACCAAGGCTCTTTAAATGCAGCATGGTGTTAATTGTAAACAGATTGTTACTGTATATTTCAGTCATTTGAGTTATTGCGTAGACTTCAGACCAGTGGTGAAATTCAAATTTTTTTTAGTAATTTTTTACTATAAAAATGTGTTTTTTTACATTTCCACCCCACTCCAGAGGAAGGATACTGCAAAATCCCAATTCACTCACCAGTCCTGGAGGAAGGATATTGCAAAATCTCCATTCCCACCCCACTCTGGGGCCAGCCAGAGGTGGTATTTGCCAGTTCTCCGAACTACTCAAAATTTCCGCTACCAGTTCTCCAGGACCTGTCAGAACCTGCTGGATTTCACCCGTGACCCAAATGCATTCAAGGTATTTTTCATCATTTTTGTGCTCTATTTTTGTAGGGCTGTAGTTATTTCTTATATATAGTGCAACTCCACCTCCTCTTTTATTTGGTCTATTTCTTTTAAATAATTTAAATCCCTCTAGCTGTATGTTCCATTTGTGGGTTTCATCCCACCAAGTTTCCGTAATGGCAACAATATCATATCTGCCCTCATTTACTTGAATTTCTAATTCATCCTGTTTATTTCTCATACTCTGTGCATTGGTGTATAGACATTTGAGTCCATTTTGATTGACCCTGTGTTTACTGTCTACGTAACCTGTGTTATACCTGACTGCCCCTACTTTCTTGCCACCTGTTTGATTAGTGCACATGGTATGGCACTGACTATTAAATGCTTGGTTTTGCTTAACAGCAAGGTTGATAATCTTACTCGCACAAACATCTAAGTTACATGCACTCATAACCCTATTAATTTTAGATTGCTGGGGACAGAAATGTTCTGTATCAATTAATTCTCTGTCCCCACTGTTCAGTTTAAATGTTTATCCAGAAAATCTGTGAATTTAATGCCAAATAATTCAGTCCCTTTCTCTGATGGATGCAAACCATATCTTTTGTACAGTTTTTCATTGGACCAGCTGCAGACATCATGGCTAATAAAACCAAAGCCTTCCTGTTTACACCACTCCTTTAGCCACACATTAAACTCCACTACACGCTGGCCTTTCCCTTTTTGTTCCTTATATACTAGTAAAGCCTCTGAAAAGATAAGCCTACAATCTATACTACTAAGTTCATACCCCAAGCTCTGGAAATCATTCTGCACAGAAAGTACATCTTTTTGAGACAGATCATTTGTGCCAAGATGTATAATAGTATCAACATCACAATCCTTACTGGCATTCTTGACTATCTAAAGAATACACCTTTTGTCTCTGCTGGCAGTAGCACCTGGCAGACACCTGACCTTTTTCAAAACCTCCATATCCTTTCCTAAATTTACATCCCTTACAATTGAATCACCAACCAGAAGGTGGCTTCTCTTTTTGGATACCTTGCTCTTCTTGCATGACTAATGTGTAATACCTGTAATACCTTTCCCTTTTCCAAAGTAAATTCTTCATCTCAGATCATGATCCCCTTCTTATTTGAGTTATCGTTATCACAACTACCTTGACATGTCACTTTAGTGTTCCTATTAAGGTCAGCAAGGGCACTGTATCTGTTATGCTGGGACACAGCAAAAGGTTTGTGTTTATGGTTCACAGCTCTCACCCTACCAGATCCCACAGTTGTCCATACTGCCCTTCTCCTGCAGGATCTTTGTGGTAGAGGGGGCTGATATCGTGGCAACTCAATAGAGTGGAATGACTGAATTGGGCACCTAATTTCTGTTTGGAGAGCACAGATTAGAGAGTCTAGATAGGTAATCTGTCCGTGTAGACTAGTAATTTGTTTACAAAGTATTTGCATCTATTAAAGTGAGAATAATAAACAACTCAAAATTTACAAATAAACATTTGACAGTTCAAAAAACAACAACAAAACCCAGTGACCAATATAGCCACCCTTCTTTTCAATAAGAGTCATAAGCCTTCCATTCATGGAGTCTGTCAGTTTCTTGATCTGTTGACGATCAACTTTTGTGCAGCAACAACCACACCTCCCAGACAGTGTTCAGAGAGGTGTACTGTTTTCCTTCACCGTAAATCTCCCGTTTAAGAAGGGTCCACAAGTTCTCAATAGGGTGTAGGTCAGGTGAGGAAGGGGGCCATGCCATTATTCTTTCATCTTTAAGGCCTTTAGTGGCTAGCCGCACGGTGGAGTACTTTGATGCATTGCAGTACTTTGAGCATTGTCCTGCATAAAAACCATGGCCTTCTTGAAAGATGCAGACTTTGTCCTGTACCGCTGCTTGAAGAAAGTGTCTTCTAAAAACTGGCAGTAAGTTTGGGAGTTGATTTTGAGTCCATCTTCAACCTGAAAAGGTCCAACTAGCTCATCTTTAATAATACCAGCCCATACCAGTACCCCACCCCCACCTTGCTGGTGTCTGAGTCGAAGTGGAGCTCTGTGCCTGTTACTGATCCAGCCACGGGCCCATCCATCTGGTCCATCGTGTCACTCTCATCGGTCCATAAAACCTTTGAAAAATCTGTCTTCAGATATTTCTTGGCCCAGTCTTGCAATTTCAATGTCAGGTTTTCAGGCTGTCTTCAAATAAATTGCATTTCAAACAAAGTCTTTTATGAAACAAACTTCCATTTTATTTTAGCACGGCACTTTTTACACTGACTCCATGCAGACAGCACTGACGTGCTGACCCAAAAGCCCTCCTCTTCCTTCCCCCACTCCTCTGCATTCATTGGCCATCTTCACCCCTAATCTAATGCTCCAATTCAAAGAATTTCCCCCCTCCCATCCATCTCCTAGGGGACATTATTTCCAAAGAAAATAAGTAGGTGAAAGGCAACCATCCCGTTGCAGACGCCTGCGTTCTCCTTCTTATGTCAGCACTAGGATAAACGCATCTTGACGTGCTGACATCTGGCCCCTCCCCCTTCAGTTCTCCAGGGTGGCCTGTGCAAGACAAACAAGTTAAGAACCGGGACCCCGGCCGGGAGTGTGTGTCCCGCCCCCTCCCGCCTTGCCCAGATGATCTGCATGGAATTTGGCTATAAATCAGTCAGCTTGGATGTTTCTGCTTTTCACCCAGGAGGCCTCTGATAAGGGGTAACCCTTCCACTTGATTAAGTATTGGAGGTGCCCCCTGTGCCACCTCGAATCGAGAATTCGCTGTACCTCATAGTGAGTGTGGCCCCAAATAACCAGGGGCTCAGGGGGGTCACGTGACACCGGTCTTCAAGTTGACCCCACCACAGGTTTCAGGAGGCTACTGTGGAAAACGGGGTGTATTCTTCCTAGTAATCGGGGCAGCTGTAGTTGTACTGTGACCGGGTTGATTACTTTTACTATAGGAAATGGTCCTATAAACTTTGGGCACAGATTCCTGCTCGGAAGTCTAAGTCTCAAATACTTGGTGGAGAGGTAGACCTTCTCTCCCACTCAGAATGGTCTTTGGGGAATTCGGTGCTTATCCACTTGCTTCTTATAGGATTGAGCTGCCTTGGCTAGCGCCTTCTTGACGTTCTCCCAGGTTTCTTTCAACATTTCCATCCATTCGGTCAGACTGACTGAGGAAGGGGGCTCTCTTGGGTACTCTGGCATGGGGACGAAATCCATACCGCTCACTATCTTAAATGGGGTTAGTCCTGTGCTACTGTGGACAGCATTGTTATACGCGACCTCTGCAAAAGATATGAGGTCCGCCCAGTTAGACTGTTGATAGTCAACGTAGCACCTCAGGTATTGCTCTATCATGGCATTCAGTCTCTCCGGCCCCCCATTGGTGCTCGGGTGAAATGCTGAGCTGAGGCCTTGGGATGATCCTATGGACCGTAGGAATTCTGTCCAGAATTTCGCTGTGAACTGGACACCTCGATCGGAGATGATTCTTCTGGGTACTCCATGCAGGTGGTAGATGTGTTTTACGAATAGTTTGGCCAATTGACGGGCTGAGGGTAGTCGGCTGCAGGATATGAAATGTGCCTGTTTGGAGAACAAGTCTATTACAGTCCAGATCACTGTGTTTCCGCCACTCCCCGGCAGTTCTACTATGAAGTCCATAGCAATCTCTTCCCATGGTCTTGTCGGTTCAGCTACTGGCTGCAGCAGCCCGGGAGGTCTTCCTGGTTGGGTTTTCATCGTGGCACAGATGGTACAACTTTTTACATAGCTGTCTATGTCTTTTCTCATGTGGGGCCACCAAAACTGTCTTTGTACTAAGTGCAGAGCCTTTAGGAAGCCGAAATGCCCCGTTGGTTTAACATCGTGGCTTCTCTTGAGGACCAGGGTGCGTAGAGTCTCTGGGACGTAGAGTTTCGTTCATTTCCATGCTAGGTCGTCCCTTCCTGTCAAGAGATGTTGATTGTCTCGGAACCAGGGGTCCGCCAATGTTTCTGTTTTGAGCCTTGTTGTCAAGTCACTTGCTGGTTGGCCATGCTGGTCACGACATTGCCGTCTGGTGACTACTTGACCCACTCGTTGGGCAGAGGGGATGATGGCATTCACTACCTGCTCCTGCTCACTGTTGTATTGGGGCATTCAGGAGAGGGCATCGGCCAGAAAGTTTTTCCCCCTGGGATGTGCTTCAGCTCGAAGTTAAAACGATTGAAGTATTGGGCCCACCAGACTTGCCTGGGTGATAACTTCCGTGGGGTCCTGAGGGCCTCCAGATTCTTATGGTCAGTCCAAACTTCGAACTGTCTCTGGCCTCCTTCTAGCAGGTGTCGCCAGGTCAACAGCGCCCATCTCACTGCGAACGTTTCCTTTTCCCATGCCGTCCATCGTCTCTCTGTGTCGGTGAGTTTGCGGGATGTATAGGCACAAGGTTGTAAGTCCCCTTGGCTGTTCTTTTGGAGTAGCACAGACCCCACTGCCACATCGCTGGCATCTGCTTGTATGACGAAAGGTTGTTCGGGGTCAGGATGCTTCAAGACTAGTTCTTTTGCAAACATTTCTTTTAGTGTTTCGAATGCCTGTTGGCAGGCCGGGTCCCACTGTAGAGGTTGTCCTGGGCAGGGTTTTGTTGCCGGACTCCCTGTTTTTAGGAGGTCCGTTAGAGGTTTGGCAATTCTTGCAAAGGAGGGGATGAATTGTCTGTAGAAGTTCGCAAACCCCAGGAAGCTTTGCAGTTGTCTGCGGGTGCGAGGGGGTCGCCAGTCTAGGACTGATTGTACTTTGGCTGAGTCCATTTCTATCCCCTCGTTTGACATTCGGTAGCCTAAGTAGTCTAGCCGCGACTGGTGGGACTCGCATTTTGATAGTTTGACATATTGGTTCACCCTCAGCAGTTTTTCCAGCACTTGGCGGATGAGGGGTATGTGTTCATCTATGATTTCTGTGTAAATGAGAATGTCATCTAGGTAGACAGGACCCCCTTATAGAGGTGCTCATGTAGAACCTCATTTATCAATTGCATGAACACCGCCGGGGCTCCCTGTAGTCCAAATGGCATCACCTTAAATTGGAAATTTCCTAGGGGGCAGTTGAATGCTGTTTTCCACTCATCTCCTTCCCTGATGTGTATCCGGTAGTAGGCTTCGCGGAGGTCTGCTTTGGTGAAAACCTTCCCTTTGGCCAGGTGGGCTAGCATGTCTTTCATGAGGGGAAGGGGATATAAGTTGTGTACGCAGACAGCGTTGATACCTCGAAAGTCAACTACCAGGCGCATAGAGCCATCTTTCTTCTCTTTGAAAAGGACCGGTGCCGCGACCCGCGGTTTGGCTGGCTCAATCAAACCCCTTTGTAGGTTCTTTTCTATGTAGTTTCGCATTTCTTGCATTTCACGGGGCGTCATGGCATAAAATTTAGGTTTAGGTAGTTTCGCCCCAGGGATGATTTCGATGGCACAATCGGCTTTGTGGTGGGGGGGTAGGACATCACACTTGGCCTCGCTAAATACCTCTGCAAGGTCTTGGTACTCTCTTGGGATCTGTTCTGTTTCATGGGAGCTGTTGGATGTGGCTGCCAGTTGCTTTGCTGTACCCTTAGAGAGGGACGCTTGGGTTGGGGGCGTCTTTTGTTCCTCTGGCGGGAGAGGTTGGGGCCCCTGCGTGGGAGGCATCTCCCCTGGTTGGAGCGGCAGGGGGTGGGGCCCCTTTGGTATTCTCAATCTACGGGTACCCTCTTGCCACCAGATGATTGGGCCCCACTTGTCTAGCCAAGAGAGTCCCAGTATGACTGGATCGAATCGTTTCCCAGTGATCTGCTAGCTCCAGCTTCACTGGCTCGGTCAAGTGTGTGGCGTAAGCCCCCACCCCCCTTACTAGGGATCCATCAACTTGCTCAAATCAAATTGGGTGGCTGAGCTTTTTAGCGCGGATCCCCAGTTTTAGGACTGTGGGTTAGGTTAATCAGGCACCTCGTGTAGCCCGAATCTATTAAGGCTTGGAAAGTCCCTTGGGTCCCTGCTTTTGGGGCCGTTAGGCGTATGGGGAAAAGGGTGGATGGGTCCACTCACCATTGGGTCGTCTTCACCATCATCCTCGCTGTCATATGATTCGGGGGATTGATTTGCATTGTCTGGGCTTCCCCTTGTTTCAGTCAGGTGGGCAAAGGCCTCTGTACCTGGGGAGAGTCTTCGTGGCACGTTGGTGGCGTGCTTGGGCCCTCGTTCCAGTCATGTCTTGGGCGGTGGGTCTGGCCTTGGCCTCGGGGTTCCACATGCTGCTGCCAGGTGGCCAGTTCCCCCACATCTGTAGCACCTCAGCGGGCTCCGTGGGATGAATGGCCTCTGGGTAGGCCGTAATGCTGTCTTTCCTCATCTGCTGTGTGGTCCCGGGTCCGATTGGCCTCTCTCCTTGGAATCTGGTTGCTTTAAAATGTCATTGGCACGCAGCCCCGATTTGCATCGCTACCTGGAACCATTCGGAGAGTCGGTTCGGGATGTCCCGATAAGTGGTCACTTGGGCAATCCACTTATCTAGGCTTGTTCTGAAGAAATATACTAGTAGTCGTTCTGGTAAGGGAGGTAAGGTGCCAATGACTCTCCTGAATTCACGGATGTGCTCTTTGATGGGCTTCCCCTTCTGCATTAGGTTCCTGAGCCCATCCTCCACATAGGGGTCCTCCCCTGCCTCCTCGAAACGGGCTCGGAGTAGTTGTAAGAACCCATCTGCGTCTTGCAGTTGGGGGGCCCTATTCTTGTAGAGGGCTGCTGACCAGCTCCTTGCTTCTCCCTCCAACCCTTCTGAAATGGCAATGACTAGGGCTCTGGGGAATGGGTAGAGGTGTCTATAGCGCTCGATGTAGATCTCAGCTGTGTCGAGGAATTGCGCTAGCTGGTCTGGATCGCCATCGAACTGTCCTCTGAACCGGGGTGGGTCCTCCCTTGGTGCCCTCTCCTCCCACTGCAGGGATCTGTGAATCTGCCCTCGGTGCCCCCGGTACTCTTCCTCATCTCTCATTCAAGGGTGGGGAGATGATGCCCGGCCTAGGCTGCTCTGCTTGCTGTGTGTGGGGAGGGGGGGCATGGATGCATCTCTGAGCTTCCTCTCCTCCTATGAGGGGGGGAAGGGCTGTGCTTTGATCTACGGCCTCTCAGTTCCGCAGACCCCCCCTTTCTCCTTTGGCCTGCATGATGGCTCTTCCTCCCGAATAATGGCACGGTCAAATTCTTCCTTCAATTCATCTATGGGACTCTTGAGTGGCTTCTTTGAAGCTTTTTGCTGTCTGGCTTGCTGCCAGTCCCATAGCCAATCTGCCCTCCCCAACTCACTCAGGGGCTTCCCTTTACCTTGGGCGTCCAGGAAGGGGAATTCAGCCTCTGCAGCTTTTGGCAAAGCCCACCAATAGTCATCTTTTTTTTTCTTGGCTTGTAGCACGATCGTCTGAGCTTGGTCACCTTACAGCTTTGCTGGAGGAGGGGGGCGGTGTTGAGGCCCCGTGGCATCCAACCTGGCTGGAATCAAGATAGGCTCTTTTCAAGTTGCTTGAAGTAAGCTTTCTTCCAATAACTGGCTTTCTGCCATGGCGTCTGGACTGTGTCTCCAGTCACTCCATACATCTGGCAGGGAGCTGGAGGTCAGCCAGTTTGGCTTGGAAAGGAGTGCTGCCTGTCTGTCAGGTTTTCAGGCCGTCTTCAAATGAATTGCATCTCAAACGAAGTCTTTTATTAAACAAACTTCCATTTTATTTTAGCACGGCACTTTTTACACCGACTCCATGCAGGCAGCACTGACGTGCTGACCCAAAAACCCTCCTCTTCCTTCCCCCACTCCTCTGCATTCATTGGCCATCTTCCCAATCATTCACCCCTAATCTAATGCTCCAATTCAAAGAATTTCCCCCCTCCCATCCATCTCCTAGGGGACATTATCCAAATGCATCTTGACGTGCTGATATTCAACTTACGTGTCTTGTTCAGTGGTGATTGGGTTTCAGCCTTCCTTACCTTGGCCATGTCTCTGAGTACTGAACACCTTGTACTTCTGGGCACTCCAGGTAGGTTGCAGTTCTGGAATATGACAGCACTGGAGGACAATGGATTCCTGGTAGCTTCACATTTGATTCTTCTCACATCTTTGGCAGTTAATGTGTGTCTTTTTTTCTCAACACATTTCTTGTGACCCTGTTGCTTATTTGCAACTAAATGTTTGATGGTTCTGTGATCACACCCCAATATCTTAGCAATTTCAAGAGTGCCGCATCCCTCTGAAAGACTTTTTACAATTTTTGACTTTTCAGAATCAGTTAAATCTCTTTTTTGACCCATTTTGCCTGAGGAAGAGAAGCTGCCTAATAATTATGCACACTTTGATATAAGGTGTTGATCTCCTTAGGCCACACCCTCCCTCATTACACAAATAAACATCACCTGATATGCTTATATCCAATAAGCATTCAAGTATATACAGCTTGGAGGTGCAAAATATGCATAAAAATGATGATATGGTCAAAATGCTCACTTGCCTAATAATTGTGCACACAGTGTATATCTTTGTATCTATCTTTCCACATGCAACTATGCCAGTTCAAAATAAACATGGGTGTTGGCTAGCTTATTCTTTCCCAGATCACTTACTTTGAGCTTCTGAAAATGACAACAAGACAGATGGAGATCAGAAACCAACCACACAAAAATAAGAGACAGACATGCCTGGTAACTTACCCCTCCTGACAATTTTATCACCCTGACTTTGGTGCCAATATGGGGCCCATCTCCACTTCCACTGTTTGCTCGCTGCATGACGGTTCTTTTCATCCCAGACTTCAGCTCTTGAGGCTGGCGTTGCACTGATGCCACCCGAGCAATCTCGGACAGGTTCAAGTGCACAGCAGCGGAAAACTTTGTTTGCAAAGCTTTATTGGGTAGCTGGAGCTTGTTTTTGGGCACTGTCCTAGCCTGCCTTAGCTGCTTTATAGTTTTTATTTGCTGTCCTTGACATTGCGCACTGTCTCCAGCCTGGAGAACATTTACAGTCTTAGGCTGAACAACTGTGGAACCTAGAATGACTGGCTCTTGTTTTTTAACCATTAGCCTGCATTTTACATTTTGGCGGGGCTGTGCACCAGGAAGGGAAAGCAATGGATTTCCATTGGTGGGCAGCTGTGAAGGGTCTTCCTCCTGTTGTTGGCCTGAAGAGCCTTGTTGTTGTTGTTGCTGTGCCAGCCTTTCCAGCAATTCTCTTTTTCGGGCCCCAGCTTGAAGCTGCCGCCTGAGCTCCTTTTGTTTCAAGATCTCTTCCCTGAGGCGTTTCTGTTCCTCGATCTTCAAACAGTACAGTCTGGTTTCTTCATCTTCATCAGGAAACTGCAAAGTAGCCAGAAAAGGAAGTTATGCATGGTGAAAACCAACTTTGTCAACAACAAAAAAAAAAAAAGAAGAAGAAGAAGAAGAAGAAAAAAAAATGACACTTGTTAATAAGATGGCACATTTTCCCAGTGGTATTTTTAAATTAACTGTGTCTTTAATGACAGCTGCTAACAAATGTTTATGAACTATTAATCAAACAAGCATTGAAGAGACAAAGAATATGCTACTCAATTTTGGACTTTTAAATACAGTAAATCAGAAAGCTGAAACTGAAGCCTTCTAAATTGGAACTCATTTAGAAGTTGCTGAAACTAATTAAACTATTAATATAATCCAAGAACTCAAATACTTTTTCAGATAGATGCAGTAACAATATGAGGTAGCCCACTGTGTGACAAAGGTTTTATCTTGCTCTTTTCTGACAAACTAACAAAAGGTAGGATGGTAAATGACCTGAAAGGCCCTGATCAGAACTACTGATTTTTCTTACAGAATTTTCAGCCTGATCTGAAACTCATTTGTCACACAATCATTGCTTATAATGAACAGAAGAAGTCAATCTCTCTGATCTTGAACTCATGCACTCTCTTCAGAATTAAAATGTTGCCAAATACAAGGTTGAAATATTAATATCAGGAATGGCTTTAATGTTCCAGCCTTAAGCTTTTTAGAAAGTATTATAGCCTTTGTGTGCCAAATCATCTTTCCAGTAGACTTAAAACTCCAGCAGGATATATATTTTTATTCATAGCTACTGAGAAATTAAAAGCAAAAGACAATTCTTTTTGTTGTTTGACTTCTGGCAGCGACCTCAGTGCGTTAGGGACGAAAGGAATGGATCTCCGTTCCTAGTTTCCTAACGATCCCACATCTGGAGCCGAAACAGGCACTATTGATCGCGGAGAGATCAATAGTTTAAAGGGGAATATCTTAGGACCTCGGAGGAGATCGCAACTTCTTCGAAGGTTCAAGAAAATCCCTTAATCCAGAGTGAGGAAAAACCAGCCTCTCGGGGCTGATCGGAGGCGCTGGAAACTGCGTGAGTGGGAAGCGAAGATTGATAACAGAAAAGAAGTCGTCAACAGGAGACTAAAATTTAGTAAAACCCAAAAATTTGATAGTAAGAAGTAATGCTGGTGGCAGAAAACTGGAAAAAGAGATAAGAGAAGAGGCGATGAAAGGATTGATCGGAACGGAGCCATTTTGAACGGAAACGTGACAGCACAAAAACTTGAACAGCCGGAGTGTATGGAGAGAAAACAAGAAGGTAGCTATTAATTTCAAATATTACAACTAGATTCATAGACGATTTAGAACTTTGATCCTATTGGACCCTATAAGTGTGGATTGGACTGAGTGGATTGAAATAGATAATTATAGAACAAGAGCAGATTGTGTAATACTGAAGAGAACAGAGAGAGAGAGAGGAGCGGTGTGTGCTGGAGTCTGGAGGAAGGATTTTGGACAGATTTTTACAAATTGATTGTACTGGACTTATGACTGTTTTTCAGTTACAACCTTTGCAGCCATCAACATGTTCATGTGATCAAAATTCAGATGCTTGACAACTGGTACATATTTATGACCATTGCTGTGTCTCAAGGTCATGTGATCACCTTTTGCGACCTTCTGACAAGCAAAGTCAATGAGGAAGCCAGATTCACTTAACAACCTGGTTACTAAGTTAACAACTGCAGTGATTCATTTAACAACTGTGGCAAGAAAGATTGTAAAATGGGGAAAACTTCACTTAATAAATGTCTCACTTAACAGAATTTTTGGGCTCAATTGTTCTTCTAAGTTGAGGACTACCTGTAATGTGAATTGCTGCTTTTTAAATATAACAGCAGTCTTCACTCCTACAGAAAGCTACAAACCTGTATAAAACACTGTATAATAAATATACTTTTCTTTGATAATAAATTTAACTGGTTATATTATCTATATAGAATTTCGACTAAGGAATACTGATGATATAAATACACCATTGTCTATTATCAATTTTATACTGCTAAAAAAACTATTATGCAATCAGTAAGCAGTTACAAGAAAATGGAAAAAACTGAGAGGAAAGAGACATAATATTAATCACTACGTGAAACTGTGACTATTTTTTATAGAATGTGTACAAATCCTAAATATGCATTGTTTACTACTGAATACTCGCACTCTGCACATTCTTAGCCATTGTATCCATTTGTTTGGCCCACCGGGAACCCCCACCCCTACCCCCAACATTGTTTTAGGCTAAATAAACAAACAAACAACCTGAACAGATTCATAAATGAGACTAGACTTATTGAAAAACAACATGGATCAAGAAAAATTTCTTGTCAGACAAAAGCAGAAGCTTTGGAGAAAGCTGAGAAATTAGAATGCAACATAACACCTGAACTAACACACACTTCAAGAGCTGCTTTCATAAGACAAAAATCTCTTATTTCAAATTGAATTGACAAATGAGATGACTAAAACATTAAAGCTCCTGAGTCTCCTAATCGCTAGCATGGCATTTCAAATTTGCAAGGTTCTTCTTTTTACTGCATTTCCCCAAAGCACCACACCCAGAAATTCAGAGCCATAGCACAGCAGGCCCTGAATCTAAACCTGTCGTGTACAGCTTCAGGTTTGCAGCATCACGCTGGCTCCAAGTGTCTGATCCAAACAATGCGAAGATGGCCACTGCAACCCAAATTCAAAACTTCCTACCACCACAAAAAAGTCTAGGGTTAAATTCTTTACTGCCAAAGATGACAATTTCCCCAAGTGGGTATTGTTACTTCATAGCCTATATAAAATCTAAGATATCATTAAGTCAGAAAAGATTTCAGTGGTTAACATTTATGGTAAAATCATATAGTCTGGGATCCCTGAAGGCCACAGGTATGACTCTCAGAGGCTTACAAATATTATCAAATGTTATGTTTAATAAAATAGAAGGGGGAAATGATTAAAAACATGACTGAAGAGTACCTTTGGTAATAATTTTATTGAAATGTTCAATAAAAGCAGACTTGCTTCTTGCTCTGACCTCACCTACTCTGAACTGTGGCTCCTAGCTTGCTACTCAAAGGAAAGTATATTAATTTGGGAAGATGTAGTACCTTAAACATGAGTATCCAAACTTTTGGCGCTCTGTTGTTTAAATACCTAAATGAATTACCACTAAACGCAATGCCATCTCTTGAGTTACTGTTCCCTGCTATAAAGATTAAACCAAAGCTTTAAAAATCCCTAACCCTAACCTCTCCCCTATGCTACCAACTGAAACAATAAGTGTCCATCCAGGAACAAGAACTGCTATAGAACTGTGTTCCTCGTGCTAGACAGTATTGAAGACAACAGGGCAGGGACTTTGAAAAGTGGTGGGTAGGCCAGTTGGAAGCTCACCAGCAAAGCACTGGGGAAACTGGCAGGGAGATTGGTGGGAAGGTCAAGGATGGGAAAGCCAGTGGGAGTTTGGCAGAAAAATACTGGGAAATTAAGGCAATGAACCACTTGGCAGACAGACTGGGGGAAGGTTGGGAAAAATGGAGAGAACAGTGAAGTTCACTGGAAAGACTGCGAGAAAGGGAGGCCAGCAAGCAGATCAGCAGAAATGTCCTGTAAAATCGGGATTAGGAAAGCCTCCTTTGTGGATGCACCTGCCAGGCGGAACAGCTTCCCACTGCAGTTTCCGATGGCACTAACCCTGTTAGCCCTTTGTAGGGCTCTGAAGACCTGTCTGTTCTTCCAGGCTTTTTTTTTGGGGGGGGGGGCAGTTAGGGGAGCTCAGTTGGTGTTGGTGATATGGTTCTGTTTTGGAACTTATTAATTGGGGTATCATGAGTTTGTACTCTTTTAATGTTTTTATCCATCCATCCATCGATCCACCCACCCACCCACCCATCCATCATATGGCAATGTTAAAATTAGCCAGCAGGCTACAATGTTAGTACAAAGTACCATATTTTTTGGTGTATAAGACGCACCGGAGTATAAGATGCACCTTAGTTTTTGGGGAAGAAAATAAGAAAAAAGCTGATTGGTGGGTGAATAGGTCTCCCGGTATATCCCCAATCAGCTGTTTCCAGAGGTGAATTTTAACAACTGGTTCATTGGTTGTGTGCCTTTTTTTTCTGCCTCTGAAATTTCTGAAACTCAGTTTCAGAAAAAAACTTTTTTCTGCCTCTGAAAGCCTCTGAAACAGAGCTTCAGAAAAAAATCCTTTTTTTCTGAAGTTTCTTTCAGAGGCTTTTATTCTGAAGGACTATCTGTACTCTGTTCAATCTCCTTTCTTTGGTATTGGTATGTAGATTAACTTCTTCCAATCTGTTGGTTATTGTGTCATTCTCCAGATTTGTTAGCATAGTTTGGTTAGAACCTATACTGCTTCTTCTTTTGTTGCTTGCCATATTATTTTAGATAAAAGCCTTTCAGAGGCTTTTTTTCTGAAGCTTCTTTCAGAGGCTTCTTTCAGCCTTTGAAATCTCTGCATTTGGAGTATAAAACGCACCCAGATTTTTATCCTCTTTTGGGGGGGGGGTGCGTCTTATACGCCGAAAAATACGGTAGTTATTTGGCTGCCAAAGAGTGCTAGCTCGTTTAGTTCACGCTGACACACTTATCCATGGTGCACCACAGGGGGCGAACTAGCTCCACATTAAAAAGATGAGCAGCATCCTGAAGTGTCATCCAGGGCCTTCTCTCACCCTTATGTTGCCTCACAGTTGGGCATTGTATCCGGGCAGGTCTAGCACTGACAGGGGTCTGACTGTCTGCACAAAACGCTACTGCGTTTCCCACCAAAGTGGTACCTATACTCACATGTAGAATGCTTTCAAACTGCTAGGTGGGCAGAAGCTGAGACAAGTGATGGGTGCTCACTCTGCCACACGGTGCTAGGACTTGAGACCATCTTCAGCTACTTTAAGCCACTGAGCCACTGTGCCTCAATAATACTTTGTACTGCTATGATGGGACTCTGTACAACACACAGAATCACTGATGTGAGATGAGCAGCTCTATCCATCAAATAAAATCTGGGAAGAGTGGAGATGTAGGCCAGCAGAAAAATTGGTGGGAAGGAGTTTTCCTTAACCTCCATTTGCAATGCAACAGGGCACTTCAGGCTGTATACTTTTAGACATATGCAAAATAGCAATCTGACTTTTTAAGTATGTACAAAAGTACCTTTCAGATTTAATAGTCATTGAGGCTTAACAAACACCTCTTCTTCCTGAATGGTAGGTTAAATCAAAAAATTTTTTAATTCCTGAACGTTTAAAATGAACACATTATGGCAGGTAATAAAACTAGAACACAAGTACAGAAGAGTACAGTCTATCTCAAGTGTCCTTTGTTCAAAACCACTGCTGAATTGAAGATGAGTACCCAATGGGCCTTTGCTAGATAGAACCCCTACCTCTGGTTCAGATTGGACCTCCGTTTTAGGTTGAGTCATGGGCATAACTGCTCTAGGCTTGGTCTCGGTCCTTCCCAGTTGGTTCTTGACACCTGTAACAGGCCTTGTAACAGGTGTTGTGCTAGTAATAGGTTTCACTTGAGCAGCAGGAGCTGAAGTTCGTTGGTTGTTAGCAGCCTCAACAGAATGCAAAGGTGCTATTGGCAATTCACGCAAATTACTATTCCTTGGGGTTGATGACTGGAGCTGCTGGTTTAGACGTTTTAAAATGCTTTGTGTTGGTGTGTTCTGAAAGAAAAAAAAGTTATTAAAAACTTATCCTGTAACAAGTATCTCGAACAAGTCAAAATTCAGGGTTCCTTAATAGAGCAGAATTGATGTACAGGCAATATAACCTTCCCCCTCTAGTAAGGAAAGCTAGGAGGCCCATTTGGCTAAATTACATGAAACAGCTCTCCTACACCCCTGCCCCACTCCTGTCCTGAAGTTAACTAGCCAGAAAGAACTTTGCTAGAGACATTTTATCTCAAGGTCTGTCTGGGGGAAGGAAAAGACTGCCCTGTTCCAAGTAATATGGAATGAGAAATGTCCACAACTCAGCAAAGAATCAATGGCATCCAGAGTTCCAGGATCAGTTGTAAGTAATCAGTTGGACTGGGTTTTATAAGCTTTGATTTTATTTTCAATGTGCTCAAACTCTAGAGTCTTATTAGCAAAAACCTAATAGCAAAAAACACTAGATAACCAATCATATAAGGAGGCAGGGAGTAAAGAGAAAGAAGAAAAAAAGGAAAAATACAATGAAGTAGAATGTGATGGAAAAGCTGGAAAACCCAGTTACAAAGTAGAAGATATATTTATTTATTTATGTATTATTTATTTATTTATTAGTTCGATTTATATGCCGCCCTTCTCCGGAGACTCAGGGCGGCTTACAATGCATTAAGCAATAGCCTTCATACTTTTGTATATACCTGCTTAGTAGGGCTTTTGGGCCCCCCTAAGTTCTTTTTTATACAAAGTCAGCTTATTGCCCCCACAATCCGGGTCCTCATTTTACCTACCTCGAAAGGATGGAAGGCTGAGTCAACCTTGAGCCTGGTGAGATTTGAACTTGCAGTAATTGCAGGCAGCTGGCAACTAAGTGCTACTTTAACAGCACTTAGTACACTGCGCCACCACTTAGTCCACTGCGCTACCTAAGATCCATAGATCTCATGCCTATACACAAACACTCAAATTTTAGGGAACAAACAGGGTGAACTTGAAGTATTAGTACATGAAGGCAGATATGATTTAGTTGCCATTACTGAAACCTGGTGGGATGAAACTCATGACTGGAATGTACTGATGGAAGGATACAAACTATTCAAAAAACCCAGACCTAACAAAGGAGGAGGTAGAGTTGCATTATATATAAAAGATCACTACATCTCTACAGAAATCCATAAAACCAAGGATGAAAACCTCCTAGAATCCATATGAATCAATATAAAAGGTAAAAAGAATGACATTTCTATAGGCGTATACTACAGGTCACCCAACCAAGCAGAAGAAATAGATGAACTTTTTGCTAAACAACTTACAAATGTATGTAGGAAACAAATCACAGTAGTTATGGGAGACTTTAACTACCCTGATATCAAATGGGAGAAACTCTGTAGCAAGTGGGAAATCAAACAGATTCCTAACCAACCTAGCTGACAACTTTGTCATCCAAAAGGTAGAGGAGGGAACTAGAGGAAAAGCTATACTGGACCTAATTCTTACTAATAGAGAAGAAGTGATAGAGGGAGTTGAAGTTGCTGGAACTTTGGGTGAAAGTGACCATGTCATATTGGAATTCAATATAATGCAAATACAAGCATTTGAACATAATCCAAGCAGTGTCTTAAACTTTAAAAGAGCTGATTTTAACAAACTCAGAGACAGCCTAATTAAAATTCCATGGATGAAAATCCTAAAGGGGAAAATGACTCAAGAAGCATGGAAACCCTGAAAAATATGATCATAAAAGCCCAGTTCAACACAATACCACCGAAAAAGAAAAACAGGAAATCCAAGAAGAAACCAGTATGGTTGCACAAAGATCTCTCTGATAAACTGAAAGGCAAAAAGGACAAGTACAAAAAATGGAAAGAGGGACACATAACTAAGGCAGAGTATCAGCAGATAGCCCAAATCTGCGAAGATGAAGTCAGGAAAGCAAAGTCTCAGAATAAACGAAGACTTGCAACAAAACTCAAAGATAATAATAAAAAAGTTTCTTTCAACATATAAACAACAAGAAAAAGTCAAGGAAACAGAAGGTCCACCTAAGAGAGAAGATGGCAAGGAAGTAACAGGCAGCAGAGAGAAAGCAGAACTGCTTAACTCATTTTTTTGCATCAGTCTGTCTTCATGCAAAAAGAAACTATAGCCCAATCTACCAAAAACATAACTGTAAAAGACAGACTAGAAATAAAAATTAAAATAAACAAGAGAATGGTAAGAGAACATCTGTCTGACCTTGATGAATATAAATCACCAGGACCTGATGGATTACATCCTAGAGTTCTGAAGGAGATGGCAGATGTCATCTCAGAACCATTGTACCATATTCTTCAAAAATCCTGGAGCACTGGGGAACTACCAGAGGACTGGAAAAGAGCTGATGTGGTCTTCAAAAAGGGGGAAAAACAGACCCAGGAAACTACAGACCAATCAGCTTAACATCAATACCTGGGAAGGTACTGGAAAAGATAATCAAAAACCAGATCTGCAAACATCTAGAAACAAATAAAGTTATAACTAGTAGCCAGCACAGGTTTGTTAAAAACAGATCATGCCTAACAAATCTTATTTCATTCTTTGACAAAGTGACTAAATTAGTAGACCAGCAAAATGCTGTGGACATAATATACTTAGACTTCAGCAAAGCATTCGACAAAGTAGACAACCTACTTCTTAGTAAGCTAGAAAAATGTGGGATAGACAGCATCACCACTAGATGGATTTGTAACTGATTGAGAAACCATACTCAATTAGTACTCCTTAATGGTACTATATCTACATGGAGGGAAGTAAGCGGTGGGGTACCACAAGGTTCTGTCTTAGGCCCGGTACTCTTCAATATCTTCATAAATGACTTAGATGAGGGAATAAAAGGGGAACTCATCAAATTTGTCAATGACACTAAGCTGGCAGGAATAGCCAACACCCCAGAAGACAAGCTCAGGATCCAAAAAGATCTTGACAGACTTGAACAATGGGCCCTACCCAACAACATGACAATTAATGTGGAGAAAAGCAAGGTTTTACCCTGAGGCAGGAAAAACCAAAGGTACAAGTACAGATTAGGTGAAACCTGGCTCAAGAACAGTAACTGTGGGCTTCCGCTTGGCGTCTCCGCCGTTGTGAGACGGTCTTTTTAAGACCGCCAGCTCCGCTGCCTGTTAGAGCCGCCTCAACAGCTGAGAGGCGGCTCGGAAAGCTCGACCTTCGCTAAGAAGAACGGGTAGAGCCGGCGAGACGAGGTAGAGCCCCCTGAGAAGCCCCCAGGCTCTTTTCTTTGTCCCTGGGGAGGACTCAGAGTGAGGCTCCCTTTCCAGCTCGCCGAGGCTCCGGACAGCGGGGGATCTCTGTCTAAACAGAGCCAGACGGCGAGAGCAACGCCAGCGAAAAACAACAGAAGTCTGCAAGCTAAACAGGGTGAAATCCGGATTCCCACAAAGCACAAGTATTTTGGCTAGCCCTGTTTATAATTTCTTAAAAGAAGGACTGAAACGGGAGAAAGTAACTTAAAGTAACTTAAAATGGCGACTGGCTTTAACGGAAGAAGGAAAAGTTAAAAGTGAAAGTATTAGAGTCTGCCTGCCTCGAAGCATCTGAACTGCTTAAAGCAACATTTTAACATATAAGAAAATAGAAAAGCTTATTATTCAACCTTTTTTTTTCATAAAACTGGGGAGAAAAGCTGGAAAAGGAGGAAAATCCTCTTTTTTGGAAAGGCTAAGACTGTGTAGAGGCATGGCTTCAAAACAAACTAAGCCGGGGGGGGGGGGGCTCCCCCACTCATCAAACAAAGGAAAAGCCAGGAAAGCCACAGACACAGACTCAGAGTTATGAACAGGAAGTTGGACTTAAGGATTTGAAAGAGTTTATAGCCAAGACTTTAGGAAACTATGCTGAAACTATGGAAAAATCCCAACAGGAAATTAAGGAGTTGGTCCAAGAAAAATATGACAAGTTGAATCAAAATATAAGTGGTTTCTGGTCTTTCAGATGCGGTGGTTGAGATTGAGAAAAAAGTGGGTGAACTTAGCTCAGAAGTTGAAGCTAAAATGAGAGTAACGGAAGAAAATTTTTTTAATGTAGATACCAGAACCCAAAGGATTGAAAATGAAGTGACAATGCTACAATTCAGATCTATGGAGTTTGCTATAAGACTGAGAGGACTAAAAGAAAACAATAGAGAAGATCTAAGAGTAGTTTGTGCTGATGCACTTGCAGTGATGTTAAAGGTAAAACCTGATGAAATTTTTAGTAGGATTGACAAGGCTTACAGAGTGAATTCTCGAATGGCAAGGCAAAGGAACCTGCCTAGAGATGTGGTAGTCTACTTTACTGATAGAAGAGGAGCTAGACTGAAGACTACTGCTCTGGAACAGAAACTTCGGCAAATGCTTGATTCGCTTCGTGAAACTACAAATGACAGTTAAATTTTTATCTTGGAATGTGAATGGTCTGAACTTTCCACAGAAAAGAAGAAAAATATTTCATTCTTTGAGACAATTTAACAATGATGTTATTTGTTTGCAAGAAACTCATATTAGAACCCAGGATCAAAAATATTTGATAAATTCCAAATTAGGAGCACATTTTTTATCCTCAAGCCCGGAAAAAAAGAATGGTGTTGTGTTGTACATCTCCAAAAGATTATTAGCTAAAGTTATAGAAACAGATGATTATGGAAGATACATAGCAATTGAACTAAATGTACAGAATGATTTACTTCTGGTGATCGGAATCTACACTCCCAACCAACAGCAGGAAATTTTTTATAAATTACTATATGCTAAAATATTGCAATGGAACTACAGATCTATTTTGATTATGGGAGATTGGAATGGGGTGATTGACACCAAAATTGATAAAAGGAGTTTGGCAAAATCAGGGGTCAAATTGCCACAGATTTTTTTTTGCTATGAAAGAGGATTTGGAACTGAAAGACGTATGGAGAGTCCAGAACCCGAAAGAATTGGATTTTACATTTTTTTCAGATCGACATAGATCTTTTTCTAGGATTGATTTTATTCTGGTGACAGCTGATTTACTTACTAAAACAACAAAGACAAAAATATTTCCCAGGACTTTAACGGATCACAGTCCGATATGGATAGAAATAGAAATGGGGAAGAAGGAGAGAAGATCCTGGAGATTGAATGAGAATTTGTTTAGATATGAAAAAAATATAATTGAACTTAAAAAACATGTGAAGGAATTTTTTCAAATGAATTTGAATAAGGGTACACCTATTGGAATTGTTTGGGATGCAAGTAAGGCATATATGCGAGGAGTACTGATTTATATGAACTGTAAACATAAGTCAAACCAACAAAGGAAAAGAATAGAATTGGAAGCAGAAATAAAGAAAAGGGAACAATTATATATTAAAAACCCGCTAGATAAAAAACTACAAGAAACCATAAAACTCTTGAAAGACCAATTTCAAATGCTTATAGCAGAACAAACGGCAACTAATTTACAATTCGCAAAACATAACACATTCTGCAATGCTAATAAACCGGGCAGATGGAATAAACTTGGAATAAACTGCAACTATCTCTACTTGGTAGAATAGCAGTAGTTAAGATGAACGTTCTACCTAGATTTTTGTTTTTATTTCAAATGATTCCGGTGCTTAAAAATGATAAAAACTTGATTGAATGGCAAAAAGGACTGAAAAAAATTTATTTGGAATGAAAAAAGCCAAGAGTAAAACTGAAAATTATACAAGATGTTTGGGAAAGAGGTGGCCTTAAAGTTCCAAACCTACGGCTATATTATGAAGCAGCAGCGTTGACACAAGCGAGTGATTGGTTTGGAATGATAAGGACTGAAATTTTGAATCTAGAAGGCCACGATTTGGAATTTGGTTGGCATGCATATTTATTTTTCGAAAACAAAGTCGATAATGTATTTAGAAGTCATATACTTAGAAATTCTTTGATGAGAGTTTGGAAGAAGCACCAGTTTAAATTGGATTACAAAATACCTTTGTGGTTGGATCTTGGGCACATTATACGGAATATAAAGTCACTCGGGGGGATTTTATATAAAGAGATACTTTTTAATGATGGGGCAGCTGGAATTTGAAGTCATTAAAAACTCTGTTGGAAGAAGGGATTAATATAACTTGGTTACAGTACAGTCAACTTCAATCAAGATGGAGGGAAGATCAAAAAACTGGTTTAATGATGCATGAAGAAGATTTGGTGATGCAGATAAAACAGAAAGGGCCGATGCATATTAAGAGGGTTTATAATATATTGTTAGAAAGAGATTCTGAAAGTGAATTGGTTAAAGATTGTATGATAAAATGGGCACAAAATTTTGCAGAACCAGTTATGCTGGAAACTTGGGAAAAGATATGGGTCCAGAATGTTAAATTTACTCAGTCACAGAACTTGAGGGAAAACTTTTACAAAATGTTTTATAGGTGGCATTTAGATCCTAAGAAATTGTCATGTATGTACCCTAATGTTCAACCAAGATGTTGGAGATGTGATTGTTTAGATGCTACATATTATCATATATGGTGGACTTGTAGAAAAGTGAAAGCTTTTTGGATTAAACTTTGGTGGGTTATGCAAAATGTGCTGAAGAAGAAGCTTCAATTTTCTCCACAACTGTTTTTATTGGGTATAGTTAAGGACTTCTCATCGAATGAAACAAGATTGATATTATATATGATTACTGCAGCTAGGTTATTGATTGGACAATATTGGAAAAAAGATATCTTACCTACTATTGAAGAATGGACTCTGAAGATGGCTAGCTTTGCAGAAATGGCAAAGATATCAGCGTATATAAAAGATAGGACCCAAGAAACTTTTGTTTCGGAATGGAAGAAATGGATAGATTTTGTGCAGAATAAATACCAAACAAAGAAGTATCAGTTAGCATTTAGTTGAAAAATGTTATGTTATGTTGTACTGAGAGTTATAGTATATAGGGTGTAAAGTAACTGGAGGTAATTAAGATTTGGATTAAACAGAGATTGATATATTGATATAGAATGTTATGTAGAATAGGTTAAGTAGGAAATAGTTTAAATGGGGGGTAGAGTAATTGGGGGAAATTATGTTTTATCTTGTAATAAGGGGGATAGATATATGTAGATAATTATTATTTGGATGTTATCTAGAAAAAATTCTTTTATTACTGATAGGGGTAGATTGGATGAGAGAAATGTCTGATGTGATATTTTATTTGGATTTCACCTATTCTTTTTCTTAATATCTGCGGATTGTATAAGAATAATAATTTTTGTAAGGGAAGCCAAGGGTGGGATGGGATGGGAGGGGGGATAGGAGGGTAGGGGGGGAAATTGGGGGGGGGGGGGAAATGAAAAACTTGTATTTGTAAAACTTTTTCAATAAAAAAAAAAGAACAGTAACTGTGAGAGGGACCTTGGAGTGCTAGTGAACAATCACTTAAATATTAGTGAAGTATTAGTACCATTTTATAAAGTAGGACTAGGGATGACACAATAGCAGTATTCCAGTATTTGAGGGGCTGCCACAAAGAAGAGGGTGTCAACTTATTTTCCAAAGCACCAGAAGGCAAGACAAGAAACAATGGATGGAAACTAATCAAGGAGAGAAGCAACCTGGAATTAAGGAGAAACTTCCTAACAGTGAGGACAATTAACCAGTGGAACAGCTTGCCATCAGAAGATGTGGGTGCTTCATCACTGGAGGTTTTTAAGAGAGACTGGACAGTCACTTGTCTGAAATGGTATACTGGGTCTCCTGCTTGAGCAGGGGGCTGGACTAGAAGACCTCCAAGGTCCCTTCCAGCTCTATTCTGATTGTTTATAGTTTCACAACTATTATTCCAGTAGGCTCATTCGCCATTTCAGATGAATTTACCTTATTATTACTTTATTTAAACATACTATTTTTTGTGATGCTCATCCATGCTTCTCTTTGCTACCATGTTTTCTAATAAATACTGTAAATACTTTGGGTGCCAGTTTGTGTATTGGGAATTATGTGGTATAACCCCCTTCAGGTAAACTACACCTTTGTAAATTAAAAGCTGTTGCTTTTAAACTGTCTTTGTGTTTTCTTTTATAATTAGAACAAGGAAGACATTTTTTTTCTTTCAACCTTACTCATGACTCCTTGGGAGAGGAGGGGGGGTCCACAAAACTACCAGTGAAAGCAACCCCAGCTCCTTTCTTTCCAGGCTATCTTATTTGGGTGGGGCAGGTCTGGTGGTAGGATGAATGAGACACTGCTTATACCTCCTGATATTACTGAACTCATAATCCATGGTAACAGTAGGTAATCTGTAGCACTTTATAAACTACGGTACTTATTTTCAGCTCCTAGCATCTTTTCACTTGAGAGCCCCACTCAACTCAAAGACAACCACTTACCTATATGGTGGTAGCTTGATTTTATTCCATATCAATCTAATATGTCAACAGATGAGTGAATGGGAGTCATATTAAAATATAGTTCACAAGGGATATAGAAGGGAGTGTGGCATGAGAAAGGCAAGCAGGTAGGACACAATTATCCTCAGAGCAATTTGCAGTGGTTAAGAGAGTGGACATGGGCCAAGGAGTCTTGGTTCAACCCCCTACTCTTCTATAGAGATAACTGGACAACTCTCTCAGTCTAATTTACAGTACCTGAAAGAGTTCATCTGGTATAACTATAATTTGTATACTGCATACAGTTTGGGTATCTGAGAGACCAGTGGTCTCCAATAGTTTCTGCCCGCCCAGTAGGTACTGGCACAGTGGGTGTGCTCCAGATCACCTCTATTAAACCTTGTCATTGTATGGGACCAAGGAAGCATGCCTTCACTGTTGTGGCCCCCACCATCTGGAACAACATCCTCCCAGAGATAAAGACAGTGCCTTCTCCTAGGCTTCTAAAAAGCTTTGAAAATCTGGCTTTGGTCCCAGACCTGAGGTTGATGTTTATGATTTGTCTAAGGCCCATGTTTTGCTTTGCTGTTTATTAGATTATTTTTATCTGGGCTGCCCATTTTGACACAGTAGGCATCTCAAAAACCTGGCATTTTAACAGGAGTGTGTAGACTTTTGATATCCATTGTATAAAGCTTTTTGCCGCTTTTATGTTTTTCCCCCCTACTTTCATATACCACCCAGAGTTTGGCAGCCAATACATTTAAATAAGTAACAACTAGTGGACAGCCCCAGCCCTACTTCCTGCAAACTCCCAGAGGAAAAGTGGGATAAAAATAATAAAGGCGGAATATAAATAAATATTAAAAATGAAAATGTTACACAGATTCTAGCCACCTAGAGTCTATTAATTTGTTGGGGTAGAAAAGATGAAATAAATAAATACAAACAGAGGGAGTAAATGGGGCAAGCAGTAAGAGAGATCAGAACTCACACCTTTTCAAAGATGACTGTTCAGGTCTTGCCCCTGCCCAATAAGAGCCCATGTTTTTTACTGTATGGAAAGGACACTTACATGCCTGGCCTTTACCAGACCTTGCCGTTGCTGGCACTGCATCCAGTTGCCACTTGGCTGTTGCTGTGAAGTCTGCAGGTGCAGCCTGAACTGGGATGGGGCCACTGGAATCAGAGGTTGGGGAGGCACAGGCAGAAGGTGGTGCTGGTGGTGGGACTGGTGCGTCTGGTGGTGAGGCTGGGGTGGTTGGGGGTGCTGCTGGGGCGTCTGTGGATGTTGTGGTGGTGGCTGTGGATGCTGTGGCTGCATAGGAGGGTGCAAATGACCCTGTACATTTGAAAACATGGCAGTTGTGAGGTCAGGCTTATTCCCTAACTGAAAGACAGAATCAGCATTTAACAAGGAAACAAAAAGCCTCTAACAGAAAGTAAGGTTGTTCCGAAATTGGGAGCTGAAGACACAAAATGCTTTGGCACATATGGCAGCTGACTGCAACTCTTTAAACAAAAAATACATTTTCCTAGGATTACACAGCACCAGAATCTTGGTAATCCAGGACAAAGACATTACAGGTAGTAATTGATTTACAACCGTTTGTTTAGCAACCATTTGAAGTTACAACAGCACTGAAAAAGTGACTTATGACTGGTTCTCAAACTTATGACCAGCATCCCCACAATCATATGATCAAAATTCAGGTGCTTGACAAATGGCAAGTATTTAAGACAGTTGCAGAACTGGGGTCATGTGACCATTTGTGTCCTTCCCAGCCAACTTCCAACAAGCAAAGTCAATGGGGAAGCTGGATTTGCTTAACAATTGTGTGATTCATTGCACAAATCACTGCAGTAATTTTCTTAACAACTGTGGGAAAAATGGTCGTAAAAATCAGGCATGATTCACTTAACAACCACCTTGCATAGCAATGGAAATTTTGGGCCAGTTGTGGTTGTTAAGTCAAGGACTACCTGTACTGTCTACTTTAAAGTTTGAACCTGTTTGCTATAACCAACTTTCAATCTTCAGATCTAAAGAGCTGCACAGCCCATTTCCCACCAAGTTCTAATCTGATAAATTCAATTAACCTAGGGGCTTTCCTGCATGAAGGTATTATACTGGCACTCCTCCTTTTGGGGGTAAAGGTGAAGATCACAACTGGAATTTAAATGCTTTTGATAATAAAATACAGAATCTTTCTAAAATATGCTTTAGCAAATAAATTACTAAAAGCTGGTGTTTGTTATTCAAGCTTTCATAGAAGAAAGCAAAGCACCAAGAGAGGGAGCTCTAAGTTTTGTAGTGTTCCAGACCTAATGTTTTTAGATGCATGATTAAGTGACTCACAGTACAGAAACTTGTTTTCATGAAATAGACTTCAGTATCTCTCCTGGAGTAAATCAATTTAGGAAACTAAGGAATATGTAACAATGCCAGGTTACAAACTTTTCTAATCCCATTAGGTCTGTGAACAGCTTCACAAAAAAGAGCATTTGTCTTACCTGATACGCTTCTTCTCAGTGTACTGGAAGGATAATCCAAATGTGTGGGTTGTAGACTTATCTTCCATTTTGGAGACTGAGTCAATCAGATCCTTGATCCCTCCTTCTCCTACTGAGCATGCCCAGAATTTGATGAAGACCTCCTGATTGACTTGTTTTGTTTTGGTGCTGGTGCCTACATCCCTGGGACTCTAGACTAGACCGTTGCCAGGATGGGATTGGATTATCCTTCCAGTACACTGAGAAGAAGTGTATCAGGTAAGACCAACACTCTTTCTACAGTGTACTGGAAGGCTAATCCAATCGTGTGGGACATACCAAAGCCGGTTGTCCTAAGGGTGGGAAATGGCCTGGTCCTGAATCCCTGATTCTGTGTGTACCTTTTGCAAGACTCTTCTGCCAAAGGCCACTTCGGCCAAGGCAAAGACATCTAGCTTGTAGTGTCTTATGAATGGGGATGGAGAAGACCACGTTGCTGCCCTACAAATGTCCTCAATAGAGGCTTGCGTATTCCATGCGGCTGTCGTGGCCGCACTTCTAGTCGAATCAGCTGTTACCCGTTTGGGCAATGGAAGAGCCTGGGTCTCGTAGGCCTTGGTGATACAATCTCGTATCCACCAACCTATGGTTGAAGGTGTGATTTTGTTGCCCAATGTCTTCTGTTTGAATGACACAAAAAGTGATTGTGTTTTCCTAATAGGGGCTGTCCTCTTTAGGTAAATGCAAATAGCTCTCCTAACATCTAGGGAGTGCCATTCCTTCTCTAGATTGTGACTTGGTTTCAGGCAAAAGTCTGGTAAGATGATTTCTTGTGCCCTATGAAATAGGGAATTCACCTTTGGGAGGAAGGTGGGGTCCAATCGTAAGATCACCCTATCTGAGTGAATTAAACAAAGGTTTAATTCATGGATAGGGCTGCTAACTCCGATATTCTTCTGGCTGATGTAATGGCCACCAAAAACGCTACCTTCCAAGTGAGGAATTCTAGACTGGTTGAACGTAACGGTTCAAACGGCTCTGCCGTGAGCGCCCTAAACACCTTTGGTAGGTCCCAACTGGGATATCTATGTATCACTGGTGGTTTTAGGTTGGTTGCGCCTCTGATGAAACTGCGCACCAGCTGATGTCTGGCTAGGGAATCTAATTTCCCGCAATCTAATATGGATGCCAGGGCCTCCACTTGCCTGCGTAAGGTGTTGGGAGACAGGCCCTTGTCTAGGCCTTCCTGGAGAAACTCCAGGGTTTTGGTCACTGATACCACTGTGGGCTGGATATGCTCTTTGGAGCACCAGCTGCAGAAGGCTCTCCATGTGGCATCGTAAATTCTGTTAGTTGAAGGTCTCATGGAGGCCTGCAATGTTTGTATGACTTTACTAGAACACTTTAGCTTGCTCAGAACTGTCCGCTCAAGTGCCATACGGTTAGGTGGAGCCATTGCAGATCTGGATGAGACAAGGTACCTTGACTGAGCGCTATTCTGTCTCAAGGGATCCATGGTCTGGCTATTGGTAGGCTGACCAGATCCGCATACCACCGGCGTCTTGGCCAGTGTGGATCCAGGAGAAGGACCTCCGCCCACTCCTCTATCAGTTTTTGTTACCACTTTCAGGATTAGTGGAAGTGGGGGAAAGGCGTATAGAAGCCCCCTGGGCCATGGGATGCGGAGGGCGTTGACCCCGTCTGTCCCCGGTTTTGGGAATCTGGAAAAGAATCTTGGTAGCTGGGTGTTTGATGGAGAGGCAAAGAGGTCCAGGATTGGGTTCCCGAACTTCCTTGACAACTCCCTGAACAGGTCTGGATGTAGTCGCCACTCTGAGTGGTCGACCGTGGTTCTGCTGAGCCAATCCGCCTGCACATTCGTTATTCCCAAAATGTGCTCTGCTTTGATGGAGAGGAGGTGTCTCTCCGCCCAGAGCCCTAATTGTCTCGCCTCCTGCATGAGTGTCCTGGAGTGAGTCCCCCCTTGCCGGTTGATATGTGCCTTGGTGGCCACATTGTCTGTTAGAATGAGTATATGGTGTCCCGAGATACTGCTCTGGAATCTCTGCAGGGCTAGATGAACTGCTTTGAGCTCTAGCCAATTGATGTTGTTTCCGAGGTCTGTTTTGGACCACTGTCCCTGTGCTATCTGGGACTGGAAGTGAGTACCCCAGCCGAAGAGGCTGGCATCCGTGGTGATGGATAGGCGTTTGGTTTCCTTGAAACCACAACCCCTGCTTATGGCCTGCAACCTCCACCACTGGAGGGAGTGTAGTACCTTTGGTGGAACCTGGACCTTGAGTTTTGAGTTGCTCCTGCCAGATCTCTGGCATGGCAAGAGGAACCACTGCAGTGTCCTTGTGTGAAGCCGTGCCCAAGGTACAATTGCTACGCAGGACGCCATTTTCCCCAGGAGTTGTGACAGTATGTTCAGCAATACTGTTCATGCCGTCTGAATTTGGGCCGCCAGTACCTTGATGCTGGCTTGCTGTTCTTGTGATAGGTAAACCTCGCACAACCTGGTGTCTATGACTGCTCCCAAGTGTAGTAGTCGCTTTGTTGGAAACAGATGGCTCTTGTTGAAGTTCACCGAGAACCCAGGTTCTTGCAGCGTCCTGATGGTGATCCGTAGATCATCTGCTGCCACGTCTGGGGAAGAGGACTGTATCAATATGTTGTCCAGGTAGTATTGTACGCACACTGGGATCACTCTGAGGAGCACTGCCAGTAACTTGGTGAAGGTTCTGGGTGCTGACGATAGGCTGAAAGGATGGGCCTTGTATTGGAAATGACAGCCCGCATACTGAAATCACAGGAATTTCCAATGTGCTGGCAGGATGGGAATGTGACGATAGGCCTCCGTAAGGTCTACAGAAGTCAGGAAGTCGCCTTCCTGAATGCTCCCCAGTATGAACTGAAGGGACTGCATTTTGAATCTTTTGTATATTAAGTATCTGTTCAGCTTTTTAAAAATCCAGAATCGCTCTGTAGCCCCCCGAAGGCTTTGGAACTATGAACAGAATGGAGTAAAACCTCTGTCCTAGCTCGTCCTGAGGGACCAGTTTATTGATTCGATTTATATGCCGCCCTTCTTCGGAGACTCAGGGCAGCTTACAATGCGTTAAGCAGTTGAATGGCTTGGATGTTTAGTAAGTGTTGTATTGCTGTTTCCATGAGCCTCCTCTTTGCCCTGTCGTTTGATATCTGACAGCTTATGAAAAGGTTCGGGGGTGTGGAGAAAAATTTGAGGGAGAGGCCTAATCTCACTGTATTCAGCACCCAGGTGTCAGTTGTCGTTGTTTCCCATTGCTCAGCAAATAGGCTTAGTCGACCACCAATGGGAGGGTTTGTTTGGCTGTCATTTGGCGTGGCGGAAGGGATGGCTGTTCGTCCCCTTGAATGGTCGCTTGTTTTGGCCTTGTTGACCATACCTATCCCTGAAGCCGAATCTATCTAGCTGGCTGTTTCGGTGTGTGTATGCCCTCTGGAACTGGTGTGTTCCGAATCCGGCATCTGAGGATCGAAAGGAATGCCTACAAAAAGGGGATGCTTGACGCTGGTCCGATTTTCTTGAGGGTAGGACTTTCTTCCTGTCCTTATTCTCCACCAACACAGAATCTAAGGCCTCTCCAAATAGTTTACCGCCCTTGTAAGGAGCAGAAGCTAGCTTCCATTTAGACTTCATGTCCCCCTGCCAGTGCTGAAGCCACAGCATTCATCGGGCCCCTACAGAGGTGGCCATGGTTTTGGAGGCAAACCTGGTGGCATTCATCGTGACATCTGCTGAGAATTCAACTCCAGCTATCACTTTGTTAAAATCCTGTTGGGCGTGGACGTCCCCAGAAGCCACCCCCTCTCGCATCTGATGAAGCCAAACAAGTGTGGCCCTGTTAAAAAATGCTGTCGCCGTGGAAGCTCTTATCGCCCAGGCAGATGCCTGGTGCGTTCTGCGGAGCGTCATTTCTGCCTTTTTATCCTCCGCCTTAAGATAGTCTTCCCCGTCATTAAGCAATATGGAGGAGGAAGTTAAGGCAGCCACTGGTTCATCTATTGCTGGAGATTGAAGATCCGCAGCTAGGTCTGGGGCCATATTATAAAACCTCCTATCAGAACCCTCTGGTGTAGTGAACACCACTGGTTTGCCCCTGAATTATATTATGGAAAAATTCATTTGAAGGAATCTCCTCGGTCTCCTTAGAGGGCTTTCGGAATAGGAGCACCCCTGGATCTGCCAGGTTAGCAGCTGCCTCTGCTGTGGCCAGGCCAGGCCCCATATTTCTTGTTGCTTTGGCCTTAAACAGCAATGAACTAAAAAGGGCTGGCTGAAACAGTCCTGTAAACACAGGGGTCTCTGGGTTCCTCCCTTTATCTTCTGAGAGGTCTGAATCCCTCTGATCCTCTTCCTCTGAGGCCTCAGCCTCGCTTTGCGTGGAAGAGAAATTTGAATGTGTCCCTTGTGGGGCTCCCATCTCTTCTTGCTGTTGCAGTGATCTGAACTTATCCTGACCACTAGGTAATTCCTGTGTCCTTGTGGCTGCCTGTATCCATTTTAGATGACCTGTGTTAATGGCCTGTGATAATGTTGAGATCAGATTTTTCATTTGATCCATAAATTCTGAATCTGTATTTAGTTGCAAGGATCTTTCCTGTGCTATGCCATCATTGCCTTCTGAACAAAGCAATGGTTGCTGAAGTGGATCACCGATGCCATCTAGTAGCCCTGCTTGGCAGCAAGGAATCTGGCCGGGATTACCGAGACCTGGTTGGGCCACGAGGGGGGGGTTCCCCTCGTGGAGATGTGCCCACCAGGTTTCCTTGCATTCCATCAGCCGAGAGCTCAGGACAGGGGTGGGGGAGTAGCGGTCGTTATCAAGGAAGGTCTGGATCCGAGGGAGACCACTGTACCTCAGATATCTGGGTGTGAGTCCATCTTTGTGAGGTGGGGTCGTGGTGGGCAGATGGGTCTGTTAGTCACGTACCTGGCTCCCTGCCACGTGGCAACGACCCTGCCCGAGCTTCTCAATGTTGTAGCCGAGGTGGCGGTTGATACCCCCAGGCTTATGGTCATGGGGGATTTCAACCTGCCATCTATCGGTGAAACATCTGAGATAGCTCGGGAGTTCATGGCTTCCATGACGGCCATGGACCTGACCCAGGTAATTCAGGGCCCGACTCATATCGGTGGACACACCCTGGATTTAGTTTTTGTCTCTGGTCAGTGGTTGAGTGGTCTTGATATTGGGGATATAAGTATGGAACCCTTGTCATGGACTGACCACTCGCTCCTTCGCCTCGACTTTCTGACCGCTGCATCTCACCGCAGGGAGGCGGAGCCGACCAGGTGGTTCCGCCCCAGGCGCCTGATGGATCCTGATAGGTTCCAGACGGAGCTTGGGCCATTTCCTGAGACACTGACACGCGATTCGGCTGAGGACCTGGTGGCGGCCTGGGATAGGGCGGCCAGTGGGGCCTTGGACCGCATCGTGCCTTTGCGGCCTCTGACCCGGCGTCGAACTCACTTATCTCCTTGGTTTACCGAGGAGCTGAGGGAGATGAAACGCCGGAGAAGACGCCTAGAGAGCGGTTGGAGGGCCAGTCGCTCTGAATCTGACTTGACACTAGTAAGAGCTCATATTAAGACTTACTTAGTGGCGATAAAAGCGGCGAAGTCTAACTATTTTGCCACTCTTATCGCGTCATCAGATAATCGCCCAGCCGCCCTGTTTAGGGTGACCCGCTCCCTCCTCCATCTGGGAGCGCGGGAGGATCCCTTGCAGGGTCGTGCTGAGGACTTTGTTCAATATCTGGATGATAAAATAACTCAGATTCGGGATGATTTGGCCGCCGACTGGGTTGGTTCAGGCGGGGTGACTGAGGCAGGTCTTGAGAGTGTTATCTGGGCTGAGTTCGATCCTGTGGCTCCCGAGGACGTGGACAGGACTCTGGGAAGACTGAACGCAACCACATGTTTATTGGACCCGTGTCCCTCCTGGTTGGTGCTGGCCTCCCGGGAGGTTACACGAGGCTGGCTCCAGGAGATTATAAACGCTTCTCTGAGTGAGGGTGTCCTTCCGCCTGCCTTGAAAGAGGCGGTGGTGAGGCCCCTCCTCAAGAAGCCCTCCTTGGACCCAGCTATTTTGGCTAATTATCGTCCAGTCTCCAACCTTCCCTTTTTGGCGAAGGTTGTTGAGAGTGTGGTTGCGTGGCAGCTCCCTCGGTACCTGGATGAAGCTGTCTATTTAGACCCGCTCCAGTCCGGCTTCAGGTCTGGATACAGCACCGAAACGGCATTGGTCGCGTTGGTGGATGATCTCTGGAGGGCCCGGGGTAGGGGGTATTCCTCTATCCTGGTGCTGTTAGACCTCTCAGCGGCTTTTGATACCATCGACCATGGTATCATGTTGCGCCGGTTGGAGGGACTGGGGGTGGGGGGCACCGTTTTACAGTGGTTCTCCTCCTACCTCTCCGACCGGTCGCAATCAGTGTTGACAGGGGGGCAGCGGTCGACCCCGAGGCGCCTAATGTGTGGGGTGCCGCAAGGGTCGGTCCTCTCGCCCCTCCTGTTCAACATTTATGTGAAGCCGCTGGGTGAGATCATCCGTGGTTTTGGGGTGGAGTTCCATCAGTACGCTGATGATACTCAGCTGTACATCTCCACCCCAGACCACCCCAACGATGCCGTGGAAGTGATGTCCCAGTGCCTTGAGGCCGTGCGGGTTTGGATGGGGAGAAACAGGCTTCGACTCAACCCCTCCAAGACCGAGTGGCTGTGGCTGCCGGCGTCCCGATATAGCCAGCTGACACCATCGCTGGTCATTGGGGGCGAATCACTGGCCCCCACGGAAAGGGTGCGCAACTTGGGCGTCCTCCTGGACCCACGGCTGTCCTTGGAGGATCATACGACAGCTGTGGCCAGGGGGGCTTTCTATCAGGTCCGCCTGATACGCCAGTTGCGGCCCTTTCTAGATCGGGACTCCCTACGCACAGTCATTCAGGCACTCGTCACCTCTCGCCTGGACTACTGCAATGCTCTCTACATGGGGCTCCCCTTGGGGTGCACCCGGAGGCTCCAACTGGTACAGAATGCGGCCGCGCGGGGGATTATGGGAGCATCGGGGCGCTCCCACGTTACACCTCTCCTGCGCGAGCTGCATTGGTTGCCGGTGGAGTTCCGGGTGCGTTTCAAGGTGTTGGTAATGACCTTTAAAGCGCTCCATGGCTTAGGACCAGGGTACTTACGGGACCGCCTTCTGCCGCCAATTGCCTCCCACCGGCCGGTTCGCTCCCACAGAGTGGGCCTCCTCAGGGTGCCGTCAGCCAGACAATGCCGGCTGGCGACCCCCAGGGGGAGAGCCTTCTCTGTGGCAGCCCCTACCCTCTGGAACGATCTTCCTCCAGAGTTGAGAATTATCTCCGACCTCCGAACGTTTCGTCGGGCCCTGAAGACGCATCTTTTTCAACTTGCCGGTTTAGCCTGATCCCTGCTGCACTGTTAAAAATTTTTTTTTTCAAATTTTAAATATTTTTAATGTTTGTAGCGTCGCTGCATTTTAATATTGATTTGGTTTTAATTTTCAGCCTACTGTATATGTGTTTTAATTTTTAACTTTTGTGTATTGAATTTTTATTTTGGCTGTTCACCGCCCTGAGTCCGTAAGGAGAAGGGCGGTATACAAATCTAATAAATAAATAAATAAAAAATAAATTTCAATAGGCTGATTTACCTGCTTAGCCAGGGAAACGCAGGAAGACTCAAATTCCCTTTCCCCAGGGCATCCTTCCTCTTTCCTTTGTTCTGCCTCCCTCTCTGCCTTAGCTATTGTCTTGCTAATAGTTTTATGGCGTCTCAGGGCATCTTCCTCTTCTATCTTGGTGACTCTCCTAGAGGAAATGGCTCTCGCTTTTAATTTTTCAGCCGCCCCTCTGGTGAGGGATTTATCTCCCTGGACTCGGTCTGGAGAAAGTGAAAAATCAGCCATGCTTTTTTTGCCTCACTGATTATGACAGGCTCAGTCACAAAGGACCTCTGCTGTCCCGGCTATCTTCCCTGTTTGCTTGCTTGCCGTTTAGCTGTTAAGGAATTGCTCCAGGCTGAATTTTGGCGAAGCTGTTCAGACTAGGCTGGCGAGCTTGCCTCAAATTAATCCTGCTTTTGTCTGTTTCAATAGAGCTCATTCACAGGCAGACAACTGATTTTAACTCCCCAGCTCAGCGCTTTTGGAGCGGCTTGAATGTTTTTCCTTAGAAGGAACCTCCAGCCTCTCTCAATCAGGCACGGCGTCTCTTTGTGCCGCCCCCTTCCAACAAGCACCCATGGGCTGCACTGTTGCAGCCCTTACAAGGCAGAAAACATTAGCCTTTTGCAGAGTGTGAGTGGCTTCACGTGGAGCCGGGCTTACAGTTTGTTGAATTCACTTTTCTTTGCACGAGCACCCTCGCACGGCTCCTTCGCTCAGTGACTGAGTCAAATTCTGGGCCTTCTCAGTATGAGAAGGCGGGATCAAGGATCTGATTGACTCAGTCTCCAAAGCAGAAGAGAAATCTACAACCCACACGATTGGATTAGCCTTCCAGTACACTGGAGAATCAACACTTTTTAATGTCTTCACTTTGAAGCAGCTAGCCCTTATAATTCAATTAGTGCTGGCCACTAATGAGAGTAATATTGTTATGCTTGGCACAATAATAAAAAGGCATCTTTAAATTGCTTCAAATGCTAAGCATTCAAGCTCTGTTTACAAAGGAGCTTCTCTCAGCATTCTGCTTAAGCAATGTATGTTCTGAGCTAAGACTAAATGTAATAACCTGTAACAGTTTCCCACACACAAATGCCACACTCCCAATAGGTTGGGACTACAACTCCCAGAATCCCTCTAACAGCATAACCCTGTTAGGCCAGTCAATATCCACAACTCACTTTACTCTTAGCCTGAAATAGCAAAGAAATTACTGTTTTACATATAAGAGGGTTTGGTAGTAGAGCCAAAAAGGCACAGTACAGACTAGATATATTCTCCCAAGTACCAAACAAGAGAGTTGCCATCATTTTTTTAAAGTAACTGTGGATAGCAGATCTGTATTACTATCTAAAATCATGTTCCTGCAAAGAGGGAAAAATGAGGAGGAACAACTGTACTGGAGGACCTACACAGACTTTGAAAGTTCAGGCTACAATGGTCATAGGAGCACTCGACAGAGAGGAGGGCTGTCCTGATCATTACATACCTGCATGCCGGCTTGGGTGAGAGGGGTTAAGAATGGCTGCCCTGGTACCTGCAGGAAGGACTGCCTTGGGGGAAGAAAAGGTCGTGCATTGGCTGCTCCAGGCTGGCTGAAGTGAAGGATTCCCATAGGGCCTTGAGGCTGAAGATTTGGCCTTACCAGCCTTTCTCTTGGAAACATTGGTTGCTGCCCCTGCTGGCTGAAACCTGGTCCAGGCTGGCTGAATGGGAGTGAGTTTTGGCTGGGCACAGGATGCACACTGTTAAGAAGGGAAGGCGGTGGCGGAGGGGGGCTCCGCTGCTCAAACAAGTGATGGCTGGGAAATCTCAGCTCTGTTGGAAAAATCAAAATGAGACAGCATGAAACCAACTCATCTGCCAAACAAAATACCAGTTTTGGCCCAAACCTACTGGAAATAAAAGTCTCATGGAGAATTTCCAGGATCATGCCCAACAATTTCTTCAATTAGTCCAATACTCTCTACTCCAACTAGAAGTCACCAGTTCTGTAAATAAATGTAGTAGAAGGAGTGATAGAACCTGGAGGCAGAGTTATAAGAGGGATCAGCCTAGAATCCCTACAAGTGAACTAAAATTATAACCTCCTTTGAATTCCATTGACCCATATCTAATTCCAAGCAGGTGTTAAACTTGAGAAGATTCCTGTGCATAGGCATGATTAGTAATAAATCAGTTTAATTGGACCTTCACATGTGGACCTGGTCTTTTGTGCTTGACAATAATCATTCTTTGGTTAGTGCATCACTTCCCGAAACTTTTCTGTGGTAAGGATGCATTAAACAAGGTAAACAGTGTATAGGAAAGGGCTGGAGTAGCAGTCATGTTGCTTCAAGAGTATGTATGTAAGTGCTGGACAATTTTGGGATTAGCCAAGTGATAAAATGATTCTGGCTTCATAGTTCATGCTCAATCCTCTCCCTGAGAACCAAGGAAAAGATCTCTTCCCACTGGTAAGACAACGGCCATACCTCCCATGAAGAAAGGTTCTCTCTCCTGTGGAGGTGGGGGCGGAAGAGGGGGTGGTGGCCCTCGCCACTGGTCTTGGAGGGAAAGTCGTGGGGCCTGGTTGAAATTGGTAGGAACAGGTTCAGGAGGGTTTTGTTGAAAATCTGGAGAGCCCTGCAGGATAAAAAAAGGGGGGGATGAGGGAGAAATGAGGCACAATTCTTCCTGTAGCATTTCGTCATTAGTCCATTTACTTTTGGAAGAAAGCGTCTAATAGATGAAAGTATCTATTTATAATCTGCACAAATGACCACCATCTTTTGTTGTGACTGTGAACCCAGATTCTGAGGACATCATGTTTACAGGAAACTCAAAATGTTTTAATAATCACAGCAGCCCTGCAAGAATGCCATTTCTTTTCAAGCTTACTGAAATCCATACAATTATTGAACTTCTATCCCATTGATCCCAAAGTATGAATGTCTACTTTATGCTCCCGACACTTTTAAAACCATGATATTTATTTGCTATTTAATACAGCCTAAGCAACTAAAAATGAAGCTACTTAAATTTTATGATGTCTAACAATGATCCCTCGCCCCCTTCATACACATATACACACACATATATGTGCTTATTTCAATAATAAGACAACATTTGATGCCTACATTATCCTAAGTATCTAGGCAGCTGAGATATTCATTATTAAAGAAGTATGAAAAATTAACATAGACATCCTACTCTTCATTTTAAATAAATGGGTTACAGGTATTTAGCTATTTCATCAACAGTAAGGGGAGAAACTGTTTAAAATTTAAGCTCGATAATTGATTTTCTCCCCTGTAACAACACAATGACAGAATGTACTTCTGTCCATTAAAAAGACAAGGGCTTTTTAAGACCCAAATGCTGATTAGCTAAGCGAACAGAAAGTGACAATAATTTATTATCATTCTTATACCCAAAATAAAAACTATTAAGATAGCAACATTTCCCAGTTTCTATTCCCACTGATTGTTTAAGTCACACATCATCACCACCACCAACATTCAAGAACCAGTTGAACGAAACAGTTGTCCAGCTAACTTGCATACTTGGTATTGTAATGCCACTCCCTGGATAGTGGAGTCTTATTTTATGTTAATGATTGTTTTATATGCATATAAATGTGAATGCTTTGATTAGTATGTTATAGGAAAGTGATGGTGAACCTTTTTGGCACCGAGTGCTGAAAAGGGAGCACTTTGTGTGTGTGCTTGTCAGGGCCGCGACCAGGAAGAGGAGCTGCCCAGGTGGCATACGTGCGCCAGATAGGGTACTTCCAGTTTCTGGCGTGCACATGCACACCAGCAAGTCTTCCAGTTACTGCCGCGCATGCACATGCGCTGATCAGCTGGCCAGCATGCATGTTCATACTGGAAAATGGAAGACCAGCTCTTACAGTTTCCGGCACTGCCACATGCACAAAGGCCAGCTGATCATTGCCTGCGCATGTGCGCCAGAAACCCAGAAGAGGAATGGGCAACGTCGCATGTGCCAGGCGACATGCCTCCGTGTACCACTTCGGGCACACGTGCCATAGGTTCACCATCACGGTTATAGGATAAGAAAGGATCATAACATCTTAGCCACATGTAGAGTCCTCAATTTACAACCATTCGTTTAGTGACCGTTTGAAGTTACAACAGCACTGAAAAAAGTGACCTATGATTGTTTTTCACAGTTGCAACCATTGTAGCATCCCCATGGTCACATGATCAAAATTCAGGTGCTTGGCAACTGGCATGTATTTATAACAGTTGTACTGTCCCGCAAGTACTTGTGCACAATCTGTAACCTTCCCAGCTGGCTTCTTCCAAGTGAAGTCAATGGGGGAAGCCCGATTTGCTTCATGACATGATTCACTTAACAACTGTGACAAAAAAGTTGTAAAATGAGGCATAATTCAACAACTGCCTTGCTTAGCAACAGAACTTTTGGGCAAAATTGTGGTCGTAAATCAAGGACTACCTGTACTTAAGTATGTAAGATTTGTCATGTTCTGTAACACTGATCTAGTACAGTATGCTTTCCCTCAAGTGACTCAATGAAATCCCTTTGGAAAGCAGGAAACCCCTTCCCATCAAAATTTGCTCAGTCACTCATGCCCTTGTGACCTCTCATCTGGATTACTGCAGAATATGGCTACATGGGTACTAAATGGTGTTGGATATTCAACATGTGTAACACCACTACACAACAGTGATCGGTCTCATTCGAGACAATGATGAATCTGCATACAGATGGGAGCTTGAACAACTAGCCTCGTGGTGTGACCAGAACAATCTGGAACTGAACACACTCAAACCCGTAGAAATGGTGGTAGACTTTAGGAAAAACCCTTCCATACTTCCACCTCTCACAATACTAGACAACACAGTATCAACAGTAGAGACCTTCAAATTTCTAGGTTCTACCATATCGCAAGATCTAAAATGGACAGCTAATATGAAAAAGTCATCAAAAAAGCACAACAAAGAATGTTCTTTCTGCGCCAACTCAGAAAGCTCAAACAGCCCAAGGAGCTGCTGAACCAGTTCTACAGAGGAATTATTGAGTCTGTCATCTGCACCTCTACAACTGTCTGATTTGGTTCTGCAACCCAACCAGACAGACACAGACTTCAGAAGATAATTAGAACTGCAGAAAAAACAATTGCTACCAACCAGCTTTCCATTGAGGACCTGTATACTGCACGAGTCAAAAAGAGAGCTGTAAAAATAAATCTCAAGGAGCAGTAGGTGGCTCTTCAGATGAATTACTGTTGGATTTTCCAGAGCCTAGAAAAGGGCTACCCAGAAATACAAGAGAGGTGGCACTGGACCTTGAACTGTTGATGCAGGAACCTAGAGATCAACATATAACTCATGCAGCTCAGAAGCAAATCTTAGAGAAGCAACAGCAGCAGAGGTCCATTACACCACAAGAGAAGAAGGGGGCCAATGGTAAACCGCAGAAATCTGAAGCCATGGGAGGAGCTAGACCGAAGACTACTGCTTTGGAACAGAAACTTCGGCAAATGCTTGATTCGCTTCGTGAAACCACAAATGACAGTTAAATTTTTATCTTGGAATGTGAATGGTCTGAACTCTCCACAGAAAAGAAGAAAAATATTTCACTATTTGAGACAATTTAACAATGATGTTATTTGTTTGCAAGAAACTCATATTAGAATCCAGGATCAAAAATATTTGACAAATTCCAAATTAGGAGTACAATTTATATTTTCAAGCCTAGAAAAAAAGAATGGTGTTGTGTTGTATATAAACAAAAGATTACCAGCCAAAGTTATAGAAACAGATGATTGTGGAAGATATATTGCAATTGAATTAAATGTACAGAATGACCCACTTCTGGTGATTGGAATCTACGCTCCTAACCAACAGCAGGAAAATTTTTATAAATTATTGTATGCCAAAATATTGCAATGGAACTACAGATCTATTTTGATTATGGGAGATTGGAATGGAGTGATTGATACTAAAATTGACAAAAAGAGCTTGGCAAAATCAGGGGTCAAATTGCCACAGACTTTTTTTGCCATGAAAGAGGATTTGGAACTGAAAGATGTATGGAGAGTGCAGAATCCGAAAGAACTGGACTTTACATTTTTTTCAGTCCGACATAGATCTTTTTCTAGGATTGATTTTATTTTGGTTACAGCTGATTTACTTACTAAAACAAGAAAGATGAAAATATTTCCCAGGACTTTAACGGATCATAGCCCGATATGGATAGAAATAGAAATGGGGAAGAAGGAGAGAAGATCCTGGAGACTAAATGAGAATTTGTTTAGATATGAAAAGAATATAATTGAACTCAAAAAACATGTGAAGGAATTTTTTCAAATGAATTTGAACAAGGGCACACCCATTGAAATTGTTTGGGACGCAAGCAAGGCATATATGCGAGGAGTACTGATTTATATGAACTCTAAACACAAGTCAAATCAGCAAAGGAAAAGAACAGAATTGGAAGCAGAAATAAAGAAAAAAGAACAATTACATATTAAAAACCTGTCGGATAAAAAATTACAAGAAACTATAAAACTTCTGAAAGACCAATTTCAAATGCTTATAGCGGAACAAACGGCAACTAATTTACAATTTGCAAAACATAATACATTTTGTAATGCTAATAAACCGGGCAGATGGCTGGCTTATACATTGAGGAAACAGCAGAGTTCCCAAATTATTGATACTATTGACTATGGAGGGAAGGAAGTTTTTCAACAAAATTTAATAAAACAAGCTTTTTTAGATTATTATTCTAAATTATATGCCAAAGACAATATAAAGAATGAATTTATAGATGAATATCTCGAAGGAACCAGAATTACAAAAATCTCCAGAGAGCAAAAGGAAAGAATGAGTCAAGTAATAACATCCGAGGAGATTATTTTTGCAATTAAACAATTGAAAACAGCTAAAGCTCCAGGGACGGACAGTTTGACAGCAGTGTATTATAAAACTTTACAAACAGAAATGATTGAACATCTTAAAGACTTATTTTGTAGTATACAACAGGGGGGGAAAATACCCCCTTCGTGGAAGACAGCCTTTATTTCATTGATACCAAGAGGAAGGTTCTACAAAACCAGAAAATTTTAGACCAATATCTCTCTTGAAAACGGATTATAAAATTTTTGCAAAGGTATTAGCCAACAGATTAATGCCAGTTATGCAAGAGGTGATTCATCATGATCAAGCTGGATTTATAGAAGGCAGATACATGAGGGACAATGTGAGGCAACTCATTGATTTATTGGAACATCTTGAGAAAAGCACACAGATCCCTGCAGTGCTGGTGTTTTTGGATGTGGAGAAGGCCTTTGACCGGGTTAACTGGAACTTTCTATTAAAGACTTTATTAAAAATGAACTTTGGGGATCAGTTTGTTCAGGCGGTTTCAGCAATTTATCAAGAGCAAACAGCACAAATTATTATCAATGGGAGTTTAACAACAAATTTTAATATACAAAAAGGAACAAGACAAGGATGTCCGTTATCCCCACTGTTGTTCATATTAACTTTAGAAGTCTTGTTGAATTCAATACGGGACTCGAATACTTTGAATGGAATAGTTATAAGGCAAATGGATTACAGAACAAGGGCATTTGCAGACGATCTGGTGGTTACCCTAACACGGCCATTAGAATCAATCATTCAGATGAAATATATTATAGAAGAATATGGTTCAGTATCAGGATTTAGATTGAATCAGAAAAAAACCAAGATGATAGTTAAAAATATGTTGGAAGGTCAAAAGAAGGAACTCGAAAGGATGGCAGGCTTTGAAATAGTTTCAAAGGTGAAATATCTAGGAGTGCAAGTTGCAGCTTCAAATATAAAACTTTTTCAAAATAATTATGAAGTGTTGTGGCGAAAGGTACAAAAAGATTTGGAAACTTGGAAAAAACTGCAACTATCTCTACTTGGTAGAATAGCAGCAGTTAAGATGAACGTTCTACCTAGATTTTTCTTTTTGTTTCAAATGATCCCGGTGCTTAAAAGTGATAAAAACTTGATTGAATGGCAAAAAGGACTGAACAAATTTATTTGGAATGAGAAAAAGCCAAGAGTAAAACTGAAAATTATACAAGATGTTCGGGAAAGAGGTGGCCTTAAAGTTCCAAACCTACGACTATACTATGAAGCAGCAGCCTTGACACAAGCGAGTGATTGGTTTGGAATGATAAGGACTGAAATTTTGAATATAGAAGGCCATGATTTGGAATTTGATTGGCACGCATATCTATTTTATGAAAATAAAGTTGATAATATATTTAGAAGTTATATACTCAGAAATTCCTTGATGAGAGTTTGGAAGAAGCACCAGTTTAAATTGGATTACAAAATACCTTTGTGGTTGGATCTTGGGCACATTATACGGAATATAAAGTCACTTGGGGGATTTTATACAAAGAGATACTTTTTAATGATGGGGCAGTTGGAACTTGAAGTCATTCAAAACTCTGTTGGAAGAAGGGATTAATATAACTTGGTTACAGTACAGTCAACTTCAATCAAGATGGAGGGAAGATCAAAAAACTGGTTTAATGATGCATGAAGATTTGGTGATACAGATAAAACAGAAAGGGCCGATGCATATTAAGAGGGTTTATAATATACTGCTAGAAAGAGATTCTGAAAGCGAATTGGTTAAAGATTGTATGATAAAATGGGCACAAAATTTTGCAGAACCAGTTATGCTGGAAACTTGGGATAAGATATGGGTCCAGAATGTTAAATTTACACAGTCACAGAACTTGAGGGAAAACTTTTACAAAATGTTTTATAGGTGGCATTTAGATCCTAAGAAACTGTCATGTATCCTAATGTTCAACCAAGATGTTGGAGATGTGATTGTTTAGATGCTACATATTACCATATATAGTGGACTTGTAGAAAAGTGAAAGCTTTTTGGATTAAACTCTGGTGGGTTATGCAAAATGTGCTGAAGAAGAAGCTCCAATTTTCTCCACAACTGTTTTTATTGGGTATAGTTAAGGACTTCTCATCGAATGAAACAAGATTGATATTATACATGATTACTGCAGCTAGGTTATTGATTGGACAATACTGGAAAAAAGATACTTTACCTACTATTGAAGAATGGACTTTGAAGATGGCTAGTTTTGCAGAAATGGCAAAGATATCAGCGTATATAAAAGACAGGACCCAAGAAACTTTTGTTTGGGAATGGAAGAAATGGATAGATTTTGTGCAGAATAAATACCAAACAAAGAAGTATCAGTTAGCATTTAGCTGAAAAATGTTATGTTATGTTGTACTGAGAGTTATAGTATATAGGGTGTAAAGTAACTGGAGTTAATTAAGATTTGGATTAAACAGAGGTTGATATATTGATATAGAATGTTATGTAGAATATGCTAAGCAGGAAATAGTTTAAATAGGGGGTAGAGTAATTGGGGGAAATTATGTTTTGGATTTCATTTTGTAATATTGGGGATAGATATATGTAGATATTATTAATTAGGTAGATAATTACTATTTGCATGCTATCTAGAAATTTTTACTACTGATAGGGGGTAGATTAGATGAGAGAAATGTGTGATATGATATTATTTGGATTTCACCTTTTTTTCCCTTAATATCTGAGGAGTGTATAAGAATAATAATTTTTATAAGGGAAGCCAAGGGAGGGAAGGGATGGGAGGGGGGTACGGGGGTAAACTGGGGGAAAAAAACTTGTATTTGTAAAACTTTTTCAATAAAAAAAAAAGAGAGCTGTAAAAATATTTACAGACTCCTCACATCCTTGGCATAAACTCTTTCAACTCCTACCCTCAAAACGACGTTATAGAGCACTGCACACCAGAACTAGACACAAGAACAGTTTTCCCCTGAATGCCATCACTCTGCTAAACAAATAATTCCCTCAACACTGTCAAACTATTTACTAAGTCTGCACTACTATTAATCCTCTCATCGTTCCCACCACCCATCTCCTTCCGCTTATGACTGTATGACTGTAATTTTGTTGCTTGTATCCTTACGATTTATATTGATATTGTTTCCTGATTGCTACTTGTACTCTATGACTATCATTAAGTGTTGTACCTTATGATTCTTGACAAATGTGTCTTTTCTTTTTATGTACACTGAGAGCATGTGCACCATGACAAATTACTTGTGTGTCCAATCACACTTGGCCAATAACAAATTCTCTTCTCTTCTCTTCTCTTCTCTTCTCTTCTCTTCTCTTCTCTTCTCTTCTCTTCTCTTCTCTTCTCTTCTCTTCTCTTCTCTTCTCTTCTCTTCTCTTCCCTACCCTACCCTACCCTACCCTACCCTACCCTACCCTACCCTACCCTACCCTACCCTACTGCATGAGCTGCCCTGAATGCCACTGTGTCTCCACATGCAATTCAAGGTCCTTTAAACCCCTTCATGGCTTGGAACCAGGTTACCAAAGGACCATCTTCTCCCAGCTGTTTCTACTCATCCAATTCAGTACAACAGGTTTGTTTGTTTATTCAATTTCTATAACTGCCCATCTCAGTCAATTTCTGGGAAGCTTACAATTCAAAAAGTAAATTACAATCAAAATATGAAAAACATTTTAAAACAGTAAGAACAATACAAACCTCCAAAATAAATAGCAATAGCACTTAGATTTATATAACGCTTTACAGTGCTTTACAGCCCTCTCTAAGTGGTTTACAGAGTCAGCATACTGTCCCCAACAATCTGGGTCCTCATTTTACCAACCTTGGAAGAATGGAAGGCTGAGTCAGCCTTGAACCAGTGAGACTTGAACTACTGGCAGTCAGCAGAATTAGCCTGCAATATTGCATTCTAACCACTGCACCACCATGGCTCATTACAGACAAAGAAGAGAACAACAAATGAAGCAACGTTGTCATTCCATACATTACATGAGTATCTGAAAAGCTCAGGATTGTCAACCAACTCAATATACATACACACTTTAAACCCCAAAATACACTAAGGCAGAAGCTTGGAGATATTTGGCCAGTTAGCAATACAGCCAGAAATTGGGGCCCTTAACACATTCAATACCCCAGGCTCAGGAACATAGCCAGGTTTTAGGGCATTAGAAAGGTTAACAAGGTTGAAGCCATGTCGGGCATGTGATGAGTCTGGCAGGGACTAGGTGTTGTGGCCCGTCAGCGGCCTGTGCAGTTTGTAGCTGATTCTGACAGCGAGGAGGCTGGTGTGGCGATGTGCCAGCAGCCTGTGCAGCTGGCACTCGAGTCAGACAATGAGGAGGCTGGAGAAGATGTGGTTCCAGAGGCGGAGATTCAGCCAGGGCCTTCAGAACCTCCAGAAGCTCCCATAAGTGAAGAGGAAGAATATACCTCAAATATGCATGCTTGAAGATGGTTACGCTTCCTTGATCTGCATCTGAGTATGGGACAGTTTTTGGCTTTTCGGGGTCTTTTGGGGCTGTTTTGACCACCGAAGCTCCAACTTCCGATGAAGGGAATTCTTCCCCAGCCTGCTGAGGGAGGTTTTGCCCTTCGGAATATCGCAGCTGGGGAGATAGCACCGAATTCAGGCACTGCGGGAGGATGGCGCCAACGGCCTGGCTGCATCGGCTTTTTTTTTCCTTTCTGAAGCTCCCGAAGCAGCGGCGGCTGGAGGCGGCGGTGGTCAGAGCAGGAGTGACGACTGACAGTTGATCTCCCCAACCTGATGGTCGTGGGAGATTTTAATCTCCCGTCAGCCAGTGAGACAACTGAGTTGGTTCGGGAGTTCATGGCCTCCATGACGGCCATGGACTTGACTCAAGTTGTACAGGGCCCAACCCACAAGGGTGGACACACACTCGACCTGATTTTTATCTCTGGGCAGTGGATAAATGCTCAGGGTAGGGATGAATTTTCCACCCAACCCCTGTCATGGACCGACCATTCCCTCCTTAAGCTAGACTTTCCATCCGCCAACCAACGCCGCTGGGAGGCGGAACCGACTCGTTGGTTCTGCCCCAGGAGCCTGATGGACCCTGACAGGTTCCTGACGGAGCTTGGGACCTTTCCCGCGATTCACCAGAGACCTTGGTGGATGCCTGGGAACAGGCTGCCACCGGGCCCTGGATCGAATCGCCCCTTTGCGGCCTCTCCGCCGACAGGGATCCCGGTTTGCTCCGTGGTTTTCCATGGAGCTGCAGGAGATGAAACGTCAGAAGAGACACCTAGAGGGCCGTTGGAGATCTTCCCATTCTGAATCGGACCGAACACAGCTAAGAACCCATATTAGGTCTTATCTTATGGCGATGGAAGCGGTGAAATGGGATTATTTCGCTGCTGTCATTGCGTCTGCAGAAAATCGCCCAGCAGCCTTGTTTCGAGTGACCCGCTCTCTTCTCAATCAGGGAGCAAGGGAGGACCCTTTGCAAGGCAGTGCTGAGGATTTTGTACAATTTCTTCAAGACAAAGTCGCTCAGATCCGGATGGGGTTAGACTCTGACTGGGCAGAGTCCGACAAGGAAATGGGAGCAAGTCTTGAAGGTGACATCTGGGTTGAGTTTGACCCTGTTTCCATAGATGAAGTGGACAGGATTGTGGGTAAATTGGGAGCCTCCACATGTTTGTTGGACACATGTCCCTCCTGGCTGGTTGTGGCAGCCAGAGAAGGGACCGAAGACTGGATCTGGGCGATTACCAATGCTTCTCTGAGGGATGGGGTCTTCCCTGCTGTACTTAAGGAGGCGGTGGTGCGTCCCCTCCTCAAGAAGCCAACACCGGATCCGGCCTCCTTAAATAATTTTCGTCCCGTCTCCAACCTTCACCTTGTAGCGAAGGTTGTTGAGGCTGTGGTGGCTTACCAACTCCCACAATTCCTGGAGGAAACTGATTACCTAGACCCGTACCAATCGGGTTTCAGGCGCAGCCACAGCATGGAAACGGCATTGGTCGCCCTGGTGAATGATCTCTGGTGGGCCCAGGATGGGGGTTGTTCCTCCATTCTGGTGCTACTTGACCTCTCAGCAGCGTTTGATACCATTGACCATGGTATCTAACTGCGACGGTTCCGGGGGCTGGGAGTGGGGGCACTGTTCTACAGTGGTTCGCCTCCTACCTCTCGGGCCTTACGCAGTTTGTTTGGGCGGGGGGTCAGAGATCCTCCCCGAGGCCCCTCACCTGTGGGGTGCTGTAGGGGTCGGTTCTCTTCCCCCTGCTTTTCAACATCTACATGAAGCCGCTGGGTGAGATCATTCGTAGTTTCGGGGTGGGGTGTCATCAATACGCTGATGATACCTAACTGTATATCTCCACCCCAAATCTACCCAGGGATGCCCTTTCTGTGATTTCGAAGTGCCTGGAGGCGGTGCGGGTCTGGATGGGTAGAAACAGGCTCCGACTCAACAAAAACATTCCCTAGTGCAGATTGTGGGTCAGACCATGAACTGTTAGCTGCCAAGGTAAAGTTCAGGTGCTGCAGTGTTGAACGACCACCCGTGATTCACAAATTTGACATTGAGAAGATTCCCCCAGCATATGCAATTGAAGTTAAGAACAGATTTGAACTGATCGACATCACAGAAATTAAAAATTCTCCAAAGCGTAAAAAAAGCAGTGAGTTAATTGGCAAGGAGACAGACTACAGATCCGAAAAAGAGACGGAATTTTAACAGGAGGACACTAGTTTAAAAATAAAGAGAAGATCGAACTGGAATTTATAACAACTTGAAAAGCAATTTAAACTATTGGAATATATTTTGAAACACTGGATGTAATTTTGTAAAGAAAAGTGAATTATTTGAACTACTTGATAAACAGCTCTTAAACTTTATAAACATGATCAAGACATTATATTATAAGCAAACAGCAAAAGTAATAGTCAATAGGGACTATACGGAGAATTTTAATATAAAAAAAGGCACAAGACAGGGATGTCCACTCTCCCCATTACTATTTATATTAACATTGGAAGTGTTAAATAGAAATAGAATAGAATAGAATTCTTTATTGGCCAAGTGTGATTGGACACACAAGGAATTTGTCTTGGTGCATATGCTCTTAGTAAATAGTTTGACAGTGTTGAGGGAATTATTTGTTTAGCAGAGTGATGGCATTCAGGAAAAAACTGTTCTTGTGTCTAGCTGTTCTGGTGTGCAGTGCTCTATAATGTCGTTTTGAGGGTAGGAGTTGAAAGAGTTTATATCCAGGATGTGAGGGGTCTGTAAATATTTTCACGGCTGTCTTTTTGACTCATGCAGTATACAGGTCCTCAATGGAAGGCAGGTTGGTAGCAATTGTTTTTTCTGCAGTTCTAATTATCTTCTGAAGTCTGTGTCTGTCTTGTTGGGTTGCAGAACCAAACCAGACAGTTATAGAGGTGCAGATGACAGACTCAATAATTCCTCTGTAGAACTGGTTCAGCAGCTCCTTGGGCAGTTTGAGCTTTCTGAGTTGGCGCAGAAAGAACATTCTTGTGCTTTTTTGATGACGTTTTTGATGTTGGGTGTCCATTTTAGGTTGTGAGATATGGTAGAACCTAGAAGGAACATTGGACTTACCTGAAGGTTCTTTCTCCTTGCGCTGCGTGAGAGTCCATTGAATGGGTTATTCCTCGTCTGATAGGCCAGAGACTGAGTAAGAATTTGACTAAACACACCTCCTCTTCCTGTTTAGCCCCAGTTCTGAAATGAAGTCCAGATCTGAAGAAACAAAAACCTTGAGCGGAAAAGGAGTCAATGGAAGTCCGGAACCCCCAACAAGGGAGGGTATGGACGCTCACACAGCGCAAGGAGAAAGAACCTTCAGGTAAGTCCAATGTTCCTTCTCCCTTGCGCTGCTTAGAGAGTCCATTGAATGGGATATACCCAAGCTAAATATCCCTAGGGGGGGCAGAAAAAGAGGAGGCAGGCAGACCCTCCGGAGGAAGGACTTGCTGGAGAACTCTGCGACCAAAGGCGACCTCAGCCTATGCAAACTTGTCCAATTTGTAATTGAGAATGAAAGGAGTCAGAGACATCCAGGTGGCCGCTCTGCAGATCTCAAGAAGAGGAGCCTGGGTGGCCCAGGCCATGATGGTAGCTGCGCTGTGCATCGAGTGAGCCGTTATGCGGGCAGGAAGTGGCTTGTTCTTATGTTTGTAGGCCAGGAAAATGCAGGCCTTGAGCCAGCGAGCAATAGTGGGAGAAGAAACCTTTGAGCCAAGAGAGGTGGGCTGAAAGGAAACAAATAATGATTCAGATTTACGGAAGGGAGCTGTCCTGGCAATATACTTTTTGAGGGACCGACGAACATCCAAGGAGTGCCAGCGTCATTCGTTGGGATAAGTGGGACTGGGGCAGAAGTCAGGTAACACAACTTCTTGGGCCCTGTGAAACCAGGTGTTCATTTTCGGGAGAAAGGTGGGATCCATTCACAAAATGACCCGATCTGAAAGAAAGATGCACAAGTGCTTGTGTATGGAGAGAGCCGCTAGTTCAGACACCCAGTGAGCAGAAGTGACCGCGACCAGGAAGGCCACTTTGAAAGTCAGGAACTTGAGGCTGGCGGAGGACAGTGGTTCGAAAGGTGAGTCCATTAAGACCTGAAGGATGAAACAAAGATCCCAGGAAGGACGAAGGTTGGAAGCTCTCTGTAAAAAACAACTAACACGAGGATGTCGTGACAGTGAACCGTGATCCTTGCACGTGAGAACAGTCGCCAGGGCCGCGACCTGCCGCCTCAGGGTGTTGACTGCTAGCCCAGTGTTGAGACGCGCTTGGAGGAAGTCCAGCACTTGTGGAATGGACGTGCTTGTGGGATCAATCCCCGAAGAGACGCACCAACGATGAAAGGAAGACCAAGTTGCGTCATAAATGCGGGTGGTGGACCTTCTGCGGGAAGCGAGGAGGGTGGATATCACCTCGGCCAAGAAGTGGTCTTGGACTGAACAGACCCGTGAACGGGGCCTCACCGAGGATGAGTCCACTTTGTCGTCCAAAAGGCAGTAATCAAAGGCCTCCTCTTCATCGAGGAGGGATTGGTCACTATGATGAGAATGTGAAGGGGAACGGGCTGCAGAAGAAGCATTGCTGTCCAGATGAGATGACGCCCTGGAGGGCTGTTGCGCTGGAACAGGAGCAGATGACGGGGCCAGGATTCCTCTTTGGGTGAGGCCCGTGTCAATGCTTCTAGCCACTGTTTGTGCAATGAGATTGCACATTTCCTGGGGAATGGAAGAGGTATAGCCCTCTTCTGGGCGGAGCCCTGCTGCCATAGGAGTGAAGTTGGCAGATGGTTGGGAGGCACGAGGTTGCCTATCTATAGGTGGAGGGGCATCAGATCCCTGAGCAAATACCTCTCTCACTATGGTCTGGTCCTCTTGAGCCGCATTAGAGATGTTTGGAGACCAGGAAGAGGTATCCTGGTGAGGTTGAACGGAGGTGTCCTGCTCTGGGGTTGGAGTGGACAGAAGTGATCTTGTGGGAGGTGGAGGATGAATGATGGCTTCCGCCTGCTTCTTTGCCTTATCAAATTGTTTGCTCAACGCCAGGTGCCTTCTCTTAGCATCCTTTTCTGCAGCAGCAGCAGAAGTAGAACTTGGAGTTTGAGATGTTGTAGCCTTGGAGGCATGTTTGCTTTTGGATCTGCCCTTGTGTTGCGAGGGCGATTTGGAGCTCCTTGTGGAACGACTGTGATCGGCCATGTTTGAGGGAGTGATGGCTGAAATGGTATCAGATTGAGCAGGAGTGCAATTAGCTAGCAAAACTCTTGAACTGAGCAGATGGTGGTAGGGCCACAAGAATAGGCAGATAAATAAAACAAACGCTGCAGAATCGCTCTGTAATAGAAGTCCAATAGGGGCAATATGTTGGGAAAGTGGCAAGAAGAGAGAGAGAGTCCCACTATAGAACCGCCTCACACAATGCCAGACAAAATGGCGAAGGACTGACAACAGAGTTCTTTAGTCGTTACAAAATGGTGGCCACCAGACTGGGAGCTGACAACACAGCTCCGAAATTGCTGGAAAAGGCCCTGTGGGATGGTGCAGAACCAACAACACAGCTCCTGAAGGTCCATATGTCCAAGAAGCGCAGGGCAGATGACACCGCCCCTTCTGCGCCTAAAATGAGCCCGCCGAAAGCTGAAGTCGACAACACAGATCCTGGATTAATGGAGACACGGGCAAGGCGAGGGAGAGCTGAGCTACGGCAACACGGAGCTTTTCTCGATCCCTGCAGCGCGAGAACAACAACACGGCATCAAGGCACTCCAATGGTAACTTATGAACAGCAGCTCAGGAAGCAATCGCAGTCAAAAGGCAGCGAGCGGTGAAAGGAATCCAAACCGCCGCCGGCAAAGCTGTGGCTCAGCTGAATGGCGGTCCAACGATCAGTGTCTTCCAAACTGCCTGCAGCTACAAGGGCTCTTGATAATATGACATAGGAAGAGACTGTAGAAATTTTTCTAAGAGTCCAGTGAATGGAGCTAAAGGAAAACAAGTCTCGAAAGGCCGGACTGAGTAAGGAACTGGGGCTAAACAGGAAGAGGAGGTGTGTTTAGTCAAATTCTTACTCAGTCTCTGGCCTATCAGATGAGGAATAACCCATTCAATGGACTCTCTAAGCAGCGCAAGGGAGAAATTTGAAGGTCTCTACTGTTGGTACTGTGTTGTCTAGTATTTTAAGAGGTGGTAGTATGGGAGGGTTTCTCCTAAAGTCCACCACCATTTCTACAGTTTTGAGTGTGTTTGGTTCCAGATTGTTCTGGTCGCATCACGAGGCTAGTTGTTCAACCTTCCGTCTGTATACGGATTCATCACTGTCTCGAATGAGACTGATCACTGTTGTGTCATCTGCGAACTTCAATAGTTTAACAGATGGATCATCTGTAAGCCATAATCGTCAAAATTATGACAAATCAAGGCTTGAACTATCTCGCTTTGCATGTAATGAGTCTATCTCATATATTAGTTTCATCTTTTAAGTTGCATTACTGAAATAAATGATCTTTTGCACGATATTCTAATTTTTCGAGTTTCACCTGTAGCACATCTCTAGCGATTTATTGAAGATTCAGGTGAAGATGGGGGCCAATTGGTCAGCACAGACTTTTAAGCAAGAAGGAGTTATTTTGTCTGGGCCTGGAGCTTTTCCTGCTTCTGTCTGTGAAATAGGTCTTGCACTTCTTTTTCTGTTATCACTAGGGGTTGTGAACCCAATGGGATGGGGTCAGTTGTAGGAGGCTTGGCTGTTGTTGGTGTGCCTGAGATTGGGGATGTGGACATAGGTGGCTGTAGTTTCCTTTCAAACCTGCAGTAAAATACGTTCAGGTCATCTGCCAGTTGTTGATTTCCTTCAGCCTGGGAAGGAGGTTTGCCGTAACCGGTGATATTTTTAAGAGTTTTCCACATGTTTGCTGGTTCGTTTGTTGAGAACTGATTCTTTAGCTTTTCAGAGTAGCTTCTTTTTGCTGCTCTGATCTCCCTTGTTAATACATTTCTTGCCTGATAGTACAGCATTTTATCACCTTTTCTGTAGGCTTCTTCTTTGGAACGACGTAGCTGCTTAAGTTTAGCTGTGAACCAAGCTTTATTGTTACTGTATATTCACATGTTCCTGGTCGGTACACATAGGTCTTCACAGAAGCTGACATATGATGTTACAGTATCTGTGACTTCATCTAAGTCTGCAGAGGTATTTTTGAAAACATTCCAATCAGTGCAGTCAAGGCAGGCCTGTAGCTTTAACTTTGCCTCCTCAGTCCAGGTCCTCATTGATTTAATGTTAGACAAGATCCAGAAATAAAAGGTATGGAAATAAAAGAGGAAAAATACAAACAACAAGCATTTGCAAATGATCTAGTATTCATTTTAGAAGAACCAATGGAATCTGGCCCTAAATTAATGGGAGAAATAGAAGAATATGGAGAATTTGTGGGTCTGAAAATAAATAAAGATAAAACAAAAATATTAGTCAAAAATCTTCCAGAAAAACAGGGGAATTGATAAAAAAAAGCCTAGGCATTCAGATAGTTAAGAAAGTAAAATACTTGGGAATATATTTAACAGCAAGATGTGTAACAATAAAAGAAGATAATTATATAAGACTACTTCAACAAATTAAAGCAGATTTGGAGAAATGGAAAAATCTGCAATTATCAATGGTAGGAAGGATCACAACTATAAAAATGAATATTTTACCAAAGCTACTTTTTTTATTCCAAACGATCCCCATAAAAATAGGAAAAAAATTCTTTGATGAGCTGAATACAGTAATTTTGAAATTCGTTTGGCAAGGGAAAAAAGAATAAGACTGAAAATGTTGCAAGAATCAAAAAACAATGGGGGGTTTGGATTACCAGATGGGGAGCTCTACTATCAAGCTTCCGTTTTAACATGGGTGAGAGAATGGATAACTCTCGGACACAGAAGACTACTGTTGCTGGAAGGACATGATCTCCAATTAGAATGGCATGCTTTCTTATGGTATGACAAAAATAAAACTCATAAATACCTTCAAAGACATTATATAAGAAATGCTCTATTTTTAGTATGGGAAAAGGTGAAAACAAAAATTTATATAAAATTACCAGTTTGGCTCTCAATTATGGAAGCATTTACACATCCAAATGTAGTGAATTTGGAAAAAATCTTAACATGTAAAGTCATTTTGAATGCAGAAGGGGAACTTAAAACTAAACAAGAGTTACAAAATCAAGGTGTGGACCTATCATGGTGGCCACATATGCAAATACAATCACGATATGAGAAAGATGTTAAGGCCTATGGCTTTTACAAACAGCAAACAACATTTGATCAAATAATGTTAGGAACAGATAAAAAGTTAATAAAGAAACTATATACGTATATACTGGAGCTCATTCTGCCACTTTCCTATGGCCAGAAGGCCCTTGTTCTGCAGACTAAAGGAAAAGAATTCCAACAAAACATTCTGCTAGTTCAGGGATGCTACAAAGTAGGAAAGTCACACCATACTCAATTCTAATGTCCACATGAATTTTTAAAGCAGATAGGTATTTTTCTGTATAGTTCAAAAAAGGTTGTTGCCTGTGAATGTTCAAGTCAAATAAAAGAGTGAGCAACCATTTATGAACGGAAAGCACTATAGGGGAAGGACAGGAAATGGCTAGCTCATTTTAGATCCTGCCCTCCTTCCCAGCTTAATAAATGTTACCATCATGTTTAGCTTCTGCTGCTGGTACTGCTGATAGGAACTCATTGATATGATTACATTTGATAGTGTGATAATGTAAGGAAATAGTGATTAATCAGAAGCTCCCTAGCAAATGGAGGGTAGCTCATTACCAACAGATGTAAGGAACTGTGATTTATCCTTGCCAAAGTTAGTTAACAAATGGAGCTATCAAAAGAAGGTTTGAGAGGAAAAGGTGTTGTCGTGACTCACTTTCAAACACCAAAATCTGCCTGTTACAAATATATCCTCCCTTGACTGAGTTGAAAAAGTTGAATTCAATTTATTATTACAGTCTTAGACCAGAACAAAATAAAAGCACTCAGTATATATACACTTAAAAATTCTAGTATAAAATAATAAATAACAACTAAAATCTATAATAAAATCCAGTGTCAATTATACATGGTCTTGACTATACGATAGTTGCAATCCCTAAACTGTGTGGCCTGTTGTAGGTTCAACACCCACAGAACCGGTAGTAAAAAAATTTGGATTTCACCACTGGTCATCTCTCTTTCCCTTTTTAAAAATTGGGACAACAATTGCCAAGCCCCAATCTTCTGGGACATAGCCAGTGGAGTCAATATAAGTGAATAGCACCACCAGAACTGGTATCCACCACTCCAAATTGTTCTTCAGTAATTCAGCAGTAATGGAGTCAACTCCTGGGGCCTTCCCAGTCCTGAGTTGGCCAATGAGAGATTTGATTTCGGCCTCTGAAACCAGGGGCCATTCAGGTAAGTCCTTCATTGTGTACCTTATACTCCCGCTGGACGGGTCTTCGTACATTCTCCAAAAGTGAAGTTCCCAGGTTGTAGGAGGTATGTGGACGTCTAATGGGGTATGAATTCTGTCAGAATGACTAGCTATTAGACGCCAGAATAGAGAAGAGTTATTTTGCTTTGCTGCCACAATAAGCTGTTCCCAGGAGGACTTTGTGTCTTGTCTCTTCTTAAGAGCAATCAGTTACTTATATTGTTTTTTGAGAGTAATAAGATGTTTAAGACTTGTTTTATTACCATTCCCAGTCTTGCTTTTGTACATTTTATAAGCCAAGGTGAGAGCTTTCTTGGCTTCTACACAATCCTTGTCAAACCATGGTTTGGAGGCGATACACAGGGCCTCTTAGCTGAAAAGTTCCGGTCATGTACTAGTATTGGTTGTAGCTTATGAACTATGTTTTTATATAGTTCTAGTAAAACTTGGGAAGGGTTGGCTGTAATAAAGGCTGAGCAAAGCTTTTGAAGATTGTCCTCTGATAGAGCTCTCCTCATCTTCTGGTCAAGTTGTTGGGACCATTTGACCCTACATCTTGTTGGGCCTGCTGGAGAAATTGCAGGAACAAATTGGTCTGAGAATATATCCGCCCTGACTGAGTTGAAAAAGTTCAAGAACAGCCCTCTTTTCCAGGTCAGATTTAGTGATGATCCTATTTTCTTTCCACATACCCAATTTCTATGAATAGTGCAGGGTAAGAACAAGCTGACTTCCTATGGACCAGTGCTATCACAAGCAGCAGCTGTAGTAAATATCATTCATTACTATTAATAGGGAGACCGGGGGGGGGGGGGGATGGCTCAGAGGTTAAAGACGCTGAGCTTGTCAGCTAGAAAGTCGATAGCCCAGGTTCGAGATATGAGTTCAGTGCAATGGGGTGAGCTTCTGTTACTTGCCCCAGCTCCTGCCATCTAGCAGTTTGAAAGCATGCAAACATGAGTAGATAAATAGGCACCACTCCAGTGGGAAGGTAACAGTGTTCCACGCGCCTCGGCTTATAGTCAACGCTGGCTCCCTCGGCTAAGAAATGGAGATGACTATCGCCCCCTAGAGTAGGAAGGGGAAACCTTTACCGTTATCTACCATTAAATATTACTGAGAATATGGTTAAAACTCATTCTTCTTAAGTTCACTTGTAATAATGTTTATTTCATACAAATTTTATTGTTTTATAAGGTCTACTACCTGGCCTTTGAGGGATCCAGAAGACATGTTCATTCTTCTCTACAAACACCTTGATAGCAGCAAGCCATTAAAGCTTATATTGCTCTGAATTACTATCCATGTTTGGTGATACCTACAATATTATTCAAGCTCATCATCGATATTCAATGAGCCATGGTGGTGCAGTGGTTAGAATGCAGTATTGCAAGCTAATTCTGCCCACAGCCAGGTGTTCAATCTTCCATCCTTCTGAGGTCAGTAAAATGAGGACTCAGATTACAAATGCTGACATTTGTAAACCGCTCAGAGTGCTGTAAATCACTATGGAGCGGTATATAAGTCTAAGTGCTATTGTTATATTCACTGGATTCGTACCTAGCAAATAGAGTAGCACCTAAAAATGTGGGTTGGACATAACTCATCCGCAGAATAATGAATTATATGGGCAGTGTCAAATACATTAAGTTTAAAAGTTTTTTTTCCAAGACATATGTCTTACAATATGCACATTCTCGAGGGAAAACGTGACCAGCATGTAATAATTATAACATTCTGGAACCAAAAGAAGATTAATCCCATCAAAATTCACAAATTATAAGATAACTCATAAATATGCCAACTGCTTGCACTTTCCACAATGCATAAATAATAACACCATCAGGCTTTGAGTTTCATTTAGCACTATGTATAAACTGGAAAGCTGCGCTTGGTTTCTTCTAACAAGTAATTTCCCAGGTCACAGGTGCTAAAAGAATCATGGAGAGAACCATCCACCATCCAGTGGTGAAATGTAAAATTTGTTACTACCGGTTCTGTGGGCGTGGCTTGGTGGGGGGAAGGGTTAATGTGACTGGGTGGGCGTGGCCAACTTTTTTTTTTTTACACTTTTAAAACCATTTTTTCTACAACCTCTTCGGCCAAAGAGGTTGTTAAAAAATGCCGAACCACCTGCCGCCATCGCTACCGGATCGGGCGATCCAGTCCGAACTGGGAGCATTTCACCCCTGCCACCATCCCTTTACTACAGAACCTACAAAGAGCAATTAAGCAACGTATACTACCACACAGCGTATTCCCACACAGACTAAAATTCTTCACAATTCTGACTTACTCCTGGCAAAATAACAAACTATGAAGAAGATGACTGCAGGTATTCAGAATAAAAATTATCTCATCACATGTAAATTGGTTTATTTTTTTAAGTTAAAAAAGAGAAGTCAAAATGGTGTAAACAGCAATAATGTACAGTAGACCTTTGATTATAATACCATGAGAATACATTCCCATATTTCTGAAAGATATTTCCCAATTTCTGAGTGTTAATCTAGTATGTGAATTATTTTTTACTTGTATACAGTAAATGCTGAAAAGGGACTAAATAAAATATGATGTAGCACAGTATGAAGAAACTGTAACCGAAGGAATACAAAACTGGAAAAAAACCTGGAAAATTTGCATACTACAAAAATATGAATGGGAAGAGAAGTGGGAATATTCAGTGACATTCAGAGAGGTAAATCAACCAAGTGTAGTAGATTAGCTATGCAAATGACCTGGCTACTCTGTTTAGGAGAAAAAAGATAAGGAGGTGACAGAGATGCCCATATCAAATAACCTTCTGGCACTAAAATGACTACAAAACAAAAGAATAATAACCTTACTTTTACATTAGAAATATGCGATTTGTATGTTAAACTTGCACTATTGAATGCCCTTTTATTAAAGAAAAGTAATACTATGTATTCTGAAAGGGCTCTAATGGCTGGAGTTCTTACTATTTTAAACCCAGTCAGCATGTGCTTTTTTAAAACTCCCCACTGGAGTATTTTACAATTAAAATTAATTCAGGTCTGAAAAATTCATTGATCTTTAAGCTTTTAACAATTTTCTAGCTCACAGATCACTGTCAATATTTGCAAATCTTTATATTTTATCTTTATATTATATTTCATTGGCACCACTTTTCTTTCCCCTATTAATATTTTTTTACACATGTATGCTTATCCATATCCGAGAAGAAGGAACAGCTGCTACTCACAGGAAATCTCTGGGGTCCTACAGCAGGTCTTGGCTGGGTTGGGACTGGCAGCAAGGGCACTAAAAACAAGGAGCACACATTTTAAATCAATTTGGTTTAGCAAAAAATCCAGGCCATTTTCATATGCAACCAATTCACAGGCAGCTGCTGTCCCATTCTCCTCAACAGCTTGCAAGCAGACAAAATGTGTTAACACCATGCAACAGGGCAATTAGGATGCTGATGGCATAGGCTACAAAATTAGACAAGGGATAGGCAATTTGAAATATTTGTTTTCTTTCACACATTACTGAATGAGGGACAAAATCTTGACAGAATGGCATCAGAGGCATGCCATAATTTACCAAAATTCCAGATACCACACCAATTCCATTGGTTAATTCACATTAATTCAATTATGCATTATAGTACCATATACATTTACTAGGAAGTAAAACTAGTTAAGCTCAGTTGCATATATTCTTGAGTAAACATGTTCTATATTAGAATATCATTCACACTGTGTTGTACCTCCTAAGATAAGGCAATCAAATGATTTAAATTTTTGCAAATGGAGCAAATGGAAAAAGGAAGTATACAAAATTAAGAAAAACATGTGAAGGACTCTGCACTGAATTAGCTGTTCTAGAAGTAAGCTGTCAATATATATTTTATTTATTTATAAAATTTATTGGCTGCCCATCTTACCACAAGGTAACTTTGGGAGGCTTACAACGATAAAAGTGTATTCATACATGTACATTAAAACATAAAGAAATTAAAAACAAACATTAAAATCTAATGACACGTGGGGAGGGCAGGGGCAGAATGGGGGAGGTGGGATCTGTTGTTACTCGATCAACCACCTCCACTGTGCTGTTCCTCTGTTGGGACGCCAAGCCAACTGGCAGAGCCTGGACAAAAGGGTAGGAGAGTTGGGGCCAGCCTCACATGGAGGGAGGGGGAGGGAGCAAGATGTTCCAGAGGAAACAGCAGAAAAGGCCCTCCTCCTGGACCCTGCCAGCCGGAATAATTGGGCTGACAGGACCCACAGCATGCCTCCTCTGCCAGCATGAGTGGGATGGGCCAATCCAAGTGGGATGAAACAGTTCATCATGTAGCCTGGACCCATGCCATGAAGGGCTTTAAAGGTGATCACCAACACTTTGAATTGCACCTGGAAGCAGACTGGCAGCCAATTAAACTTGAGGAGCAGTGATGTTCCAGGGACCATTCTTTGCCCCCCCCCCCCCCCAAACTGCCTGCACTACTGCACTCTGCACCAGCTGTAGCTTCCAGATGCTCTTCAAGGGTAGCCCCATGTAGAGTGTATTACAATAGTCCAACCATGAGATGACCAGGGACTGAAGGACTGAGCACAAGGAATTCTGATCCAGGAAAGGCCGCAACTAGTGCACAACACAAAGTTGTACAAAGGCTCTCCTAGCCGCAACTGCCACCTACTCCTCAAGCAAGAGTCGCAAGTCCAGGAGAACCCTCAAGTTGCGGACTGGATCTGTCTGGGGCACTGCCAACCCATTCAAAGTCAAAGATGACAAAGTCCCTGAGCCTGCAGCCCCGTGTAGCCAAAGCCATTTGGTCTTGCCAGGGTTCAGTTGAAAGCCTGTTGTCCCCCATTCAGGCATGCATTGCCTCCAGGCACTGCAAGAGGGCAGCCACACCATCACTTGGGTAACCAAGAGTGTAAATATATACAACCTGCTTTTACCGCTACTCATCTAAATTATAAAAGCACATTGACTTGATGTAAATTTCTGCATCAGAATTACTCTGGCTTGATAAAGAAAAGTTGTGCTAAAGTTTTATTTGATTATAATTTAAAAACTCACTGAACAAAACCCTGAAAACACTAAACAAAACTCTAGGTACTGTTTTTTTTCTGTTTCAAGAACATATCCTCACTTAAACCTTAACTGATTATGCTAGGCTGTGACATAGTTTAATTTCAGCATGTTACTGTGAACTCTTTCAAAGTGGCCGTTCAAAGTTACAGCAGCACTGAAAAAAGTGATTTATGACTGTTTTTCACAGTTAAGAACGTTGCAGCATCCCTGTAGTCACATCATCAAAATTCAGATACTTGGCAACTGGTTCATACTTATGACTGTTGCTGTGTCCCAGGATCATGTGATCCCCTTTTGCGACCTTCAGATAAACAAATTCAATGGGGAAGCCAGATTCACTTAACAACCATGTTCCTAACTTAACAACTGCAGTGATTCACTTAACAACTGTGACAAGAAATGTTGTAAAATGGAGCAAAATTCACTTAACAAATGTCTTGCTTAGCAACAGAAATTTTGGGCTCAATTATGGTTGTAAGTCAAGGACTACCTATACAAACCAGTACGAAGCACAATATAACAAATATATAAAAACCATCAAAACTGTGAGCAATAGCAAACAATAAAAGTTCTGCAGCACTCTACATCCCAACCTCTCATCTTTTGCCCAGTACTATCCACAAAGCTACTGGGATTTTTTTTCTACAGTTCTTCCACTAGAAGTCCTTCCCATCATCTATTTCCAGGGGATGAATCTGAGGAACTCTGTATAAAAATCTGCTGTACTATGAAAATAAAGATAATATCAAAAGAATATCAATATCAAGAAAGACATTTGATCCACATTGATTAGCATAGTTGATAATGATCAACAGCAGCTTTATTGGCTTCTATCTCCTTCTCAGTGGTACCTCCAAAGAGATTCTAAAAAATCCAAGTACGTTTACATCCAAATACGTGCTTTACTTCTTTACTTTTCCCATTGCATTTTATATTAATGCCCATACAAGGATAAAAGACCTTTCACTTTCTTTGAAAAAATCCTTACCTTGAACAGGTGTTACTACAGTTCCTTTGAAGTGTGGATTTATGTGTATGTTTTTTGGCTGCTGGGAGGCCACTGAAGGAGGAGTCATCAGTATCCTTGGGGTTTCTACTTGGATTGGCATATGAATTCCTTGAGAGGGAGGGGGTGGTGTATGATGCTGAGTGGGGACAGGGAGCAGACCTTGTGGCTGTTGTTGCTGCTGCTGTGGTTGTTGCTGCTGCTGCTGCCGCCGCTGCTGAAAAAGATTCCTAATGGGTTGCTGATGACGAAATATCCTTTCTGAATGTGTCTGAAATTAAAAACAGAAAATAATATTACTTGGAAAATAAATAAAATGTCCCCACAAGGAATACAGGAGTTTTATATGGGATTAAGCAGATTCATGGCTGCTGATAGTACCTACAAATTCAAACAGTTTTTCTTGGGGAATGGGCAAATGAAAGTGGAGACATCCTAACCTTGTTGAACATGGTTCATTCATGCAGACTGAATGCACAGAAGACTGTTTCTTCGGTACAACATAGCATTACTTTCTTACGCACATGAGTACAGCTAGTCCTCAATTTACAACCACAATTCCCCCTTTTACTTTCATTGTTGGAAGCCGGCTGGGAAAGTCACAAATGGTAATCATGTGACCCCAGGACCCTGCAACTGTCATAAATACATGCCAATTGCCAAGCACCTGAATTTTGATTACATGACCATGGGGATGCTTCAATAGTAGTTAAGTTTAAGGACCAGTCATAAGTCACTTTTTACAGTGTCATTGTAACTGTGAACAGTTTCTAAAGGAATGGTTGTAAGTCAAGGACTACCTGTATTACAATTCAGAATTCTAAACCTACATTTATCAACAAGATATCTTTGTTTTCATGATGGAGAACTGCAAAAAGTATCAAGAGTAGAACCATCACAAATCCTAAAACAGATCTTCAGATGATAAATCCCAGTTCTCCCAAGTTTAAGAGTCTTCAGAATAAGGCTCTGAATCAAGTATTCACATTTAAGCAGCTAAACCCAAGCAGGCCTTCCACTACTTTAATTCCCCAATCCAACCCATCAATACTACATTCAGAGTACCATAACAGCTGTCTGAGTTGGCAGTAAAGCAGGCCTGTGATCCTCAATTCTTCCCCTTTCATTGCTGTCTCTTCTTTGTTCTCCCAGCCGACACATTAATGACCCTCCTCGTCTTGCTCCTCTTCGGGAGCCATACCGCCCTTGTTTTAGCTGTCTTTCCCGCTCTTCAAATTCAAGTAATGCTGCTTTGGCTTCTGCAGAAAGTTCTATTAGATGAAACAAAAGATAATTCAGTATTTGCCAGAAGGGTTAAGTGTTAGGAACTAATAACAGTTTCACTACAGTAGCAACACTGGCATATGTGTAAAAATATGTTTGGGATAAACATATTTCCATCATTAAAATAAAATTAAAATAAAACATTTACAATAATTAACTTATTTTCTACTTTGTATTTCTAATATAAAGACCTGCAGATACAAATAGAATGACTATGGCAAAAGAAAGCAAAGGTAGTACCAGTAGTCACAGGTGCCTTGGGTACAATCCCAAAACAACTGAAGCGCCACTTGAACACCATCGGCATAGACCAGGGGTCTGCAACCTTAAACACTCAAAGAGCCATTTGGACCCGTTTCCCACAGGAAAAAACAAAAACAAAACACTGGGAGCCACAAAACCTGGGTGGGCGTGGCCAACTCATCACTCACTCCCACCCAGTCACATTACCCCCTAGCAATGCCTACCCAGCAGGTCATTAGGGCAGAGAACTGGTTGTTAAAAAACACCACACCAGGAACCACAAAACCCTTCTCTCTCTCTCTCTCCCCATCTCTCTATGTCTCTCTCCCCCTCTCCCTGTATCTCTCTCCCCGTCTCTCTGTATCTGTCTCTCTCTCCACCTCTCTTCCTCCCTATCTTCCCCCTCTCTGTATCTCTGTCTCCCCCTCTCCCTCTCTGTGTATCTCTCTCTCTCTCTCCCCCTCTCTGTATCTCTGTGTGTCTCTCTCTGTCTCTCTCCCCACCCTCTCTCTCCCCCAGGGGTGAAATCCTACTGGTTCAAACGAACCACTAGGGATTATGGGCATCAGTTCGCTAAACCAGTAGTAATTACCCCTCCTTGGCCCCACCCACACCCGGCCGGTCACCGCTCACCTCTTCCAGCCGCTCGATATTCCACAGAATTCAATGTTAAATGCAGCAGAGAGAATGCTAACTTTTCTCCCTCCATTCAGAATGGAGCTGCTGCAGCCTGTCCCATTAAGGTAGTCCCCAGGAGGGAGGGGGCCAGGAGCAGTGGTGGGTTTCAACAGGTGTTACCACCGGTTCTCTTTGCGCACTCCTCAGCCAGCCCGGACTTCCAAAAAGTTGCCAAGAAGAAAGAAAAGGAGCTTCTCACTCTCTCGGAAAGCCCAGTGAGCTCTCCTTGGGGCTCTTCGCTACTCCTTTTCTTTCTTTCTTTTTGGAAATCCGGGCTGTCTGAGGAACGAGCGTAAGCCACGGCGGAGGCTTCCCTCCTCCTCCTCCTCCCGCTCCTCCTCTCGCGACCCCCTGGCCTGCTGTGGCGGGGCCGGGAGGGTGCACATGAGAGGAGGAGGAGGAGGAGGAGAAGGAGGAAAGCCTCCGCCGTGGCTTGCGCTCGTTCCTCAGCCAGCCCGGACTTCCAAAAAGAAGAAAGAAAAGGAGTAGCGAAGAGCCCCAAGGAGAGCTCGCTGGCTTTCAGAGAGAGAGAGGGGGGGGCACAGAGACAGGGAGCGAGAGAGAGGGGGAGACCAGCTGACGGGTGAGCATCTTTGGCAAGGGCCCTCCGGCTTTCTCTGAGCCTGACCCCCGGGGTGGGCGTGCAAGGTTCGGTGGGGCCAGCCCCCTTTTCCCGCTGCCCTGAGCTTCTCAAAGCCACGGCTGGGAGCTGCGGGCCCCTTCCCCTTTCCGTTGTCCCCTCCTCCCGGATCCCATTCCCACCCTGCCAGAATACCTGTTGTGGCCCCGTCCTCTGAGCCTATCCCATTGGAGGAAGGAAGCTCTGAGCATGAGGAAGAGGAGCCAGCCAGATCTCCCAGCCCCCCCCCCTCTGGCACCGTCTCAGGTGCCAGCTGAAAGAGAGCAAAGTAGTGGGGAAACAGGTGTCTCAGATGAGAGTGAGGGAGAGACGTCATTCCTGGACGCACGTCAACGAAGGCGAGATAAGCGCTTGCAGCAGCTGAGGAGACGTACGAGGGAATAGACCTGAGTCACTGGACTTGAGTCACAGGACCAATGAGTCACTGGACCACACCCAGAGACTATATAAGACAGGGTGGTGGTTAATGATCCCTGTGACGAACAATAACTCAATCTGGTAGTCATTGGAGCTAAAAGAACGGATTTTGGCAAAGCTACGTATGTGATTTTCTTTCTGTGAACTATTAAAGCACTTGGCAGACGGTGTGCATATCGCTGCCAAGTTAGAGATAAGAACTGTGGTGTGTGCCAAGTGCTTCTTTAACCCTCGACTGGCTGTGTTTTTGTGGGTGTCTGTAGAGGGGGACAGATCAATACCTTTATTACTGATTTTTAAAGTAAGATTAAATAGTTTTACTTTAATCTTTCTTTCTCCTATAATAACTTGAAAAAATTCAGTAATTAATCCATGGATATAAGAAATACACAGGTAGTCCTCAATTTATGACCATAATTGAGCCCGGAATTATGGTTGGAAATCATTGCAGTCATAAGCTGAAGCATCATGTGACCAGACCAATTTTTTCAGCATTTTTGGTGGCAATCATTAAGCAAACAGCACAGTCGTTAAGTGAATGAATCCATTTTACCCAAAGGGTATTTTTTGCCGGAAACCAGAAGTAAACATCAAAAACTGGCAAAAACATCAAAACATCAAGTGACCATGGAACAAAACATCAAGTGACCATGGAACACCTCAAAGGGCTGTAAAATGAGCAGGTTGCCAAGCACACAAAATGAAATCACAAGACCGCAGTGTGTGTGTAGCCATAACAATTTAAAAATCAGGTCATAAGGTTTTGGGGGAGTCTGTTGTAACTTCAAATGGTCATTAAGCAATTGGTCTTAAGTTGAGGATGACCTGTATTTGGTAAGATGGGACTCATTTCAGAAGTATTCAATAAAACACAAGAAGCCACTGGAAGAAAGGGAATCTTGTTATCCTTTTTTGTTCTCTCACCTTTATGATTCATTGAACTGTTGTTCCTAAATAATCTATTTCAAGTTTACACCTGCTTTAAAATGCTTTTAGCCCAAAATATTTTCCTTTTAATTAAAAAAGCAGCATTTAAGACATACCTCTGATACATTCATAAGAAAAATGCTTAACATATTTTACCAACATATATCCAATATTTACTGCAGAATTCTTTCACACACAGCTAATGTAGTGAATCAGCAATTATTTCTCTAGTCCCACCAAGTGTCAAAATAATTTCACTACCCTTGGTAATAAAATGGTTTCAAATGCCATCTTTAATCAGCAAGGATGCTTTCCTCCAACAAAGACAACCTATCATAAAAGGTCACCAAAAAGTGACAGAAAGGAAATTACATTTGGAATTTCAACTAAAATATTAATTTCTATTTTAAGTGTTTTCTCAATTTTATTGAGAAATTATAACCACTCAATGGAATTCCAGTTCTATACCCATAATTCTTATTAAGAGCAATCAATGCTGAAAGTGACATTTATTATGCCATTTTTACATTTTTTACTAATAGACAATTATTGCAGATTGCTCAACAGCTCCAGCTTGAACTGCAAAAGTTGCTTAATACATACAAGTCAACATGCTATGGCTATTGCTATCTTGTCAATTAGGAGTTGATCTTTTGTTCCTCTGCTGTTTAGGCAGTTTCCTTTCTGCTCAGGTGGAAAGAGCTTGTTTTAAAACTAGATGCTGTTGGACTGCATCAGCTACCACACCAGTTAACAATTTGAAAGTTGTTGGTAAGCAGGTAATTTGCATGTAATTGCCTGGTGCTGCCCCTTTTGCTGGATTTTATTATCAGGTAGGTTCTGCCAGATGTTATTTATTTATTTATTTATTTTTGTGATTTATATGCCGCCATTCTCCCTGAGGACTCAGGGCGGCTTACATAAAACAGTCACCAATACAAATCACAATAAATATAATTAAAATAAGATTAAAATCCACAATAACAACCGTTAAAATTATAAAAACTATACAACCCCACGATCACAGAATTGTTGGAATAGCCATGTCTTCAGTCCGCGGCGAAAGGAGAGGAGGTCGGGGGCCATCCTGAGGTCGGTGGGCAAACTATTCCAGAGGGTCGGGGCTCTGACAGAGAAAGCCCTCCCCCTGGGGGCCCCCAGCCAACATTCTTTGGCTGACGGCACCCGGAGGAGGCCCGCTCTGTGGGCGCGCACCGGATGATGGGAGGAAGGCAAGAGGTGGTCCTGTAAGTACCCCGGGCCTATGCCATGTACAGCTTTATAGGTAAGCACCAGCACCTTGAAACGAACTCGGAGAACAACCGGTAGCCAGTGCAGCCCGTGCAGGAGAGGTGTAACACGGGAGTAACGAGGAGCTCCCGTAACTATCTGCGCGGCCGCATTCTGAACTAACTGGAGTCTCCAGATGCATCCCAAGGGCAGCCCCATGTAGAGGGCATTACAGTAATCCAACCGAGAAGTAACAAGGGCATGAGTGACCGTGGCGAGGGCATCTCGGTCTAGGAAAGGGTGCAACTGGCACACAAGACGCACTTGTGCGAAAGCCCCCCTGGTTACGGCCGTCAGATGGTCATTCAGGGATAGCCGAGAATCCAGGAGGACTCCCAAGTTGCGAACCCTGTCGGATGGGGTGAGAGTCTCCCCACCGATCGCTAGAGATGGTATCTCTAGATCCCAAGATGCCGGCACCCAGAGCCACTCAGTCTTGGAAGGGTTCAGTCTGAGCCTGTTCTTACCCATCCAAACCCGCACCACCTCCAGGCAGCGGGACATCACGGAAAGGGCATCCCCAGGGTGGCCCGGGGTGGAGATGTAAAGCTGGGTATCATCTGCATATTGGTGATACCTCACCCCAAAGCCACGAATGATCTCACCCAGCGGCTTCATATAGATGTTAAAGAGCAGGGGGGAGAGAACCGATCCCTGAGGCACCCCACAAGTGAGAGGCCTCCGGGAGGATCTCTGACCCCCCGCCGATACAAACTGCGAGCGGCTCGAGAGGTAGGAGAACCACTGCAACACAGTGCCTCCTATCCCCAACCCCCTGAGTCGCTGCAGTAAGATACCATGGTCGATGGTATCGAAAGCCGCTGAGAGGTCAAGAAGGACCAGGATGGAGGAACAGCCCCCATCACGGGCCCGCCAGAGATTATTCACTAGGGCGACCAATGCCGTTTCCATGCTATGACCGCGCCTGAAGCCAGATTGGTAAGGATCCAGGTAGTCCGTTTCCTCCAGGAAATGAGGGAATTGCTGTGCCACCACGGTCTCAACAACCTTTGCTAAAAAGCAAAGGTTGGAGACAGGACAGTAGTTGTTAAGTGAGTCTGGATCCAGGTTGGGCTTCTTAAGGAGGGGTCGTACCACCGCCTCTTTTAATAAGGCGGGGACAAAACCCTCCCTCAGCGAAGCATTAACAACCGCCTGGATCCAGTCTCCAGTCACCTCTGGCAGCAGAAACAAGCCAGGAGGGACATGGGTCCAAAATACACGTGGAGGCCCTCAGCCGACCCATAATCCTGTCCACTTCATCCAGTGATACAGGGTCAAACTCAACCCAGAAGACATCACCAAGACTAGCCCCAGTCTCCTCAGCGAATTCTGCCCAGTCGGAGTCCAACTCAGTCTGAATTCGAGCGATTTTATCTTGCAGAAATTGTGCAAAATCCTCAGCTCGACCCTGCAAGGGGTCATCCCTCCCTCCCTAGTTCAGGAGGGAGCGGGTTATCCCAAACAGAGCGGCTGGGCGGTTTTCTGCAGATGCAATAAGAGCAGTGAAATATTGACGTGTCGCTGCTTCCATCGCCACAAGGTAAGACCTAATGTAGGTTCTTAACTGTGTTCGGTCGAATTCGGTTCGGGAGGACCTCCAACTGCCCTCCAGGTGTCTTTTCCGACGCTTCATTTCCCTGAGCTCCATGGTAAACCATGGAGCCACCCAGGATCTGCGTCGGATCAGAGGCCGCATAGGCGCGATTCGATCCAGGCCCCCTACCGCAGCCTGTTCCCAGGCCGCCACTAGGGCCTCGGGGAAATTGTGGGTTAAGGAGGCGGATAATGACCCAAGCTCCATCAGGAACCTTTTGGGTTCCATCTGGCGCCTGGGGCGGAACCAACTCACCGGTTCCGCAACCCAGCGGCGGGGTAAGGCGGTAGGAAAGTCTAGCCTAAGGAGGGAATGATCGGTCAATGACAGGGGGTTAATGGATAAAGACCCCTCCCCCCGTTCATTTATCCACTGCCCAGAGAGAAAAATCAGGTCGAGTGTGTGTCCTCCTTTATGAGTTGGGGCCTGCACAATCTGAGTCAGGTCCATGGCCGCCATGGAGGCCATGAACTCCCGCACCAACTCAGATGTCTCCCCAGCCGAGGGCAGGTTGAAATCCCCGACCACCAAAAGGTTGGGGAGTTCCACCGCCAGTTCAGCCAAGACATCCAGTAGTGCAGGCAGGGCTGAGGCCACGCAGTTGGGTGATAGGTACGTAACCAACAGACCCGACTGAACTCCAGGATCCCACTTCAAAAGGAGCGATTCACACCCGCCTATCTGAGGGACAGTGACCTCCCTAGGGCTAAGACCTTCCTTAATCACTACCGCCCTTCCCCCGCCCCTCCCCTGGAGTGGAGGCTTATGGAGTACCTGAAAACCTGGGGGACATAAATCGGAGAGGGGAACACCTCCCTCCGTCCCAAGCCAGGTTTCGGTGATGCAAGCCAGGTCCGCCTCTTCCTCGTCAATTAAATCCCGGACGAGGAGGGCCTTGTTCACCACGGACCTGGCATTCAGGTACAACAGCCGGAGTCCAAGGGACCGCGCTCCATCCCCACCGGGGGAACAGGATGGGTGAAGGGGGCTGGAGAGCGAGACTGCCCAAACAAAGCAGTGGGGCTCCCCGAGCCTCCTCCCCCCAACACCCCTGCCCCTCCCAACCATCACAGGGATTGGAAGACCCTCTCTCCATCGAACCTCTGTATTCCCTCCCCCCACAAGCAACAGACGGGCCGGATTTCTGATTGTAGGGAGCCGCCCCCGGCTCATCTTTCACCACCCGTTTCCCCGATCCCCTTAAAATTTGATATAAAACCCTGGTTAAAAAACCCCTCAGACCATGCTTAGAGGCATGCCATCTCTCAGGGTCCCAAAACCTGTCCTTGAGATAGGCCTTAGATAGAACAGAAGGCCACGTCTGCGAGAGGGGGGCATCTCGCAGAGCAAGAAGGTCCGCTGATGTATAGGCCAGATTAAAACATATGAGGTAGGCAGAAATGACGCAGCACCCAGGATGGTAGATGGAAAAGAAGGGAGGGGCACATACAATATAGTCAGAAAGATGGAACACGGGACAAGAGAAACCATCGCTCTCTCACAGCGATGGGCGAGTCAAGAGTCTGTTCTGCAGAAAAGGCAAAAGTCTGCTATGAGTAAATTCACCGGCACCCACTGCAACCATCCTCTCACGATGGCTGGCGGCAAACCGCCAGCAGAGTCATAGTTCAGAGCCAGGGTAACGAAGCAGCAGTAATCTTCCGAGACTCGCAGTCTCCCAGTCTGAAAGGCCGCCATCTCCCACAAACATTCCAAGTCCAATGATGATAACAAATTGGAGGGGGAATATAGCAAGATCGACAATAAGGAGAGCACAAAGATCACAGGCAGCATAATAAACCATTCTTCAATTTCCCCTCCTTGTAGTATGTTGTTAAACTGCTTGGCAAACAAGTGGGCATAGATCAGTTAGATGTTTCAACCAAAAACCATGCAGTTCATCTTCACCTGGTACTGACCAATTCTTGATCTTCCTTGCTTTTTTCTCTACCATTTCTGCTGTTATTACTAGTTTTTTCATTTTAACTTTTTTTTATATCTACCTCTTTTAACCAAGCTGTGTCCTTGTTGTATTTCTTTAAGGTAAAGGCAGAGGTGGGTTTCAGCAGGTTCTGACCAGTTCTGGAGAACCTGTAGCAGACATTTTGAGTAGTTCGGAGAACCGGTAGTAAAAATTCTGACTGGCCCCACCCCCACCTATTCTCTGCCTCCCAAGTCCCAGCTGATCAGGAAGAAATGGGGATTTTGCAGTAGCCTTCCCCTGGATTGGGGTGGGAATGAAGATTTTACAGTATCCTTCCCCTGCCACGCCACGCCATGCCACGCCCACCAAGCCATGCCCACAGAACCGGTAGTAAAAAATTTTGAAACCCACCACTGGGTAAAGGTTCCCCTCGCACATATGTGCTAGCCGTTCCTGACTCTAGGGGGTGGTGCTCATCTCCGTTTCAAAGCTGATGAGCCAGTGCTGTCCGAAGATGTCTCCATCATCATGTGGCCAGCATGACTAAACACCAAAGGCGCACGGAGTGCTCTTATCTTCCCACCAAAGGTGGTCCCTATTTTTCTACTTGCATTTTTTACATGCTTTCAAACTGCTAGGTTGGCAGAAGCTGGGACGAGTAAAAGGAGCTCACCCCGTTACGCGGCACTAGGGATTCGAACCACTGAACTTCCAACTTTTCGATCGACAAGCTCAGCGTCTTAGCCACTGAGCCACCACGTCCCTTGTATTTCTTTGGGTTATCCTATATCTGTGCCCAGAACGCCAGGTCCGCAATGAATAAAGCCCCCCTCATATACGATCTTATTCAGGAGGTGGGTGCTGACCTGGCAGAGATTACGGAGACCTGGTTGGGCCGGGAGGGGGGATTCCCCTCATTGAAATGTGCCCACCAGGCTTCCGCGCATTCCGTCAGCCAAGGGCTCAGGGGAGGGGGGGGGGTGGCGGCTATTATAAAGGAAAGTCTCTGTCTGAGCGAGGTCACTGTTCCTCAGATAGCCGGATGTGAGTCCCTCCTTGTGAAGTGGGGCCGTGGGGTGCAGATGGGCCTGCTGACTGCGTACCTGGCTCCCTGCCACGTAGCGGCGACCCTGCCTGAGCTGCTCAACGTAATAGCTGGGGTGGCAGTGGATACCCCCAGACTTATGGTCATGGGGGACTTCAACCTGCCATCTGCTGGTGAAATGTCAGAGGCAGCCCGGGAGTTCATGGCTTCCATGACGGCCATGGACCTGACCCAGTTAGTTCAAGGCCCTACTCACACAGAGGGACACACTCTGGACTTGATTTTTGTCTCTGGTCAGTGGCTGAATGATCTAGAAATAGGGGATTTAATCATCAAGCCCTTGTCTTGGTCACTCCTCCATTCACTCCTTCGACTAGACTTTCGAGCCGCTGCCTTCTGCCGCAGGGAGATGGAACTGACTAGGTGGTTCCGTCCCAGGCGCCTGATGGATCCGGATAGGTTCCTGATGGAGCTCGGGCCATTCCCGGAGGCTCTGGCTCACGACTCGGCTGAAGAACTGGTGGCCGCCTGGGATAAGGCGGTGGCTGGAGCTTTGGACCGCGTTGTGCCTTTGCGACCTCTGACCCGGTGCCGATCTCAATTGGCTCCCTGCTTCTCTGAGGAGCTGAGGGAGATGAAACGCCGGAAAAGATGCCTGGAGAGCGATTGGCAGGCCAGCTGCTCCGAATCTGACCGAACACTGGTGAGGTCTCACATTAAGATCTACCTAGTGGCGATAAGAGCAGCAAAATCTAACTATTTTTCCACTCTTATTTGCGTCTGCAGAGAACCACCCAGCCACCCTGTTTAGGATGACCCGCTCACTACTTCATTTGGGAGCACAGGAAGACCCCTTGCAGGGTAGGGCTGAGGATTTTGTGCAATTCCTGCATGACAAATTCGCTCAGATTTGGGAAGGCTTGGACTCCGAGTGGGTAGCTTCAGATAGGGTGACAGAGGTAGGTCTTGAAAATGTTATCTGGGAGGAGTTTGACCTTGTGACTCCCGAGGACGTGGACAGGATTCTGGGTAGACTTAGCGCTGCCACGTTTATTGGACCCGTGTCCCTCCAGGTTGGTGCTGGCGTCCAGAGCGGTCACACGATGCTGGCTCCAGATGATTATTATTAACGCTTCTTCTTTTTTTAAAAAAATTAGATTTATATGCCGCCCTTCTCCGGAGACTCAGGGCGGCTTACAATGCGTTAAGCAATAGCCTTCATACTTTTGTATATTTATACAAAGTCAGCTTATTGCCCCCACAAACTGGGTCCTCAATTGACCTACCTTAAAAAGGATGGAAGGCTGAGTCAACCTTGAGCCTCGAACTCGCATAATTGCAGACAGCTGGGTGTTAATAACAGGCTATCTAGCCCATCAAGCTATCTGAGGCTCTTTGAATGAGGGTTGCTTCCCCTCCACCCGGAAAGAGGTGGTGGTGAGGCCCCTCCTCAAGAAGCCTTCCCTGGACCCGGCTTTATTAGCGAACTATCGTCCAGTCTCCAACCTCCACTTTGTGGCGAAGGTTGTTGAGAGTGTGGTGGCGTGACAACTTCCCCAGTACCTGGATGAAGATGTCTAACTAGATCCGTACCAGTCAGGCTTCAGACCGGGATACAGCACGGAAACGGCATTGGTCGCATTGGTTGATGATCTCTGTTGTGGCCCCGTCCTCTGAGCCTATCCCATTGGAGGAAGGAAGCTCTGAGCATGAGGAAGAGGAGCCAGCCAGATCTCCCAGCCCCCCCCCCTCTGGCACCGTCTCAGGTGCCAGCTGAAAGAGAGCAAAGTAGTGGGGAAACAGGTGTCTCAGATGAGAGTGAGGGAGAGACGTCATTCCTGGACGCACGTCAACGAAGGCGAGATAAGCGCTTGCAGCAGCTGAGGAGACGTGCGAGGGAATAGTCCTGAGTCACTGGACTTGAGTCACAGGACCAATGAGTCACTGGACCACACCCCAGAGACTATATAAGAGAGGGTGGTGGTCAATGATCCCTGTGACGAACAATAACTCAATCTGGTAGTCATTGGAGCTAAAAGAACGGATTTTGGCAAAGCTACGTATGTGATTTTCTTTCTGTGAACAATTAAAGCACTTGGCAGACGGTGTGCATATTGCTGCCAAGTTGGAGATAAGAACTGTGGTGTGTGCCAAGTGCTTCTTTAACCCTCGACTGGCTGTGTTTTTGTGGGTGTATGTAGAGGGGGACAGATCAATCTCTGGAGGGCTCGGGACAGGGGTTGTTCCTCAGTCCTGGTCCTATTAGATCTCTCAGCGGCTTTTGATACCATCGACCATGGTATCATGTTGCGCCGGTTGGAGGGGTTAGGAATGGGGGGCACCGTGTTGCGGTGGTTCTCCTCCTTCCTCTCTGACCGAACGCAGTCTGTGTTGGCAGGGGAACAGAGGTCGACCTCGAGGCACTTTGTTTGTGGGGTGCCACAAGGGTCAGTCCTCTCGCCTCTCCTGTTCAACATTTATGTGAAGCCGCTGGGTGAGATCATCCATGGTTTTGGGGTGAAGGTCCATGAGTGCACTGATGAATACCCAGCTGTACATCTGCACCCGACCACCCCAATGATGCCCTTGATGTGATGTCCTGATGCCTGGAGGCCGTGCGGATCTGAATGGGGAGAAACAAACTCAGACTCAACACCTCAAAGACCGAGTGGTTGTGGTTCCTGGTGTCCCCGTATAGCCCGCTGGTTCCATTGCTGACTATTGGGGGTGAGATCTTGACCCCCTCAGAGAGGGTTCGCAATTTGGGTGTCCTCCTGGATACACGGCTGTCTTTAGAAGATCACATGACGGCTGTGGCCAGGGGGGCTTTTTATCAGGTTCTCCTGATTTACCAGTTGCGTCCCTTTCTGGACTGGGACGCCTTGCGCATGGTCACCCATGCCCTTGTCACTTCCCGTCTGGACTACTGTAATGCTCTCTACATGGGGCTCCCCTTGAAGAGCACTCGGAGGCTCCAACTGGTCCAGAATGCGGCCGCGCGGGTGATTATGGGAGCGACACGGCACACCCATGTAACACCTCTCCTGCGTGAGCTGCACTGGCTCCTGGTGGTCTTTTGGGTGCGAGTCAAGGTGTTGGTTACCATCTTTAAAGTGTTCCATGGCTTAGGACCCGGATACTTACGAGATCACCTTCTGCCACTGATGGCCTCCCACCGGCCAATACACTCCCACAGAGAGGGACTCCTCAGGGTGCTGTCGGTCAAACAATGTCGACTGGCGACCCCCGGGGGAGAGCCTTCTCTGTGGGGCTCCTGCCCTCTGGAACGAATTGCCCCTGGAGATACGTATGATCCCCGACCTATGTACCTTTCGCCGTGCCCTTAAGACCTTACTGTTCCAACAGGCTGGGCTGGCTAAAAAATGAATTTTAAGGGGTGCTTTAGTTTTTGAGTTTTTAAATATAGGGCCAAATTATTTAATAGGTTTTAAACTGTTTTTTAAATTTTGTGATATATGTTGTTTTACTGTGGCTGTGCACCGCCCTGAGTCCCTCGGGAGAAAGGTGGTATAAAAATTTAAATAATAAATAAATAATAAAATAAATTATACTGTTTCTTCCTTGTCAGGTACTGACTGATTCACTGCAGTCTCTCCATTGGTGGATTGGTAGAAATATTTCTTTTAAAAAAAAAAGAACCTTTATAGTTAAAACAAAAGTTGGACATGGTGGAACCATGTTGGCGATATCGCCACCATACAAAATATACCATAAGTTTCTTATATCTTCAATATACATTACTACTTACTAATTCTATACACATACTTAACTTCTTTTACATGTTTACAGCTGCATACTATATTACATATATTGCATCGTTTCGATCTATACATCCATGTTCTTATCTGTTCCCACTTCCATTCCTTAAGTCTAACCATTGGTAAAATTTATTCCAGTATTCTCTCTCCTTTATTTTTCAGTTCTAACGTCAGTCTATCACATTCTGCACATTCAAGTACTTTCTTGATTATTTCCCATTCTTTCTGTATGTTTTCACTCTTCCATTGTTGGGCATAAACTATTCTTGCTGCTGTTATGATATGCAGAGTTAAATATGTTAACCCTTTACTTAAACCTTTTATAATTCCTAATAGAAATAGTTCTGGTTTGAGTTCCACTTTCTGTCCTGTCATTTCTTCTAACCACATTTGGATCCTTTCCCAATATTCTTTTGCTTTTGTACATGTCCACCATAAGTGGTAGTAGGTGTTTGATCACATTTCCAGCATTTAGGGATAAACTTTTGTACATTTTGGCTAGCCTAGCTGGTGGTAGATGCCACCTATAAAACATTTTATATAGGTTCTCTTTGTACAACATGGCCAAAGTTAGCTTCCCGTTTCTTTCCCACAATTTTTCCCACTTTTTCAATTCGATATTGTACCCAAAGTTCTTTGCCCATACCACCATTGTCTCTTTATCGTGCTCTTCCTCCATTTTGTATTCTAATAAAAGTTTATACATTGCTTTAATCATTTTCTCCTGTCCCCAGTAAAAGTTTATCTAGTATTAAGTTTCTGCTGATGCCCCACATTTTCATATCTTTCATATAACTTGACTGAATTTGTAAATATGACCACCATTCCAAATCTAACCCTTGTTCTTTTAGCTGCATTCTTGATTTTAATGTCCCCTGTTCATCTATGTTACAATTTTTCCCCAGTTGATAAAATTTGGATATACCACCGCTTCTAGAGTGGAGAGCCAGATCGGTATTTCCCTATAGTTCTGTTTTTTTATTTTGTTCCATATCCCCAATAATGCCTGTCATATGTGGTGTCTTTGGAAGTACTGATGTGCCTTATGTCTTTCATACCAGAGGAATGCATGCCATCTTGCTAGAATGTCATGACCTTCTAATGTTAATAATCTTTTGTTTCTTAGGGTTATCCATTCTTTGACCAAGGTGATCATTGCCGCTTGGTAATATAGTTCCCAATCGGGCAAACCAAACCCTCCTCTTTCTTTGTCCTCCTGAAGTAGTTTCAATTTAATTCTTGACTTTTTCCCCTGCCATATAAATTTCAACACAATTTTGTTCAAATTATCAAAATACTTTCTCTCTAATTTTATAGGTATATTTTGGAATAGGAAGAGTAATTTTGGCAGAACATTCATTTTAATAGTCGCTATTCTACCCATCAAGGAGAGTTGGATGTTTCCCCATCTCCCCAAGTCTGCTTTTATCTGCTTTAATAATTTAATATAATTGTCCTCCTTAATCGATGTGCATCTTGCCCTCAAATAAATCCCTAGATACTTCACTTTTTTTACTAATTGTATATTTATTCCCTTGGTCAAATCATCTTTCTGTTTATTTGACATATTTTTAGTAATCATTTTGGTTTTCTCCTTATTTACTTTTAGTTCGGCTATTTCTCCATATTACTCCAGTACCTCCATAAGCCTCAAACCCGATTGCAATGGTTCCTCTAGTATGAAGACTAAATCATCTGCAAAAGCTTGTAATTTATAACTTTCTCCTTTGATTTCCAATCCCTTAATCTGTGTATCTTTTCTTACTATTCTTGTTAGTACTTCCAAAGTCAGTATAAATAACAACAGGGATAATGGACACCCTTGTCTTGTGCCTTTCTGGTTTTTAAAATTTTTTGTCACCTCTCCATTCACTAGTGCCCTCGCCTCCTGTTTGGAATATATTGCCATAAACATGTTTACAAATTTATCACCAAAATCCATGTATCTTAGTTGTTGCAGCACAAAATTCCATTTGACATTATCAAAGGCTTTTTGGGCATCTAAGAACATCAATACCGCTTGCATCTCACTATGTATTTCGTAATATTCTAGCGCATCAAGTATTATTCTCATATTGTTCCTAATTTGTCTTTTTGGCAGAAAGCCATTTTGATCCACGTGTATAAACTCATTTAAAAACCTTTTCAGTCTTTCAGCTATTATTGACATAAATATTTTATAATCTGTATTCAACAATGAGATAGGCCTATAGTTTTTAATTAAAGTTAAATCAGTGTTTTCTTTCAGTATCAATGTAATATTTGCTTCTACCCATGATAGTGGAATCTTTGGTTCATTTAACACTGCATTGTATACCTCAAGTAACACTTGTCCAAACGTGTCTTGTAATTCTTTATACATTTTTGCTGGCAACCCATCCGGGCCTGGTGTTTTATTATTCTTTTGTTTTTTTTATTGCCTCTTTTAATTCTGGCATCTTTATTTCTTCATTTAGCATATTTTTTGTTTCTTCTGGAATTTTAGGCAGCGAGGCTTTCCTCAAACACTTTATTGCTTTATCTTCTGAATAACTATCTATATCATCATACAGTTTCTTATAATATTCCTGTACTATATTCTTTTTCTCCTCATTTTGATAGCACATCTCTCCTTCCTCATTTTGCAGTTTACTAATCCATCTTTTCTCCTTATGCTTCTTCAATTTATATGCTAACCACCTCCCTGGTTTATTTGCATTTTCAAAGAAGTGCTGGTTAGTTTTTTTTTTAAATATCTCTCACCAACTCCTCCTTCTCAAGTGTATTCAGTTTATGTTTAATTAAATCCATTTTTTTAGCTCCCTTTTTTGAGGCTCCCTCTGTAGCTCTGCTTTGGCTCTTCTATATTCTTCTTTTAGATGTTTCTGTTGCTGTTTCTTCTCTTTATTTTTATTCACCATATATGATATAGCAACTCCCCTCATATATGCCTTCGCAGTGTCCCATAGGTTTTGTAAGGATGTGTCCTCTTTCTTGTTTTCTTTAAAGAAAAAGTCCATTTGGTTTTCCATTGTCAGACTATTTTTTTTTCCTCTCTTAGAATTGACCTATTTAGACTTCTGGCTGCCACCGCAGGCGTTGTAGACAGTCTTTGCAGACCACCAGCCCCGCAATTTCGTGAAGCCGTTTTGACAGTGCAAAACGTCTGTCTGATGGCTTCAAAATCTCTCCTTCGGGAAAAGAAGGAGAGGAGAGCAATTGGGTGGGGGTAGAGCCGTCCAAAAAGCCGCTTGGAGCAATTCCAGGGGCTTGAAGGGTGAGCTCCCCAGTCAGCCCAACGAAGCTCCAGATCTGGGATGCTGTGACCACCTCTGCCATCAATAACAAGTTTAAAAGAAGCCAAGAGCAGACGGAGCGAAAGCAGGAGTGCAGGCAAGAAAGTATCTATGCTTAACTCTGAGTTACACTGTTTCTAACTAAAGTCAATTGAGAGGAAGTGAGTGCTTAATGGCGTCTTTGTTGTAATTACGAAAGTGAAAGTTACCAACGAAAGTGTTTGCTGAGACTCTTTGCGTTCTGAAACTAACTTGAATCAGCTGGAAATAGAGAACCAGGGGGAGGAAGGATCACTTTGCTTTAAAAAATCAAACAATTTAAACCTCTGAAATCTGTTTTGTGACTTTGTGTCTGCAAAGCGGGGGGGGGGGGGGAGGAAAAAAAAGATCCCCTTTAAAAAGAAAGGAATTAAGATGGCTTCCAAGCAAACTAAATCAGCAATTCCAAAAGTAGGAGGGGATTCTCCAGCAGTTTCTCTTGTGACACAGAAGGCTCAACTTCCGGTGGATTCACAAAACCAGGAGGCTTCTATTAGAGACCTCAAAGAATTTATAAAAGAAGCTATGAATAATCAAACAACAGTTATAGAAGGGAAACTTGAGAAATTTGAGGAAGAAATAAAGGAAGTTAAGGATGTTGTTGCAAAAAAGCATGATGACATAAGAGATGATATTCTACTGACAGTTTCAGGATTGTCTAAACATCTTATTTAGCTGGATGAGAGAGTGGAAGAAATCAATGAAGCCAATTTAAACTTGGAAGACAAAATGGGAGATATCATGACAAAAACAGAGAAGTTGGAAAATGAGGTGACCATGATGCAATATAGATCTGTGGAATTTGCTTTGAGAGTGAGAGGGCTGAAAGAGAATGATCAGGAAAATCTAAGAGATAGAGGTGCAGAAGCTATAGCAGCAGTGATTGGAGCAAGAAAAGAGGATATGGTGAACCAAATTGATAAAATCTACAGAGTTAATTCAGGGATTGCAAGACAAAGACAACTGCCAAGAGATGTGGTGATTTATTTCATTGACAGAAGAATTAGAAATGATATCTTACAAGCCTCCTACAATAACAAGGTTCAGGTGTCTGGACAAGAACTCCAGATTTTGAAAGAGATTCCTCCTAAAATGTTAAGAGACAGAAAGGACTTTGGTTTCTTGGTAGATGAATTGAGAAGGCAACAACTATTGTATACATGGGATGTTCCAATAGGCCTAATAGGGACTTATGGTGGAGAAAGATACCGTTTGAATACAGTTTGGAAAGCAAAAGATTTCTACTTTAATGTTTTAAAGGCTGGACATTCACCCTCATCGGGGGGGGGGGGGGGAGGAAAAAGAGATATTACAATACGAGAAAAATGGAAAACAGATACAAACTTACGCTGAAGTCGCAGCTGGAGGAAAAGTGCAAGATTTGTAATATTTTAGCTTCCAGTGGCGTCTCCGTCGTTGTCGGCAGTCTCTTCATGACCGCCGGCCTCCCGGCGCGTTAAGAGCCGCCGCACAGCAGGTAGGCGGCTCGAAAAACCCGCTCTTTATTTAAAAGAGCGGGGAGAGCTCCTGGGGGTGAGGTTGAGCCCCCTGAGTCGCCCCAGGAATTTTTTTCCTGTCCTGGGGAAGGCTCAGGGCGATGGCTCCCTATTCACCCCCAGAGTACGCTCCGCGCCGTGAGGGATCTCCGCTAATTAGCGGAGCTAGACGTCGCGAGCAACACCACGACTGAATTGACAACTTAAACGAGCTGAACAAGGAGTCTTCAGAAAACTAGAATGCAAGTATGGGGGGTTTTTTTATTGATTTTTTGGAGGAGGAGGGAAAGAAAAAGGAAGGAGAAGATGAATAGTGAAAGTGTTTTTAAGATGGCGACCGGCTCTGCTTAAAGAAAAATTGAGAGCGGAAAGTGAAAGCAGAGCTTAGTGAGAGATTTTAAAAGAAACATCTTGACTAGTGAAAAGAATTAAAGAAATAAAGGCTGATTTATATAGATTTTTCCTTTTTTTTTTATTGAAGTAAGAAGAATTTCTTTGGTCTTTTTGAAAAGTAAATAATAACAGAAGTATGACTCCTAAACCTAAAGGAAGGGGGGGCTCCCCCATGACTCAGTTGAAGGATAAAGCTGAAATGACTCATCTGCAGGGATCTGCAGATGTGGACTTAAAATATTTTATAACAAGGTCTTTAGTGAGTGTTGTTGACAAGATAAAAAGTTCACAGAAGAATCTTGAGGAGTTGGTTTCTGGGAAATATGGCCAATTAAGTCAAACTATTACCAAAGTAGTCTCGGATCTTTCAAGTGTGGTGGTTGAAATGGGGAAGAAAGTGACTGAGATCAGCAGTAAGTTTGACTCTCAGATGCAAGAAAGACAAGAAAAGTTTCTGGAAGCTGAGGCTAAAAATCAGAACCTAGAGAATGATGTCATTATGCTTCAAATAAAAGCTATGGAATCAGCAATTAGATTAAGAGGTATAAGAGAAAACAAGAGAGAAAACTTAAGAACAGTTTGTGCAAAGGCCTTTGCGGAATTATTAAAGCTAGAAGATGAGCTAATTCTTGGTTGTATAAAGTCTACAGAGTCAACTCACGTGTAGCTAAACAAAGGAATTTGCCTAGAGACGTTGTTTATCTTACTGATAGAAGATTGAAAGATGATATTTTACAAAAATCCTACTCTGCCAGAGTGCAGGTAGAAGGTATACAAATTAGTATTTTTAAAGAGTTACCACCGAAGGTTCTAAAAGACAGAAAAGATTTTGCTTTTTTGGTCAAGGAATTGAAGAGAAGTAATATCCCATTTAGATGGGATTTACCAGCTGGTATAATTTTTAGATACCATGGTGTGAGACATTGTTTGAATACTATTGAAAAAGCGGAATATTTTTACAAAAATATCTTTAAGGGAGTCCCGGAATATGTCAAGAATAAAAAACAAAAAAGAGAGTCTACAAAATGCAAACAGAAAGAAGAAATTCAAAGTGTGTTAAAAGAAAAAGGAGCACTAAGTGGTTGTTCGGAGGATTCTATTATGGATTTTTCAGATGAGAAAATTGAGCATCCCAGTGACCTTAGAGGGGGAGTATGGGACCTTGAACTGCTGGAGGAAGATTTAAAAAATAAAATTACAATTCGAGATGAACAGCAGCAGAGGCCCAGCGCTCCTCAAGAAATGGGGGGTGATGCTAATCAACAGGAATTAGAAGTTAATGAGGAAACTCGACTGGAAACCACAGATGACAAATTTAAGGAGTACCGTGAACTGTTTGACATTGTAACAGAAAGCATCGAAAGTTGGTCTCCAACCAGCACTCCCACCACTTTTTCACACCAATAGCACTCTCCACTGCGTGATACTTAGGTTATTAGTATAAATTGTTAGATATCAGTCTTATTCTATTTATATAAACCTAACTGTATTTAACTCGTTGGTCTAACACCATATATACTATTATCAGTACACATAAAGATAATACCGTTAAACTTAATATATACAATCCTAATAATACTTGTAATAGTTATAATAGTCACAGTGGTACATCAAAAATACTTCTGATATTGACAGCACTATTGATGATAACTTCTGGATTCCAATATCTTCTGGATAGTTATTAAAGTTCTGTTCAACAATTTTCTGACGTTGCCTTCTGCTCAGATCAAATGTTCAACACATGACTCTATGTATTCTTTTATTACTATATATGACTCCTATTTGTACGTCACTACAAATTTGTAAAGTTATTGCTTCACCAAAGTTCCTAAATCTACAATTCAACAGGCACAAATAATGTCACTTATAGCGATTTTCCTTCTTCATATTTTCCAACTTGCATGCAGTTACCTTCCTTGGCCAGTAGATGACTCCTTAGAACCCTAGAGCCTTGTCTCAATTATGACACAAAAGTGTTTTGTCAAGTGTCCTAAGAAGAGGAAGACAGCCATTTCCTCCCATAAGTTTGTTTGATCTTCTCCAGTTTTCACCCTATTCAGCTTTTCCAATAGCAGCCCACAAAGGTCTCCAGCTCCAAATCCTCCCTTTCTAGTTAACTTCCGCTGCCTCTCTCCTTTTATCTTCTATCTTTATGGGTCTTAAGATCTTAATAATAAAGCTCCACAATCTCCTTCGTCGTTTCTTCCATGGGGGGGGGGGGGACAACGACACTTCACCCCTCCTTCTATTAGGAGTCCCTTTTCACTTTAGCCAGCTAGGGATTTCAATCCACTTCCTCCTGTTCCACTCACCTTTTAGAAGCCGGAGCTCTTTTCCACCAAGACCAGTCCACCAACTTACCACTTTTCACACTGCTATCTTTGTCCAGCTGTCAGCTCTACGATTCAGCCATTGCAGGCCGTCTTCTTCCCTGTCCGCTCTCATCGAAAATTCCACCGCTGTCCAAACTCAGTCAATCTGCTACCTTTCTCACAAGTCTCCCCACCAGGGCAACTTTGGCTTCTGAGAAGCCCACAGGATGGCTAGAAATCAATTGTGCTTCACAGAGCACCTGTTTGCACAACTTTCCAAGCTGACCGCTGGCTATGCCTCTTCCACCAGTAGAAATGTTTCTGATTGGATTGAAATTGGAGGTTCTGCCTATCATATACAATTTGAGCTTTGTGTCTGTTGATTTTCTTGGCTACAACTGTTATTTGCCGCTTTATTATTTCCAGTGTTTCCTTGATCTTCCTTGTTTCTAAGTGGCATTTATTTAGTATTCTGTCAGGTCCCCAACGAGATGCTGCCATTCTAGAGGGGGAGGGAGCAGGTTGCTGGAGCTGGATAATTTGCATGCTTTCACTTTTGCTGTAATGTGTGGGATCTAGGGAGAGGGGGCAGGTCTGTGCAATGGATGGGCTTCCTCCCAGCCAGTTACCAAGGTTGCAGCATCCTGAGAGTGATCTGCTATTAAGCTGAAGCCTTGGAGTTCTCATAACACCTTTGCAGCATATTATTGGCTACTCGTGGATTGGGTAGGCATTTAAGAATAGCTTAATGCTTTGAGCTGGAACTTCAGATTCCTCCTGACATCTCTGCACTTTCTCTAAGTAAACGTTTCCTTTTGATCTACCACCGTTTCAAAAGTCATGCTTTCCTAAGAAGATAGATGAGGCAGGTCCTTATATTAGGCGGAATCGGCAAAGTGGTCAACCCAGAGAGGCACACAGAGAGTGTGGACCGTGCAAATGATGTCCACCCAAGGCAGCGACCAAGAGGAAATTGAGCGTTGGGGTGAAGCTTCTGCAAAAACTCATCAAGGAGTTGAGTCCGGGAGCTGCAAGCCTTGGAGACTCATCAAAGCCTAGGTGGCCCATCAGCGTCAGAAAGAGAGACGACTGGGAGGGGTGGACCAAGGGGTTCACCCTCACCCGAGGCAACCGCCAAAGTGGCTGGAAGGAAGAACAGGAGGAACTCGAGGACGACAATGAGGAAGGGGGATGAACTCAACCATGCTGACCTCATGAAGGAAGCCATGCACTTCATGATGGATCCATTCCAGAACCTGAAGGACGGGAGGCACTGGCATGGATGTTGGACGGCAGCAACCGCAGGAACCAGCCCAAGGAGGGGGATGGGAAGACCTCGTCCCTTGACACCACAGAGGCAGTGTCTGCCACTCCTGCGGGGGCTGCTGCAGCTACAGAGGCCCAGGCCAGAGATGCTAGGGGGCTTAATGCTCAAAGAGTGGGAGAGGCTGCAGGGCCCTGAAGGCGGAAGGCACCTCCCCTCAGTGTGAAACTCGATGGGGACCGCAAAAAACTGGGATTCTTCCTGGCCCATGTTCTGACCTACATGCAAGAATATAGCCATGAGATCTCCACTGAAAGGGCCAAAGTGACAGTCGCCACGCTGGCACTGGAAGGGGCTGGCACTTGATGGATGGTAACCCTCCACAACTCCAAGAAGTTAAGAAACTTTAAGAAACTCTAAGAAACTTTAATTGATTCATGAATGTGCTTCAATGGTGGTTTGAAGACCCCCTAGCCGATTGCAAAGCAAGAGACTATATAAAGACTGTTTGGCAAGGACGTAGACCCATGGCTGAGTACACAGAGGAATTCTGTGACCTGCCGTGGTGCCTGGACTAGCCGGAAGACATTCTTGTGAGCTGCTTCAAAGATGGGCTCAACAATTACCTATATACTGCCTGCATTGCGAGGGCCCCCTGGCCCGCCTCTATGACTGGTGCATGCTGGCTGAAGAGATGGAAATCGGCCATTTTATTAAAATTTTCTCTTAAGTTTTGTGCTTGCGTAAATTCAACATTTCTAACCCAAATCTTTTCCCACGTTTCTATCATCACTGGTTCCTGAAAATTTTGTGCCCATTTTATCATACAATCCTTGACCAATTCCGTTTCTGAATCTATTTCCAATAATGCATTATACAACCTTTTAATGTGCATTTGACTTTGATCTCTAATCCGTTTTACCAAATTTTCCTCATTTTGCATAACACCAATTTTTTGATCTTCCCTCCATCTAGCTTGAAGTTGACCATACTGAAACCAAGTATAAATTATCTCTTCTTCTTTCAGTACATTTAAAGATTTCAATTGCAATTTACCCCTTTCCATAAAAAGAAGCTCTTTCTTTTCCTCCGTTAAACCTCCATTAACTATTATTTGTGCTGTTTGTTCCTGATATATTGCTCTAATTGATTGTATAAAGTACTCTCCAAAATACATTTTTTCTATTAGCTTAAACAGGAATTGCCAGTTCAAATGATCAAATGCCTTTTCCGCATCCAAAAATATAAGTGCTGCAGAAACCTGGTTGTTTTTTTCCAGGTATTCCAGTAAATTTATAACTTGTCTCACATTATATTTCATTTGTCTCCCTTTTATAAACCCTGATTGATCATTAGGAACTGTTTGCTGCATAACTGGCATTAATCTGTTCACTAATATCTTGGCAAAAACTTTATAGTCAGTATTCAAGAGTGAGATTGGCCTAAAGTTTTCTGGTTTAATACAATTTTGATCTTCCTCCGGGATCAGTGAAACAAAAGCTGTTCTCCAAGAGGGTGGGACTTCTCCCCGTTTGTATTTTACAAAATAAAACTCTAAGCGGTTCTACCATTTCAGACTGTAAATTCTTATAATAAACAGCTGTTAATCCATCTGTTCCCGGAGCCTTACTTGTTTTTAATTGTTTAATTGCTGCAATAATCTCCTCAGAAGATATTGGCTGATTCAATCCTTCCCTCTGTTCTACTGTTAATTCAGGAATATTCCCTTCCTTTAGATATCTATCTATATCTATGCCTTGTATTGAATCACTGGCGTATAACCTTGTATAAAAATCTAAAAAAGCTTTTTTAATCATATTCTGTTGATAAACTTCCTTACCTCTAAATTCTATCTTACTAATTACTCGTGATTTCTGTTTTTTCCTCAACACATAAGCCAACCACCTACCTGGTTTATTAGCATTACAAAATGTATTGTGTTTAGCATATTGTAAACTAGTTGCCACTTGATCAGCCATTAACATATTAAATTGCTCTTGTAATATTTTTATTACTTCCTTTACTTTTTTGTCTCCTGGATTAGATATAAGTAGTTGTTCTTTCTTTTTTATTTCCTCCTCTATCTCTTTCCGCTTCTTTTGTTGTTTTAATCTATATTTATTATTCATGTGTATTAAAATTCCCCTCATATAAGCCTTGCTTGCATCCCATACCATTTCCATAGAAGTACCCTTATACATATTGATAGCAAAAAATTCTTTCATTTGTTTTTTAAGCTCATTCACATTTTCTTCATATCTAAATAAGTTTTCATTTAACCTCCAAGACCTCCTTTCTCCCCTCTCATGTTCCAATTCCACCCAAACCGGACTGTGATCAGTTAAAGTTCTTGGAAATATCTTCATCTTCTTTACCCTAGAAAGAAAATCATTTGTAGTTAATATAAAATCAATCCTAGAAAAAGATTGATGCCTATCAGAAAAAAAAGTAAAATCTCTTTCCTCAGCATTTCGTTCTCTCCAAATACCTCTCAATTCCATATCTTCCATCATATCAAAAAAGAATTTGGGTAATTTTGCATGTGTTGAAATCTTTGTTAAACTTTTTTTTATCTCTCAAAGTATCCATTACTCCATTCCAATCCCCCATTAGTATAAAAGATTTGTAACCCCATTGTATTATTTTAGTGTGTAAAAATTTATAAAAATTATCTTGTCGTTGATTAGGTGCATAAATTCCAATTAAAAGCATTTTCGCATTCTGAGTTAGTAATTCAATTGCAATATATCTTCCTTGAGAATCTGCCTCTATTAAATTAACTGGTAATCCTTTCTTTACATATATAACTAATCCATTTTTCTTCTCTGATGCTGATGCCACAAAGTGTGTACCTAATCTTGAATTTATCAAATATTTTAGATCCGAAAGTCTGATATGTGTTTCTTGAAGACAAATAACATGGTTGTTAAATTGTTTCAAATAATGAAATACTTTCTTTCTTTTTTGTGGTGAATTTAAGCCATTAACATTCCAGGATAGAAATTTATTTGCCATCTTTGGCCCCTCGAAGCTTCATGAGCATTCGCTGAATATCCTCCTCCATCTTACTCTTCAGCCTAGCCCCTCCCACTGCTTCTGTTTTTTTTTCTTGAGATAAGTCTTGAGTTTGTTGTACTTTCTGTTGTAGTTGTTCATAGGTTGATCATGTCAGGCGTTGTTCTTTTGGTTCCTCTATCTTCTTAGGTACATCAAGGGTTGGAGGCAGGCCCCCAAATTGCACCAGTTCTTCTTCCATAATAATTCCTCCAGTTGCCAATTCAGCATAGGTTTGTACCTGCTTTCCACCTTTCTCTTGTTGTAACATCTCCATTTTTTCTTTACCACCACCCCCAGGTGAGGGTGGGTATCCAGCCTTCAGAACATTGACATAAAAATCTTTTGCTTTCCAGACTGTATTTAAACGGTATCTTTCTCCACAATAAGTCACTATCAAACCAGTTGGAACATCCCATCTGTACTGCAGTTGCTGTTTTTCTCAATTCGTTTACCAGGAAACAAAAGTCCTTTCTACTTCTTAGCATTTTGGGAGGGATCTCTTTAAGAACCAGTAGTTCTTGTCCAGCCACCTGAACCTTGTTATTATAAGAAGCTTGTAGAATATCATTTCTAATCCTCCTGTCTGTAAAATAGATCACCACATCTCTTGGTAACTGCCTTTGTCTTGCTGCCCAGGAATTAACTCTATAGATTTTATCAATCCGAATTGCCACATCCTCCACTCTTTCTTTAATAATCTCTGCTACAGCTTCAGCACAGGTGTCCTTCAAGTTTTCCTGGCTATTTTCTTTCAGCCCTCTCAATCTCAAAGCAAATTCCATGGATATATATTGTAATAACCAATTCATCTTCCACCTTCTCTGTTTTAGTCATAATCTCTCCAACCTTATCTTCCAAATTCAGATTAGCTTCATTAATTTCTTCTACTCTCTCATCCAACTGAATGAGGTGTTTTGACAATCCTGAAACTGCCAATAAAATATCATCTCTTATTTCATTGTGCTTTTCTTCAACCACATCTTTAATTGCCTTTATATCCTCCTCAATTTTTTTGAGTTTCCCTTCCATAATTACTGTTTGATTGTTCATAGCTGCAGTTTGATTGTTCATGGCTTCTTTTATAAATTCTTTAAGGTCTCTAAAAGAAGCCTCCTGATTCTGTAAATCAACCGGAAGCTGAGCTTTCTGTGTCATTACTGACACTATTGGAGAGCCTCCTCCACTTTTAGGAATTCCGGGCTTCGCTTGCTTAGAAGCCATTCTTTAGAAAGAATCTTTTTTCCTTTTCACAGCCACAAAGTCTCTTAAACAACTTTCAAAGGTTTATAGATTATAATTTTTAAGTCAAAACAGTCAAAATAGTCCTTTCTCCACCAGCTTCTCAATTTCCAGCAGCTTTAAGCCACTGCCAGAGCGCAAAACTCTCAACAGGCACTTTTGTTTCTGACTTTCACCTTCACGCCCACAACAAAGGCGCCATTACTTCCAGCCTCCCACTCAGTTAGATTCAATTAGAAACAATGTAAGCCCGGAGTTAAGCACAAATACTTGCAACTGTTTGTTCTCCTGCTCCCGCTCTGTCTGCTCTTGTGCTCATTCAAACTGCCTTTTGTTAGCAGAGTTGGTCGCGACGTCTAGCTCTGTAAAAACAGAGTCGTCCCGGATCCGGAGCTTCAGTGAGCTGACCGGGGAGCCCTCACCTTCCAAGCCTCTGGAGTTATTCCAGAGAGCTTTCAGGGGGCTCTACCCTCCCTCACCGGCTCTTCTCTCCTTCTTCTCCCGATGGAGAGGTTTTCAAGCCGCCAGACAGCCGTTTTGCACTGTCAAGGTGGCTTTCACGAAATTACGGGGCTGGCGGTCCAGTAAGACCATCCACAACGTGGGCGGTGCCAACCGCAAGAATTATCATGTATGTATCCAAACCTGCAAGCTAAATGTTGGAGATGTGACTGTGATGATGCAACTTACTATCATATATGGTGGACTTGGAAGAAAATCAAAGCATTTTGGATAAAAATTTGGTGGGTGATGCAGAATATTTTGAAAAAAAGGTTGAAATTTACTCCGCAACTGTTTTTATTGGGTATAACTACGGATTGTACAGTATTAGAGACTAAATTGATTTTAAATTTAATATCAGCAGCTAGGCTGTTGGTAGCGCAATACTGGAAGAAGGATTTTTTGCCTACTATTGAAGAGTGGACACTGAAAGTAGCAAACTTAGTGGAAATGGCGAAAATCTCAGCGTACTTGAAGGACTATACACAAGAAAGATATATATTGGAATGGAGAAGATGGATTGACTATATTCAAAAAAGTATCATACAAGAAAATATCAAATAGCTTATGAATGAATGTTAAATTCTAGAAATATTATGTTATCTATAGTGGAGTTAAGATTTCAGGGGGGGAGTGGGAAGTTGAAGAATAGTTAGGTTAATTTAGTTGATTGTTAATTGAAATAACCTGTATTTTGCTCTGGGAAGTCTGGGGGGGAGGGGGGAGGGAAAGAGGGTGGGGGAATATTGGGGGGGGGGGGAATTTTCTTGTAAAACTTTTCAATAATAAAAAAAAGAGAGATGGAAATCGGCCAGACCCGAAACAAGTATCACTCAGCCAAGGTTTGGAAGAAGTCGTCCCCGGAGAAAAAGAGAGGGGCAACCAAAGTGCAAGCCCAGCTGGCGCGACCCACTGCCTGCTTTAAGTGTGGCAAAGAAAGTGGACCAGAACCAAAGGGGAAAGCCCACGAAGCCTCTGCCCCCCACGTGAGAGAAACGGCACTGAAAGGGGTGGATGTTGTAGAGTTCGCCCCCTCGCTCAAGATGGAGGAGGGAACTCCCAACCTCTCCAGACAATGACCCAGGATTAACTGATACCAACTCCAACGATGACCCCTTGGTAAGTGGCCCAATCGCACCTGTGATTATCCCCATAGAACTCCAACCCCCGAGGTCACAGCAGAAAGCAACCCTAAGCGCCCTTTTAGACTCGTGGTGCACCAGGTGCCTAGTGAGTCTGGCACTGGTGGAGAAGCTAAGCATCCGGCTAAGAAGATTAAAAGTCCCAATTGCATTCTGTCAGCTGGACAGTTCCGTCGCAGGGGGCATTCCTGCAACCTTTGCCAACATACCCATACAGATGCAGATGGGGACCCATTTTGAGACTTTAGTGGCATCAGGGATTTATAGAGGCATCGGGGATGGAAAGATCCCTCATTCTGGGGCTAGCTTGGTTGAAAAAGTGGAACCCATACGTGGACTTGCAGAGATTACTGCTGAAATTCAAGAAGGGCAGTTGGAACCCAAGAGGAAAGAAACTCATAGCAAGGCCCTCCCCACGCTGTGAACTCGGGGCAGTTATGCAAGGGAAAGTCCTTCCTGTCATCCCTAAAGAGTACAGAGACCTGAAGGATGTACAGTATATCACAGAAGTGAGTATACCCCCTCACATTTTGTAAATATTTAAATATATCTTTTCATGTGACAACACTGAAGAAATGACACTTGGCTACAATGTAAAGTAGCGAGTATACAGCTTGTATAACAGTGTAAATGTGCTGTCCCCTCAAAATAATGCAACACACAGCCATTAATGTCTAAACTGCTGGCAACAAAAGTGAGTACACTCCTAAGTGATAATGTTCAAACGGGGCCCAAAGTGTCAATATTTTGTGTGGCCACCATTATTTTCCAGCTGTCCAAGCCTCTCAAGTTGCATTTCATTCAGGGCTGACACCAGCACTGCCTTAACCCTCTTGGGCATAGAGTTCACCAGAGCTTCACAGGTTGCCACTGGAGTCCTCTTCCACTCCTCGACGACATCACGGAGCTGGTGGATGTTAGAGACCTTGTGCATCTCCACCTTTCATTTCAGGATGCCCCACAGATGCTCAATAGGGTTTAGGTCTGGAGACATGCTTGGCCAGTCCATCACCTTTACCCTCAGCTTCTTTAGCAAAGCAGTGGTTGCTCTGGAGGTGTGTTTGGGGTCGTTATGTTGGAATACTGCCCTGCGGCCCAGTCTTCGAAGGGAGGGGATCATGCTCTGCTTCAGTATGTCAGAGTACATGTTGCCATTCATGGTTCCCTTAATGAACTGTAGCTCCCCAGTGCTGGCAGCACTCATGCAGCCCCAGACCATGACATTCCCACCACCATGCTTGACTGTAGGCAAGACACACTTGTCTTTGTACTCCTCACCTGGTTGCCGCCACATACACTTGACACCATCTGAACCAAACAAGTTTACCTTGGTCTCATTGGACCACAGGACATGGTTCCAGAAACCCATGTTTTAAGGCTGCTTGTCTGCAGCAAACCGTTTGCGGGCTTTCTTGTGCATCATCTTTAGAAGATGCTTCCTTCTACATGCAGTGTGCAGCTTATAGTCTGAACAATGAAAGGATGACACCCCCCCATCTCTTCAACTTCTGCAGCAATGCTGGCAGCACTCTTATTTACTTACTTATTTATTTATTTATTTAATTCATATTTATATGCTGCCCTTCTCCCGAAGGACTCAGGGCGGCTAACAATAAAACAACAAAACAATAATTAATGCTAAAATAATCCAATTAAAATCCCCAACAGTTAAAACTAAAAACTCCCAGCAGATCAGGAGATTTGCTGAAAAAGCCATGTCTTCAGACCACCGTGGAAAGAGCGGAGGTCAGGGGCCGTCCTGAGCTCAGTGGGTAATTCATTCCAGAGCGTTGGTGTGGCCACAGAGAACACCCTCATCCTGGGTGCCACCGGCCAACATTGTCTGGCCGATGGCACCCGGAGGAGGGCAGCCCTATGTGAAGGCACTGGGCAGTGGGAGGTTGGTAGGAGGTAGTCCTGCAAGTACCCCGGGCCCATGCCATGTAGGTCTTTATAGGTAAGTACCAGCACCTTGAAGTGGATCCGAAGGACCACTGGCAACCAGTGCAGCTAGCGCAGGAGAGGTGTAACACAGGAGTAATGGGAAGCTCCTGTAACAACCCGCACGGCCGTATTGTGGACCAGTTGGAGCCTCCGGGTGCACCACAAGGGCAGCCCCATGTAGAGGGCATTGCAGTAATCCAGGCGAGAGATGACGAGAGCATGGGTGACTGTATGGAGGGCATCCCCATCTAGGAAAGGTCGCAACTGGCACACCAGGCGAACCTGTGCAAAAGCCCCCCTGGTCACGGCCATCAGATGGTCAACTAAGGATAGCCGCAAATCCAGGAGGACGCCAAGATTACGAGTCCTTTCCGAGGGAGTAAGCAGCTCCCCTCCCACCAAAAGCTATCTGGATGCTAGATCAAGGGATGCCGGCATCCACAGCCACTCCGTCTTGGAGGGGTTGAGTCTGAGCCTGTTCCTGCCCATCAAGGCCCGCACCACCTCCAGGCACTTAGACATCACGGAAAGAGCATCCCTGGGTTGGTCTGGGGTAGAGATGTAAAGTTGGGTATCATCAGTGTACTACGAAAATGATCTACGAATGATCTCACCCAGTGGCTTCATATAGATGTTAAAGAGCAAGGGGGAGAGAACCGACCCCTGAGGTACCCCGCAAGTGAGAGGTCTCGGGGAGGATCTCTGTCCCCCTGCCCAAACAAACTGCGTACGACCCGAGAGGTAGGAGGAGAACCACTGTAAAACAGTGCCCCCCAACCCCCCCCCCCCCCCGAGGCGTCGCAGTAGGATACCATGGTCAATGGTATCAAAAGCCGCAGAGAGGTCAAGTAGGACCAGGATAAAGGAATAACCCCTATCCTGGGCCCACCAGAGATCATTTACCAGAGCAACTAATGCCGTTTCCATGCTGTGTCCACGCCTGAAGCCCGATTGGTACAGGTCAAGGTAATCCGTTTCCTCCAGGAACTGCGGAAGTTGGTGTGCCACAATGGACCCAACAACCTTTGCTATAAAGCGAAGGTTGGAGAAGGGACGAAAGTTGTTCAGGGAGACCAGATCCAGAGCAGGCTTCTTGAGAAGAGGTAGAACCACCGCCTCCTTAAGAGTGGCGGGGAAGACCCCATCCCTTAACGAAGTGTTAACAATCACCTGGACCCAGTCTCCGGTCACCTCTCTGGTTGCCGTAACAAGCCAGGAGGGACACAGGTCCAACAAACACGTTGAGGCCCCCAATCTTCCAACAATCCTGTCCACTTCCTCTATGGATACAGGGTCAAAGTCAACCCAGATGTTGCCTTCAAGACTTGCTCCCATCTCCTTGCCAGACCCTGCCCAGTCAGAGTCCAAGCCCGACCGGATCTGAGCGATTTTGTCTTGCAGAAATTGAGCAAAGTCCTCAGCACTGCCCTGTAAGGGGTCCTCCCTCGCTCCCTGATTGAGAAGAGAGCGGGTCACTCGGAACAAGGCTGCTGGGCGGTTTTCTGCAGACGCAATGAGAGCAGTGAAATAATCACGTTTCGCCGCTTCCATTGCCACAAGATAAGACCTAATATAGGTTCTTAATTGTGTTCGATCAGATTCAGAATGGGAAGATCTCCAACAGCCCACTAGGCGTCTCTTCTGATGCTTCATCTCCCTAAACTCCACGGAGAACCATGGAGCTACCCGGGATCCCTGTTGGGGGAGAGGCCGGAAAGGGGCGATTTGATCCAGTGCCCCGGCAGCAGCCCGTTCCCAGGCATCCACCAGGGCCTCTGGCGAACTGCAGGATATGGATGTGGGAAATGTCCCAAGCTCCGTCAGGAACCTAACAGGGTCCATCAGGTGCCTGGGACGGAAACGATGAGTCGGTTCTGCCTCCCAGCGGTGAGGGTTGGCAGATGGAAAGTCTAGCTTAAGGAGGGAATGGTCGGTCCATGACAGGGGTAGCACAGAAAGTTCACCCCTACCCCAAGCATTAATCCACTGCCCAGAGATAAACATCAGGTCAGGTGTGTGTCCACCATTGTGAGTTGGACCCTGTACAACTTGAGTCAGGTCCATGGTTGTCATGGAGGCCATGAACTCCCGAACATGTCTATTTCCCAAAGCCAATCTCTGGATATGACGCTGAGCACAGGCATTCAATTTCTTCGGTCGACCATGGCGAGGCCTGTTCTGAGTGAAACCTGTCCTGTTAAACCACTGTATGATCTTGGCCACCATGCTGAAGTTCAGTTTCAGGGTCTTGGCAATCTTCTTATAGCCTAGGCCATCTTTATGTAGAGCAACAATTCATTTTTTCAGATCCTCAGAGAATTCATTGCCATGAGGTGCCATGTTGAACTTCCAGTGACCAGTATGAGAGTGAGAGCAATAACACCAAATTTATACACCTGCTTCCCCTTCACACCTGAGACCTTGTACGACTAACAAGTCACATGACACCAGGGAGGGAAAATAGCTACTTGGGCCCCATTTGGACATTATCACTTAGGAGTGTACTCACTTTTGTTGCCAGCAGTTTAGACATTAATGGCTGTGTGTTGCATTATTTTGAGGGAACAGCACATTTACACTGTTATACAAGCTGTATACTCACTACTTTACCTTGTAGCCAAGTGTCATTTCTTCAGTGTTGTCACATGAAAAGATGTATTTAAATATTTACAAAATGTGAGGGGGTGTACTCACTTCTGTGATATACTGTATTTAGTGAGAAGGGGTCGGATGAAGTTCCTCCTCATTGACCCACAGACTGCACTATTGAAATTGTACCTAGGGCTAAGCTACCGAAGCCGAAACTATATTTGACGACCCCTAGGGAATTAGAGAAACTGCACTCTTTCATTGATAAGAACCCAGCCTGCGGGTTCATCCAACCAACACAACCCTGAGTAGCGGCCCCGGTCCTGTTCAGAGAAAAAAAAGATGGGTCTCTTCATCTCTGAATGGATTATCGTGGGCTAAACATGGTCTGTGTGGAGAATGTGTACCCCCTGCCCCTGATGAAGGGCATGTTAGCTCACCAGGCAAAGGGGAGGTTCTTTACTAAACTGGACTTGCGAGAGTTGTATTACTGTGTCAGAAACAAGGAAGGGGACAAGTGGAAGATCACATTTAACTGCCCGCTTGGCTGCTTCTAATTTAGGGTACTTCCCTTTGGACTACAGAGGGCACCTGAAGTTTTCATGCAATTAATAAACAAGGTGCTACATGAATATTTGTACAAAGGGGTGCTGATTTACTTGGATGACATTTTAATCTACACCGAAAGAAAGGAAGAGCATGTGAAGTTGGTTAGAGTGGTCCTCAAAAAACTGCACACTGCTAAACTTTATGACAAGCTTTCTAAGTGCGAATTCCATCAAGTTAAAATAGACTACTTGGGCTACCGAATCTCCCATGAAGGGATTGAAATGGACACAGAAAAAGTCAGAGCGGTGCTAAAGTGGGCTCCGCCCCACACGAGGAAGCAACAGCAAAGCTTCCTACAATTTGCAAACTTTTACTGGCAATTCATCCCCTCATTCTCTCAAGATAGGCCCCTGCATTAATCTGTTAAAAACTAAAGGGGGAGACGGAGCAGGGACTTAGTTCTTCGCATCATCCGCAGACAAAAGGAGGCTGTGAACGAGCAAACTCTGTGCTAGAACAATACCTGAGATGCTTTATTAATTAGCAACAGGACAACTGCACTGATCTTTTACCATTTGCAGAAGCAGCCTACAATAATTTGGTACATAGCAGTACTGGTTTCACAACTTTCAGAGCTGCAACAGGGCAGGACTTCACCCCATGCCTGAATTGCCCACAAAGGACCCTGAAATTCCCTCCGTCAAGATTGAACCGCTTTGCTTCTTTCAAACCTAATGCTTTTCAACTTGCCAATGAACTGGGGGGAGGGAAATGGAATGTGGAAAATGTATGCAGAGATTGTGAAAGCATTGTTGTGGTCTAGGCTTCCTGAGTCATTAAAACATTAAAACACACAAGTAATCCCAAAAACCTCTTTTATTGAAAGAGGTTTTTCTGTGAATTATATTCACAGCTGAGTCCCAATTACTTGCAAGAAGTCCTTCAGGAGAAGTCCTTCGGGATAATCGCCAACCTTTATCTCCCTTGACATGCTGCCTAAGACCTAATTGGCAAAGCCACACAGAGTCCAGAATCAAACAGAGATGCTGACTGGGAACAGAATTAACGTTGCTTTCCTGCAAAGGGCCCATGTGCCTTTGCTCCTCTTTTAAGCCTTATGGGAGGGGCCAATCATCTCCAGGCCTTACTCCTGAGTCATCCCTTTTGTTTTAACTGTTCTTGCCTTCTGGCAGCTCTACGCATGCATGCACTAGGAACAGGCTCCTCCTGTTCCTCTGCCTCTCTGATGTCCAACTCTGGAGGCTCTGGAGTCCGCACGTAACTCCCAGATGGCCCTGGCCCATGGTCCTCCCCAGCCTCCTCACTGTCCGACTCCACTGCCAGCTTTGCAGGCGGACTACAAGCATGGAGCCAGCAAGGTCACCATTGCAGGTGCTTGAGAAAGAGATGGACTGTTCTCATAACAAAAAACCTCCTCATAATTGGACAATGTGATCAACCGGGGTAGGGAGGAGAAAGTATTAACATGGAAGACAGCCTAGGCAGGACATCACCCCCCCCCCCCCCGCCCTCGAATGAGAGATGAGGAAGAAGTCCAACAGCACCATGAGCAGGCTCACAGAGCCCCGCAATGGGAGGAGGGGGCACCGAGGGCGGAACCACCCCGGTTCAGAGGGAAGTTCGATGGCGATCCAGACCAGCTAGCGCAATTCCTTGACACAGCTGAGATCTACATCGAGCGCTATGGACACGTCTACCCATTCCCAAGAGCCCTAGTCAGTGCCATTTCAGAAGGGCTGGAGGGAGAAGCAAGGAGCTGGTCAGCAGCCCTCTACAAGAACAGTGCCCCCCAACTGCAAGACGCAGATGGTTTCTTGCAACTACTACGAGCCCGGTTCGAGGAGGCAGGGGAGGACCCCTATGTGGAAGACGAGCTCAGAAACCTAATGCAGAAAGGGAAGCCCATCAAAGAGCACATTCGTGAATTCAGAAGAGTCGTTGGCACCTTACCTCCCCTACCAGAGTGACTACTGGTATATTTCTTCAGAACAAGCCTAGATAAGCAAATCGCCCAAGTGACCGCTTATTGGGACATCCCGAACCGACTCTCCGAATGGTTCCGGGTAGCGATGCAAATCGAGAGGGGGCTGCGCGGCAACGACATGCTAAAGCAACCAGATGTCAAGGAGAGAGACCAATCGGACCCGGGACCACACAGTAGATAAGGAACCACAGCACTACGGCCTACCCAGAGGCCCTTCGTTCCACGGAGCCCGCTGAGGTGCTACAGATGTGGGGGAACGGGCCACCTGGCAGCAGCATGTCAGGAGTCTGAGTCTCAAATACGTGGTGGAGAGGTAGACCTTATCTCCTACTCGGAATGGTCTTTGGGGGGCTCGGTGCTTATCTGCTTGTTTCTTATAAGACTGTGCCGCCTTGTCTAATGCTGTCTGGCTTGCTGCCAGTCCCACAGCACAAGCATTTTCGCAGGAAACCAGAGCTGGTTTCATTTCTTCAGTACCAAAATGGTGTATCCGATAAAGTTTTACATTTGGGAATCCAATTCTGCTAACAGTGTTTCCTTGTTTTGGGTTCACTAATTGGACAGTTGACATTAAACCAGCTCTCCTAACTCAACTCAGCCTACTCAGATAACCCTGCAAGAGCTGTGACCTAACAATGTCCAAAACAGAGCGAAAAGCTGATGCCACAGCAAAGCCTGGATAGCTCCCTCCTTGGGAGGCACCAGCAGTCGCCCAAGCAGATGCTGGGGTGCAGACAGTGGTAACCCTATCCAAAGTGAGAGCAGAGAAGACAGAGCACCGGTGCATGAAGAGGGGATTGTGGCTTTATCCATCTACCCTGACCCGAAGGCACGATGGCCAAGCACAGTGGGGAAGGCAGCCAACTTGGAGTTCCCCTTCGTTCCACCTGAAGTTGCTGTGACTCGAGGGAGTACATGAAAAGCCTGGAGGACTGCAGACTGGAAATTCTTGACAGCATGCCATAGCCCATCTGTGCAGCAACTGCATGAGAGATTTGTTGTTAGTGAATCTGTCAATCCCGGGAGAGGGGCTTGGGACGGGCCAAGCATTGGCAGCCCCCTCCCCTTCTCCACCCCAAAGAGTACGACTGGGGAGTATTGTCCAAGGAGCTGGGGCTACCTACCCTGTCTTGAAGAGAGGGACCCCTTGGGCGGCCGAGAGGAACGGGCAAGTTCCTCGGAGGCTGGAGGCAACCCTCTAAGTCAGCGGCGGGGGACGGCAGCCATGGCGGCTACCTCGAGACTGCGACAAATCAGGACAAGCAAAGTGCAGGAGGAAGGAAGGAAGGAAGGACGATGTGCTTCTGAGCTGGGTGAGTGACACCAGCCCAGCTTCTCCACTTCTGTTCCTGCGCCAAGCTTTTTGTTGCTGCGCCAGTTAGTTAAAAGTTTATTAGTCATTGTATTTTCTTCTTTCTTTGTAAAGCCATTAAACGACAGAATAGGAATCTCCAAAGTTCAAAATACCATAGTTTTTTTCAAAGTAATCCACAATATGTAACAAGACAAATAGGTTCTTTTCAGGAAGAAAAAAAACAAGTTTCCGCAATTAACACTTTCACTTAGTCACAGCTTCAATCGCCATTTTGAAACATTTATGTAACAATCTGTTTGATCTCTTTGGCTTTTAGAGATGGCAAATCCTTAATTATCGCTTTTCTCTTTTCAAGTTCATTTTGATTTTACCAAGAAAGTTCAAATATCCAGCTCTATTTAGTTAATAAGCAGTTCACTCCAATCAATCAGTGGTGAAATAAAGTTCTTAAAAGGGTTTTAAAATTCTTTCCTTATTTTATTTAATTCCTTATTTTATAAAATCTTCAAGCCCCTCAGATCTTCAGCTGCTAGGTAAGGCTGGAGGTCTTATTTGTAAATATCCTCATATGCAGAGTTTTAAGCGTGGAAGTATGCTGGAAATCAGCCAAAACAATGGAAAATGCTGGTAATCAGCCATATAATAGGGGGGGTTATGGAGAAGAATATGCTGAAAACTCAGCCAAAATATGTTATGCTGGAAATCAGCAAGATAATAGGTGGAGTGATGGAGGAGAATGAGGATAATATACTGAAGAATAATTATTAATAAGGGGTGAAAAAGAAAATGTTGGGTGATAATTAAAATGAAATGGTAAATTTTGAGATGTCTGTGTAAAAGTTTAAGAACATAATAGGATGAATTGAGTTTAGAAAATGAGAAAAATAGAAAGAAATTTTGATTAATAAATTGAAATAAAAATTGAGTTGTATACATTTGGAAATTAAGATTTGTGGCGATAAAATTGCAAGGTAAATATATAGATTAATAGATTAGATTGTTTTTGTGTTTAATGTTGATGTTAAAAGGAGCAAGGGGAAAAAATTTAGATAGAGTGGTATTGAATTTTGATTTATAATTGAATTTACAATTGAATATAAAAATAAGCTCTGCATTAGTAGGAGATTAAGATGTATGATGAGATAATAGATTTATTAAGATGTTGGAATTTATGTTAAAATTGTTAGTTCTTATTTGTTAAATTAGTATACCCATTTGTGACTGGACCAAGACTTCGTTCTTAAAAAAAAGTTCTTTTTTATGTTTATGTTGGAAAAAAATAAAAAAACATTACAAAAGAATTACAGAAGAATTTCTGTGACATTTAGAGGACTTTAATTAAGTTTGGAAATGAAAGATTGAAAAAGAAGAGAAAATTTTCTGATGAACTTGGAGATTCTATAACCATCTAGGTATTGTTTGGGAAAACCTTAATATTTATTCAGGTTTGGGGCCCTTATGAATTACAAACTTTAAGACTGCCAAAAGAACTATAGTAACAGTGGGGCAAATTCAGTGTGATTATAAATCTTAACATCAAAGGAAAAAGAAGATTGAGGAAACACACACACTGAAGGCTTTTGAATAATCTAAAAAATTGATAGAAACATTAACTTTTACTAATTATTAATGATTAAGTAGTAATTGTTTCATCTAAGCTATTCATACATACTTGACAGATTATATATATTCTATATATGTTACTGAGCGGTCGGTTGATTGTCATTGCTACAATAACAAGGTGTTGAAGGAGATATATCAAGGGGTGTGAGGGAAAAAACCCTAGAGGAAAGGGGAAAAATTAATTAAAATCACTACATCTGTCATTTTGTAGAAATACCTTGTGACTATTAGAGATGACAAGTACATCAAATATCCCAAAAATAGGAAAGAAAGCCTCAGCGACGCCCACATCTGCAACATCATCTCCATCTATCCAGCGATCAATAGAAAGCATGTTAGGCATGGAGAAGTCACGCTCTTTGCAGAATATGCAGGCGATGCTGCTTGTGATACAAGAAATCATGACAAAGTCCCAGGAAACCATATCTAGAAACCATGAGGAGATTAAAAGTGAAACGGGGGAGATGAAAGGGGACATTTGAAAGATGGATGATAAAATTGGGAGTATCCAACAAACAATAAGCAGAGAATACAGAATGTAAAAATAAGGGCTGAACAAACAGAAAAAAAGATGGAAAAAATGGAACAAAAATTAACCTCTGCTAACAGAGACGTAGAAGAGACAATATTTTTTCTGGAAATGGAAAAGGCGGCTTTCTACCTGAGATTTCAGAATAATGTTGAAGATAAAGAGGAAGACTTGACTACAGTGATGACAGACCTGCTGGCGGATGTACTACAGAAAAACAAGCATGATATACAAGGAGACATAGATGAAATTTTCAGAATTCACACTAATTCTGCAAGAAGGCACAAATTACCAAACGAAGTGAACGTAAGGTTCACTAAAAAGACAGTGAGAGATGAAGTATATAAAAGAACGAGAGATGAACCCATGATGTACAAAGTGAGAGAAATCCAAATCTTAAAACAGATACCCAGGAGAGAGAGAGAACAGAGGAGACAATATCAATTTTTAACCACAAAACTGATTAAGTACAATGTGATGTTCAGATGGTTGATAGATTAGATTAGATTAATTATATTTATATACCGCCCCTCTCCCGAAGGACTCGGGGCGGTGAACAGTCAACAATTAAAATACAGAAAATACAAAATTTAAAACAGTATTAAAATCCAATTAAATTAATTTGGCCCAAAGTTAAAACCCCTATATTAAAACCCATAATTAGCTATTTAAGAAAAAACAGTTAAAAGAGTAGGTCAGCCTGGCTTGATGAAACAAAAACGTCTTTAGGGCAGTTCGGAAAGCACACAGATCAGGGATCCGCCATATCTCCGGGGGCAACTCGTTCCAGAGGGTAGGTGCCCCCACAGAGAAAGCTCTCCCCCCTGGGGGCCGCCAGCCGACATTGTTTGGCCAACGGCACCCTAAAGAGGCCCTCTCTGTGGGAGCGTACTGGTCGGTGGGAGGCTACCAGTGCAAAAGGCGGTCTTGTAAGTACCTGGGTCCTAAGCCATGGAGCGCTCTAAAGGTGGTAACCAATACCTTGAAGCGCACCCAGAAGACCACTGGGAGCCAGTGCAGCTCGCGCAGGAGAGGTGTTACATGGGAGCGCCGAGTCGCCTCCATAACCACCTGCACGGCCACATTCTGGACCAGTTGGAGACTCCGGGTGCTCAAGGGGAGCCCCATGTAGAGAGCATTGCAGTAGTCCAGGCGGGACGTGACGAGGGCGTGAGCGACCGTGCGCAAGGCATCCTGATCCAGAAAGGGCTGCAACTGGCGGATCAGGCAAACCTGATAGAAAGCCCCCCTGGCCACAGCCGTTATATGTTCTTCCAAAGACAGTCGTGTATCCAGGAGGACGCCCACATTGCGAGCCCTCTCTGAGGGGACCAACGACTCCCCCAAAAGTCAGCAATGGTACCAGCTGACTATATCGGGATGCCGGAAGCCACAGCCACTCGGTCTTGGATGAGTTGAGCCTGAGCCTGTTTCTCCCCATCCAGATCTGTACGGCCTCCAGGCACCGGGACATCACATCAAGGGCATCGTTGGGGTGGTCCGGGGTGGAGATGTACAGCTGAGTACCATCAGCGTACAGATGACACTTCACCCTGAAACCACGGATGATCTCACCCAGTGGCTTCACATAAATGTTGAACAAGAGGGGCGAGGGAACCGACCCTTGAGGCATCCCACACACAAGGCGCCTCGAGGTCGATCTCTGCCCCCCCGTCAACACGAACTGTGACTGGTCAGAGAGGAAGGAGGAGAACCACCGTAGGATGGTGCCCCCTATCCCCAACCCCTCCAATCGGCGCAGCATTATACCATGGTCGATGGTATCAAAAGCTGCTGAGAGATCTAATAGGACCAGGACAGAGGAACAACCCCTGTCCCGAGCCCTCCAGAGATCATCCACCAACGTGACCAATGCCATTTAAGTGCTGTGCCCAGGCCTGAAACCCGACTGGAACGGATCTAGATACACTGTTTCCTCCAGGTATCTGGGAAACTGTTGCGCGACCACACTCTCAACAACCTTCACACAAAGCGAAGGTTGGAGACAGGACGATAATTAGCTAATATAGCCGGGTCCAGGGAAGGCTTCTTAAGGAGGAGCCTCACCACCACCTCCTTCAAGGCAGCGGGGAAGTTACCCTCGCTCAAAGAAGCATTGACAATCCCCTGGAGCCAGCCTCGTGTAACCTCCCGGGAGGCCAGTACCAACCAGGAGGGACACGGGTCCAGTAAACATGTGGCCGCGCTAAGTCTACCCAGAATCCTGTCCACGTCCTCAGGAGCCACAGGGTCAAATTCCTCCCAAATGATATTCTCAAGGCCCGCCTCCGTCACCCCGTCTGAAACTACCCAGTCAGAGTCCAGTCCTTCCCGAATCTGAGCGATTTTGTCATACAGATATTGTACAAAGTGCTCAGCTCTCCCCTGCAAGGGGTCTTCCCTTGCTCCCTGATGGAGAAGGAAACGGGTCACCCTAAACAGGGTGGCTGGGCAATTATCTGATGACGCGATAAGAGTGGAAAAATACTCAGATTTTGCCACTTTTATCGCTACTAGATAGGTCTTAATATAAGACCTCACCAGTGTCCGGTCGGATTCGGATCGGCTGGCCCTCCAGTCGCTTTCTAGGCGTCTTTTCCGGTGCTTCATTTCCCTAAGCTCCTCGGAAAACCAGGGAGCCACACGGGATCGGCACCGGGTCAGAGGTTGCAAAGGCACGACCTGATCCAAGGCTCCGGCGGCCGCCCTATCCCAGGCGGCTACCAGGTCCTCGGTCGAATCATGAGCCAGAACCTCAGGGAATGGCCCAAGCTCCCTCTGGAATCCCTCAGGATCCCTCAGGCGCCTGGGGTGGAACCACCTAATCGGTTCTGCCTCCCTGCGGTGGGGGGCAGCGGTACAGAAGTCCAGTCGGAGGAGCGAATGATCAGACCATGAAAAGGGTTCAATGACTACCTCCCCTATATCTAGATCATTCAGCCACTGACCTGAGACAAAAATCAAGTCCAGACTGTGTCCCCCGATGTGCGTTGGGCCATGCACTACCTGGGTCATATCCAAAGCCGTCATGGAAGCCATGAACTCCTGAGCCGCTTCTGACGTCTCGCCGACAGATGGCAGGTTGAAATCCCCCATGACCATAAGACTGGGGGTATCCACCGCCACCCTGGCTATCACGTCCAGCAGCTCGGGCAGGGCTGCTGCTACGTGGCAGGGAGCCAGGTACGCGGTCAGCAGGCCCATCTGAACCCCATGACCCCACTTCACAAAAAGGGACTCACATCCGGCTATCTGAGGAACTGTGGCCTCTCTCGGACTTAGATCTTCTTAAATAATAACCGCCCCCCCCCCCCACCGCCCCTACCCTGAGCCCTCGGCTGATGGAACGCGCAGAAACCCGCTGGACACAGTTTTGTGAGGGGAACCCCCCCTCCTGCCCCAAACAGGTCTCTGTAACACCCGCCAGGTCCGCACCCCCCTCCGCTATAAAATCACAAATGAGGGGGGCTTTATTTATCATAGACCTGGCGTTGCATAACATCAACCGAAAACCCAGGCCCTGAGGGTCTGGACTACCCAGGGAACAAGAGGAGCCTTGGGGGCCGGAGCACGCAATCGCCTGGAGATGGCGAGTGCGCACTCCCTGAACATGATGTGGCCCCCTGCTCCCGCCATATCTGCCCCTCCCAACCACAGTACCGATGGAACAACGCTCCACAATATGGACACTGGCCCCCTCCTTAATCCCTGACCCCGCACCCCCCATAGCGCTGCCCCTCACCAGGCTAGTCCCAGCCCCCCATAGATTATCCCTCCCAGAACCCCTTAAAATTTTGTCTAAAATCTTATTTAAAAAGCCCCTCAACCCCCTTCTCTCACCATGCCACCTCTCGGGGTTCCAAAACCCGTCATCAAGGTAGGCCCTCAATTAGAGGGCCAAAACTGCGAGAGGGAGGAATCTCGCAGTGCACATAGCTCCGCCGCCGAGTACATCTAGTAATATCAGGATGGGAGGGCAGCTTAGTAGGGTCCAACAAAGTCTTAGGACAGAAAAGTCTCCATATAGGTAGCCACCCAGGCTCCACTGCCCTCTCACAGCAGCGGAAGGAGTCGGTTGACATAGGCACTCAGAGGGAAAAATTTTCTGGCCACCCTCTCACAGCAGCCAACCAGATGTCCAAAAGCAGGAATTTTTCCCCTTTAAAGGCGATGATACACCAGACTCTTTATAACAGAAACAAACCATTAATTTACCAAGCTCTGTTGGATCCTTTAGGCAAAGTAAAATCTCGAAATACACTGGTAGAATTAGGCTATGAGCTAGATTGGTGGACATACAATCAGATCCAATCTAGGACAGCTCAGGACAAAAACAAGGGAGGATTCTATAATTCCCTACAGGAACTTGATAAGTTCTTGTTGGGGAAGGATGAGAAGGTATTATCCAAACTGTATCAATTCCTCTTAATGGATTGGATTGGAGAGGAGGTTATCAAGGACTCAATGATTGCCTGGGGGAGAAATTTGGGATATTCGATTGAACTTGAAAAATGGGAAGAAATTTGGGGGAAAACCTTAAAATTAACAATGTCGGTTTCCTATAAGGAAAACATATACAAAATACTGTATAGATGGCACCTGCCCCCGGCTAGATTATCAAGGATGTTCCCGGGAACCTCTCCAGTTTGTTGGAAATGTAATGCCACTATGGGAACTTATTTTCATAGCTGGTGGACCTGTCCCCGAGCAAAAGAATATTGGGCTAGAATTCAAAAATGGATTTCAGAAATCATAGGATGTAGGATAGATTTGAACCCGGAAACGTTTTTACTAGGCATGAAACCAGAGAACTTAAACAAATCTAATTTGTATCTCGCTCTCCACATCATCATTGCAGCCAGGATCTCATTTGCGCAAGAATGGAAATCCAAAAATATTCCATCAGAGGCTACGTTAACCACAAAGATCATGGACTGTGCAGAAGCAGACAAGCTTACTGGACTTTTGCGAGATAGACAAGAATTGGGGTTATATAGAAGCTGGGACAAGTGGTATGCTTGGCTGCAAAAAAAGAAATCTTAAGAAGAATGAAAATATTAACTTTAATGTGAATGTGGGTAAATATTTATAGGAGCATTGTATGGCAGTTGAGAATTCTTTCTTCTGATAAACTTTTCTTTCTTTTGATGAGTTGGTTTAATGGAGGTATGTACTTTCTCTAGGCGAAAATTGATACTTTAAAACTCTATATGTATTATATTACTCTCTGCAATTCTATCTAGATTGTTATATTTTTTTCTGTATTTTTTAATAATTTTCAATAAAAATTAAAAAAAAAACAAAAGCAGGAATTTGATGATTTAATCACCTCTGGCGATAGACGGTTCATAACAGCCGACTCCCTCAGGGTCCACATAGTACAGTACTGTCCTAGTCCAAGTCCCCCTCTGCCAGGGAGTTTTGATGGAATAAATACTATTTCAAGCCAGGTACAGATGAAAAGCAGCATAGTAGTCCCACACACAGTTTGAGGTGGGATACAGATGAAATATAGCACAGCAGTCCCACAGGAGGATAAGTGTACACAAAGGGGGGGAGAAGAAAGGGGGGTGGAGAGGGGGAAAGGCTGACCTCCAGGCCCATAGCAAGGCCAGGGTGGGGGGTGGGGAGGAGAGGCCACCTATGGAGGCCCAATACCACAGCCTTCCACCAGACTCTCCAACCCCAGATCTTTCCATCCCCTCGTCATGCCAGCCAAATCCCCGTTGGCAGCCTCCGTTCACCATTCTGCCAGCGTCCAACAACCCCAACGTCTGTACTGCACCCATGCTCGTCTTCCTCGTCATCCCCTCCCAGTCGCTGCGCGGCGGTCACCATTGCCGCCACAACTCCGCAACTCCATCGACAGTGCCAGATTCCCTCAGAGGCCACCATCGGCACCCTCGGTAGCGCCACGCCGTCACCGCCGCTCTGATGGCCGCCGCCCAGAGAGCAAGGAGAGGCAGGGAAAAAGCCGACATCGCTGCAAGCCAGCCTCTCTAATCCTGCTCCCTAATCCTCCTCCCACGGCGTCTCACGGCTTCCCGCTGCCTTCCGCAGCGTTCTTCTTTCGCCTCTCCACCAACTCAGATGTTCCGGAGGGCAAAAGCCCTCAATGAGTTTGGGAGGGACTCTCCCAGGCGGGGGTGGGGCTGCCGATGGTCCTGGCAGCCCCAGAAGCCCCCAAAACAGCAAAAGCGCTGCCCATCCCGACAGCAACTCAGACCGGCACCACCATGTTGGGGCATGCACTGATACCTGAAGAAATTCTGATCTCCTGGCAAGATAAGAAATTCAGGATAGACACATTAGACAAAGCACATGAATTCTTTGAACATCACTTCATGACAGATGAAGATCAGGAGAGTAGAGAGCATATAGAAAGTAAAAGCCAAGATGAACAGCAACCAGAAGAAAAAGTTGTAGAACAAGAAGAAAGAGCGGGTGGAAAATGACTGGGTGGAACTAGAAGGTGCAAGAACAAAAACACAGAGAGAGACAAGAACAACCAGAAGAGCAAGACCCATATATAAGTAAAAAGATTGATGAGGAAGTTAATATGCTATCGGTTAATATAAATGGATTGAACTCTCCTGCAAAAAGAAACCAAACTATGGTAAAATTATAAAGATTGAGTTTGGATATAGTCTGCCTCCAAGAAGTCCACATCAAAAAACAACATGGCAACCTATTAGAATACCCTTAAATCGGGAAGCTGTACTTGTCTCTAGCACGTCGAAAGAAGAGAGGGATAGCACTGTACATCAGAGAATTGTTAAAACCCAAACAAATATACGTGGATGAAGAAGGAAGAATATTAATGATGGAGATATCAATAAACCAGAAACACTTCTGATTGCAATACATGCCCCGAATAATAAACAGGAAGAATTCTACAAAAGATTACATAAAAAGATAATAGAAACAGACTATGAAAATATATGCTTAATAGGAGACTTTAACGCAATTGTGGATGTTAAAAAAGTTTACAGAAGCAGTAAAAGAAATAAAAAAAAAACACTTCCAAACACATTCTTTGAGATGGCACAGGAATTAGACCTACACGATGCATGGAGAGCTAAATTTAAAAACAAATCAATATACATTCTATTCAAATACACATCAATCGTGGTCTAGACAAGACATGGCCTGGATGACATTGGGAATGAGAACAGATATCCAAGAAGTAGACATAACAACAAACACATGGGCAGATCACAACTCCATAAAAACAAAATATTTTAAAAGACAAGGAGTTCATACAAATGGTGGAAAAAAGAAATGAAACTCTTTTTCAAAGAAAATAGAAAAGAAGAAACATCACTGCAAAATGTGTGGGATACGGCAAAAGCATATATCCGAGGACTAGCAATAACATACATAGCAAGAAGAAACAAGAAAAAGAAACAACAGCAAAATATACTACAAGACGAGCTCAAAAGACTAAAGTTAGACCTACAGAAGGATCCACAAAAAAACAAAATAAAAGAGAAAAGGGATTTAATAAAACCCAGATTGAATTTAATAGTACAAAATGAAATGGCACAAAAAGTCAAAATGGTGAAACATTTTTTTTTAATGTGCAAACAAGCCAGGTAGATGGTTAGCGTATAAGTTAAAAAAAGGAAAAAGAGAAGAAAATAATACACCAACTGCAGGATGAAAAGGGAACTCTTTACCATCAAAACGAAGATAAAAAGAAAATAACTCAGGAATTCTTTAGAAAATTGTATAGCCAAGAAAAGATACCAGAAGATATTACTAAACAATATTTGGAAAAAGCTGGTCTAACCAAAATAACTGACACAACGAGAATAATGTTAAATGAAAGAATAACAACAATGGAAATAACAGAGGCAATTAAGAAACAAAAAAATAATACAACTCCTGGTCCAGATGGGCTTCCCGCAGAACTGTACAAAAACATAGAAGAAACACTAGGACCCTCACTGTTGGAGGTCTATAATGATGCATTATTAAGGGCCAAACTACCCAAAACCCGGACAGAAGCATATATTACACTAATACCAAAAGAAGACACAGATCACCAACGGATAAAAAATTATAGACCAATATCACTATTAAATGTTGACTACAAAATATTTGCCTCTATAATCGCAGAAAGACTAAAAAGATTCTTAAACGAATTCATACACCCCGACCAGAACAGTTTCCTACCCAAAAGACAATTGAAAAACAACACGAGGATTATTATGAATGTATTGGAATACTATGAAGCCCACCCCAAAAAGCAACTAGCATTGGTCTTCTTGGATGCACAAAAGGCCTTTGACAACATGAATTGGCAGTTTATGATATTACAACTGAAAAATATGAATTTTGGAGAAAACTTCGTAAAGATGGTTCAAACAATATATTCCAAACAGACGGCGAATGTGATAATAAATGGAGAAACAACAGGAAAATTTAACATAAATAAGGGCGTAAGACAAGGATGTCGCCTATCGCCTCTACTATTCATATTAACTGTAGAAGTCCTACTTAGACAGGACAGACAAGTTCAGGAAATAAAAGGTCTGAAGATAAAAAAAGAACAATATAAAGTACAAGCATTTGCCGATGATTTGGTATTTATTCTGGAGGAACCACTAGAAACAGGACCCAAATTAGTAAAAAAATTAGAAGAGTTTGGTGTGGTGGCAGGACTTAAAATAAACAAGGAAAAGACCAAGATATTGACAAAGAACTTTACAAATAAACAGAAAAACGAATTGATGGAAAAGATGGGCATGCAGGTAACTAAAAAAGTTAAATATTTGGGAATCTGGCTAACAGCAAGATGTATATCTATAAAAGAAGATAACTATACTAAATTAATGCAGCAAATAAAGATGGATTTGGACAAATGGAAAAATTTTCAACTCTCGCTGATCAGAAGAATAGCCACAATTAAAATGAATATTCTACTGAAAATTTTATTCTTATTTCAAGTAATTCCGATAAAGTTAGGGAAAAACTTTTTTTGAAGATCTAAACAGATCAATAACAAAATTTATCTGGCAAGGAAAAAAAACCAAGAATCAAATTAAAATTGCTACAGGACACTAAAAATAAGGGAGGATTTGGGTTACCAGACTGGGAGTTGTACTATCAAGCTTCAGTGCTTACATGGCTAAAGGAGTGGATAAACATAAAGAATAAAAGTATTCTGGCAATAGAAGGACATGATTTACAAGTGGGATGGCACGCATTTATATGGGATGGGAAAAGCAAAACACATAGCTACTTCCAAAGACACCAGGTTAGAAATGCTCTGTTGTTAGTATGGGAAAAAATTAAACAGAATCACTACAAGAAAATACCAGTCTGGCTATCCACAATGGAAGCACTAATATACCCTAACATGTTAGATCTGGATAAAATAGTAAGATATAAAGATATATTAAATGAACAAGGGAAATTAAAAAGGAAACAGGAACTAAACAATCAGGGAATCGACTTGGACTGGTGGCCTTATATGCAAATACAGACAAGATATAAGGAGGATACAGATAAATATAGATTTTATAGTGAACCACAAGAATTGGATAAGATACTGCAGGGGACAGATGAAAAACTGATAAAAAAGTTTTATAATTACCTATTGAGCTTCAAAATGGTAGAAGAACCAATAAAGAAAACTATGATAACATGGGCAAAAAAATTTGGGTACACTATAGAACTAGATAATTGGCAAAAATTGTGGGAAAGAAATTATAGATTAACAATGTCAGCATCATATAAAGAAAACCTGTACAAAATGTTCTGTAGATGGCATCTGCCACCAGCAAGATTGGCAAAAATGTTTCCAAACAGGTCACCAGTGTTGGAAATGCAAACAGGCACAAGGATCTTATTATCAGATGTGGTGGACCTGTCCATCGGCGAAAAAATATTGGGCAAAGATAAAAGAATGGTTAGAGGAGATGGTAACACAACAAATAGACCTAAAACCAGAACTATCCTAACAAACAGGAAGCAGCAGCTGAAGCTAAGCAGAATCGCATCAGATACCTGTACAATTAGCACAGGGGCCCCCCAAGGCTGTATGCTCTCCCCACTTCTCTCTGTATACCAATGACTGCATCTCTTAACGATCCATCTGTTAAACTACTAAAGTTCGCAGATGACACAACAGTGATCAGTCTCATTCGAGACAATGATGAATCTGTATACAGACGGGTGTCAGAAGTTTCGGTTTCATCCTCGAAATAAGTTAATTTCCAAGCAGCAATCTTTAGAAAATATTCTCTTTATTGAGCGATGCATCCGTGCCCGACAACCATGCAGACAGTACTGGCCCCTCCATCCAAAACCCCTCCTATTCCTTCCCCAGAAACTGCTCTCCATTGGCTGTCTTCCAGATCACTCTCTCTTATCTGTCTCTTCAGCACACAGGAATGTCACCCCTCCCATACATCTCCCAGGAGACTGAATTCACCTAAAGTTTTTCTAGGTGAAATGTCAAACTATTTTCCTCATTGCTTCTATGTCAGTATTGGAACACTGACAACGGGAGGTTGAACAACTAGCCTCGTGGTATGACCGGAACAATCTGGAACTGAACACACTCAAACCCGTAGAAATGGTGGTAGACTTTAGGAGAAACCCTTCCATACTTCCACCTCTCACAATACTGGACAACACAGTATCAACAGTAGAGACCTTCAAATTTCTAGGTTCTACCATATCGCAAGATCTAAAATGGACAGCTGAGAGGGCAGAGAGGAGAAGAGAGAGGAATTGTTGGGACTGAGAGATCTGGACATAACACTGAATAACTAAGCAGAAAAACTGACAAGAGGCGGAGTGGATAACAAAGATGACACTATTTAAGAACATTGAAAAACCCGGAGAAACAAAGTATCTAAACAGCGGAGTTGCTCGATTCTGAGTATCAAAAAGATTATTACATTGTATATTGTGATTAATACCCTGATTAATACGATTTCCTTGAATATTGCTTTTATGGCATTGCTCTCTTAGTGGGATTGTATTTAGTGTTATATATAACTATATTAATATTAATTTATAGATATTTAGATTGTATTGAGGTTTCTTATTTAAAATATAATTATTTATAATTAATATTTAGTGGATATTATATTTATCTATTATAGTTTAGCTTGATTAATTAAATCAATTTAATTGGTTGAATATAGATGAAATATACTTAGTGATCTTTAGTCATATTGTATTGTACTGTATACTTTTATGTTGATTTATAGATACAGAATATTGGGAAGATAATTTATGATAATAGAAATAGAACTTAAAACAAATAAAATTTGATAGAAGAAAATACTGTAATATTGATAGAGGAACAGAAAGATATTTAATAATTACCAACTTATTCGTGGTTTAATTTAATTTACATAAAAGAAAGAAATATAGATATAAAAGAAGTAATCTCGAACAATAGAAAGAAACTATTAGTATTTATAAAAGTGGTGGATGGTAATTTGGGAAAAGATTTACAAAATTTTGGAAGAACAAAAGAGAATTTTAAAGGAAATGACAAGCACTACCACTACATCACTGAGGGCAGGGAAAAAGACAGCATCTATCCCGACGGTGGCAACAGCTTCTCCGTCACATCAGAGATCAATAGAAGAGATGCTACCTATGGAAAAATCAAGTTCCAGCCTGACTTCCCAAATGATGCAATCTACCCTTTTAACGATACAGGACACCATGGTTAAACTCCAGGAGACAATGATAAAAAACCATGGAGAGTTGAAAAGCAATATACAGAATTTGGAAAATAAAGTTGATACAATTCAAGAGGCAATACATCTTCTTGTGAGTAAGCCAGGCGAAAGACCTTCCTGGAGGATTAGCAAAAAGGGAAGAGGAAAAAAGAAGCCCCAGGAAGGGGGAAATTCCCTCCAAAACACAGCGGCGAACGGCAACTTTAGGGCTTAAAAGAGGCTATTTCAATGCAGCAGACAACATTGGATAAGTGAGGGGGAAAAGTTAAGGGAGTATCTTGCTATTATTGATGATTTGATATTATAAAACCAGTCAATTTAAACTTTGAGAGTGAAAGTGCTAATTAATTGGAGATTACAGACATTTTATTTTATTTATTAGATTTATACTTTTTTATTAGATTTATATAGATTTATATTTTGAAGAGTGAGTGATGGTTGAGTCCAAGGAGCAAAGGTGACACCTACTGGCCAAGAGAAGAAAAGCTAATTCAAAGGAATATGAGAGCTACATTTGAGAATTTGACATTAACTAACTTATAAACTGGGGAGATCCTGTGCATAACTTTGGCTGTGACATAACTTGTGAAATAGTGTTCATTTAGAAACAGAAAAAACACTACAAGGCGGTGGTGATATGGGACACTTTTAAGAAGGTATTACCTTTATGAGTACTTTTATGATTATTACTTTATTTTTTCTTACTATTTGATTACTATATATTTTTTTCTATGTAATATATTAAGTAATGATGGCATTGATATTGTATGTGATTTAATTATAAATTCTGTTATTAATTAATTGTTGATATTGTTGGATGTGCTAGATCGATATATTGGAAGGATAGATTAATATAAGGATGCTAAATTTAAATGGCATTTAAAAACATAGGATATTGAGTGGAAGTGGTAAATTTAAGTACTGAAAATTGAATTATGGAATTAGTTAATAGCTGGGGTGTGCTGGAAAAATACAAGAGGAATATAAGGAAGTGGGGAGGTTGGTGTAAAGTGCTTGCAAAGATGACAAGCATTCCTAATTTGACAAGAATTGGTGCAGGGAAAAGGCAGGGGGTACAAATTATGACAGTGGAACTGAGTCCAGCAGGGCAAAGGTCCATCGAGGAAATAATGCAAAAGGAAAGGTTCAATTCATTCAAAGACTTACAACAAATGTTACAGACAATGCAGGATGTTATGCTAAAAAATCACGAGGACTTGAAACAAGAGATAGGAGAAGTAAAGAGTGATACGGGAGAATTGAAAGAAAAGATTAGATCAATGGATGATAAATTTGAATGCTTCCAGCAACAAATAATGAAAAATTAGCAAAAAATACAGGAAATGGGAGGAGAGAATGGGAAGGGAAGAAAAAAGAGTGGAAGACATGGAAGAAAGACTGATACAAGCCAATAAAGATCTGGAACTGTCGGTTATCCATTTAGAAACAGAAAAGGCAGACCACTTCCTGCGGTTCCAAAACGTGAGGGAAGAAAAGAGTGAGGACCTTCCAGAGATGATGGTGGATTTATTGGCGGGTGCACTAGGAATCGGGAAAGAGGAAATGATCAACGAAATGGATGAAACCTATAGGATCCATACTAATTATGCACATAGGAACAATCTACCCAGAGAAGTGCATATTAGATTTATTAAAAAATCAATACGTGATGAGATCCTGCATAGGACCAGAGAAGACCCACTGGAGTTCAGAGGAAGGCAGCTGGTGGTGCTTAAACAGGTTCCCAGAAGGGTAAGAGAACTACGACGACCCTACCAAAAGCTAACATTCAAACTGACAAGAAAAAACATAAATTTCCGATGGTTGATTCCAGAGGGGATTATGGTATCCTGGGGTGAAAAAAGGTTCAGACTGGACACAGTGGACAAAGTAGAAGAGTTTTACAGACAGAATTTTGTTAATGAAGGGGAGGTGGAAAAAAGAGAAATAAGGGAAGAAGGAGAACTAAGAGAACAGTCATCAGAGAAGAGAGAATCTCAAAGTACAGAGAAAGGTAATGGGAAAGGAGAGAATGTAGATAATGGGAAAGATGATGAAGGTGGACACAAAGAATACAAAGAAGTCAGACAAATGAGGGCAACAAGGCCTAAATACAAGTAGAGGTGTACAAGAGGAAATATCAATCTTATTTGTAAATGTTAAAGGGTTAAATGCTCCAGGAAAAAGGATTTTTTTTCAATAAATTGTATAAGATGAACTTGGATATAATAGTTTTGCAAGAAACACACATAAAAAAGCAACATCAGCATCTATTAAAATGCAATAAGCTACGATGAATATAGTTTACTGATGTGACATCTAAAATACAAGTCGTAAGACTTTATCTATGTTTACTCGTGTATATTGTATTGTTATATCTGTGTTTTTTTTCCGTTTTAATTAAAATATTTTTTTTAAAAAGTGTAATAAGCTAGGGAATATGTTTATATCCTCATCACAGCACAAGACAGGGGGAATTGTTATGTATGTAAAGGATGGAATTTTGGCTAAACAAATATGTAAAGATGAGGAGAGTAGAATATTACTAGTAGAGTTAACCTTGAACTAAAGAAAAACAATCTTGGCTGGAATATATGCGCCAAACGAGGGTCAAAAATTATTCTATAAGAAATTGATTAACATGATAGGAGATTTAGAATATGATAATATGTGGACAATTGGTGATTACAATGTGATTGTGGATAGAGAACTAGACTATAGGAATTATAGCTCAAAGAAAAGTATCAGAAGAATACTACCTAATATATTTTTTAAAATGGTGGAAGAACTGAGTCTAAAGGATAGTTGGAGGGAAAGAAATGGGAACAAGAAACAATATACATATTACTCTGGCAGACATCAATCTTGGTCGCAAATTGACATGGCATGGGCATCAACGGAATTAAATTTAGAAATTGAGGAAATTAATATTGATACAAATTCATGGGCAGATCACAATCCTCTTATAATTAAATGGAAAGGACAAAAAAAATAAGGAGGTGGACCCTAAAAAAAGCAATCCTAAATAAAAAAAAATTAAATTAAAGATGGATGAACAAATGAGCTTGTTTTTTCAAAGTAATAAAAAAGAGGATACAAATAGTCAAAATCTGTGGGATACAGCCAAACTTACATGAGAAGAATAGCAATAACATACATGGCTAAAGATAAACAAAAAAGGCAACGACAGAAAAATCTAGAGGAGGAGCTTAGCAAATTACATTACAGGAAGAACCAAAAAAGTGGGAATTGAAATAACAAATAGATAAAACTAAACATAAATTGAATATCATTGAAAAGGTGAGTATGGTGCAGCAAATAAAAAGTATCAAACAAAACTTTTTTGAGAATGCAAATAAGCCGGGATGTTGGTTGGTTTATAGATTAAAAAAGCGAAAGGAAAAAAGTCAAATTAGTAAATTATATAATGAGGAGGGAGAAGTAATATCTCAAAATGAGGGGAAGAAAAGGGTGGCCTATGAGTTTTTAAAAAAATTATATGAGGATAAAGGAAAGATAGAGGAAGGTAAGATATTGCAATATCTGCAAAAAAAGCTATATTTCATAATTTATCTGGCAAGGGAAAAAAACGAGAATTAGATTAAAATTATTACAAGATGCTAGAGAAATAGGGGGATTCAGCCTACCAGATTGGAGAAAATACTACCAAGCAGCAGCTTTGGTATGGATAAGTGAGTGGATGCATCTCAAAAATACAAGATTATTGACACTAGAACGTCATGATTTACAGACAGGATGGCATGCTGCTTTATGGGAGGAAAAACATAAAGCTCATCAACACTTCTGGAGGCATTATATTAGGAGGGCTCTATTAGACATCTGGACTAAGAATAAAAGAAGCAATTATATGGGAATCCCTAACTGGGTATCAACATTGGAAATGTACACCCATCCAAACTTTATTAAATCAGGGGGAGTTGTTACCTATAAAGACATTTTGAATGAAAGAGGAGAATTGAAAGCGAGAAATATTTTAAAGGAAGAAGGAATTGACCTGGAATGGTGGGCATATCTCCAAATACAATCTAAATTTAGGAAAGATAAAAAAGAATGGGGTATAAAACAAGAATTATCGGAATGAGATAAGATTTTATTAAGTAGGGAAGGTAAGACCATAAGTAAATTATATTGCTATTTGTTGGAACAAGATATGATTGAGGAACAAGTCAAAGAAATGATGATAATTTGGAGTAAATATTTGGGATATAGTATCGATTTGGACAACTGGCAAACTCTATGGGAAAAAAAATTAAAAATTACATTAGCAACCTCATATAAGGAAAATTTATACAAGATGTTTTATAGGTGGCATCTCCCCCCCCCCCACAAGATTAGCACAAATCAATAAGGGAAATTCTTTGGCTTGTTGGAAGTGTAAGACGCCTTCGGGGGATTTCTACCATATGTGGTGGGAATGCCCAAAGGCAAAAAAATATTGGAATTTAATAAAGAGGTGGCTTGAAGAAATTTTATTAATAAATATAGAAGTCAAGCCAGAATTTTTATTTTTGTCAATGACAGAGGGTAAATATAATAAAGATATAAATTATCTATTATTGCATATACTCACAGAGGCACAGATAGCCTTTGCTCAAAAGTGAAAAGAGAAAGATACCCCAACTGAAGAGGAAATATTACTAAAAATTCTTAACTGCGCAGAAATGGACAGATTTACCTTGGAGCTCAAGGATAAATGTGAAACACAGTACTATATAATCTGGAAATTTTTTTACGAATGGCTAGATAAGAGGAGGATAGCCGAGACAAGGGTGTACTGTTGGATGAGAAATATATACGTTATGACGGATAAATATGTATGTAAATTGCATAAACAGGTACAGGTATAGATTAATAGACAAGTACGTATAATTGTGTAGAAATATGATATAGATTGTTAGTATGATGTTATGTATAAATAATGTATAAGGTTAAAGAATTATAATATTAACTTTAACATAATTTGTATTAGTTTAAAGTGTTGGAAGATATTTAGAACCAGTGATGTCATATCTATGTCCAATGTTTTTAATTTTGAATGATTAATTAAAAAACTTTTTAAAAATAAAAAAAAATCAAGAGGCAATACAAAGGAATGAAGAAAAAATTAAGTCGGTGGAAATGAAAACTGAGCAAACGGAAAAAAAATTAGAACAGATGGACCAAAAAAATGATGGCGGTGAATAAAGATCTAGAGAGTTTGTTGATACACTTCGAGATGGAGAGATCCTCCTTTTATTTGAGGTTCCAAAATGTTGTGGAAATGAAAGAAGACCTGGGAGGGGTAATGGCAGGATTGATTGCAGAAGCCCTCCAGAGGGGGAAAAAAGAGATAATAAATGAGTTGGATGAAGTTTATAGAGTTCAAACAAATTATGCAAAGCATCATCACCTGCCCAGAGAAGTACACATCAGGTTTGCACGAAAGAAGGTCCAAGATACCATTTATAAAATCACAAGGGACGAACCCATGATTTATAATGGGAAAGAAATCTTAACGTTGGAGCAGGTCCCTAGGCGGATTCGGGAACAAAGGAAAGACTAGCATCTCTGCTGAATAGGAAGAATATATTATTCCAATGGATCATCCCAGAAGGAATGTCAATATCCTGGCAGGGCAAAAGAATTAAAGTCAACAATTTAGACAAAGCCCAAGAACTATACGATCAACTGATGGGGATGGAAGACGATTCAAGTAGCACAAAGAAATTAGAGACAGTTAGTCTAGAAGAACAGAGACAAGAATCCAGAGGTGAAGAGTTGGAAGAAAGAAGCAAGGCGATAAAAGAGAACCAAGAAGAAAGAGGTACCAGGATTAGGGCACATGAAAGGATTATTGGGACAGGTTGTAAAAACATATATATAGTGGGGGACTACAATGGAATAGTAAATATCAAAAAAGATTATGTTAGTGACAAGAAAAAGCAAAAAAAGAGGAATGCATTACCAAAAACTTTCTTTGATATGGTCGAGGAATTAAATTTGATAGGTGTGTGGAGAACATTAAACCCCAATGGAAAAAGAATTACCTTTTATTCTAATCCTCATAAACCTTTCTCAAGAATTGATATGGTATGGGCAAACAGGGAATTAAGCAAGGAGATAGAAAATGTAGAGATCCCCAACATCTGGGTGGATCATAACCCTCTGAAAATAATATGGAGAGGTCAAAAGAGGAAAATTAAAAGATGGACTTTGAATCTGCAAATATTACAAGAAAATGAATACCTCCAGAAGATTAAAAAAGAATTGATCCTATTCCTCAATGTAAACAAAAAACGACACACCTCCCTACAGAATTTATGGGATACAATGAAAGAGTACACAAGAGGGATAACAATAGCTTATATGTCAAAGAGAAATAAGGAGAAACGGAAACAACAGGACCCATTACTGAAAGAAATAGGTCAGCTAGAAAAAAAGCTTCAAGTAAAGCCAGGCGATGAACAAACTAATGAAATGTTAACATTAATCAAACATAAATTAAACTTAATAGAACAAGCGGAGTACGCAAAAAACATTAAACAATATTTTTTTTTTGAAAATGCAAATAAACCAGGGAGGTGGTTAGCATAAAAATTAAAAAAAGAAAAAGAAAATAGGATAATACATCCGTTGCAGGATGAGGTAGGAAATTTACAAAACAAGGAAGAAGAAATAAAAAAGATTACATTAAAATATTTTGAAAATCTATATAGACAAGAGGAAATTGAGACAGACAAAATAGAGGACTATTTAAAAGAGGAAAGCATGCCCATACTGGAGGAAGAAAAGAGAATCTTGTTAAATAGGGAGATAACAATTACAGAATTAAAAGAAGCAATTCAAAGACAAAAGAACAATAAGACTCCGGGACCAGATGGTCTGCCAGGGAAATTTTATAAAAACATGGGGGAAATAATAGAACCAATACTTTTAGAATTGTACAGTGAGGTTTTGATGGAAGCAAAAATGCCTGTTTCATGGAGGGAAGCATATATCACTGTGATTATGAAAGAAGGTACCAATTCAAATCAAATCCAAAATTATAGGCCAATTTCACTTTTGAATGCTGAGTATAAGATTTTCATGACTATCATAGCAAGAAGGATTTAAAAAAAATTAAATGAGATTATTCTGAGATTATGCTCAGAAAGCATTCGACAATTTAAATTGGCATTACATGATTCGACAAATCAGAGAAATGAAATTTGGAGACAAATTTGAAAGAATGATTGAAGCAGTATATTCTTCCCTTTTAGCAAGTATTATAATAAATGGAGATATTACAAGAACATTCGAAATAACGAAAGGAGTTCGCCAAGGATGCCCACTGTCACCTCTGCTCTTCATTTTGACATTAGAGTCATTATTAATGAAAATCAGAGCAAATTCAGAGATTAAAGGAACCAAAATCAGAAAGGAAGAGTATAAAATACAGGCATTTGCAGATGAACAGGTATTTTTTATTGAGGACCCAAGGGAGACAGGACCTATCCTAATATGGGAAATAGAGAGATACGGAGAAGTATCAGGCCTTAAAATAAATAAAACAAAAACAAAAATGATAGTTAAAAATGTAGCATCAAAACAGAAAAGAGAATTAGAGGAAGAATTAGGACTACAGAGTACGAAAAAAATTAAATACTTAGGGATTTGGCTGACAGCAAGGTGTTCCTCGATTAAAGAAGACAATTATGTGAAATTAATACAACAAATAAAATTTCATTTGGAAAGATGGGGGGCATTACAGCTATCTATACTAGGTCGAATTGCAACCATCAAGATGAATATTCTGCCAAAATTACTCTACCTTTTTCAAACTATACCCATAAAATTGGAGAAGAAATTTTTTACGGAGTTGAATAGAATTACAACAACGTTTATATGGGCAGGTAAAAAAGCAAGAATTAATAGATCTCCAGGGTAGTAGAATCAGAGGTGGCTTTGAGCTTCCAGATCGATGACTGTATTACAGTCAGGTCCAGAAATATTGGGACATCGACACAATTCTAACATCTTTGGCTCTATACACCACCACAATGGAGTTGGAATGAAACAAACACAATGTGCTTTAACTGCAGACTGTCAGCTTTAATTTGAGGGTATGTACATCCAACTCAGGTGACCGGTGTAGGACTTACAGCAGTTTGCATATGTGCCTCCCACTTGTTAAGGGACCAAAAGTAATGGGACAATTGGCTTCTCAGCTATTCCATGGCCAGGTGTGTGATATTCCCTCATTACCCCAATTTCAATGTGCAGGTAAAAGGCCCAGAGTTCATTTCAAGTGTGCTATTTGCATTTGGAATCTGTTGCTGTCAAAACTCAAGATGAGATCCAAAGAGCTGTCACTATCCGTGAAGCAAGCCATCATTAGGCTGAAGAAACAAAACAAACCCATCAGAGAGACAGCAAGAACATTAGTCATGGCCAAAACAACTGTTTGGAACATTCTCAAAAAGAAGGAACGCACCAGTGAGCTCAGCAACACCAAAAGACCCGGGAGACCATGGAAAACAAGTATGGTGGATGACCGAAGAATTCTTTCCCTTGTGAAGAAAACACCCTTCACAACAGTTGGCCAGATCAAGAACACTCTCCAGGAGATAGGTGTATGTGTGTCAAAGTCAACAATCAAGAGAAGACTTCACCAGAGTGAATACAGAGGGTTCACCACAAGATGTAAACCATTGGTGAGCCTCAAAACCAGGAAGGCCAGATTAGAGTTTGCCAAACAACATCTAACAAAGCCTTCACAGTTCTGGAACAGAATCCTATGGACAGATGTGACCAAGATCAACTTGTACCAGATTGATGGAAAGAGAAGAGTATGGAGAAGGAAAGGAACTGCTCATGATCCTAAGCATACCACCTCATCAGTGAAGCATGGTGGTGGTAGTGTCATGGTGTGGGCATGTATGGCTGCCAATGGAACTGGTTCTCTTGTATTTATTGATGATGTGACTGCTGACAAAAGCAGCAGGATGAATTCTGAAGTGTTTCGGGCAATATTATCTGCTCACATTCAGCCAAATGCTGCAGAACTCATTGGACGGCGCTTCACAGTGCAGATGGACAATGACCCAAAGCATACTGCAAAAGCAACCAAAAAGTTTTTGAAGGGACAGAAGTGGAATGTTATGCAATGGCCAAATCAATCACCTGACCTGAATCCCATTGAGCATGCATTTCACTTGTTGAAGACAAAACTGAAGGGAAAATGCCCTAAGAATAAGCAGGAACTGAAGACAGTTGCAGTAGAGGCCTGGCAGAGCATCACCAGGGATGAAACCCAGCGTCTGGTGATGTCTATGCGTTCCAGACTTCAGGCTGTGATTGACTGCAAAGGATTTGCAATCAAGTATTAAGAAGGGAAAGTTTGATTTATAATTATTATTCTGTCCCATTACCTTTGGTCCCTTAACAAGTGGGAGGCACATGTGCAAACTTCTGTAAATCCTACACTGTTCACCTGAGTTGGATGTACATACCGTCAAAATAAAGCTGACAGTCTGCAGTTAAAGCACATTGTGTTTGTTTCATTCCAACTCCATTGTGGTGGTGTATAGAGCCAAAGATGTTAGAATTGTGTCGATGTCCCAATATTTCTGGACCTGACTGTATAAAGCAGCAACTTTAGTATGGGTCAGAGAGTGGATTAACTTGAGAAACAGAAGATTACTTACACTGGAAGGCCACGACCTACAAAAAGGATGGCATGCCTTCTTATGGGACAAGGAGAGTAAATCTCATTTATATTTTTTTAGGCATAAAATAAGGGAAGCTGTGATGCAAATATGGCAAGAGACTAAAAGAAAACACTATATGAAAGTCCCCACTTGGTTATCGCCAATGGAAGCCATGATCCACCCTAACACTCTAGATATAGGCAAAATGGTTAAATACAATGAAATTTTAGACAGCCAAGGGAATCTAAAAAATAGGCAGGAATTGGAAGAACAGGGCATAATTATAGATTGGTGGCCTTATTTGCAACTTCAATCACGGTACAAAAAAGACAAAGATGAATACGGAATTGAGATGGTGCTGCAACAATTGGACAAATTATTGATTGGCCCAGATGAAAAATTGGTAACAAAAGTTTATAACTATAATTAGAATTTGATAGAGCTGAAGATAGAGTGAAGGGAATTATGATAGCATGGGCAAAAAATGTCGGGCATAGTATTGAATTGAAGGTTTGGGAGAAAATTTGGAATAGAAATTATATGATAACTAAATCTGCAAAATAAAAAGAGAACCAATATAAAATGTTCTATTGCTGGCACTTGGCACCTTCTAGGTTAGCGAAGATATATCCAAATTTAAGCCCGAACTGTTGGAAATGTGGTCAAAAACCAGGTACCTTTTATCATACATGGTGGTTGTGCCCTGAATTGAAGAAGTATTGGAAGAAAATACATAGGAAATAACAGGACATCAGATAGAATATACTCTGGAACTATTTCTCCTAGGGATAGCTAAAAGGAAATACGATCAAAGAACCACATATATCATTTTACATATAATAACCGCAGCAAGGTTAGCTTTCGTGCAATGTTGGAGAAATACAAACATACCTTCCGAAGGTTTAGTAATTAAAAAAGTATTTGACTGTGCTGAAATGGATAAATTAACAATTGAACTGAAAGGACGAATAGATTCGGAATATTACACAATATGGGAGAAGTGGTATAATTGGATTGAGAACAGAAAAAAGGAAAAGAAATAGACAAAATAGAAGGAGAATTAAGGTGTATAGTAAAAATGTATAGAGTGTATTTGAATTGGAATGTTATGGTATGTAAATGGTCACAGTTCTGTATAAAAGGAGTAAGATTTGTTTACTTGTAAAAATGCAATAAAAATATTAATTTAAAAAATGCTTTGAGCGGGAACTTCAGATTTCACCTGATGCCTATGCAATCACTTTCTTTAAGTAAAAGTTTCCTTTTGAACTACCACTGTTTCAAGGGTCATGCTTTCCTTCTTGTTCTTCAGCTTCTTTTCTTTCATCTGTTCTAGCTTCCCTGCATCTGATCTCAACTTGCTGGTCTTATTGTCCAGTCTAATCTTCCATTTTGGTGGCACACTGTTTGGCTTTTTTTTCTTTGTTGATTTTGCATCCCAGCTATTCAGTTATAACTACAGCTGTACTGTACATTAGTTGGCTTGTTTCTTGCACTGAACTGGTGCTTATATTTGATACTAGCTGATAACCCGGCATTGCCCGGGTATTTATCGCCAGCTCCCCCCTTTCTGTATTAAGGCAGGACGTAAAATGAAATTGGATATAAGAGTGAAATAATACGGGGTCAGCCTGCATCATCTCTGAAGGACCCTTTTGACTTGAGAAAGTTGCAGAGTTCAAGAAGCCAAACCGCAGGCAAAGAGACAGTTGATGGGTTCAAAAAGTCAAACTACAAGTATTAGCTAACTTCCTGGTACTATGTTAAAATGCAGAACTAACCCACATGGAGTTTCCTGCCTAAAGCGATAGGGGAGGAGGATTAGCTAAGGAGGCAGATCTAAGATACTTCCTGTTTTTATTAGTATATGGATACGTGTCATAAAGAAGGTTCCTTGTTCAGATGTTAGGATTTATATTATGCTATCTGAACCTTTTGGCCAAAATAAATAAAAGCTTTTTCTGATCTCAAAATTCAATGTATTCATTATTTTTCTACAACAGTATCTCTCTTCTCTCTCTCCCACCCTCTGTATCTCTCAGTGTGTCTCTTTCTCTCATCCTCTCTCCCACCTCTCTGTATCTCTGTGTGTCTGTCTCTCCCCTTCTCTATCTCCCCCCCTCTGTATCTCTGTGTCTCTCTCCCACCTCTATCTCCTCCCCTCTCTTTGTATCTCTGTGTGTCACTCTCTCCCTCTCTCTCCCCCGTGTATCTCTCTCTCTCTCCCCTCTGTATCTCTCTCTCTCACTCACTGTGTCTCCCCCCCACGATTCTGATATGAGGCGTCAGGCAGGCCATGAGGCACTCTCACAGCACCTTGCGCAGCACAGTGAACTTTAGAGCGCTTCGCAATGGAGGAGATGGGGTCCCCTCCTCCTCCTGGAGCCCATTACAACGCAGAGCGACAATGTGATCCTGCTCCACTCACCCCTAGCAACAGGACACGGCTTACAGCTCTGAGCCCAAAGCGGCGGGAGGGCTGCCTTGAGCACAAATGTGGCATGAAGGCAAGTACAGGGTGACTTTGCTCCTGCACTAAGGCTCTGGCTATCTCCTTGTCGTGTCCCCCCCCCAGCTCTTCGGCTGAGCGCGGTGGGCGTGAGCTCCAGCCCAAAGTGGCAGGAGGCAAAGGCTGCCTTGAACAGAAATGTAGCGCGAAGGCAAGTATAGAGCCACTTCACTCCTGCACTAAGGCTCCAGCAGTCCTCCTCCTCCTCCCCCTCCTTCTCCTCTCACGACCCCTGGCCGGCTGTGGCAGGGCCGGGAGGGTACGGTGTTACCATAGCAACTCCACTGTGCTGTACAGTAGAAGTCATTTTAAGGCACAACAGGGTGTATCTTAACAGAACATACACTCCGAGGGGTGTTAGGGGTGTCTTACCCGCACAGTATTTTTTCCAGAGAGTAAGTCATCTGTGTGCCAAGTTTGGTTGAAATTGCTCGAGGCGTTCTACAGTTATGCTGGAACATACATACATACACCCATATATATATATATATATATATATATATATATATATATATATATATATATATATATATATATGTGTGTGTGTGTGTGTGTGTGTGTGTGTGTGTGTGTGTGTGTGTGTGTGTGTGTGTGTGTGTGTGTGTGTGTGTGTTTTCTGAGGTTTTCGCGGGTGTTTGTATGTAGGTCTTTGGTTATTCGGGTCTTCTCCCGCGTAGAATTGGAAGTATCTTGGCAAGTATTGCCAATTCTATGCGGGAGAAGACCCGAATAACCAAAGACCTACATATATATATAAATAGAGAGAGAGAGAGAGAGGGACAGAGAGAGAGAGAGAGAGAGAGAGAAAGATTGCAGTATTGACATTTTTAATGCTTGTGCTAGTTGTTTCTTTGGAACAAGCTTCAATGTAGGCAGCCTTATTCTGATGTTTTTGTGCTGTTCTAGATGCTCAGTTAGTCTTTCTTTCAATTCTTCTACTTCTTTATAGTTAGAGAGCTTTGTTCTTTCTGAGGCAGAGGAGAGGGTGTCTGGTTTTGGAATGGAAACAATTCTATAGCTGTGCTGGCTTCCTGTTGTGGCCCGTCAGCGGCCTGTGCAGATTGTAGCTGATTCCGACAACGAGGAGGCTGGTGTGGTGCTGCGCCAGCAGCCTGTGCAGCTGGCGCTTGAGTCAGACAGTGAGGAGGCTGAAGAAGATGTGGTGCCAGAGGCAGGGATTCAGCCAGGGCCTTCAGAACCTCCAGAAGCTCCTTTAAGTGAAGAGGACAAAGAGGAGGAGCCTCTTCTCAATGCACGGGCGTGCAGAGCTGCCAAAAGGCAGGAGTGGCTCCTCAGGAGGAGGTCTCCTCGAGAGTAAGGCTTGGGGCTAATTGGCCACACTTCCTCTACTGCCAACTCCCCCTGGTTTGCCTGTACAATCTGAGTTACTACTGGCAAGGCTTTGATTGCTTTGCCTTGGGTAGACCTTTGCATTTCTTCCAATTCTGCTTCTATGAATACTTTGTTTCATATTATAAATCAACATTGATCTGCTAGCCTCTGTTCTGTTATTTCTGATTCTGGATGTTCTTTCCAGAATTGATGCATTCGTTTCAAATATCCTCTTCTTGTTTCGTTTGATCTGTAATAACAGACCATTATTTCTTTCTTTATTAAGTTTATTTGCTGCCTATCTCAAGGCGACTGAGAAGCTTATAGTAAGATAATCACCAAGGACTACCTGTAAATTACAACTCCCAGCAATTCCAACCAACATAAACTCTGGGAATAAGAAATACGGGGAACATTGGGGTGGGGGGATGGCAGTTTGGAGAAGTCTGATTTATGATTTGGATATCTAAAAACCATTTCCATACCTGCCCGTGAGCACTACCCAACAACTTTTGTTAATTGAAGCACAGTATTTTACTTGATAGACCTCAGTAATCCCCAGCAATAGTTCAATTCAGATTCTAAGACATTTGCAACAATTCAGCCCAGCTGGTGAACTTTTATTTATAAAACGTCTTGGTAACATCCAGAATATGAAAGATGTTTCAAGTGGGCAGCTTTATCTACCCAACCTCACATATTAAACAGCTATGTGAAGAGTATGGCAGAATTATTTTTATTATTTACAATAAACATTTGTCAATTAAGTTAAAAATGAGAAGCACATATAGTTTTTAGAAAAGTCTTCTTAGCCTAGTCAGTTATAAGTTAAATGGAAAAGCAGTAAGATGTTTTGCCCAAATAGTAATTTCCAGGGAACAGCATTCCAGGTTTCAGGACCATTTCGAAAACACTACAGGTAGTCCTCGACTTCTGACCACAACAGAAACTGAAAAATTCATTGTTAAGAGGAGTAGTTATTAAATGAGTGGTGATTAAATGAGGCATCACATGACTGCACCCGATTTTACAACCTTTTACACCCTCTTTTCTCATGACGGTGGGCATGGCAGTCATGTCTGGGAGTGACACAGCCTTGCTCCAATGAGACCGAGTCTGCTGGAAGTTCTTAAGTCCCGCCTCTTCCTGTGTAGTCCAGTTTTTCGACTCAGTCTACTCTGGGACAGTCGTGTCTGTAGTTTCTCTTGCTAATAGCTAGTTTCAAAAGTTTTCTGCTAATTTAAATTTTATTTGTTTATTTTCCTGCTTTATTGAGAGCACAAATGGCTTTGCCTGATACCGCTCAGAGCTGCGGGAGCAGCTTAGGACTGCCGGCCGGCAGGTCTTTTTTACAGTGCCCACGAGCTTGCTCTGCGGCGATTGTTGAGCCCCTGAAACTAAAAATTTGTATTCTTTCGGCGTGGGCAGATTGCTGCTTAGAGGGCTTTTGCTCTGCAGCTGATTTGGCACAAAGGTATTTCTGCGCAGTTTTGATCGCACCAGGCTGGACGGCTAGCGATTCCTTCTCCTTTCAAGAGGATCTTCAATTGCAAGTATTGAGAACTCAGAGTGAAATACTGTGAACGTTTCTAATTGTTTTGACTTGTGGATTTAATTGAGATCCTTTGGGCCTAATCTGTTTCGGAAACCCCAGTTTAAATTTTCCAAAATGGCCTACGCCACAAAGTCTAAGGCTTCCTGCAAGTCATCCAAGGGCAAGAGGCAGCATGGCGCTGATCCAGGCAAGGGTGGTTCATCTCACCACCACAAGGTTCCTAAAATGTCTCGCTCTTCTGCTCCCACGGTCTCTAAGGCCTCCAGGGATGAAGAAAGATGCCATAAAGCCATTGAAAGGGCATTTCAAAAAGCTCAAGCGGAGAAGGTTGCTGCCTCAGGCCAGATTCAGGCTTCCCCCACCCCCCTCAGCTGCCTCAACCTCAGGAATTCAACCTAATGTTTTGCAGGCCTCTCATACACCTTCCCTATCTCTAGATAGGTCTATCCATGAGTGTTCTGGTGTGGCTGATACCTCATCAGTGTTCCCTATTTCTGCAACAGATTCTGGCCATATTATTACTGAGGTTCACGATATTTCCCAAGCAGAGCCTGCCACTGCTGCTTGTACCTCGGGGGGGGGGGGGGGGGGCATTCTGGAGCAGACCAAACAATTCCAAAAATTTCTCCTGCTCTGGCATCTCTTATATGTACTGCCATTCACCAAGGCATTGCTGAAGGCCTTTATCAACAAGCCTCTTCTGAAGCCTCTGACTTAGAGAGCCACCATAGGACTCAGGTATGTAGAGATCCTGAAGTTCATCAGGAAGGTCATACTTCTCCTCATTCTGACAGCCAAGATTCTCTCTCGGAAGGAGAGATTATTCCTGACCAGGAACTATATTGAGGATGAGGGACTAGAGCCAGATCAACCCTCATTTGTAGGTTTATTCAGACTTCAGATGTTTAGATCATTGTTGTTCAAAGCTCAAACTACTACTTGTCTGGGTGCCCCCAGCTCTACGTCGGATCCATCTTCTTCGTCCTCTGAGCCAACTACATCAGTTTTTCTGGAGCCCACAGTTCACACAGAGGTGGTTCCAGCTCCTAAACTGTTTTCAGATGTAATCCAGAGACAATGGTCCTTTCCCAGTACAGGTCCTCTCCCTAACTCATTGGATAAACGCTTCTACAATTTAGCAACTGATGTCTCTAATTTATTACAGGTTCCTGCTGTGGATGCTCCTATAGTAGCATTGTTATCATCATCTCTTGTTTCAGGTCCAGCAGAAGAGGCTTTGCGCCCTGAGGATAGGAGGGCTGAGAGAAATCTTATCAAGGGACATCAGTCCTCTGCATGAGCAGTACAGGCTTCTTCTGCAGCCTCATTCTTCAACCGTGCAACTATCCTGTGACTGAAACAACTCCAGGAGAGGCTTCCAGCGACTGAACTTAGGTCACACCAGGATTTAAATAGAATTTTGGCAGCTGTGGAATTCTCAGCAGATGGCACTCTCAACGCAGCCAGGTTTTCTGCAAAAGCAATTGGCTCTTCGGTGACCTCTAGACGCCGCCTCTGGCTCAGGAATTGGCAGGCTGACCAGAGGGCTAAATGGCATCTGGCTTCTTCTCCTTTTCAGGGTGACAAGTTGTTTGGGGCCCCTCTGGAACCCCTCCTGGTCAAGACTAAGGATCACAGAAAGATCTTACCTTCCCTTTCCAGAAGGTCAGAGGCCCGTCCTCAGAGCTCCTTTCATTCAGGATCCTTTCGTGGCCAGGACTTCAGCTTCTACCAGCAGCATCCCCAGCATTCTTTCCAACAACAGGACACTCAGGTTAGACAGGGGTACAGGTTCTCCTCCAGGAAACCGTTTAGAGGCTCCAGGGGCTGGCCCTTTCGCCGTGCTCGCTAATTCTCCTCCAGATTCTATGATTGGCGGCAGATTATCTTTTTTTGCTGACAAGTGGGATTCCACTATTTCTGATTCCTGGGTTAAGAACACAATTCGATTCAGTCTAGCTCTCGAGTTTCGCTCCACTCCCCCCAATTGCTTTCTGCACTGTCCTAGGTCTTTGGATAGGACCAAACAAGCCCGTGTGGATGCAGCCATTGATCACCTCTTACGGATAAAGGCCATTCAGCCCATCCCCTCCCCCCCCAACAGGGACAGGGATTTTACTCTCGTTTATTCCTAGTGCAGAAATCTTCGGGGGATTGGAGGGCGATTCTGGATCTTAAATCCTTAAACCGGTACGTCATTTACCACTGGTTCAAAATGTAATCTCTCCAAACCATACTTTTAGCCATCAGACCAGGAGACTTCATCTCCTCAATTGATTTAATGGAGGCTTACTTGCATGTCCCGATCCTTCCAGCTCATCGTAAATTCCTCTGGTTTTGTTACAATGGTAGACATTTCCAATACAGGGCCTTTCCATTTGGACTATCCTCAGCGCCTCGTGTGTTCACAAAGGTCATGGCTGCTCTCATCGGTCATATTGCATCCATCCCTGTTAGGATTCTATTTTACCTGGATGATATCCTCATCCTTTCCCAAACTGAGGTTAAGGCTCGTTGGGATGTTGTCACATCCATTCAGATTTTGAGGGCTCACGTTTTTTCCATTAACTGGAAGAAGAGCCATTTGACACCTTCAACCCGTCTCCAACATCTGGGGTCGGTAATTGATACAGTTGCCTCCAAAGTGTTCCTGTCTATGGAGCGTCAGGATAGCCTCACTAATCTGGCCCACCGTTTTATCCATCAGAAGTCGGCTTCATTTCTGGGTCTGTCAAGTTTATTGGGCAAAATGGTATCTTCTTATGGTATTGTTCCCTGGTCCCGTCTTCATAGCAGGGAATTACAATGGCTTCTTCTTCCTTTTCAACGAAACCTCAGCAATCCCTTTACCTTCCTCCTTTCCCTTCCCTCGACCGTCGTTGAGTCCCTCAGATGGTGGAACCCCTTACATGTCTCCAAGGGCTCCACGTTTCAAGAACCTCACAGAGTAATCATCACGACGGATGCCAGCCTGGCAGGTTGGGGCACACATCTAGGACCCCACATGGTGCAAGGCAAGTGGTCTCTTCAGGAGTGCGACCTCAAAATCAACCTGCTAGAACTGAGAGCGGTATATCTCGCCCTTCAGAACTTTAAGCCCCATGTTCTCAACAGGGATGTCCTCGTCCTCACCGACAACATCACTGCCAAGGCGCACATCAACAGACAAGAGGGAACCCACTTGAGGGTGCTGCTGGAGGCTCTTCGCCTGGGGCTCTGGGCGGAGGCCAATCTGACATCTCTTTGTGCAGAACATATATCGGGCATGGCCAATGTGCAGGCAGACTCTCTCAGCCGCAATCCAATCGACCCAGGCGGAATGGAGTCTGCACCCTCTAATATTCCAGGAACTGTCCAGGAGGTTCGGCACTCCTCTGGTAGATCTGTTCGCCTCAGAACACAATCATCAACTCCCCCGTTTCTTCTCCCACTTTCCCTCCACAGGAGCGGAAGCTGTGGACACCTTACGCAGCCGGTGGCCTCCAGAGGTTCTGCTCTATGCCTTCCCTCCGTTCCCTATCATAGCCAAGGTAATCAGGAAAGTCATCAGGGAGAAAGTGGAGCTCGTTCTGTTGGCTCCTCACTGGCCTCGAATCTGTGGTTTGCGGACCTGGTGGCTCTGTCCATTGTCCCACACTGGAGGATTCCCGACGGTCAGATATCACTCCTGCAAGGACGGCTGATTCATACAGACCCTCAATCCTTCCAGCTAGCCATTTGGAGATTGAGCGGTTCCTTTTAACGGAAGCTCTGGTCCCGCCGGAGGTCATCACAACTATCCAAGCTTCTCGCCGTCCGTCTACGACTCGTATTTACAATGCCACATGGAAGGCCTTCTCCAACTGGTGTAGACGGCGTAAGATTATTCCTACTTCTGTATCAGTATTTCAGGTCCTATCCTTTCTTCAGGTTGGTTTTTCTTCAGGTCTCTCACCTAATACCCTTCGGAGGCAGGTGTCGGCTATTTCATCTATTCTGTCTTACTCATCAGCAGTCTCTTTCTCTAAGGAGCCCCTGATTCGTAGTTTCTTACGGGGAGCAACAAACCTCCATCCACCGGTCATCCACCGGTTTCCTACGTGGGATCTTAATAAGGTTGTAACATGAGCCATCATGTAACAAAGCCGTCATGAGAATGGGCATTGGTCTTACCTGATACGCCATTTCTATGATAGGTGGGCACGGCAGTCAGCCCCTCCCTGTTTGGCCTGTTTCCAGGCATGGGGGTGGGTGGCAGTCTCATATGTTTTCTACTTTTACAGACACGTCAGCCTGCTGATCTACCTCGTCTCAAAACTGGACTACACAGGAAGAGGCGGGACTTAAGAACTTCCAGCAGACTCGGTCTCATTGGAGCAAGGCTGTGTCACTCCCAGGCATGACTGCCATGCCCACCTATCACAGAAATGGCGTATCAGGTAAGACCAATGCCCATTTGCCATGGTCGTTAAGCAAGACATCACATGGTGGCAATTTGCAACCTTCCTTGCCAGCTTCACCATTGATTTTGCTTGCCAGAAGACAGCTGGGAAGTTTGCAAATGGCAATCACATGACTGCAGGACACTGCAACCATTGTAAATATGCAACAATTGCCAAATGCCTGAATCACAATCACATGACCATAGGAACAGTGCGAAGGTCATAAGTCACTTTTTTCCATGCCATTGTAACTTTGAATGGTCACAAATGAATGATCGTAAGTTGAGGACTAGTTGTGAAAAGAGAGATAGACAAATCAAAGTTGTTGAGAGATGTATCAGCCATAATGGTTACCTGAAAGTTCAAGGTGGGGTGTAAAGCACTACAGTCTTCAAACCTCTCCTACAATAGGAATGACAGATTTATTTCCACCCATTCAGCTCTCAAAACTGCTTTGCCTAGATCAGAAATATACTCAATTCCAATCAACATCAACCAGCATTGCTAAAAGCTTAAAGTTAGAGTTCCACAACACCCAGAAAACCATAAATACTACATCCCTCATTAATCTAAAACAAAGTTCATGGAGCTCAATTAGCTGAGAACTACTCAGACATATCTTTGAAACAGAAGACAATGGAATATATTTGCTGTTTAATATGTACTTTAGAAACAGATGCATACTGTACAGGAAAATTATAATTCACAGAATTACTAAATCAGTCTTAAAAGCAGCAGAATTTCTTCAAGACTTGAAACACCTGCATTACTTTTGCATGAGACATCAGACCAGACAATGAAATACCCATGTCTCTAGTATGACAGAAGAAATGTACTCCTGAGATAAGTTTCACAGCAACATGTTCAGTTAGAAAATTGTAACGTATCTTAATATTGCTCTTGTAACACAGGACACTTCAAAAGAAGTCCTATTTGTGTGTCGTTTCACAAGATGTCACACTGAGATTCTAAACAATTCATTAGTAAACCTGACTCCACCTTGCTATGACATCAAACTGAGATTTCCTTCAGTATCATCTTTAATTAGCCAATGTCTGTGAAGCTGAGCAGACACTGTGGGACACCTTAACACGTTTGTTCCCATATTAGGAAGAATAAGGCATATCCAAATTTACCAGATTATATTATTTTATATATATACGCCTATATAGGAGAACCGGTAGCCAAAATCCCTGCCCCTCCCCCCCATATGCCCAGCTGAGCCGCATAATCATCAGAGGCTTTTTTTTTACTTTTAAAAGCATTTTTTCTACAACCTCTTCTGCCGAAAAAATGCTTTTAAAAGTAAAAAAAAAAAAGTCTCTGATGATCGTGCAGCTCAAAAAACCCTTTTTTTCTTTTAAATGCCTCTGACGATCCAAGCTGAGTTTTTAAAAAAGCCTCTGCCAATCAGGTAACTCAGCTTGAATCGTCAAAGCCTTTTGAAAGCATTTTTTTACAACATTTTTTACAAGCATCTTTACAACATCTAAAGCATGAAATCATGTGATGTCATATTGCTTAGCAATGACAATCCTTGCAGTCCTGGTTGTTGTTGTAACCCCAAGATGTGCAGTTTGTTAAGTGGGAAGAAGTGAGGGTCCCGGGTAAGGAATGCAAGGGTTGCTGTATGGAAGTCGGGGGGGGGGGGGGAGGAGAAAAAGCAGGAGTGAACTACCAGAGCAACCTGTGACACCACTCCCTGCTTGCTTCCCCATTGATTTTGCTTGTGGGAAACAAGCAGGGAATGTCACAAATGGCAATTACATGACCACAGCTCCCTGTGAAATCTATTTGCAAGCTGGGCACCCGGGTGCCTAGACGACAAGCACATGTCCACAGGGATAGTATAATGGCTGGAACTTTGAGGACCAATTGTACGTCTAGTTTTTCAGCATTGTCATAACTTCAGCACTGTTAACGGTTGTTGAATGAATGGACGTAAGCCGATGACTAGCCATATACAGTTCAACACTATAAAGGTGCTCTTTAACTGCAAATTACCATTGTTTTCACTTCATATATTTTACTTCCTCTTCATCCTCACTGCTTATAATTCACACCTGGTGCACAATTATTCATATTTTTAATGTTTATATTATTACTCAGTACCCAAAAAATAATCTAGTTTTCTGACTATTCCTCAAAACTCTTACCCAAAGTTTCTGGAATGTTTCTTCGCTCCCTTGTTACATCGGATAGCCTAATTATTGTCCCTTCTTTCCGTTCAGTTTTGAAACGTAACCGACCAGACTCTTCATCATCTTCCTCCTCCTCCTCATCTGATTCTTCTTTTGTCTCTTCTTGAAATTCCAGATTTTCAATAACAGCCTGTAACAGAGGAGGACAGAATAGAATACTGACCTTCACATCTACAAGGCTTTCAAATTAAAAGAAAACTTAAAATCAGTGTGGGAAGTCCTTCATATGTAACATAATGTGCGCTGCCTATATATGGTATCTAAATGACTCTAAAATCATGTAGCAGCATTAACATTTGAACAGAGGGGAAGTATAGCATTTTCAGTTCAAAGCCTTAAACTATTCTCTTACTTGGAACAGAAACAGGTTGAATGATGTAAGCTAGTGTCTTAATACGCATAGGCTACATTCTTAAATTACTGAAATTAATTTGTTAGGAATGATTGAACAAGAAAAAAGATCTGTGCTAAGTATTAGTTATGGTGCCTTTAAGATATTTTTTTCCAAACCCAATTTTATTTTCATCCATAATTTGCAAATTATGGTGGAAAATAAGTATTTGGTCAATATCAAAAGTTCATCTCAATACTTTGTTATATATCCTTTGTTGGCAATGACAGAAGTCAAACATTTCCTGTAAGTCTTCACAAGGTTGGCACACACTGTTGCTGGTATGTTGGCCCATTCCTCCATGCAACTCTCCTCTAGAGCAATGATGTTTTGGGGCTGTCAGTGGGCAACACGGACTTTCAACTCCCTCCAAAGGTTTTCTATGGGGTTGAGATCTGGAGACTGGCTAAGCCACTCCAGGACCCTGAAATGCTTCTTACGAAGCCACTCCTTCGTTGCTCTGGCGGTGTGTTTGGGATCATTGTCATGCTGAAAGACCCAGCCACGTTTCATCTTCAACCTTGAGCCTTGGATAGCTCAACACGCTAATAAGCAGACTAAATCCTGTTATTAACATCCAGCTGTCTGCAATTGCACCAGTCCGGGTCTCACCAGGCTCAAGGTTGACTCAGCCTTCCATCCTTTCTAAGGTAGGCAAATTGAGGAGCCAGTTTGTGGGGGCAATAAGCTGACTTTGTATAAAATATACAAAAGTATGAAGGCTATTGCTTAACGCATTGTAAGCCGCCCTGAGTCTCCGGAGAAGGGCGGCATATAAATCTAATTTTTAAAAAATGCCCTTGCTGATGGAAGGAGGTTTGCATTCAAAATCTCACGATACATGGCCCCATTCCTTCTTTCCTGTACACGGATCAGTCGTCCTGGTCCCTTTGCAGAGAAACAGCCCCAAAGCATGATGTTGCCACCCCCATGCTTCACAGTAGGTATGGTGTTCTTTGGATGCAACTCAGCATTCTCTCTCCTCCAAACATGACGAGTTGTGTTTCTACCAAACAGTTCTACTTTGGTTTCATCTGACCATATGACATTCTCCCAATCCTCTTCTGGATCATCCAAATGCTCTCTAGAAAACTTCAGACGGGCCCGGACATGTACTGGCTTAAGCAGGGGGACACGTCTGGCACTGTAGGATCTGAGTCCCTGGCGGCATAGTGTGTTACTGATGGTAGCCTTTGTTATGTTGGTCCCAGCTCTCTGCAGGTCATTCACTAGGTCCCCCATGTGGTTCTGGGATTTTTGCTCACCGTTCTTGTGATCATTTTGACCCCACGGGGTGAGATTTTGCGTGGAACCCCAGGTCGAGGGCGATTATCAGTGGTCTTGTATGTCTTCCATTTTCTAATTATTGCTCCCACAGTTGATTTCTTCACACCAAGCTGCTTGCCTATTGCAGATTCAGTCTTCCCAGCCTGGTGCAGGTCTACAATTTTGTTTCTGGTGTTCTTTGACAGCTCTTTGGTCTTCACCATAGTGGAGTTTGGAGTGTGACTGTTTGAGATTGTGGACAGGTGTCTTTTATACTGATAACAAGTTCAAACAGGTGCCATTAATACAGGTAATGAGTGGAGGACAGAGGAGCCTCTTAAAGAAGAAGTTACAGGTCTGTGAGAGCCAGAAATCTTGCTTGTTTGTAGGTGACCAAATACTTATTTTCCACCATAATTTGCAAATAAATTCTTTCCAAATCAGACAATGTGATTGTCTGGATTTGTTTCCTCATTTTGTCTCTCATAGTTGAGGTCTACCTATGATGACAATTACAGGCCTCTCTCATCTTTTTAAGTGGGAGATCTTGCACAATTGGTGGCTGACTAAATACTTTTTTGCCCCACTGTAAAAAGTAAATGGAAAGTTGGCTAATGACTGGAGTGAGCTCTATTACTCCACTGCTACCATGTTTCCCCAAAAATAAGACCCAATCTTATTTTCTTTTGGGCTTGAAATAAAAGCACTTTGGGCTTATTTTCGGTGAGGTCTTATTTTTTTGACGTGCAGGAGACAGCGAGCGTGGGGGCCGATGGGAGTGGGAGCACAGTTACTGCTGGCCCCACCCTCTCCATTCACTGTCTGCTTGCCTATGGCTGCAACGGGCCAAGCTCTCGGCATGCCCCAGCCTCCACTTGCCCTGCCTGCAGGCCCAGCTACTGCCGGGACACTTCTTGCTGAGAGCGGCGAGGCCAGCAGATGCAGCAGGCCCAGCAGCCGGGTAGAGGCGGGGGGGGCAATTTTGGGGGGTAGGGCTTATATTAAGCCTGTCCCAAAAAATCAGGCTAGGGCTTTCAGGGTAGGTTGTATTTTCCAGGAAACACGGTGTTTGTAAGGGCTGCTAAAAGTGAGAAACAGTGGAGAAGCTGCTGAGACAGGAGTAGCACGCACAAAACTCATCTTCTTATCTCAAGTTTTTCCCTGAAAATGAGCATTCAGGAATGTTGACCATCCTGGTATATAATTCTTGTAAAAGCTAACATAGGATCATAGTTTCTCTTTATACCAACTTTACTAATAGAAATATTGACAAAAACAATGCCAAGAGTAATTACCAAATTGAAAATTCTATCTGAAATAATTAAATGGTTTGTTTTTAATATTTCAGCTTTTCTGCAGTACCTCTTCTGACTCATTTGGAGGTGTCTGGGTATCAACAACCTCTTCTAACTCTTCTTCAGCTACATATTCTTGTTTGATTACTTGCTGTTCACTGTAAGACTGCATAAAATCTTCATCCTGAAAGAAATGCACAAGGAAGCCTGTCTTTTAAACTAATTTTAGTTTCTAAATATATTTATTCAGAAGGGGCTGGTATATATGCAATCTTCCCAACTTGTTTGCCCTGATTAACAGACTGGAAAGAAGTCACAAACTTCCATACTTCTGTAGGTTTTCCATCTCCAGCAGATTTACGTAAACCAGTGTATAACAGTTGATTAACTGATAACAGTTAATCAGATTTAAATAGTGAATGGTGCTTAAGAGAAAATGTAATTAATACTAACCATGACAATAACTGTATACCTAGTTGCAACTAAAACTTACTTAGGATGAGAAGTGGGAATCTACATGGTCATAAACAGGTTATGAAGGGTGAAATGTAACATTACTTCTATGTTTAAACAACTGAGAGCTAGATCTGCACTAATCCCAAACAGCACATTTAAAATTATATCCATATGATGTAGCTATTTACTTTTAACGTCAATATTTAATTTAGAAGATTAAAAACCCCAAGATTATAATACATGAAAATAACATACCGTATTTTTCGGACTGTAAGACACTCTGGACTATAAGACGTACCTAGCTTTTGGGGAGGAAAACAAGAAAAAAAATCTGCCTCTGCCTCCCAGCAATTTGCCTCCTTGCAGCAAACAGCAAACAGCCTGGTCAGCTTCAGCACAGCCTGATTTAGCACGAGCAGCTGATTGGCATTGCCGCCGCCCATCGCTGCTGCCACCCATCACCGCCACCTATCGCCTCCGTACAACCCATTTTTGCCCTCCGCACGTCCTGTTTTTGGCTTCCACGCGTCCTGTTTTCGGCCCGTTCAGGCGGCAGGGATAGGTGGCGATGGGTGCCTTCTGGAACAAACCAAGAACAGGACGTGTGGAGGCCAAAAATGGGGCGCGTGGAGGCGGCAGCGATGGGCGGCGGCGATTCCCCGCAGCCTGGAACAGCTGATAGGGGGTATTCCGGGAGGCAGATCCAACCACCAATCAGCTGCTTGTGCTAAATCAGGCTGTGCTGAAGCTGACCAGACTGTTTGCTGCAAGGAGGAAAATTGCTGGGGGGTGGGGACCGGCGGGTAGGCAGGGCTTCGGCAACATTCGCTCTATAAGACACACAGACATTTCCACCCACTTTTGGGGGAGAGTGCGTCTAGTACACCAAAAAATACAGTAATTATTGCAGTTCTTTAAAAAAATAACAAGCTAGGAAAAATTACATCTACTTATTTAAAGCATATATATCCTACTCCACAAAATAAAAATTGCTCCCAGAGCAGTTTACATGGCATGATATGACATCTCATATTAATTCCTTTAAAATGTAGGATTTTGGGTTTTATTTATGTCTAATTTCAGAGTAATACAATACCTGTTATTTTCCATGAAATGTGCTTTCTCATTTATTATGTGTTATGCATCTAAGAATAACATACAGCATTTTATCATGTGATTTACACATAGTTTTAAAGCAAAGATAAAGGACTAATAAATCCATTTACATTTGCCAGGGTTTTTTAAAATTGAGAAATACTTCTAATAAATGCCAATAAATCTATTCTCATTTCAGCTCAGAGCAATCGTTGCAGAAAAAACACTGAAACAAATTATACCGTGTTTTCTCGAAAATACAACCTACCCCGAAAATAAGCCCTAGTGTAGGGGTGGGCATGGCCAGCACAGGAGGCAGCCCTTCCCTTCCCCTCCCCGGTCATCTCATGGCTGCTCAGCCCCTTAATCGGGGCCCGCGGATCAGCTGAGCCAGCAAGGGCCAGAAACTGCCTCTTGTTCCTTCTCTCCGGGTGCAGCCTGTCCCTTTCAAGCAATCAAATGTCGCTTGAGAAAAGGATGCACATCCCAGGATTGCAACACCAAAGGCTCAGGATAGAGCCTTTTTGAGATGTCTGTCTGTGCTGAGCTGAGGAAAGGATGACAGGCAGGAAATCCCCCTCCCCATTTTCCTGCCATTCGCCAAAAAGGTTCCATTCCAAGCCTTCAGCATATCCCAGGATTGCAATGCTTGTTGTAGTGTTGCACGTGTGAGTGATGTCATCGCCGTGAGGTTCGTCACATTGGCGTAGCCTCTTCGAGCAGGACCCTGCAAGGATTGCTGTAGTGTTGCGCGCACGATCAGCATCACTGCGAGGTCCGACATACCGGCGCAGCTGGTTGTGGCAGGATGCCAGCTGAGCTGGTGTGATGAAGCTTGTGGCGGTGCTGCCGCTCATGAGTGCAACGCCACAAAAATCCTTGCAAGGTCCTGCTCCAAGAGGCTGCGCCGATATGACAAACCTCACAGCATTCGAGTTGCGAAGAGCCCGGGGATTTGGGCAGCCTTTACATAGCCGAGATGCTTGCAGGATCCCTGGCTTCTGAGTCCAGCGCGACCCAGCATTTGGGCTCTGGTGTGCTCTTCTCTCAGGGGGCATGGTGTGTCCAGCTCACTGAGTCTGGCCTGCTGATCTTTGCCAGTGGTGGCTTTGACCCGATCCTGGCTGCCGATGCTCGGGGGGGGGGGTGGTGGTTTCGAGCCCAGCTGGCTTCATGCAGGAGACGAGGCGCTGCAAGGGAGCCCATTTTTCGCATTGGCTGGGCAGGGGTCACCAACGCAGAGGCCGGGCCTCGGGCCACCACCCTCAGCAGGCACCGTGCTGGAGGCGGGGGAGGGTCAGTCCCCTTACCCGGTTGCCCTCCGCTGTTTCTCATCATGTGTGTTTGTGTGCGTGTGTGTGTGTGAGAGAGAGAGAGAAAGAGAGAGAGGCGGTGGAGAGGAAACCCTTTCAAACAGTGTTGCCTGCAATTTTTGTTACTCCCCTCCATCGTTTCTCTTTCTTTCTCTCTCTCTCTCTCTCACACACAAACACACAGACATTTGTTGCTTGAAATGGACAGGCTGTGGTTTGCTTCTACTGTAATCACACACTTCCCACAATCTTCCAGAATTGTCCTTTTCTCAAGTAGCAGCAGTCTATTCCGACAGGCCGCATGGCTTTCTGCCTCACTGGCCCTTGCTGGCTCAGCTGATCTGCAGGCCACGGTTAAGGGGCCCAGCAGCAATGAGGTGACCACACTCCCCGCCTCCTGCACCTCAAAAAAAAATAAGACCTCCCGGAAAATAAGCCTGAGTTGTTATTTTCAAGCCTAAAAGAAAATAAGACCCAGTCTTATTTTCGCGGAAACACGGTATATGTCACATGTTCTAAGGTAACCTCAATTCTCTTTATTCAGGTTTAGACAATTCTCAATTACAAAAAAAGGGGGTGGAAATGAGTGAGCAAAACATCACTCACTTTGGAATATTAGCACCCTAAAGATGTCTTTTAACAGGTCAATGATCTTTTCACCTTCGAAGGACTTTATCAGATCTTGTCTAAAGTCTGGTTAAATGCTTTTGCATTAAGTACTTCTAACAATTGGCACCGTCTCCACCACACAAAGTTGTTTTCTTCCTTAAAGTTACAATCTTCAAGGTCATGATTCTCAACAGCTTTCCAGAAGGACAAAAGAGCATTACCTACAACTCAACACAAACTTTGTCACAGTTCAGATGAAGAAAGTCAGTCAGTGATAATAAGTCTAATTTTGCTCTGGTCCCAAGGGAGGTAAACAGATTTCAAATCAGTCTAAAAAGTTAAGCATATGTAGCAGGGGTGAAATGCTCCCGGTTCGGACTGGATCACCCGGTCCGGTAGCGATGGCACTGGGTGGTTCAGAGAACCAGTAGCAAAAATCCCTGCCCCCCACACATGCCCAGCTGAGCCGCACAATCATCAGAAGCTTTTTTTTTTATTTTTAAAAGCATTTTTTCTACAACCTCTTCAGCCGAAGAGGTTGTAGAAAAAATGGTTTTAAAAGGTAAAAAAAAAAAAGTTGGCCATGCCCACCCAGTCACATTACCCACCACCACCAAGCCATGCCCACAGAACTGGTAGTAACAAATTTTACATTTCACCACTGATATGTAGCAATGTTATCTCAAAAACTAAAATAGGAGAAAAAAACTCACTGGAAATTCATCTAGAGGTTCATTGATTTCAAGATCCAGCACTTCATCATTATAATTGTCTTCTTCAACCTGATCTTCCCCGTAGCCTATTTGGTCTTCTGTCAACTCAGCCTCTTGGCCTTCATATTGTCCTTCTGAATACTCCTCTGCATACTCTTCAGGAACATCTGATTTGTCATAACCAATTTCATCTTCTCCATGTTCATACTCTGAGTCTTGCTCAATAGATGGGTCATTAGCATTCACTGAGAGCTCAAAGGATGTAACCATGCTAGATGCAGCATTAAGACTCACAGTGACATCTTGAGTACTACAATACAGCAAAAAAAGATTTTTAATTTAAACCAACACATTAAATACTAAGCACATGGATTTTGCATAGAATGCAATAGTCTCCACATTAATGGAAAAAAATTAATTGGCGCACTCTACATGGAGCTGCCCTTTGAAAAGTATACAGAAGCTTCAATTGGTTCAAAATGCAGCGGCCAACATAGGTTTGTGCAGGTGTGCACTTGTCACCTCTCCTGCAGGAGCTGCATTGGCTGCCAGTTTGCTTCCAGGTCCAATTCAAGGTGCTGGTTGTCACCTTTAAAGACCTACAAGGCTTGGAACCAGGTCATTTGAAAGACTGTCTTCTCCCAGTCACATCTACCCAACCTACCAGAGAGGAGAGGCAGGGAATGTTGCGGCTCCCCTTTCCTAAGGAGGTACAACTAGTGGGACCAAGAACGGCCTTCTCCATGGTGCCTCCTTCCCTTCGGAACATCAACCCCATGGACATTACCCCACTTTGACACTCTTTAACAAGGCACTGAAGACATGGTTTTACCAGTAAGGCTGGGGAACCCCGAGTGGGATGTAGCCCATCAAGTGGCTTGTTTGACTAATTGTCACCAAGGGGTGGGTGGGTGATCACTTTTTATTGTTTTTATATGAGAATTCTATCTTTGTACGCTGCCTGGAGTCACTGAGAGTGAGTTGAGAAGCCATACAAATTTTCTTAAATACCATACTTTTTGGACTATAAAATGCACTTTTTTGTCTCCCAAAAGGGGCTGAAAATGTCTGTGCATCTTATAGACCAAAATATTGCCAAAGCCCCGCATACCCACCAGCCGTATTTTTGCCTCCACAGCCTTTTTCAGGCCTTTTTCAGCCTGTTTTCAGGTCTTTTTTCAGCCCGTTTTTGAGGCTTTTTTGGCCCATTTTTGAGGCTTTTTTTGGCCCATTTTGAGGCTCTTTTCAGCCATTTTTGAGGCTTTTTTGGCCTGTTTTGAGGCTTTTTTCGACCCGTTTTCGAGGGTTTTCTCGGCCCATTTTTGAGGTTTTGGCCATTTTTTTGGAAAAAACGGCCTGAAAAAAGCCTCGAAAACAGGCCTAAAAAGCCTCAATCAGGGTGGATAAAAATCAATGATTTTTTTTAAAAAAATCAAAAAAATCAGATTTTTTTTAATCAATTTTTTAAAATAAAATGCTTTTTGAGGAAAATATATTACCATCCAAAGGTTATTCCATCATGAAATAAAGATTAGTTTTTAATTATGTAGAATAAGGCTGTATATGTTTAATTTTTTTGGTAAATAAATTCCATTAATCCATTCACAATGTCATGCTCTTCCAGAGGTTTTTGTAAGATTATTGGGCAGTTTCTCTGCCTACAAGATATTATCACAGATGCTTGGTTTAATTTTGCAGTTCTCAAAACTGAATTTGACTCAGCAGACATCACATGCCTCTTCTTCACAGCAAAAATATTATAACATGAACAGAGTTGAGAAAAAGACCTTAATCCTATTGTTCTACAAACCTATGAATACAGAATCAACCCCTTCAGTGCTAAGTTTCAAGAAGTTCAGTGAATAGAATAGAAACAATATTTTTCTGATTGTTTGGAGTGGAATAGAACTGCACAAGAGGAAAGTGAAACTAAGTGTGAGGAGGAAGGGGCAAGCAGACAAGCAGTACAAAATGAAAGTCAAACTTTCTGAGCACAATACTGCACAGCCACAGACAGACAAGTCTTTGGATCTTTTTGTGTGTATGACCTGAGGTTTATCACATTCTTTCCTTGGAGGAAAAAACTTATAATGGCAGCAGGCCGTAAAAGAGACCCAGTTTGGCAATATTTTAATGAAGTTCCTTTACCTATCGGTAAGGCAAGCATGCGTGCAAACTGCAAACACTGCAACAAAGAAATGCAAGGCCTGGTGGCCCGAATGAGGCAACATCATGAGAAGTGCTGTGATGAAGGTGACCAAAGAAACACATTTGAACAGGCAGGATCTTCAGGTTGGTAAACATTTTTATTGAATCATATTTCTAAAGACTGCCTTGAACTGTCATGTTTGAGCAAAATTATATTTCTTATTATTACTGCATGTTACTGTCATTTGGTACAGTTATGAAGAAAAGCAAATATTCCTTTTGGGGCAGTGCTGTGTACAATAAGCAGAAATTGTATAAACAATAAAATAACAGCATTGACTTTTTTGTTGAGGGGAATTCATGGATTCTGGAAACTATCCACCTTCAAGATCACCATCCTCCTGTTCTACAGTTTCAGAGTTATCCATCCAGGATAGTGCTTCATTAGCATCATCATCATCAGACACCCACAGCCACATATCACTATCACCTAAAAGAAAGAAAAAACCCTTCCCTCCTGGAACCACCATAGATAAGTTTGTGATAAAAACTAGCAGATTAGAAAAAGAGTTAATTGATGAAAAAATTGCCCAGTTTGTTTATGCAACGAACTCTTCTTTCTGTCTGACTGAGAACCCACATTTCATTAATATGGTTCAGTCACTGAGACCAGGATACAGTCCACCCAGCAGAGCAGATGTTGCAGGGAAACTGCTGGATAAAGTGTATGACAGAGAAATGGAGCAATGTGCAACAGCTCTGGAGGGTAGAATTGTTAACCTAAGTATTGATGGGTGGAGTAATGTCCACAATGATCCTATTGTATGTGCTTGTATAACAACAGAAGAAGGGGAAGTCTTCCTTGCACAAACAATTGATACGTCAGGAAATGCACACACAGAATACTTACAAGAAGTGGCAGTAAAAGCTATAATAACATGTGAACAAAAATTCAAATGTCTAGTACGCAGTTTGGTCACAGACAATGCTGCAAATGTATCCAAGATGAGAAGAAATTTAGTAGAGCAGGAAGGGAATACAAAGCTAATAACATATGGTTGCAGTGCTCATTTGCTGCACCTCTTAGCCAAAGACTTAAGTGTTCCAGAAATAAAGACTAATATTGTTGAAATTGCTAAATACTTCCGTAACAATCATTTTGCTGCAGCAGCTCTGAAAAGTATGGGTGGAACCAAGCTAACACTCCCACAAGATGTTAGATGGAACTCTGTGGTGGACTGTTTTGAGCAGTATATCAAGAACTGGCCTATTCTGATGAGAGTTTGTGAAGAAAATTGAGATAAAATAGATGGCACTGTCACAGCCAAAATCCTCAACATTGGGCTTAAGAGAAATGTTGAACATATGCTGAGCATCCTGAAACCCATCTCCGAAGCTTTAAACAAAATACAGAAAAATAGCTATTTTATTGCTGATGCTGTTGAAATTTGGAAGGAACTGAGTGAACACTTAAAAACAGAACTACACGTGGACAGAATTAAATTACAAGCATTAAAAAAAAGAATGGGATAAGTACTGTCTCCAGCTCATTTTTTGGCAAATATTGTCAATATCCAGTATCAGGGTCAAAACTTAAGTGCTGAGGAAGAGGAGTTAGCTATGACATGGGTATCCAGCAATCATCCATCTGTAATGCCAACTATAATAAACTTCAAAGCTAAGGGGGAACCATTCAAGAAATATATGTTTGCTGAAGATATTTTAAAGAAAGTCACACCAGTGAACTGGTGGAAGTCACTTAAGCACTTGGATTTAGAGACTGTTCAAGTAATGATTTCACTTTTAACAGCAGTAGCTTCTTCTGCAGGGGTTGAAAGAATATTCTCTTCCTTTGGACTCATTCATTCTAAATTGAGAAATCGTTTGAGACCCGATAAAGCAGGAAAGCTTGTTTTTCTTTTCCAGATTATGAACAAAGAAGATGAAGATGACGAGTGAGCTACAGAGGACAGTATTTAAGTTTTTCATGTGTAGGCTGGGCTGACAGTCTAAGGGAGGGAGGGAGGGAGGGAGGGAGGGAGGAAAGGCAACTTGGTTGGAGATGCCCCAGTGAGACGGGCTGCCCCTAGGGTCTTATTCGGACACTCCTAGGGTCTTATTTTTATATCAGTTTATTAGTAGATTGACCTTTACTTGTTTCTATCTCTGTTGCTCTCAGAAGTGTTGACGTGGGAGTAGAAGTTATGTTGCAAACCTCAGGAAAGTACAAGGAACAGAAATAAGGAACTTGTTAAATGTACTGATAAGCTTAATGACCTATGTTCTATATCATCCCTGTAATGAACTTATATTAAGAAACATATTACCAGAAGTGTGCATGGAAAATAACAGACAGTATACCCATATATGGAACTAGAGTCAGAAGCGGAACGCCTCTGGCGTGGCTAGAATTGCAAAATGTATAAAAGGTACACCTTGGGCATAGCCCAGGGTTCGGAATCTGACATGTGAATGCTCTGAACCTTTGCTAGCAAATAAACCTGTGTTCTCCAACTTTTGTGGTCTTGTCTCCTGATTTTGGGAAGCGGGTTTTCCCGCCACACCAGTTCAAAGGGGAAAGCAATTTTGTGTTCTGTTTTGTCACATACAGAACTTTGTTGGCAATCCAAGTTAACATTGGTATTCCTTGAATTGTGAGCTCTTAGGAAAGTATCCCCTCCTTGTGTGTTGCAAACAGCCATTTCCAGTGGGGAAAAGAGGACAAACCAGAGTGGGGGAAAGTATTTTCCTTTGCTATATTTCAAGTCTGAATTAGACCATGCAGGGTCCCTACAGGACAGCCCTTTTAAGGATTATGTATTAATAGAAAAGCAACTAATTTACCTCTGTTCCTAAGTGCTAAAGCTGTTGCACATAAAAAACGGAGGAGCTCTGATCAACTATCACAGCCACCATTTTGACAGTTTTGTTGTACTGTTGTTTGTGGACGTCCTCACTAAATGCAAGCACAGGATAAACTGAGCCTGGTTTGTTCTCAGTCTTTTAAGTGGCCACAAACTACTAGCAAAAGTGGCATTTGATCACAGCACAGAGGCATTGAGAAATGCCTTTTGCATTTGAGCATCAAGATGGGATAGGAAAGGGAAAGGGAAAGAGGAAAGACAAAGAAAACAGAAGGAAAGAGGGGAAGGAAGAAGAAAGAAAGAAGAGGGAAGGAAAAAAGAAGAAAAGGGAGGAAGGGAAGGGAATTATAATGAGAGGAAGGGTCTGAGGAAAGTCTTGCCTTAGCACTTGGCCATCAGCAGCCCTGCTGACTTTTCACCATCCCCTTGTCCCTTCCTACTGACCTCTCCTGGTGGTCTCCCATCCTATTGCTGAGGATGCTTTGGTTACAAAGCTGGGCCTCCTTGCATGGAGGAGTGGGCCTCCCTCTGACCCACACACTTTGCCCTCCTGCACACACCATGAGCAACCTGGCCAAGGAGAGCAAGCACAGCAGCAACCTCAAGGAGGTGGTAAGTGGAGCCGGGTGCCCCTTTGGGGAAGCAGGGCTGGGCTGGGCTGTGGGGTCCTGGTGCCCTGGGAACTCAACGGCTGGGCTGGGCGCTTGCCCTCCACTGCCCAGGGCTCCAGGCAGCCTGCGCCACTGTCCGGGAGTCCTCTGCATGGCCTGAGAGGGATAGCAAGGCTCCTCTGGTGGACTAGGGCTTGGCACTCACCCTGGTCTCGCCTTACTCTGCTGGAGACAATGGATCCCCCCAGCCCCACCCAGCCTGCCACAGACGGCCCCAGCCACAAGCAATGTTGAGCTGGTCACGCCCCACGCCCCCCGAGGTCAACCACAAGCCTGATGCGGCCCTCAATGAAATCAAATTTGACACCCCTGTTAGAACATACAGTGCATTCAGAAAGTATTAAAACCCCCTTCCTTTTTTTCAATTTTGTTATGCTGCAGTCTGATTCTACAGTTGTTGAAATTCATTTTTTCTCATTAATCTACACTCAGTACCCCATAATGACAAAATGAAAACAGAATTTTAGAAATGCCTGTAAATTTATTAAAAAGAAAAAACTGAAATATCACATTGGCATAAGTATTCAGACCCTTCACTCAGTACTTTGTTGAAGCACCTTTGGCAGCAATTACAGAGAGTCTTTTTGAGTATGACATGACATGCTTTGAACACCTGGATTGGGGGATTTTCTGCCATTCTTCCTTGCAAATCCTCTCAAACTGTCAGGTTGGATGGCGACCGTCAGTGGACAGTCATTTTCAGGTCCCTCCAGAGGTGTTCAATAGGGTTCAAGTCAAGGCTCTGGCTGGGCCACTCTAGGACATTCACAGAGTTGTCCCTAAGCCACTCCTATGTTGTCTTGGCTGTGTGCTTAGGATCATTGTCATGTTGGAAAGTGAACCTTCGGCCCAGTCTGAGGTCCTGAGATACTGCACTGTGGAACAGGTTTTCATTGAGGATATCCCTGTACTTTGCTCTGTTCAGCTTCCCCTCAACCCTGACCAGTCTGTTGTGGCTCCATTGCCTGAGCCTGCATCAGAACACAGTCTCCCAGTCCCTGCTGCTGAAAAACACTCCCACAGCACGATGCTGCCACCACCATGCTTCACTGTTGGGATGATATTGGGTTAACACGCCGCGATAGAGATGTTCGTGCAATACACTGTTAATGAGTTGCATAAAGACCGCCGGAGCCCCTTGCAGCCCAAAAGGCATGACGAGAAACTGAAAACTCCCTAATGGGCAATTGAATGTTGTTTTCCATTCATCCCCTGGTTTTATACGGACCCGGTAATACGCTTCTCGAAGATCGAGTTTTGTGAATATTTTCCCCTTCGCTAACGTGGTTAAGAGGTCAGACATCAATGGTAGGGGATACAAAGGCTCAACGCACACGGCGTTCAGGCCTCGGTAGTCAACGCAGAGGCGTAACCCACCATCCTTTTTCTCACGGAACAGGACAGGTGCTGCTAAATGTGAGCGGCTGGGCCGTATAAACCCCCGGGCTAGGTTCTTATCGATATAGGCCCGTAACTCCTGTAACTCCGGCTGGGTCATGGCATACATGCGGGGTTTTGGTAACTTGGTCCCTGGGAGCAATTCAATGCCACAATCGGTATCCCGGTGGGGTGGTAGTATGTCACACTCGTCTTCACTAAATACCTGAGCAAGATCGTTATAAACAGCAGGAAACATCTGGGGTTTCTCGTGTTCTGGTTGGAGTGCCCCGCATGGTTCTGGACCAACCGGTAACCGTACTTTCCGACAGTCCCCTTGCCACCATATAACCGGTTTCCATTTGTCCAGCCATGCTAGGCCTAAGATCACTGGTTCGATCATTTGGGTTATGACCACGAACCGTATCCTCTCCTGGTGAGCGCCTATTTTCAGTAACACCGGTTCGGTGATCTGGGAGGTTGGGGTACCCCCCAACACTGAACCATCTACTTGTTCAAACTTTATGGGCTGTCGTAATGTGATAAGACGGAGCCCTAGTTCTTCTGCTATGGAGCGGCGGATAAGGCATCTCATACACCCGGAATCTATAAGCGCCTCCTGATCGCTTTTACGCCCTGTAAGGGGGTGTGTTAACTGTATGGGGACCAAGAAGGGACGTACAGGAGCACTTACCATAGGGTCTTGCACGTCGTCATCATGGTCACTGTTCTCGATGGTGTCGGACAAGCGAACTGGTCCTGCGGGTCCGGGAACCGTAGGACAGGGGGTCGTTTCTCCCGATGGTGTTTGGGCAGCCACTCTGGTCCTTTCCACTGGCCTCAAGGACCGCTCTTTCGTGACTGTGCCTGGGGTTGACCCAGCGGGTTTTGGGGTAGACATGCGTGCCGGTGGCAACGGGCAATCAAGGGCCCTGTGTCCCTCCTGGTTGCAGCGGAAACACCGGAAAGGCCGTCTGCTGGGGCCCAGACCCCCGGCCTCCCCCTCAGAAACCGGCCATACCACCCCAGTTGGTCTTCCGGCCGTAAACGGGCGTGAAATCCCCCGTCTTTGTTGGCTCTGCCCTTGCGGGCCCCGGATTCTGAACTCCCGTAGGCCGATATCGAGATCGACTGCCGCCTTGTACCAGTCTGTGAGGCGGGGTCCCAACCCACGGTATACACAGGCCTGTCTGATCTCCCTGTCCAACCCGGTCTGAAACTGATGGACAAGGAGCCGTTCGGGCCATGACCGCAATTTCCCGGCCAAGGCGTGAAACTCTTTAACATAGTCCTTGACCGCCCTACCTCTTTGTTTAAGAGTTAGCAGGTCTCCCTCTATGACCTGCGTTCGGGTCTCGTCCTCGAACCTGACACGTAATGCCTCCAAGAATAAGCCTAGGTCAGTTAGCTCACGAGCGTGTTCACTATGCAGATCTGCCACCCAATCTGCTGCCTCGTCCGTTAACACTGCTGTTACTGGGACCACGCGAGACCATTGTGAAGGATACCAGCGGCCGTACATATCCATGTGGCTGATGACCTGGCTCAGGAATAGGGCTACCTTCTCCGCGGCTCCATCAAACGACGCCTGGACTGGTGGTGGACTCCAGGGAAACTGGGGACCCCAAGGGTTGGGACCCCACATCGGCAGCACGTTCCCCGGCTGGGGACCTGAAATCCGGCGATTGGAGCCACTCCAGGTCGGTTGATGCTCCCCTTGGGGGTCTCCCCTTTGTTCTCTCCTCTCTGGTCCCATGGTGCCTCCCCCAGTCATCCGAGACCGCTCCTCTTCTGGCCCAGGACCCGTACTACTGCGCTCCAGCTCCTCCTCCCTGTCCCTAATCACTCGCCTGTCCCCTCTGAATTTGGGGCTTGCCAAACGGAACCGGGTTTCTGAACTGGCCCCCCCAACTGGGGGCCCCTGCCGGGAACCCCCCTGTTCCGCTGTGGGTGCCCACGGTTGCCAAGAGGGAGCATCCCTAAAGCTGGCCTCACCAAATTGATCCCGCAAAAGATCCATAGTCGTTGCTCCCGGCATGGTGGAATAACTCCATTCGCCCTCTTCATCCTCGATCCATTGCCTTTCCCGCCAACCCTGGAACTGGGATCCAGCAGGGGGCGTGGTATGTGTTCGTGAGCCTGTAAGGGCGGGGCTATGCCACCAGTGCCCAGCTCCGCTCCGGGTGTTGGGATCTGAGCCCTTTATTTCCTGGCCATCGGTAGTATCCTGTGACTCCCGATGTTTTGGGCGTACTACGGGTTGCTCGGCTGGTGCGGGTAGATCGGGCACGATGTTTTCCGCCTCCTCCACATCTGCCACCAGAGTCTCAGCAAGCGACCCCTCCTCGGCTCCGCCCTCTGCCATACTGCTTCCGTCTCTCCTTGGTCCTGAAAAGGGTGGGGGTGAGCCGAGTCTTCCTCTCAGCTCTCCGTTGTGCTGTGCTACAAACTCACGCCTTCACGCAGGTAAGCAGATAATTAACGTGACTTTTATTTGTGCTACAGCTCTTTCCGTGAGAAGCCGGCATGCGTTAGCAACACAAAGACTCGGCTGTCAGGCATGGCTGGGAGGCGCGCTTTATAGGAGTCCTGATCATGGGCGCGCCCCGCCTCAGTAATGAGTTTAAAGCGCCCGCCCGGGAGCGCCCCGCCTCAGTAATTAGTTCAAAACGCCCGCCCGAGCGCTTCGTGCTGCCGTCATCCATCCCGGCCGCTGTTGCCTCACCGCCCACGCGCCCCGACATACCGCCCGCCACCAGTGATACATGCAGCCTATACAGACTCCAGCCCCTCCACCAGCACCCGTGCACCCCACCACCCGTAGTTAGTCCCCCCCTCCGTCTCCGGGTGGCATCATTTGCTTGCAGCGTGGGTGGTCAATGTTGCTCCGTTGTCGAGCAGAGGCTGTGCTCGACATTGGGCAGGTGATGAGCGGAGCCTGGTTTCTTCCAGACATGTTTAGAATTGAGGCCAAACAGTTCAATCTTCATTTCATCAGACCAGAGACTCTTGTTCCTCAAAGTCTGAGAGTCCTCCAGGTGCTTTTTTGCAAACACCAAGCCAGCTTTCATGTGTTTTGCACTGAGGAGAGGCTTCTGTCTAGCCACTCTGCCATAAAGCCCAGATCGGTGGAGGGCTGCAGTGATGGTTGTCCTTCTGGAACTCTCTTCCATCTACACACAGGATCTCTGGAGCTCAGTCACAAGTGACCATTTGGTTCTTGGTCACCTCTCTAAGGCCCTTCTCCAATTGCTCAGTTTGACCAGGCAACCAGTTCTTGTAAGAGTCCTGGTTGTGCCAAACTTCTTCCATTTGAGAATTATGGAGGCCACTGCTCTTAGGAACCTTCAGTGCAGCAGAAATTTTATTGTAGCCTTCCCCAGATCTGTGCCTGGAAATAATCTGGTCTCTGAGCTCTGCAGGCAGTTCCTTTGACCTCATGGCTTTTGCTCTGCTACAGTATGCATTGTCAGCTGTGAGGCTTTCTAGAGAGTGGTGTGTGCCTTTCCAAATCACGTCCAATTTAATTTACCACAGGTCGACGCCAATCAAGGTGTAGAACCATGTCAGCAACTATCAAGAGAAATGAGAGGCACCTGAGCTAACTTTCAAGTGTTGTTCCAAAGTGTCTGAATATTGTACTTATGCCAATGTGATATTTCAATTTTTTCTTTTTAATAAATTTATAGACATTTCTAAAATTATGTTTTCACTTTGTCATTATGGGGTACTGAGTGTAGATTAATGAGAAAAAAATGAATTTCAACAACTGTAGAATCAGACTGCAGCATAACAAAATTGACAAAAGTCAAGGGGTTTTTAATACTTTCTGAATGCTCTATATGTTCTAACAGGTTAGCCTGGTATGAAGTAAAGGGTAACTAAGCATGGTGCATTCATTTTTAAAACCCAGGCTAAGAAATATATGCAGAAGGTGATCAGCATCTATTTTCCATTTAGTGCAACATTAGTTATCCATTATACTAGCTGCATTAATACTGCCGAGCATCAATGTTTTGAATTTACAAGTTACTGTAATAAAGTATTTTTAAACAGGGTATGGCTTAATATACTTCAATATGCAGGGATTTGCACTTAGTCCTTATAAGCTTCAACATCTCCAATTTGAATTGTGTCCTTAATAGGTCTTATCTAAAATTTGAAGAGCAATCAAGTTTTCTGACAAAAAATTCCATAAAGGGCTATCAATTCAGGCAATTAAAAATAATAGTTGAGGTTTTTTGCCAATAAAGCATACCAACTTTCAATGAATGATGTAATGATTCTCTAGGAGTTTCTTTTTACTCTCTCTCTCTCTCTCTCTCTCTCTCTCTCTCTCTCTGAAAACTATATTTTTCCCCGTTTATATCCTGTCTGCCCTTCAGGAACTCAATGCAGCATATGGGGCTCTCCCTCCTTTATTTCCCTCCCCACACACAGCTATAACCCTGGGAGGTAGGTTGGGATGAGAGTGTGATTGGTTCAAAGTCACCCAGCGAACTGCCGTGGCTGAGGGTGGAGCTAAACTTGGATCTTCCCAATGCCATTTTAATTTGTCAATCACAAAAAACATGGCATGCAAAAGTCATGGAAATGAACAAATTAGAAGGCAGCAATAGCCAGAAATGTTTCAAAGATGCAGTTCTGTCCTGGCTATAAAGTTAGTGAGACCACAATTCAACTGTTATGCTGAGTTGTGCCTGTCAGCCCCCTCTGAGCAAGCTGATTCCTGAATAAGGAGTTCAGTGTCAGAATTGTTCTGTTGTGCCTTCTGAATTATAAATATACTTTTATATGGCATTTGCTATATTTTAATTAATAGGCAGAACAGATTAAAGACAGTTATAACTACCGATAGAAGAGAATACTTGTAGCTCAGGGTTGAACTGTGGGGTTCTTGGTGCTCTCGGAGCTTGGTTGAACCAAGCTCCGAGAGCACCAAGGACCCCACAGTTATAAAACATCAGAGGTTGAACAATTGTGCAACTGAGAAAGATGTGAGATCAATTCTTTGTTTTAATGTGTTCAGGTGATACTTCTATCAATCACTCAGAATAGAGCTGGAAGGGACCTTGGAGGTCTTCTAGTCCAAGCCCCTGCTCAAGCAGGAGACCCTATACCATTTCAGACAAGTGACTGTCCAGTCTCTTCTTAAAAACCTCCAGTGATGAAGCACCCACAACTTCTGAAAGCAAGTTGTTCCACTGGTTAATTGTCCTCACTGTTAGGAAATTTCTTCTTAATTCCAGGTTGCTTCTGTCCCTGAATCTCTCTCTTCTAATAGGACTAATTTCAATCACATTGATCTATATTGTTTTTCTCTATGACTGTACATATTTCAGTATGTTCATTTGATTGTATAATAATGTTTCATAAAAATTGTAAGTGTTTTGATAAAACAAGAGTTCTCAACTCATTGTACTGCCACAACTGCTTAACACAAAGCAGAAGAAAAACTTAGAACACTTCAGGGGAAACTCTTAAACAAGCCCTCAAAGAAAAATCATGCAGAAGCTGACTGGTTGAATGGTCTTATTTCCCTCCATCAACAAGTAGATGGGAAAAGATATAGAGTATATTCAAAATGAACAAGGTAAAAAGATAAAATATATTGACAATGTACCCAAGAAATTCAACATGACAATTCAATCAAAAACAGAATTGTACAAATGTATTGTTAATGCAAATGAATAAAACAGCAGTTCTTAATTCAACTTTGCAGTTAAGATTATGCATACATGTAGCAGACCAGGCGTCCTGTTTCTTCTTGGAGGCATTTTAGCACAGGTATTTTTTAAATTAGCTATACTTATTAATAATTACATGCCTAATACTTACATGAAAGAAAAGTGATATAATTATGTTATTTTTATTGATTACATTTTTATGCCACCCATCTCCCCTACAAGGTGAAAATAGCAATAGCAGTTAGACTTATATACAGCTTCACAGTGCTTTATAGCCCTCTTCAAGTGGTTTACAGAGTCAGCATATTGCCCCCAACAATCTGGGTCCTCATTTTACCAATCTCGTAAGCATAAACGGCTGAGTCAACCTTGAGCCAGTGACACTCGAACTGCTGGCAGTTAGCAGAATTTTAGATTTAGATTTAGATTTTATTCAATTTCTATACCGCCCTTCTCCCGAAGAACTCAGAACACAAAATTTAAAAAACATTTTAAAAAACATATTAAACCATTGGCCTAATCATTAAAAATAAACCCCAATTAAAAATCATGTCTAGGCCAGCCCCACTTGTTGAAAGAATAGTGTCTTGAGGGCACGGCGAAAGGTGCATAGGTCAGGGATCCTCCGTATCTCCGGGGGCAGTTCGTTCCAGAGGGCAGGTGCCCCCACAGAGAAGGCTCTCCCCCTGGGGGCCACCAGTCAACACTGTTTGACCAACGGCACCCTGAGGAGTCCCTCTCTGTGGGAGCATATTGGCTGGTGGGAGGCTATCGGCAGCAGAAGGCGGTCTCGTAAGTACCCGGGTCCTAAGCCATAGAGCGCTTTAAAGATGGTCACCACCACCTTGAATCACACCCGGAAGACCACCGAGAGCCAGTGCAGCTCACGCAGGAAGGGTGTTACATGGGTGCGACGAGTCGCTCCCATAATCGTCCATGCGGCCGCATTCTGGACCAGTTGGAGCCTCTGAGTGCTCTTCAAGGGGAGCCCCATGTAGAGAGCATTACAGTAGTCCAGACGGGAAGTAATGAGGGCATGAGTGTGCGCAAGGAGTCCCGGTCCAGAAAGGGGCGCAACTGGTGAATCAGGCGAACCTGATAACAAGCCCCCCTGGCCAAAGCCGTCACATGCTCTTCTAGCGACAGACGCGTATACAGGAGGACACCCAAGTTGCAGGCCCTCTCTGTGGGGGCCAAGGTCTCGCCCCCAATAGTCAGCGTTGGAACCACATGGCTATACCAGGATGCCGGGAACCACAGCCACTCAGTCTTGGAGGGTTTGAGTCTGAGCCTATTTCTCCCCATCCAGATCCGCACAGCCTCCAGACACCAGGACATCACATCAAGTGCATCATTGGGATGGTCAGGGGTGGAGATGTACAGCTGAGTATCATCAACGTACTGATGTAACTGCACCCCGAAACCACGGATGATCTCACCCAGCGGGGCTTCACATAAATGTTGAACAAAAGAGGTGAGAGGACTGACCCTTGCAGCACCCCATAAACAAGGCACCTCGAGGTCGACCTCTGACCCCCTGCCATACTGTATTCTAACCAATGCACCACCACGGCTCCTATAATTAGAGTTTTTCATTAAAATAGCTATTCCTAAGGATTTCCTAGAAGTAATTACATTTGTGGAGGAGTTTACCACAGCTCTGAAAAAATGCATCTGGGAAATCAGGTTATATACTACCATTATTTTTTGTTTGAATACCCAGCCAAAATTGAGTTGAATTCCTACTCATATACTTGCACAGAAACAACAATGTTCATTTATCACTTTTGGAGCCTCAAATGTTAATGCTTTTATCCCTAACAGCACATTATATGTGCTATTCTATCATAGGAATACAAATAACTAATCTGAAAGTACTGATCTAGAAAACAAGTTACACTATTTGGCTCAAACAGCAAAACACAAACCTGTAATGTTGATCCTCTTCATTATCGCTTTGCAGAAGATCATCATTCAGTTCTTCATCTGACATATCTGACTGAGTCTAAAATTGGAAAAAAACAACAACCCTTGAACTGATTTTAGAAGCTTGTAAAAGGCCATACACTTCCTTTATTTTCCCTGTGAAGTATGCAGTCTTGAAAGAGGAAATCTGACACCAGATTCTTCCTCTTCTGTCTCCCTCAATTACTTTCTTCTGGATCTGGAAACAATAATCCCCATAAGGGATCTGTGGTGGGTAGACAAGATAAAAGCTGTCCTGGATCCAAGAATCTCTTCACTCAGCCTACCTCACAGACTTGTTGCTGTTGTGGGGAAAAATAGATTTAGTACTATACTTAGACACAAATTAATAAACATGAACTGATAACAAACAGGCATTTGTAGTCCTTTACTGGAACAGCAGGAGACAGATGATTCTAAACAGTCAGGAGCTGCATCATTGTAGTTTATTACAAAGTAATCAAATTACTTTTTCCCATATATGCAAGCATATACTTTAAACAGACTGATTTACCTTTTTGCCAGTCAACAAATCTTCTCCTAGTAAGTCATCATCTAATTCACTAGAAAAAAAAAAGAGATATAGTAATCAATTCTTCAAAACAGTGGCAAAGCAGCAGTTCCTTTGTCAGTATCATTCTACCTTACCCAAAATATACTTGAAGATCTCAACAGCAATGCAGACTAAAAAGAGGGTAACCTAATTTTTCATTAAACGAGAAAGACTTCTACACTGAAGTCAACTAAAGCAGAGAAACAGAATTGCTGGAGCGCTGGAGCATGGGGTTGGACTAGAACAGGGGTCCCCAACCCCTGGTCCGTGGACCGGCACCAGTCCACAAATTGCCACAAACCAGGTTGCACAAACAAGCAAAGCCACATCCACGGGATGCAGGCAGCACACAAAAACACACCCCTCCGGTCCGTAGAAGAACCTCTCTCCATGGAACTGGTCTCTGGTGCCCAAAAGGTTGGGGGCCATTGGACTAGAAGACCTCCAAGGTCCCTTCCAACTGCATTACTCTGTAATTGCTAAATGTTAGTTAGAATTCTGATTAATTCCAAAGAAAGACAGTTTCTATTTCAATAGCACAATAATTCACTCAGAATTCTCTGAAACATTTTCTCCCACTAATACCTAACAAAGCTGAAATGTACTAAGTCAACAGAAAGGGCCCTAATGTGCAACTGCAGCAGAGTCTAATTCAAATGTGTGACTTATTTTCATTCTTTACAAGATAAACTACTTTTTACAGCATAAACATTTTTAATGAAAAAATGCAAACTTGTTCTGCATAAAGATAGTTGGAAACATCAGCATACTTCATTATTACATTATGCAAAGACCTAGTTCTCTGGATAAGACTGGGACAGTTAGAAGGAAAGAGAAGAGGATGCCAAGCAGCAAAGTGGACAGACTCAGTTACAGTGGAAATCAGTACACTGTTGGGAGACCTGAAAGACCAAGTTAGGGACAGATTCTTAAGGAGAAAATCTATGTGGCCACTAACAGTCAACACTGATTTGATGGCACATCATCAAGCATCTGCAAAGGAAGATTGTTAAACTTTAATTAAGTCAAGTGAAACATGATCTGAGAGTGCAGGACATTTCAATCAGTACACTCACATTACTAAATAGTTATCATAGAATTAACAAACATCATAGAATTCCATATGGAAGGACCTACAGGTAGTCCTCAACCTACGGCCATAATAGAGCCTGCACATTACAGTCATAAGTTATGACAGTTGTAGGTCATCAGGTGACCGACCCAATTTTACACACTTTTCTTTGCAGCGGTCATTTAAGTGAATGCCATGGATGTTAAGCAAACCTACTGTTTGCTATTGCACATTTTTGCTGAAAATCGGAAGTAAACACTAGTTTTTAGCAAAAACTTTGTAAATCAAGATCATGTGAGAGCAGGACTATCGGGTGCAAGAAATCAGGAGCCAGGATAAAGTTCAAAAATACTATGAATTTATTCCATGCTACCTATACACAAGAATATGATCTACTAACAGTCACGGCAACATGGCACTAGATAAGAGTCAATGGAATTCAAGAGGGGCTGGACTTAGGTCTCTTGTGGGAGCAGAGCGACTCCAAACAGTTGAAGTGTTTGATCCCTCCCTCAGGCTCAGCCTGGTCATCTTCTACATCATTCCCCCCTCCAACTTGGTCCCCTCCTCCTCCATGGGCTCTTCAGAGCTGCTCTCCCCCTCCTGCACAGTCTTTTCAAAGTCTGAGTTCTCATGGAAAATGGACAAGGGCCACAGAGAAGCCTTCTCAAAAGAAATCTGCCTCCCCTGTTTCTGAAGCGGCTGGTGAGCCAGGTGGCAGTTGCTGAAATACAGAAACAGTGTTAGAAGCCCCCCCCCCTCCCCTGCCCGGGAGTTGAAGGCCAGAGGTGGAAGGTGTTGGATACTCATCCCACGGTTGGGTAGTAAATATATTGAAAAACTATGTTTATGGCTTTAAATGATATAAGAAGACTGATTGGCTGTACTATTAGCAGGCAACCATAAAAGTAGACAGGAAGCCCAGGAGCTCCTGCTCCTGTTTTTGATGGTTTCCTGAAGAGGGACTGTGTGTGACTGAAGAGAACTGTAAGCAAACTATGTTTTGTGTTGGAAAGTAATTATTCGAAGATGTGTTATCATTGTTTTTGAGAAACCTAGTTTTGTTTTTTCACTAAGATTAAAGACTGTTTTTCATTTTTCACCGTTCAGAGTCTGTGAGTATCTGTGTGTTTACCCAGCAACGTATCTCTTTGCTGTCCAGTCTGTTGCCTACTGTGCAGAGGGAAGTTATACCCACAACAGAAGGCCAATCATAAGCCCATGTCCTGCCTCCCCCTGGAGCAATCCAGAGAGGTTGGTTAACTCCTTTATCTCTTTTTTTTCTTTGCTTGTCTTATTACTTTTTTATTATTTTAAAATTTGTAATTTTATTATAACACATATATGACATTCACATAACATACAACATATAAATATCTTATCATTTTTAAGCATCTTTTAATCATGGTCTTCCTTCTGTTATTTTGTCTTTTCCCCATGTCTTCATTTCATTCCCCTCATTGTCCTTTTTTTTTCTTCCCCCCCTGTAGAGATCTATATATTTTACTTATATCTTTAATATTATACATTTCTACATTCTTGTTATATACATTATTTCACTCCATACATTTATTTATATATTTTATAGTCATACTCTTCTCTCCTAATAATCTTTATTCTTTATTTCTAGTCTTAAACCATTTATACCATTTATTCCATATTCTATCATAGTCTCTTCTTTGTCTTTAATTTCTTTTGTTCATCTGTCCATTTCAGCACATTCTAAAATCTTATCTATCAATTCTTCCTCATTTGGAGTTCTTTCCTGTTTCCAATTTTTTACATATACTATTCGTGCTGCTGTTAAGATGTGTAGCATCAAGTATTTTATTTCTTTGGAATATGGTCTTGTGAAGATTCCTAACAAAAATGTTTGTGGTTTCCTTTCTATTTGTTGGTCTGTTATTTTTTTCTATCCATTTCTTGATGTTTGCCCAAATTTTTTTTGCTGCCGGGCATGTCCACCATAGATGGTAATATGTTCCTTGGGATTTCTTACATTTCCAACACGTTGCACTATTGTTCGGGTATATCTTTGAAAGTCTTGTCGGTGACATATGCCATCTATAAAACATCTTCAGCTGATTTTCCTTGTATGCCGCCGATAGTGTTAATTTTGCATTTATTTGCCACATTGTTTCCCACCTCTCCAGATCTATTGTATAATTAAAATTTTGTGCCCATTTAATCATAGTATTCTTCACTATCTCTTCCTCCATTTTATATTGTAGTAGAAATTTATAAATTTTGCTAATTAGCTTTTCTTCCAGTCCTAATATAATTTTGTCTAATTCATGTTTCTCTCTTTGAAATGCGTATGTTTTTGTATCTTCATTATATTTAGATTGGATTTGTGTGTAGGTCCACCAGTCAATTTCTCTATGTAAATCCAATTCCAACTCTTGTTTTGGTTTCAATTTTCCTTGTTGTTTTATTAGATCTTTATATCTTATTAATTTATTTAATTGCATTAAATTTGGATGTCTTACTGCTTCTAATGGTGAGAGCCAAATCGGTATTTTTATATAGTGCTGCTTTTTAATTTTCAACCAGGTTTGTAGTAGCGCATTCCTTATTATATGTCTTTTGAAATAGCTGGGTGTTTTGTGTTTTCCATCCCAGAGGAATGAATGCCAGCCCACTTGCATTTCATGCCCTTCAATTGTTAATACTCTTACTATTTTTTAATTCCATCCATTCTTTTAACCAGGATAAGCCAGCCGCTTGGTAATAAATTTCCCATTCTGGGAGTGCTGTTCCTCCTCTGTCTTTTGTGTCCTGTAATAGTTTAAGTTTAATTTGTGGGCACTTCCCCTGCCATATAAATTTGGATGTTATTTTATTCAATGTTTCAAAAAAAGTTTTTCCAATTTTATTGGTATAACCTGAAATAAAAATAAGAGTTTTGGTAAAATATTCATTTTAATGGTGGAGATCCTTCCCATTAGTGATATCTGTAAATTTCTCCAGTTGTCTAGATCTTTCTTTATCTGTGTTATTAATTTATCGTAATTGTTTTCTTTAATTGATGAGCCTCTTGCCAATAGCCAAATCCCTAGGTATTTTATTTTCTTAGTTGTTTGAATTTGTATAATGTTCTCCAACTCTTTTTCTTGTTCCTTTGTAAGATTTTGTGTTATTAATTTTGATTTATTTTTATTAATCTTTAGTCCCGCCACTTCTCCAAATTCTTCCAATTTCCTAAACAATTTTGGTGCTGACTCGTGGTTCCTCTACTATAAACACAAGATCGTCAGCGAAGGCCTGAACCTTGTACTCTTCTCTCCTTATCCTTAGCCTTTTAATTTCTTGGTCTTCCTTAACCTTTTTTAAAAGAATCTCCAACGTTAAAATATACAATAGTGGAGAGAGTGCCATCCCTGTCTAACACCTTTTGTTATGCCAAATTGGTCTGTGGTTTCATCGTTCATAATTACTCTTGCCGTTTGTTTTGTATAGATTGCCGCTATGAATTTTTCAAATTTTGTCCCGAATTGCATAAATTTTAGTTGCCCCATTAGAAATTTCCAATTTAGATTATCAAATGCTTTTTGGGCATCAAGGAAAACCAGTGAAGCTTGTTTTTCCGGGTGTGATTCGTAAAACTCTAATGTATTTATTATGATTCTCATGTTATTCTTGATTTGTCAGCCTGGCAGAAATCCATTTTGGTCCGAGTGTATAGGATTATTTAATACTTTTTTTAATTCTTTCAGCTATAGTTACTGCAAATATTTTGTAATCTGTATTTAGCAGGGAGATTGGTCTGTAATTTTGTATTAACTGATTGTCCATATCTTCTTTGGGTATGATAGTAATTATTGCCTCTGTCCAGGTTGTCGGAATTTTTGCCTTTTCCAAAGCCTCGTTATATAGTTCTAACATGGTTTCTCCCAATATTTCCTGTACACTTTTATATAATTCCGCCAGTAGTCCATCTGGCCCTGGTGTTTTGTTGTTTTTTCAGTGCCAATTCAAATTCAAGTTTAGTTATCGGTCCGTTTAATATTTCTCTTTGTTCTTCTGTAATTGTTGCCATTTCTGATCTTTCTATATACTATTTTACTTTTTTCTCCTCTACCTCTTCTTGTTTGTATAAGTTTGAAAAGAATGTCTGGATAATTTCCTTTTTAGCTTCTCTTCTGTATTGAATTTCTCCTTTTTCGTCTCTGAGTTGGTAAATCATTTTTTAATCTTTTTCTTTTCTCAATTTATATGCCAACCACCTGCCTGTTTTGTTCGCAAATTCAAAATAATTTTGTTTTGCCATCTTTATTTTCTGGGCTATTTCTTTTTGATTTATCAATTTTATCTTTTGTTATGTTCCATTCCTCTCTTATTTTTTTATTTGGGGGATCTTTTTGTAATTTGTATTCTGTGTTTTTTAATTCTTCATATAGTTTGTCTTGCTGTTGTCTCCTTTCTTTATTTTTGTTCCCTAAGTATGCCATCGTCAGTCCTCTTATGTATGCTTTTGTTGTATCCCAAATGTTTTGTAGGGAAGCATCCTCTCTTTTGTTTATCTTAAAAAACGATTCTAATTCCTTTTCCAGCATTTGTTTAAACCCTTTTTCTTTACATATATTTTGATTCATTGTCCATCTCCTAAATCTTTTTTTTCCCTTCCAATTTATGAGTATTGGGTTGTGGTCTGCCCATTCATTTACTCCTATCTCTATTGTTTCTACACCTGTCCTAATATCCGCAGTCATCCAAGCCATATCAATTCTAGACCAGGATTGGTGTCAATGAGAGTAAAATGTATATTCATTCTCATCTTCATTGAGTCTCCCTCCAAACATCTCTCAGGTTTATTTCCGTGGCCATATTAAAAAATTATTTTGGTAGTGTTTCTTTTTTTTTATTTCTCTTACCACTTTTATAATCTTTTTTGGTATCTACTATTGCATTGTAATCTCCAATTAGACAGATATTTTCATATTCTAATTCTAATATTTTTTTATGTATTCCTTTAAAAAATTCCTGCTGATTTTGGTTAGGGACATATATTACTACTAATAGTGATTTTTTCCTTTCTGTTTCTCACTTGACCATCACCGTTCTTCCTTCCTCATCTGCATATATTAGTTTTGATTGTATCCTTTCTTTTACATAGACCGCTACTCCTCTTTTTTTTTTTGCATCAAATATGTATATAATTTTCCTAATTTTGGGTTTTCTAATAATTTTTGGAGGCATGTTTATTTATTTATGTATTTATTATTTCAACTTATATACCGCCCTTCTCCCCAGGGGGACTCAGGGCGGTGAACAGCCAATTAAGACACATATAATACAAATATTTAAAAAATTAAAATAAAATTAAATCATCGGCGTTTCAATTTAAAATCTCAAATCTACAAATTAAAATACCCAATTTAAAACCCAAAACTCAATAATATCAAGAGTTTTAAAACCCCATTAAAACCAAATTAAACCAGGCCGGCTTGTTGAAATAAGTGAGTCTTCAGGGCCTTTCGGAAAGCGCGGAGGTCCGGGATCAATCGAATTTCAGGAGGTAGCTCATTCCACAGGGTGGGTGCCCCCACAGAGAAGGCTCTCCCCCTGGGGGCTGCCAGCCGACATTGCTTGGCTGATGGCACCCTGAGGAGGCCCTCTCTGTGCGAGCGTATTGGCCGGTGGGAGGTTATCGGTAGCAGCAGGCAGTCTCGCAAATACCCCGGCCCTATGCCATGGAGCGCTTTAAAGGTGAGAACCAACACCTTGAAGCACACCCGGAAGACCACTGGGAGCCAGTGCAGCTCGCGCAGGAGAGGTGTTACGTGGGAGCGCCCTGTTGCTCCCATAATCACCCACGCGGCCGCATTCTGGACCAGTTGGAGCCTCCAGGTGCAACCCAAGGGGAGCCCCATGTAGAGAGTGTTACAGTAGTCCAGGCAAGATGTGACGAGTGCATGGGTGACCGTGCATAAGGAGTCCCAATCCAGAAAGGGGCGCAACTGGCGCATCAGGCGAACCTGATAGAAGGCCCCCCTGGCCACGGCCACCATATGCCCTTCCAAGGACAGCCGTGAGTACAGGAGGGCACACAAGTTGTGAGGCCCCTCTGTGGGGGCCAATGACTCACCCCCAATAGCCAGCGATGGCACCAGCTGGCTATACCAGGACGCCGGCATCCACAGCCACTCGGTCTTGGAAGGGTTGAGACGAAGCCTTTTCCTCCCCATCCAGACGCACACGGCTTCAAGGCACTGGGACATTACTTCGAGGGCATCATTGGGGTGGTCAGGGGTGGAGATGCACAGCTGAGTATCGTCAGTGTACAGTTGGCAACTCACCCCAAAACCACGGATGATCTCGCCCAACAGCTTCACATAAATGTTGAACAGGAGCGGCGAGAGCACCAACCCTTGCGGCACCCCGCAAACGAGGCACCTCAAGGTCAACCTCTGCCCCCCTGCCAACACAGACTGCGACCGGTCGGAGAGATAGGAGAACCACCGCAACACGGTGCCTCCCACCCCCAAGCCCTCCAACCAACACAGCATGATACCATGGTCGATGGTATCAAAAGCCGCTGAGAGATCTAACAGGATGAGGACAGAGGAGCAACCCCTGTCCCGAGCCCTCCAGAGATCATCCACCAATGCGACCAATGCCGTCTCCGTGCTGTACCCAGGTCTGAAGCCGGACTGGCACGGATCTAGATAGACGGTTTCATCCAGGTACTGTGGGAGCTGTCGCGCAACCACACCCTCAACAACCTTCACAATGAAGCGAAGGTTGGAGACAGGACGGTAATTTGCCACAGCAGCCGGGTCCAGAGAAGGCTTCTTGAGGAGGGGCCTCACCACCGCCTCTTTCAAGGCGGCAGGCAAGAAACCCTCGCTCAGAGAAGCATTTGTAATCCTCTGGAGCCAGCCTCGTGTAACTTCCCGAGTGGCCAGTACCAGCCAGGAAGGACACAGGTACAATAAACATGTGGTTGCGTTTAACCTCCCCAGAATCCTGTCCACGTCCTCAGAAGTCACAGGATCGAACTCCTCCCAGATAACGTTCTCAAGACCAGCCTCAGTCACCTCGCCGGAATCTACCCAGTCAGAGTCCAAGCCTTCCCGAATCTGAGAGATTTTATCGTGCAGATACTGTGCAAAATTCTCAGCCTGCCCTTGCAAGAGGTCCTCCCGCGCTCCCTGATGTAGGAGGGAGCGGGTCACTCTAAACAAGGTGGCTGGGTGATTATCTGTCGATGCAATAAGAGCGGAAAAGTAATTACACTTTGCTGATTTTATCACCACTAAATAGGTCCTAACATGGGACCTAACTAGTGTTCGGTCGGATTCAGATCGACTCGCCCTCCAACCACTCTCTAGGCATCTTTTCTGGCGCTTCATCTCCCTCAACTCCTCAGAGAACCAAGGAGCCGGGCAGATTCGGCGCCGGGTCAGAGGCCGCAAAGGCACGACTCGGTCCAGGGCACCGGCGGCCGTCCTATCCCAGGCGGCCACCAGGTCCTCGGCCGAATCGTGAGCCAGAGTTTCAGGCACTGGCCCAAGCTCCCTCTGGAACCTATCAGGATCCATCAGGCACCTGGGGCGGAACCACCTAGTCAGTTCCGCCTCCCTGCGGCGGGGTTCGACAGTCAGAAAGTCTAGCCTCAGGAGAGAATGGTCCGACCATGACAGGGGTTCAATGACTATATCCCGAACATCTAGGCCATTCAACCACTGACCAGAGACAAAAACCAAGTCCAGAGTGTCTCCTCCTGCGTGTCGAGCACCACCACCGCTCGACAACGCAATGCGACAATCCTCCCACGCTGCGAGCGGCATGACAACCGAACAAACGGGGACAACTACTGACGGGTGGTGGGTTTCACGGGTGTTGGTGGCTGGGAGTAGGGGCGCGTAGGAGTTATAACGCACAGGGAGGGTTATTTCGGGGCGCGTGGGTGGCTTGGGCAGCACACTGACCGTGATGACCACCTTGCACCCAGCGGGATCTGGCAAGAATGGAGTTGACGCCAGTGCTGCAAGTGACGACATCACAAAGCGCCCGAACTGCCGCGGTGGGCGATTTAACTGAGAACAGACAGCTGAGCGCACGCCCCTCATTAGTGGCATGGGGCGCGCCCATCCTCCAGGACTGACATAAAAGGCGCCTCAGCAGAGCGCCCGCTAGCCGCGTCTTTGTGTTGTTCACACATTCCGGCTTTTCACGAAAAGAGCTGTTGCACCAAATAAACCACGTTACTTACCTGCTTTTGTGCGTGAAGTCGTGCGTTTGTGAGCACAGTCACAACGGGAGCCGAGACTGCGTGAGTAGGGCCAAGAATTAGTTGTGTCAAGTCCATGGCTGTCATGGAAGCCATAAACTCCCGAGCCAACCCAGACGCCTCACCGACAGACGGCAGGTTGAAATCCCCCATGACCAAAAGCCTGGGGGTGTCAACCGCCACCCCGGCAATAACGTTGAGAAGCTCAGGCAGGGCCAGTCACATGGCAGGGAGCCAGGTACGTGATCAGCAAGCCCACCTGCACACCATGGCCCCACTTCACCAGGAGAGACTCACATCCGGCTATCTGAGGTACAGTGGCCTCCCTTGGATCAAGACTTTCCTTTATAACGACCGCCACCCCCCCACCCCTACCCTGGGTCCTTGGCTGATGAAATGCACGGAAACCTGGCGGGCACATCTCTATGAGGGGGAACCCCCCCCCCTCTTGGCCCAACCAGGTCTCTGTAATACCTGCCAGGTCCGCGCCCCCCTCTTGAATAAGGTCATAAATGAGGGGGGCCTTATTAACCACGGACCTGGCATTACATAACATCAGCCTCAGGCCCGGACACCGCAACTCTGGAAAACTCAGGGAGCGAGAAGAGTCCTGAGGGCCGAGGCACACCACCGCTTGGAGACAGGGGGTGCATGCCGCCAACACATGATGCGGCCCCCTGCTCCCACCATATCTGCCCCTCCCAACTATGGCTCTGATGGGATCGCCCTCCTTCCCCTCAGTAACAAGCTCCTCCGCACCCCGTCCCCCGCCTCCCGTTACAGGCCCCTGTGACAAGCCCGGCCTATGACCCTCCCTCCCCTCCCCCTAGCCCAAACCCCCTAAAAGATTAAACAAGGACAATTTTATAAAACCCCGCAGCCCCCTCTTTGCGGCATGCCACCTCTCGGGGTTCCAAAACTCGTCATCGAGGTAGGCCCTCGATAGAGTGGAGGGCCAAGCCTGCGAGAGGGGGGAGTCTTGCAGACCAAGAAGCTCCGCTGCTGAGTACATCTTGACTATAACGGGTAAACACGACCATAACCTGAGGCTCCATAAAGGTCCAAGGGAGAAGACAGCCTGTGTAGCGTAGAGGGCTAATGCCTCCTACTAAAGGCAGCAATTAACACCAGCTGCCTGTAATTTCTGTGAGTTCAATCCTCACCAGGCTCAAGGTCGACTCAGCCTTCCATCCTTTCTAAGGTGGGTAAATTGAGGACCCAGTTTGTTGGGGGCAATAAGCTGACTTTGTATAAATATACAAAAGTATGAAGGCTATTGCTTAACGCATTGTAAGCCGCCCTGAGTCTCCGGAGAAGGGCGGCATATAAATCAAATTAAAAAAAAAAAAGACAAAAAAGAACACAGAGGGGTCCCGAAGACCTGTTCACAGGACCAAGTCCACTGTCCCCTCACAACAGAGGACGAAGTCCAGTTCCAAGATGACCACAATCCCGGGGGGGGGGGGTAGATCCAACCACCCTCTCACGGTGGTTAGGTCAGCTGATCAGCCCCCTCTTGTGGTGAGATGGCAGCAATGAACCAATGCCGGCAACAGCGTCCTAGGGTCAGGTCCAAAAACTGCCCTCTCACGGCGGTTGGTCAACTCCCCTCCGCTGACAAAGTGCAAACATATGTGAAATCATCTCGGTTCGGCCTCCAGGGGCCCCGACACCAGGTCACCCTCTCACCGTGGTTAAACTGATGTCCAGCCCACTCAGCCGACGGGTGAAGCCATATCCCAGTCTCCAATTTCAGATGGAGATAGCCCTCTCCACAGTCAGGGGGGTTCAGATGACAATAAACATGGCGATACGTGAGTCCCACAGGCTAGCTGCTGGTCCAGGTGGGCCTAGTTCTCAAAAGGGGGAAAAGCTGGGAAAAAAGAAGTGGAGCGGAATGGGGCAGTTGTCTCCAGCCCCCAGTCCCCATACAGCCACAATTGGAGGCCTCCCAAGGCCTGGGCAAAGATGTCAAACCAGGTCCTAGCTGCAGTCACAAGTCTCCCAGTCTTGTTGTTTTGTTGCCCCCCCCCAGCTCCCACCCCAAAAAAGGGGGGGTCGCCAGCGCCCTCTAACCGCCAGACAGCCACCACTGCCGTAGCCCTCGCCGCCCGGTCTTGTTCCTTGCTGTTTCATCGCCCCCCCCCCCAGCTCCAACTTCAAGGGGGGGGTTGCCGGGGGGGTGTCGCCAGACAGCTCACCACCGCGCCTCATAAAAGAGCCTGGCGACGTCCCAAAAGTCTTTGGGGGTGCCCGACACGTCTTACAACTCTTCGAGCAACCCCCCTGGACTTGAATTTTGCCACGCAGTGGGCATCCCCAGCGCAGCGCTGCTTCCGACACCCAGATGGCCCCGGCCATGGAAAGAACGCTGCCGTCGCCCAGAAAGCACCACCGCCGACCAGCTGAGCAGCCCGCCGCTCCCGGCATCGCAATTCTCCCCCTGCTCAGTCACGGAGGGAAGAAAAACCCTCTCCGTGCTGGCAGGGAGCTCCCCTAACCGGTCCTGGGGTCATCATGCTTTCCTCCACTCCTAAATTCATTTATTTAACTAATTCATAACATTTATTTCTTATTCAGTTGTTTAGCTCCAAATTACTTCTAATGTGTTACCAATATTGTTTTCCAATCTATTCTTCTCCATATCTCTTACCAATTTAAGATAAAAGTATATTTCAATAAATATCCTATCTCCTATTTTCTCTTAAGTTTTCTCCCATTCCATGCTTATTTCTTATTTTCAATAGGAAACATTTTGAAACACTTTAAGATCAATTTTTTATAGTTCTTAATTCTATAAATAATTCTTTTTGACATCCAACGCCTTTAAAGGTAAACATTTTCTTCCAATTATTAAATCTGTAGGTAGTGCTAGTTAAAAATTCAAAGTTTAAAAAGGCATTAGAACATCCAAAAATCATGTTTTTTTCAATCATTTATACTCTTATTTCTTAATCAAATTTTTATATCAGAATAATAGAAAAAAGGAGAGAGTAATAGCAATAATAATTACAATAAAAGAAATACAAAAAAAATAAGGCAACACTAAAAAAGAAAAAGGAAAAAGGAAGAGAGGAGAAATATAACAAAAGAAGTTGAATGGGTTAAAAAAGAATAGAGAGGAAAAGAAACAAAGAGAAAGATACTAAAAGAAATAGAGAGAGAGCATAGAGAAGAAAAAGAAAGGAAAAAGAAGTATCTCCTAGCATTATTCAACCACCCAGAAACTGTTACATTCATTTAAATCAAAATATAATATTTTGTTGTCTTGTTACATAATATATTCCATTATTCCTTTCTCTGGTCTGTCCAAATATGTATCTTTTCCATTTCAATGTCATCAAAGTTATAAGTTCTACAAAGTTAATTCTGAACCTATTCCATATATGGTATCATCATGTCCTCCTTCTATTGCCACACCCTTCTTTTGTTGCCATGTTTATTAGTTCAGTTTTCATTGTTCCATTTAATTTCTTCTTTCTTTCTAATCTTCAATAAATCCTCCAATGAACAGATTATGTATCCTAAATCGAGTTCTCTGAGTCTTTTCCTCAAAATAGTCAAGTTTAAATAACAAGCAACGAAGTTTCTCTTTTCAAGTATCAAGCAGCCTGGAATTTACACTTTCACTTTTCAGCTGGCAACCATTTTATCCGTCTCCGTTTGTCTTTTCCCTTTGCTTTTGAAGACATAATTATTTCCTCTTCTCCTTCCTCTCTCTCAAGACATAGTCCAATCTCATTTATCCACCAAAAAATAAAGAAAAAATATATCCAGATCTGTAGTCAGACTTTTCCAAAAAGTCAGTAATTTATGTTATCCACCAACAGGTCTTTTGTCTTTGTGCCCCAATAGTTCTCAGCCGCTGTTCAGGCTGGGGCAGACTAATTGTAATTCAGCGTTTGTGGGCAGTTCCTGCCTGGGTTGATGTCCACTCACCTGGCATGCAAACTCCCAGCTCCGCTCTCCACTTCTCCTCTTGTGCATTCTTGCATCCCAGTTGCTGCGGTCTCAGGGCAGCCACCATGGCCGCCATTCCACTGCCACGGGCTCAGAGGGCAAGCCTCCAGCCCCTAGGAACCAGCCCGTTCCTCTCGGCCATCCAAGGGGTCCCTCTCTATCCCCCTGTCCCTACAGGACAGGGTAGGTCCAAAGACCTACCCGGCGGGGGCTTGGCAGACGTGGTTTTCATGGGGCTCCAAAGAGCCCGCTAATTCCCCGTCTGTTTCCCCGCAACACCAACCGGAAGTCTTCTTCTATTATATTTTGAAAGCGCATAAAATATGAAGCTTTCTCCATCTCCAGCATCGCTATTGAGTCAGACAATTCCTTATTTAGTTGAAAAGATTTTTGCTCCATTGTCTCCACTTTTGTCTCTACGTGATCTCTTTTTGATTCCACTTTTTAAATTCTTTCTTCATTTTCTATTATTGATTGTTGGATATCCCCAAATGTATCATTTATATTTTTAATATCCTCTTTTACTTCTCCTATTTCGTTTTTGATTTCTACATGGAACATTTTCATTTCTTCGTGATTATCCACAATTTCTTCTTGTGTTTTTAATAGTGTTTCTTGAATCATCTGAAACATGTTTTGCATAGCATTTAATGTCATTTCCGGCTTTTCTTTTTCTTTTCCTATCATATTGTCTATTGTTCCTTGCTGTAGTGGTGATGCCACTGTTATTGTAGGATTTGTAGTTGGTTTTTTTCCTGTTTTCGCTATGGTGGTTATGGTTGACATTTTTAAAACTCGTGTGAAGTTTTTCCACACTAACATATTGATATTAATCTTTGATTCTTATTTTCTCTATCTCCCTGTTTTCTTTTCTTTTCTCTACCTTTTACTTATACAAAAACAGTCTTAGATACACACACCTATATCTTTATCTTATATATCTTTCAACTTATTCTGAATTTATCTATTTATGCAAATATATACTATAACACTATAACAATATCACAATATAATCAGTTATTATCTTGTAACTGATCAATTATCAATTATTTCTTTACAATATTTTCAATCAGTGTAATTGTAATTAAGTTAGTTTTCTTTTGCTTTTATATTCCGTAATTATAAAATTAATAAATTCACAATGCAGTAATTAATTATAGCTGCAATACAATCTTTTTTTTTCTTCCCCCTTACTTTAGTGTTCGTATATATATTTTTTGTATATAAGAATATATGTTTTATTCTTCTTTTGTTGTTCTTTGACTCTTCTTCCCTTCTCCAATCTTGCTTCTGGTTGTTATGGTAATTGTAGTTATTTTCTATCATGCTATCACATCAGTACTCTTTAAAGTGTTAGTCTCTCTCCTTAAGTCCGTCCCCAATCATCAATTAAGTCCCAAATTTTTTTCAAAAATTTCTTAAATTCTTCTTTACCTTTTAAAGTTATTTAGTTTCTCCGGTTTTTCGCCTTCTCCTGTTCTCTCTGTCTCGTCTCGGGGTTTTAACTCTGTTGCTGTTCCTCCTCCGGTTCTGCTGACTGGGATTCTTGGAAGGTGTCATGGCCCCACCGTTCAACAGGGATGACATATCTCCCTTGGAATGTTTGGAGAGGCCAGGGGCTGAGGATGATGCTGTTCCAGGCCCCTCAGGCTGTTGTGGCCCCGTCCTCTGAGCCTATCCCTTTGGAGGAAGGCAGCTCTGAGCAGGAGGAAGAGGAGCCAGCCAGATCTCCCAGCCCTCCCCCTCTGGCACCGGCTCAGGTGCCAGCTGAAAGAGAGCCAAGTAGTGGGGAAACAGGTGCCTCAGATGAGAGTGAGGGAGAGACGTCATTCCTGGACGCACGCCAAAGAAGGCGAGAGAAAAGGGTACTGCAGCTGAGACGTATGAGGAAATGCTGAGTCATTGGATTGGAGTCATGGGATCAATGACTCACTGGACCACACCCAGAAGCATATGTATATAAGACAGTACGGTGGGTTACGAAGTTCGTGACGAACAAAGCTAAACAAACGGAGCAACCTCGTAGTCTTGGAAGCTAGATGAACGGCAAAGCTACGTAGGAGATTTGCTTGTTTGTGTAAACCAATAAAGTCCTTGGCAGACGGTGTGCATATCGCTGCCAAGGTTGAGATAAGAACTGCGGAGTGTGCCAAGTGATTATTAACCCTCGGCTGGCTGTGTTTTTGTGGGTCTCTGAAGGGGGGGGACAGATCACAGGCATTGGGGAAGGTGGTCAACCGGATGGAGAGCTGCTTGCCCTCACAGACACGGGGGAGGATTGGCTACAGACAGGCAGTGGTGTTGAGAGGCAGCACATCCCCTCTGATGAGGAACAGCTACCTTCCTCACGCGATCCGAGAGCATGGAGAGTAGAGCAGAGGCAAGCTCAAAGGAGGTCTGCGAGGTTGCTCAGGATAAGGTTGCCCTGCTCCTCCTCACAAGGAACACCTGGAATGGGTTGTCTTAAGCAGAAGCTGAGGGAGACTGCCTTTATCAGGATCAATTGTTTGCTTTGGCATACACTCTCCAGGCTTTGGAAAAACTCAGCCTTGACTCGTGTTTCTGCCTGTGCCTTGCCTTGTGCCTCTGCCTTGTAGACTAGCTTTTTGCCTCTAGACTTTAATTTTACTTTACTTTACTTTCATTATATTTCTATACCGCCCTTCTCCTGAAGGACTCAGGGCGGTGTACAGCCAAGATAAAACAGTGACAACTCATAGATTAAAAAACCATTAAAATAATTCCAACATTATTATAGACTTGCCCTTTGCCTTATGGACTTGCCTTGCCCTGTGAGCTTGCACCTTATCTTTGGACTACACCCTCTGCCTTTGCAAATTGGTTTTGTTGCTTACTGGCTTTTGTTTGTGGGACTGACGGTGGCTGCCTGCAGGGAAGTGTGGTGGGGAGCCTTACCAGCCGTTGTAGGGCCATTTATTGTGGAATTTAATAGAGCAAAAAGGGACTCTATCAAAGCCTGCCTCTGCCTAGGCAACCTGGGTCATAACAGAAGATCTTGAGGATGCTAAGAACTTGGTAGAGAGCCAGACCTTGTCTCCTACTGCTATTGGCAGCCCCTCCCATTGGTGGGCATCTGCAGCCTTTTTGTAAGCCTGCTTTGCTTGGTCAAGCTGCTGCTTCAATAGGGTTTGGGCAGCACATTGTTCCTGGAAGAAGTCAACAGTTCCTAGGATGAGTAAGTCTAGTGTGGGGTGGTCTGGTAATACTTTTGGGTGTATGCCATACAAAGCTTGAAAGGGTGTTTTTGAAATCAATGTGTGGAGAGAGTTACTATAAGAAAATTCTACAAGGGCCAATAACAATAGCCAGTTGTCTTGGCTGTAAGTGGAATAACACCTCAAATATTGTTGGGAGAAGCAGCTTAGTCTTTTCTTCCTCACCATTTGTGTCTGGGTGGTGGGCTGAAGATAGGCTGATCTGGCCATTCAAGAGCTGGAACCATGCCTTCCAAAACCTGGATTGGAACTGTGGGCCTCTGTTTGACATTAGTGTTGACACCATTCCATGATCACAAAAGACATGGTCTAGGAAAAGCCAGGCCATTTCTTTGACATCAGGTAAACCTCTGCAGGGTGTGAAATGAGCCATTTTGGTGAAAAGATCTACCCCTGGCAAAATGGATGTGAAGCCTTGAACAGGGGGAGGTAAATCAGTAATGAAGTCCAGAGGGACTGTATGCTTTGGGCGTGGGGGGGGGGGGAGTGGCTGCAAGAGGCTTGATGACTTCTGATGGAAGGACCTGGCCTTTCTGCATGTGTGGCAAGATGCCACATACACCTTGATGTCTGCTGTCATCTTAGGCCACCAAAAGGCTCTTAACATTCTGTGCAGACTTTTGAACATTCCCTCATACCTTGCTATCTGGTTGTCGTGGCAAAGCTGCAAAACCTCTTCTCTTCAAGGGAGGAACCACTAATCTGCCTCAAAGCTTCAAGGCTCCTCCTTCCACCATGAACAGTGATACAGTACCTGCTGGGGATTCCTTGAGGTCATTTATCCATGTTGTGACCTAGGCTTACTGAGTCATTGCAAGACACAATTAGTCCCAAACAAACCTATTTTATTGTAAATGCTGAGAGTTACATTCATTCCCAGCTGAGTCCCAATTAGTTGCAAAACAAGTCCTTCGGAAGAAGTCCTTCGGGATAATCACCAACCTTTATCTTCTTTGACACCCTGCCAAAGACCTTACTTGGCAAAGCCCCATGAAGTTCAGAACCAAACAAGAGATGTTGACTGGAAACCGAGTTAGCAATGTTGCTTTCCTGCAAAAAGCCCCAAGTGCCTTTGTTTCTCTTTTAAGCCTTATGGGAGGGGCCAATCATCTCCTGGCCTTACTCCTGTGTTATCCCTTTTGCTTTAGCTGCTCTTGCCTTCTGGCAGCTCTGCGCATGTGTGCACTAGGAACAGGCTCCTCCTGTTCCTCTGCCGTCTGGCTCTGGGGGCACCGGAGTCCACGCATCACTCCCAGATGGCTCTGGCCCCATCTCTGCCTCCAACGCAGAGCCCTCGTCCGGGCCTTCCCCAGACTCCAGGACTGGCCATGTTCCTCCCCAGCCTCCTCACTGTCCGACTCCGCTGCCAGCTCCGCAGGCTGCTGGCGGCCCACAACAATCCAGGCTCACAACAATCCCAGCAAGCAAATAGCCCACCTGCTGGCTCAGGTGGATGGCTGGTCCTCCCGGGATGGCCTCGACTCATGCCATGGCCCTACCACCCTGGGCCTGGCTGGTTCCCTGGGCACTGGGAACCCACGCCTCCGCAAGTGGATCTCCTGCCAAAAAAGCCCACCTTCAATGGGATCCCAGAGAAGCTGGCGTTCCTTCTTTAACCAGGTGTGGGTTCATCTGGACAAAGTGGCAATGGTGAACACTATGACAGCCAACCTCAAGGGGTAAGCAGCGGAATGGATGTCAAGCCTCCATGACGAAGATGCATCAGAGTTGGGAAACATCTATTTCTTCCTGATTGAGTTCAGAGCCAGGTTCAAAGACGAAACTCAAGCCCGGAAAGCAGAGTTGGAGATCCAGCATCTCAGACAGGGGAGCCGACCAGTGGAAGAGTACATCTGAGAGTTTCTAGGGGGATCCAACTGTCAACTTCGAAATGGATCAGGTCTACCACAGCCACACATACATGTATAAGGTATTTACCATGTGTAAGTCTCTATATATTTAGCAATAGATAAAATCACTGTTAATTATCTAAAGGCTCTGTGTGCTGTGTGTTGTTTTGCTCCTGGGTTTATCTCATAATACTAGTTACACTGCCTAAACTCTGACAGGTTATGGGCCCAGTCCAGAGAGAAGGCCAGAGTAACTAGTGAGCGTAGAGAGAAGAGACAACCAGTGTGAGCTTGCACCAGAGTAAGTGGCTTAAATTGTGGTTAGCAGGCAGCATGGCCTCCGTCAGTGTAATGGGAGGAGGTTTCCTGGTGTCTCAGCTGAATGAGACTAATTACCTGTCCTGGAACGTGAAGATGAAGATGTACCTGTGGACAGAGGAGTTGTGGATGATTGTTACTGATCCACTAGCACTTGTTACTGATCCACTAGATGGAGATCAGAGAAAAAACGAAAAGGCATTCACCAGCATAATCCTTGCCCTGGAAGACAGTCAGCTAATACACAAGGGGTCTCCAGTCTGCGAAAGAGTGCTGGGAGGCATTGCACAGCATGTATGTGAGAGAGACTGCTGGCAGTAAAGTGTTGCTGACTAGGAGGCTGTATAAGGCAAAGCTGAAGTCAGGAGACTGTGTGTCCACACATTTGCAAAAAATGAGACGGTCATTCCTCAAGTTGGAAGAAAGAGGAATGACATATACGGAGGCACACAAAGTGTACGTAGTGCTTAGTTCCTTGGACAGTTCATGGGACATTCTTGTGAACAGTCTTGAGTCCATGCAAGAACAGGACTTAATGATGGCGTACTTGACTGGTTGGTTGTTGGAGGAGGAGCAGAAACGGCTGGAGAGGAGACCAGGAAAGGGAGGAGAGAGCGTTCAGCACAAACCAGCATCTGCAACAGTCCAGGATGCCAGCAGAGCAGCTGAAAGAGTTAACTTTGCGAAGAGATGATGCACGTGTGGTTCTACTGAACATCTCCAGACGCTGTCCTGAGAGGAGGAACAGAGGGGCAGCAAGACAAGGGAGCAGAATTAATCAGCGAACGTGGAGTGGTTCTCCAGCGTAGTTTTCCCTGGCAGCGTCAACGACTGAACACAACAGGAATATGTGGTTGTTGGACAGTGGGGCAAGCCAACATATTGTTAATAATCCACATGCATTTTCTCATTTGAAACCAGCAAAGAAAATGTGGGTTAGTCTGGCTGATGGACAGAAAGCTGCTGTAAAAGGGGAAGGTAATGTGTATGTACCAGAAATAGATGCTACATTGTACGTGTTATATGTACCTGCTTTAGAGCATAATTTATTAAGTATATCCATGTTAGACAGGCAGGGGTATGAAATAATATTTGCTGGGGGATTATATACAATTAAGAAGAATGGACAGATACGTGCACAAGGTGTTAAAAAGCAAAAACTATACTCTATGACCCCTAAGGAAATGAAAGAACTAAGGGAGTATATTGACAAGAACTTGGCCAGAGGGTTTATACAACCGGCAAAATCACGTGTGACAGCGCCAGTACTGTTCAAAGAAAAAAAAAGATGGGACAATGAGATTTTATACATCGATTTTAGAGGGATCAACAGCATCTGAATGGAAAATATGTACCCACTCCCCTTAATGAAAGACATGCTGGCCCACCTGGAAAAAGGGAAAATCTTTACCAAGCTAGATCTGCGTGAGGCATATTACCGAGTAAGAATTAAAAAGGGGGATGAGTGGAAAACAGCTTTCAACTGCCCACTAGGAAGCTTCCAATTTAAAGTGATGCCTTTCAGCCTCCAAGGGGCCCCTGCACTGTCATGCAATTAATCAATGAGGTGCTTCATGAGCACCTATATAAAGGGGTATTTGTGTACTTAGATGACATCCTCATCTTCACTGAGACCATGGAGGAGCATGTTAAATTGCTTTGCCAAGTACTTTAAAAACTTCTAGCATCAAACCTATATGCCAAGCTATTGAAATATGAATTCCACAAGACCCGCCTGGACTATTTAGGCTATTGTGTCTCCAGTGAAAGGGTCAAAATGGACCCAGGAGAAGTCAGAGCCATCCTGGAATGGCAACCCCCTCGGACTCACAAAGAACTATAGAGCTGCCTGGGGTTTGCAAACTTCTATTCCCTCCTTTGCAGAAATAGCCCTCCCAATCACTGAACTACTGAAAACAGAAGAGGGGGAATAAAACCCCAACCAATTCAACCCCTAAACTGGACCCTAAAATGCCAAGAGGCCTTTGAGATGCTCAAAAGACTCTTTGACAAAGAATAGATCCTCAAACACCCCAACCCAGAGGAGCCTTTTAACGTCCAAGAAGATGCCAGTGATGTAGCAGTGGCCACAGTCCTCCTTCAGAGAAGCCTGAAGGGGAATCTGCAGCTGTGTGCATACAGATCCCAAAAGCTTACTGAGCTTGAAAGGAGGTGGGCAGTGTGGGAAAAAGAAGCCTACGCAGTCCTCTGGGCTCTGCTAATGTGGCACCACTTCCTGGAAGGAAGCAAATTGTCTTTTGAAGTATGGACTGATCACAAAAACCTGGAGGCGCTTAGGACTCCATGGAAACTTTCACCCAAGCAAGTTCAATGGGCACAATACTTCAATCATTTTAACTTCACACTGAAGTACATCCCAGGGGGAAAAAACCTCTTAGCAGACACTGTCACGAATGCCACAATACAACAGCAAGCTCAAGGAGGTAATCTACACCATGATTCCTCCCCCCCAGAGAGCGACCCAAGCCATGACCAGGCAACAAATGCGGAAGCAATGAGCCATGGTGGGGTGGGGACCTGACCCAGAACTTAAAAATCAAACTGCTGTCCGACCTTTGGTACAGAGACAACAAAGAGCTATTAACCTCCAGGGAGGAACTAGCCTGGAAAGGGTCTAAACTATGTTGTATATCGCCTGGGATAGTGCGGCCGCCGGAGCTTTGGATCACGTTGTGCCTTTGCAGCGTTTGACCCGATGCCGATTTCAATTGGCTCCTTGGTTCTCCAAGGAGCTGAGAGAGATGAAGTGTCGGAAAAGACGCCTAGAGAGCGCCTGGAGGACTAGTCAATCCGAATCTAACCGAACACAGGCAAGGTCTTATATCAAGACCTACCTAATGGTGACAAAAGCGGCAAAACCTATTTTTCCGCTCTTATCGCATCTGCAGAGAACCACCCAGCCACTCTCTTTATGGTGACCCGCTCCCTTGTTCGGAGGGAGTGCGGGAAGATCCCTTGCAGGGTTGAGCTGAGGATTTTGTGCAATTCCTGCATGATAAAGTCACTCAGATTTGGGAAGGCTTGGACTCCAACTGGGTGAGTCCGGGGAGGGAGACGGGGTAGGTCTTGAGAATGTTATCTGGGAAGAGTTTGATCCTGTGGCTCCCGAGGACATGAACAGGATTCTGGGTAGGCTTAGTGCTGCCACATGTTTATTTGACCCATGTCCCTCCTGGTTGGTACTGGCCTCCCAGGAGGTTACACGAGGCTGGCTCCAGGGGATTATAAATGCTTCTTTGAGTGAGGGTGCCTTTCCCGCCTCCTTGAAAGAGGCGGTGGTGAGGCCTCTCCTCAAGAAGCCTTCCCTGGAGCCGGCTGTATTGGCAAACTATCGTGCAGTCTCCAACCTTCGTTTTGTGGCAAAGGTTGTTGAGAGTGTGGTGGCATGACAGCTACCCCGGTACCTGGAGGAAGCTGTCTATCTGGACCCGTACCAGTCGGGCTTCAGGCAGGGGTACAGCACGGAAACAGCATTGGTCGCATTGGTTGATGATCTCTGGAGGGCTCGGGACAGGGGTTGCTCCTCTGTTCTGGTCCTATTAGATCTCTCAGCGGCTTTCGATACCATCGACCATGGTATCATGCTGCAGCGGGGGTGCCACAGGGGTCAGTCCTCTCGCCCCTTCTCTTCAACATTTATGTGAAGCCGCTGGGCGAGATCATCTGTGGTTTTGGGGTGAGAGTCCATCAGTACGCTGATGACACTCAGCTGTACATCTCCACCCCAGACCACCCCAATGATGCCCTTGATGTGATATCCCACTGCCTGGAGGCCGTGCAGGTCTGGATGGGAAGAAATAGGCTCAAACTCAACCCTTCCAAGACCGAGTGGCTGTGCCTTCCGGCGTCCCGATATAGTCAGCTGGCGCCATCACTGACTATTGGGGGTGAATCCTGCCCCCCCCCCCCCGAGAGGGCTCGCAATCTGGGTGTCCTCCTGGATTCACGGCTGTCTTTAGAAGAGCATATGATGGCCGTGGCCAGGGGGGCTTTTTATCAGGTTCGACTGATCCACCAGTTGCGTCCCTTTCTGGACCGGGACGCCCTGCGCATGGTCACTCACGCCCTTGTCACCTCTCAGATGGACTACTGTAATGCTCTCTACATGGGGCTCCCCTTGAAGAGCACTTGGAGGCTCCAACTGGTCCAGAATGCAGCCACGTGGGTGGTTATGGGCGCAACCCACTGCGCCCATGTAACACCTCTCCTGCGCGAGCTGCACTGGCTTCCAGTGGTCTTCCGAGTGCGATTCAAGGTGTTGGTTACCACCTTTAAAGCACTCCATGGCATAGGACCAGGGTACTTACTGGACCGCCTTCTGCCACCGACAGCCTCCCACCAGCCAGTTCGCTCCCACAGAGAGACTCTCCTCAGGGTACCGTCAGCCAAATTATGTCAGCTGGCGACACCCAGGGGGAGAGCCTTCTCTGTGGGAGCTCCTGCCCTTTGGAACGAACTGCCCCTGGAAATACACAAGATCTCTGACCTCCGGGTTTTTCGCTGTGCCCTCAAGACCCTACTGTTCCGACAGGCGGGGCTGTCTATTTAAATTATTTTAAATTGGAGTTTTAACTTGGGGTTTTAATTCTGGCCAAAACTGTCTAATGATTTTAATAATTTTAATTATGATGTCTCTATATTTGTGTTTTAAATTGGCTGTACACCGCCCCGAGTCCTTCGGGAGAAGGGCGGTATATAAATAAAATTAAACGTAACGTAACGTAACGTAACGTAACGTAACGTAACGTAACGTAACGTAACGTAACATGTCCCTAGTGCCCTTCACCTTCAAGTGCTCCAAAGAAGTCATGATGATTACCCTCTGCGCATGCTCGAAGAATGGCGGTTCATGGATGATCCTCCAATGCTGCGGGAGTTTGAAATGGCCCTGTGGATTCTTAGGGGGGGCCAAATACCAGCTTCAGGCACAGGCCCAGCAAGGCGAATATGAGGTCGCTCCTGTGAAAGCTTTTTAGCCATCCAGAACACCTCGGTGACTGTCTGGAGCCGACTGGAGCCAGGAAAGCCACGGAGGAGCTGAGGAGCGTTGCGAGGCCCTGGCGTTGCCAGGAGGTTCATTTATGGCCGGGGCGTTCTAGTCTGCTCGGCGGTCCCACAGCGGTGATTGAAACGGTGGTGGAGGGGGAGCGGTGGTGATGGTGGTTGTTGCAGCGCCGCTGGACACCCCCCCTCGCACCGAAGACTTATGGCTGTAAATAGCGGCGGTGGCGTATGTCCTGGGGCAGCGAGTAAAATGGCTGCCGCTGGAGACAATGCCGGGAAGAACGGCGCTGCTCTGGCTGAATTTTGCGAACTTTTTGGACATTTTCTAACTTGGCCTACTATTAGCCGTGGAGAAGAGGACAGTCAGAGTGAGCTATTAAATTCAGAACAGCCCAGTTGGCAGTCTTTTCGAAGATCTGAGGCTAAGGGGGCTGGAAGATTGGCAAGACTGGTGGGACTGGGAAGGGCTGGGCGAGGGCGTGGGGCTGGCTGGACGTCCTGGCCTCGTCTCCCCCCCTCCCCCCGCAGCCCGGTTGTAGGTGTGGTGGAGATTGCTACCATCCGGATTGGAACCTGCCTGTACTCGGACTCATCTCCCTCCTCCCCATACCATCATAGCCGACCCCCGGCCACGGCTGTACTATTTGTGTCATCTGTACCGGCATTTATACCATCTGCAATACCACCTGCATTAAAGCCTGCTGTGAGGGAGGTTCCTGCCTGGGCATGGATACTGAGGGAGTCGACTTTTGCTGCTGCTGCCTATCGGATAGATTTTCATCTGCTGTCACCAGTCACCGTGAGAGGGAGACTAGGTCATTGCTTTTCCGGGGCAGCGGCCTGAGACTCCTCTTCACTGCCGTGAGAGGACAGTGAAGCCCAGTTCGACCCATGCCGAAATGGCCGACTCTCTCTCTAGGACTTTGTTGTTAGGCTATTACCTTTGAATTACAGACTGTATTCATATTCCTAGGCTGAATTGGGATATACACACCAGCCGAGCTCTTTGTGCTGCGAGATTCCCCCTTCCCACAGGCTTGGCCCTCTACGTTAGCGAGGGCCAACCTTAATGATGGGTTTTGGGACCCAGAGAGGTGGCATGTGAAAACCAGAGGGTTGAGGGGTTTTTTATCAAAATTTTTAGTTAAACTTTTAAGGGGACCTGGGAGGGGGAGGTTCAAAATGGAATTCAGACTGTGGGTATGGGAGAGAACCCACAAGTCGGAGGGTCAGGTCTGGCTGAGACGCGCAGCATGGGGGATGGGGGACCCGGGGTTAAGGGGGGGTGAGAGCTCGTCCGGATAGGGTTTTGAACATCAATACAGTAGGTGGGAGGGGTAGATACGGCGGGAGCAGGGGGCCATATCATGTTAAGGGAGCACGCTTCCGCTGTCCTCGAGCGGTGGCCTGCTCCGGCCCACAAGGCTCTACTCGTTCTCCAGGTTGCACAGTCCCTGGGCCTGCGACTGACGTTGTGCAATGCCAGGTCTGTAGTAAATAAAGCCCCCCTCATTTGTGATCTGGTTCAGGAGGGGGGAGCGGACCTGGCGGGTATTATGGAGACCTGGTTGGGCCCAGAGGGAGGGGTCCCTCTGGTAGAAATGTGCCCACCAGGCTTCCATGCATTCCATCAGCCGAGGTCACAGGGGAGGGGCGGGGGAGTAGCAGTTATTATTAGAGAGGGCCTTAGGCCGAGGGAGGCCACTGTGCCTCAGACGGCCGGTTGTGAGTCCCTCCTTGTGAAGTGCGGTCATGGGGTTCAGATGGGTTTGCTGATCACGTACCTGGCTCCCTGCCACGTGGCAGCAGCCCTACCCGAGCTTCTCAACGTTATCGCCGCAGTGGCGGTTGATACCCCCAGACTCATGGTCATGGGGGATTTTAACCTGCCGTCTGTCAGCGAGGTGTCTGAGGTGGCTCAGGAGTTCATGGCTTCCATGACGGCTATGGACCTGACCCAGCTAATTCATGGCCTACACACATGGGGGGAAACACGCTGGACCTGGTTTTTGTCTCTGGACAGTGGCTGAGTGATCTTGAGATAGGGGATATAGTCATCGAGCCCTTGTCATGGTCAGATCACTCTCTCCTTCGCCTGGACCTTCGAACCGCTGTACCCCGCCGAAGGGAGGCGGAACTGACTAGATGGTACCGCCCCAGGCTCCTGATGGAACCTGACAGGTTCCAGATGGAGCTTGGGCCAATCCCTGAGGTTCTGGCTCACGCCTCGGCTGGAGACCTAGTGGCCGCCTGGGATAGGGCGGCCACTGGAGCGCTGCATCGAGTCGTGCCTTTGCGGCCTCTGACTCGGCGCCGATCTCACCTGGCTTCTTGGTTTACCGAGGAGCTGAGGGAGATGAAGCGCCAGAAAAGACGCCTAGAGAGTAGTTGGAGGGCCAGTCTTTCTGAATCTGACCGGACACTGGTAAGAATTAGCTAGTGGTGATAAAAGCAGCAAAGTGTAACATTTTAGGGTGACCCGCTCCCTGCTCCACCAGGAACCGCGGGAGGACCCCTTGGAAGGATTGACATTTAATGATAGAAGTAATAAAATAAGAAAAGGAATTAGAAGAATACTACCTAATACTTTTTTTAAAATGGCAGAGGAACTGAATATTCAGAATAGTTGGAGAGAAACATAGGGAAGAAGCAGTATACATACTACTCGGGCTGACACTTATCGTGATCTAGAATTGACATGGTCTGGATGCCAACAGATGAGTTGACCCTGGACTTAATGAAGCACAGTGGACCAACACCAGCAGATGATATGGCTCCCCAAATCAACACAGACTATGGAAACTTCACACTGGACTTCAAGCATCTTGCAGTGTGTGCCTCTCCATTCTTCCTCCAGACTCTGGGTCCTTGGTTTCCAAATGAGATGCAAAAGTTGCTCTCATCAGAAAAGAGGACTTTGGACCACTGAGCAACAGACCAGTTATTTTTGTCTTTAGCCCAGGTAAAACGCTTCTGACGTTTGTTGTTCAGGAGCGGCTTGACAAGAGGCATACGACATTTGAAGCCTATGTCCAGGATCTGTCTGTGTGTGGTGGCTCTTGATGCACTGACTCCAGCCTCAGGCCACTCCTTGTGAAAGTCCCCAACACTTTTGAATGGCCTTTTCCTGACAATCCACTCCAGGCTGCGGTCATCCCTGCTGCTTGTGCACCTTTTTCTTCCACACTTTTCCCTTCCACAAAACTTTCTATTAATGTGCTTTGATACAGCACTTTGGGAACATCCAACGCTTTTTGCATTTACCTTTTGAGGCTTTCCCTCCTTATGGAGCGTGTCAATGATGGTTTTCTGCACAACTGTCAGGTCAGCAGTCTTTCCCATGATTGTGATTCCTACTGAACCAGACTGAGAGACCATTTAAAGGCTCAGGAACCCTTTGCAGGTGTTATGGCTTAATTAGCTGATTAGAGTGGGACACTTTGAGCCTAGAACCTTTTCACAATATTCTAATTTTCTGAGATTGTGAATTTGGGGTTTTCATGACCTGTAAGCCATAATCATCAAAATTATGACAAATCAAGGCTTGAACTATCTCGCTTTGCATGTAATGAATCTATCTCATATATTAGTTTCACCTTTTAAGTTGCATTACTGAAATAAATGAACTTTTGCATGATATTCTAATTTTTCGAGTTTCACCTGTAGTATCATAAACTGCCAATTCATGTTATCAAAAGCTTTTTGTGTGTCCAGAAAGATCAATGCTAGCTGTTTTTCGGAGTGGACTTCGTAGTATTCCATGTTCATAATAATCCTCATGTTATTTTTCAATTGAACCAATAAATAAATAAATAGTCTTTTGGATAGAAAACCATTCTGGTCAGGATGTATGAATGTATATAATGTATATATTGTATGGAATGTCAATCCAAAGTATACAAAAATGACACAGTCTGTTCATTATGTACTAGAGTTGTGTAAAGGAAAATTGTAATAAAAATTATTTCAAAAAAAAAGGATGTATGAATTCATTTAAAAATGTTTTTAATCTTTCTGCAATTATAGAGGTGAATATTTTATAATCTGCATTTAGTAATGATATTGGTCTGTAGTTTTTTATCTGTTGAGGATCTGTGTCTTCCTTTGGTATTAATGTTATGTATGCTTCTGTCCAGGTTTTGGGGAGTTTGGCCTTTGATAACACTTCATTGTACACCTCCAGCAATAATGGTCCTAATGTCTCTTGTAAGCTTTTATAAAGTTCTGCAGGAAGTCTGTCTGGTCCAGGTGTTATTTTTTTGTCTTTTAATTGCTTCCATTATTTCCATTGTCATTATTCTTTCATTTAATATTATTCTCACTGTGTCTGGTATTTTAGTTAGACCCGCCTTTTCCAAAAAATTGTTTAGTTGTATCTTCTGAGGTTTTTTCTTGACTGTACAGTTTCCTAAAGAATTCCTGGGTTATTTTCTTTTTATCTTCATTCTGATGGTGTAGGATCTCCTTTTCGTCTAGCAGTTGGTGTATTTTTTCTTGTGTCTTGTGTTATTTCAGAGAAGGGTTTTGGAAATGTTTTTATTTTTTTGCTTCTTTTACTGCTTCTGTAATGCTTTTTAGCATCTGTAATTGTATTGAAATCCCCTATTATACATATATTTTCATAATCCATTTAGGATATCTTTTCATGAAGTCTTGTAAAACTCTTCCTGCTTATTATTCGGAGCATATATTGCAATCAGGAGAATTTGTTTCTGAATTATTAACACCTCCATCATTAGCATTCTCCCTTCTTCATCTGCGCATACTTGTTTAGTTTTTAACGATTCTCTAACGTATAGTGCTACCCCTCTTTTCTTTCGGTGTGCAAGTGACGCATACAATTTCCCAATTTTGGGGTATTCCAATAGGTTGCCATGTTGCTTTTTAATATGCACTCCTTGCAGGCAGATTATATCCAAATTTAATCTTTGTAGTTTTATAAACGTTTTTTTTCCTTTTTGTGGGGAGTTCAATCCAGTTATGTTAACAGATAGCATCTTTACTTCCTCATCTATCTTTTCACTTATATATAGGTCTTACCCTTCTAGTTGTTCTTATCTCTCTCTGTCCTTTTGTTCTTGCACCTTCTTGTTCTGGCCGCTCATTTTCTACCCTCACTCTTTCTTCTTGCTCTAGTGCTTTTTCTTCTACTTGTAATTCATCTTGACTTTTACTTTCAATCTCCTCTCTACTTTCCTTTTCTTCGCTTGCAGTAAAATGGTGTTCAAAAAATTCATGTTCTTTATCTAAGGTATCCACCCTGAATTTTTTATCTTGCCAGGAGACCAGAATTCCTTCTGGTATCAACCATCTGAACGTCACATTATATTTGATCAATTGTGCCATCAAAAATTGATACTGTCTCCTCTGTTCTCTAACTCTCCTAGGTACCTGTTTTAAAGTCAGAATTTCTCTCCCTTTATACTTCATAGGTTCATCTCTCGTTCTTTTGTATACTTCATCTCTCAATGTCTTCTTGGTAAACCTCAGGTGCACCTCTTTTGGTAATTTATGCCTTCTTGCATAATTTGTGTGGATTCTAAATATTTCATCTATCTCTCTATTTCTTTTAAATAATTTAAATCCTAACCCTAGCTGTATGTTCCATTTCTGGGTTTCATCCAGGGGTGGTATTCACTTACCTTTGCTACCGGTTCGTAAATGTGAGTGCGCTCGCTCGCTTAACTTGCACGTGACACCTCTGCGCATGCACAGGACCTTCTGCGCATGTGCAGAGCATCAAAAATGGGACATGATCACGTCCAGGTGGGTGGGCGGAGTCTCCCGCAGCAACCGCTACCGGTTCGTCTGAACCAGTTAGAACTGGCTGAATACCACCACTGGTTTCATTCCACCAAGTTTCCATAATGGCAACAATATCATATCTGCCCTCATTTACTTGAATTTCTAATTCACCCTGTTTATTCCTCATACTCTGCATTGGTGTATAGACATTTGAGTCCTTTTTGACTGACCCTGTGTTTACTTTCTACATAACCTGTGTTGTGCCTGATATGGAAGTATAGTTGTATATAGTTATAAACAAGTTGCAAAAGCAAGCATTGCTGAACATTATATTATAGAAAAATCTTGATTTCAATGGAAGATTCAAGTGTTTATAAGACTAAAGGCCTATTAAATCTGAAAAGTATTTTTGTGTATGGATAAAAATTCCATCTGGGGCTAATTTATCTGAGGGAACATCCATCTTCAATAGCATCTCCCCACCCAGTAAGATTGGACAGACTAGGCACGTTCCAGGTCCCTTCAGTTAAAGAGCATCATCTGTCAGGCCCTAGGAAATGGGCGTTGGTCCTACCTGAACACCATTTCTAGTAGAGCTGGTGAGAGAGAATCCAGGATGGGTGTTGCTCTGTTTTCTTCTGCCTGGAGACTGAGCACGTGATCTTTATTTCCATATATGGTCACTCCCTCCTTGTCTGGTGCTTCCCCAGTTCAGCAAAGGCGTAGTGATGTAGAATGTGTGACCTGAAAAATATTAGCCCCTCCCGGACTGTTGACCAGATGTTAGTAAGGGTGGGGCTGGATTCTCTCTCACCAGCTCTACTTGAAATGGCGTTCAGGTAGGACCAATGCCCATTCTCCCTAGAGCTGGATCAAGAGAATCCAGGATGGGACATACCAAAGCTGGTCTGTCCCCCAACGGGTGGGTAGCAGTCTGATCCTAAGTCCCCCCGCATTATGGACCCTCTGGAGGAATCACCGCCCAAAGGCCGCTTCAGCCAAAGCGAAGGTGTCCAACTTATAATGCCTAATAAATGGTAATGGGGAGGACCAGGTGGCTGCTTGACACATCTCCTCAATGGAGGCCTGTGTCGCCCACGCTGCTGTGTTGGCCGCACTCCTGGTAGAATGAGCTGTTATTTGGCCAGGTGCTGGAAGGGCCTGAACCTCATATGCCTTGGCTATGCAGGCCCTGATCCACCTTCCCACCGTTGAAGGAGTGACTCTACTTCCCAATGTTGATGGTTGGAATGAAACAAAGACTCTGTCTTCCTAAAGGAAGACCCGTCTGACATCCAAAGTATGCTCAAGGGCATGTCGTGGCTCCGGGCAGAAGTTGGGCAGAACCAACTCCTGAGCCCTGTGAAACCAGGTATTAACCTTGGGTATGAAAGACGGGTCCAGCCTCAGGAACACCCTGTCCAAATGAAATATGCACAAGTCCCGTCTGACTGATAGAGCTGCCAGCTCTGAAATTCGCCTGGCCGATGTAATTGCTATGAGGAATGCCACCTTAAGCGTCAAAAAATGTAGTGTGGCCAACCGTAAAGGCTCAAAGGGTCCACCCGTGAGTGCTTGCAAAACCCTTGTCAGGTCCCAAGTGGGATACTTATGAACAACCGGTGGGCACAAATTAGAAGTACCCCTAAGGAATCTGCGCACTGTGGGATGTCTGGAAAGGGATTCCAGCTTCCCAACAGATAAAATGAAAGACAATGCTGCTACCTGTCGTTTGATGGTACTAGGGGTCAATCCAACCCTTCCTGGAGGAACTCCAGGACGTGAGCCACCGAGGCCGCAGTTGGATCAGCCTGTGATCTGGAGTACCAGGTGCAGAAGGCCCTCCAAGTCGCGTTGTATATTCTGGTAGTGGACTGGCGTCTAGAGGTCTGGATAGTTTGGATAACCTTGGGTGAGAAATGTCTTCGACTCAGAGTCTCAACTGCCAGGCAGTCAGTTGGAGCCACTGGGGCTCCAGGTGGATCAAGGCCCCCTGGCTGAGAGATCTTGTCCTCCAGTATCCTCCAGGGCCGTGCCACGGACAAGGTTACCAGGTCGGCAAACCATGGTCTCCTGGGCCAATGAGGAGCTATCAATATCACCTCCGCCTTTTCCTCCAACAGCTTCCTGATGATTGCTGGAATTAGAGGAAGAGGAGGAAAGGCGTACAGAAGACCCGGTGGCCACGGACTGCGGAGTGCATCCGTCCCCTCCGCTCCCTGTGCCTGGTACCTGCTGAAGAACTGAGGCAGCTGGGTATTTGGGGATGCAAAGAGATCCAGGACCGGGATCCTGTATCAGCCTGACAGCTGTTGAGACAGAGAGGGATGCAGGCACCATTCCGCATGGTCTACCGTCACCCTGCTGAGACTGTCTGCCTGCACATTCAGAGACCCTGAGATGTGCTCTGCCCTTAACAATAGGAGGTGCTGCTCTGCCCAGCGACCTAGATGACCTGCCTCCGTCATGAGGGTCTTGGAATGTGTCCCCCTGGATGGCTGATGAGGACTGGACCACAATGTGATCCAGATAACTCTGGAGTCTGATCGGGATTGAACGCAGATGGGCCGCCAGAGCCACCAATATCTTCGTGAAGGCTCTCGGTGCTGATGAAAGGACAAATGGCATGGCTCTGTATTGATAATGTTTGTCCAAATAGGCAAAGCGAAGGAACTGCCTGTGTGCACTCCTGATTGGGACATGAAGGTATGCTTCTGTTAAGTCTATCAAGGTGAAGAAGTCGCCCTCGCGTGTACTGTCCAGTATTGATTTGAGTGACTGCATTTTGAATCGTTTGAACTCCAGACACTGGTTCAGACGTTTTAAATGTAGAATTGCCCTCCACCCCCCAGAATTCTTTTGGATCACGAATAGAACTGAATAGAACCATTGTCCCTGTTGTTCCCGAGGAACAGGTTCGATAGCCTGGATATCCAGTAGGTGCTGGATCGCTGTCTCCATCAGTCTCCTTTTGGAAGCATCCCTGGAAATGGGACACCTGATAAAATATTTTGAGGGAGTGGTGAGAAACTCCAGAGCCAAACCTGAACTCACCGTGGTAAGGACCCATGTGTCTGAAGTTGTGGCCTCCCGCTGATGAAAATGGAGGCTGGGCCATCCACCTATTGGTGGCACGGCCTTGCAGTCACTTGGAGAGACAGTAAGGGCAACTTCCTGCTCCTCATGGAGTCATGGGGTACAGATGGGTTTGCTGATCACGCACCTGGGCTCCCTGTCACGTGGCAACAGCCCTGCCCGAGCTACTCAATGTTATAACTGCAGTGGCGGTTGACACCCCCAGACTTATGGTCATGGGGGATTTTAACCTGCCGTCTGTAGACAAGACGTCTGAGGTGGCTCGGGAGTTCATGGCTTCCATGACGGCTATGGACCTGACCCAGCTAATTCATGGCCCTACTCACACGGGGGGAAACACGCTGGACCTGGTTTTTGTCTCTGGACAGTGGTTGAGTAGGGGCTATAGCGACCGAGCCCTTGTCATGGTCAGATCACTCCCTCCTTCGCCTGGACCTTCGAACCGTTACACCCTGCCGCAGGGAGGTGGAACCGGTAAGATGGTTCCGCCCCAGGCACCTGATGGAGTCTGATAGGTTCCAGATGGAGCTTGGGCCATTCCCTGAGGTTCTGGCTCATGCCTCGACTGGAGAAGTATTGGCCGCCTGGGATAGGGCGGCCACTGGAGCTTTGGATCAGGTCGTGCCTTTGCGGCCTTTGACCCGACGCCGATCTCATTTGGCTCCTTGGTTTACTGAGGAGCTGAGGGAGATGAAGCACTGGAAAAGATGCTTGGAGAGCAGTTGGAGGGCCAGTTTTTCTGAATCCGACCAAACACTGGTAAGATCTCATATTAAGACTTACCTAGTGGCAATAAAAGCGGAGAAGAGTAACTACTTTTCCACTCTTATCGCGTCATCAGATAACCGCCCGGCTGCCCTGTTTAGGGTGACCCGCTCCCTGCTCCACCAGGGAGCGCGGGAGGACCCCTTGGAGGGTAGAGCCAAGGACTTTGTACAGTATCTGCATGACAAAATCACTCAGATTCGGGAAGATCTGGACTCCGACTGGGTAGTTTCAGAGGGGATGACTGAGGCAGGTCTTGAGAATGTTATCTGGGATGAGTTTGATCCTGTGACCCGATGACGTGGACAGGATTCTGGGTAGACTGAACGCGATCACATGTTTGTTGGACCCGTGTCCCTCCTGGTTAGTGCTGGTTTCTCGGGAAGTGACGCAAGGCTGGCTCCAGGGTATTATAAATGCTTCATTGGGTGAGGGTGACTTCCCCGCCACCCTGAAAGAGGCGGTGGTGAGGCCTCTCCTCAAGAAGCCTTCCCTGGACCCGGCAGTGTTGTCTAATTATTGTCCGGTCTCCAACCTTCACTTTGTGGTGAAGGTTGTTGAGAGTGTGGTTGCGCGACAGCTTCCCTAGCACCTGGATGTAACAATGTATTTGGATCCGTTCCAGTCGGGTTTCAGGCCTGGGTACAGCACGGAAACGTCATTGGTCGCATTGGTTGATGATCTCTGGAGGGCTCGGGACAGGGGGTGCTCCTCTGTCCTGGTCCTGTTAGATCTCTCAGCAGCTTTTGATACCATCGACCATGGTATCATGCTGCACCGGTTGGAAGAGTTAGGGGTGGGGGGCACTGTGTTGCGGTGGTTCTCTTCCTTTCCCTCTAACCGGTCGCAGTCTGTGTTGGCAAGGGGGCAGAGGTCGACCCTGAGGCACCTCATATGTGGGGTGCCACAGGGATCAGTCCTCTCGCCCCTTCTGTTCAACATTTATGAAAAGCCACTGGGTGAGATCATCCATGGTTTCAGGGTGAAGTACCACCAGTACGCTGACGACACTCAGCTGTACATCTCTACCCCGGACCACCCCAACGATGCCCTTGAAGTGATGTCCCGGTGCCTGGAGGCCGTACGGATCTGGATGGGGAGAAACAGGCTCAGGCTCAACCCATCCAAGACCGAGTGGCTGTGGTTTCTGACATCCCAATATAGTCAGTTGGTGCCATCACTGACTACTGGGGGCGAGCCATTGGCCCCCATGGAGAGGGCTCACAACTTGGGTGTCCTCCTGGATTCACGGCTGTCTTTAGAAGAACACTTGACGGCCGTGACCGGGAGGATTTTTCATCAGGTTCACCTGATCCACCAGTTGCGTCCCTTTCTAGATCGGGACTCCTTACGCACGGTCACTCACGCCCTTGTCACTTCCCGCCTGGACTATTGTAATGCTCTCTACATGGGGCTCTTCTTGAGGAGCACCCGGAGGCTCCAACTGGTGCAGAGTGCGGCCACGCGAGTGGTTATGGGAGCGACATGGCGTTCCCACGTAACACCTCTCCTGCGCGAGCTGCACTGGCTCCCGGTGGTCTTATGTGTGCGCTTCAAGGTTCTGGTTACCACCTTTAGAGCGCTCCATGGCTTAGGACCTGGTTATTTACGGGACTGCCTGCTGCCACCAGTAGCCTCCCACCGGCCAGTATGGTCTCATAGAGAGGGGCTCCTCTGGGTGCCGTCAGCCAAACAGTGTCGACTGGCGGCCCCAGGGGGACAGCCTTCTCTGTGGGGGCACCTACTATCTGGAATGAGCTCCCCCCGGAGATACAGAGAATCCCGGACCTATGCACCTTCCGCCGTGCCCTCAAGACCTTTTTATTCCAACAGGCTGGCCTGGCCTAACTTTTTCCCTTTTATAGTGTAAATTTTAAATCTGTTTTAACCATTGGGGTGTTTTAACTTGTCTTGGGCCTAAATTGTTTAGTATGGTTTTATATTGCTTTTAAATTTTGCATCTATGTGTTTTATCTTTTGGCTGTTCACTGCCCTGAGTCCTTCGGGAGTAGGGCGGTACATAAATCCAATAAAACTAAACTAAAACTAAACTCCTCAAAAGGGCAGCTTGCTCTGAGACTGTTGGCAACTCCTGAAGTCCAACCTCTCAGGCTGCCTGTCCTGCCGGCTAGGATATGGCCGCTGGAACTGTTGATAGTCGAGTCCCGGATCTGAGACTTGAAAAGTCTGCTGCCTATAATATCGTGAGGGCCAGCGATCACCTCGTCTGTAAAGGGAGGGCATGGCCTTGCCCTTGCCCCTGGTCTCAACCAGGATAGGTTCCAGAACCTCTCCAAATAATTTGTTGCCTGTAAAGGGAGCTGAAGCCAATTTCCATTTGTTTTTATTATCAGCCTGCCAGTGTTTAAGCCATAACAGGCGATGGGTAGTGATTGAAGATGCTATGGACCTTGACGCAAACTTAGCTGCATTCAAGGTCGCATCGGCTGAAAATTCAGCTGCAGCTACTAGCTTATTAATGTCCTGATGTACCCTGACATCCTCCGGTGGAATCTGTTCCTGCATTTGGCGAAGCCAGAGCAGCGAAGCCCGATTAAAGAAAGAGGCCAAAGTGGCAGCTTTCACCACCCAGGCAGCTGCCTGATGGGCCTTACACAAAGACAATTCAGCTCTTTTGTCATCCGGTCTCAAACAATTTATTGCATTCTTTGGGAGAAGAGCCACACATGTCAATGCTGCCACAGGTTTATCCACCGTGGGCACCTGTAAAATTTCAGAAAGGTCTGGAGCCACGTTATATAGCTTCTTTTCTGCTCTGGATGGGGGAAGCCCTGTCCCAGGGTTGTTCTATTGTCTTTGGACAACGTCCAAAAATAATTTGGGTGAAGGAATTACCTCAGCCTCGATTGCTGGCTCTGAGAAGAGCACATGACCAGAACCCCTCAGGCTTGGAGCTGGTTCTTGAACAGAATCAGGTTGTAAATTCGTAATGATCTTTGCCTTATGCAGCAAGGACTTAAATAGATCAGGCTTGAAAAGGCCTCTAAATGGGGAGGGTTCCGGATCCATCCCTTCATCCTCAGAAAAGGCCACAAATTCTTCCTCCTCAGCCGAGGAGTCACCGCTCCTGACAGAATGGGCCAAAGATGGAAGACTCCGAGGACCCATCCATGTCTCTTGAGATATTGGTTGTAAAAAGGGAGGTTGAGAAAAAGGAATCCCTTGAAAAGGCTGGTTCCTCTGCTGCAAGCCTGCAGCTATCCCCTGTGTAATAGCTTGGGAAATCAGTTGCCTTAGATGATTAGGCACTTCTGACCCAGTTTCCTCCTGTGGGCAGATCCCCACTGAAGTAGGAGTGGAGCTGGTATGAGGGCGTGGCTCATCTGAGCTTGCTGCAGGCAAACAGGGGTTTGCAAAGGTAAATGCTTCAGCTCTATCCAAAACCTCTCCTAAGGTTGGATAGGACAACAACCTGGCGCCATCTGGTGACCAGGCGCTGTAAGAGGATGGCTGCAAAGGATCTGGATCATTAATGGGATCCAATGCCTCACCTCCTTGAGGATGGAAAAGTTCTGTTTCTCCACTGGGAGAATCCCTTCGCTCCTGGCTCTGTTTAGGCTTTTGGAGCTTCGCCAGCTCTTTTTCCAGGGCCTTTTGGTGCCATTTTGCGTCTTTTTCAGCCAATTTGGAATCTTTCTTGCCACTCTTAAGAGGCTGCCTAGCTCCTAGTGATTGCTCCCTTTGCAGCAGCTCTCTGACTTGAGGCGGTGCCTCTGACCCGGGGAGGCTGTAGGGTAAGCCCTCTTGTACCCTGAATGGGCCTGGTGGCTGGTGGAAGGCGCACGAGACACCATTTTCCACCGCGACGAAAGGCAAGCCGGCCCGTGAATGGCTGAAACTGCCACGGCTTAAAATGCGCTCCCGTGTGCTCCTGCCGCTCACAGTATGTCCAAATATGACTGGGCAGGGACTAAGTCCCCCTCCACCCCTTCAGTGGGATTGCCTGGGCCCTGGCTCAATTGCAGCTGGCCTAGTAACAGCCCTACCGCTATTCGCGGCTGGCAGGGACCTTGGCTTGCTGAAAGCCAACACAAGGCAGCTAACTGGCGGGCCAGTTAGCCGACATGATCGCAGAAGTGATCTCCAATAAATTATTTACAAAACTGCTCACAATAAGCTCATGCTTAGCTGGATCGGTAGAATCGAAGGCAAAGCCACTTGTTCACACGTCTCTCTGCGCTGAAGACTGAGCCGAACTGGGGAAGCACCAGATGAGGAGTGAGTGACCAAATATGGAAATAAAGATCATGTGCTCAGTCTCCAGGCAGAAGAAGAACAGAGCAACACCCATCCTGGATTCTCTCGATCCAGCTCTAGGGAGAACTTGTCTTTTCTGTTGCAGCATCCACTCTTTATAACAGCATCCCTCCAGAGTTCCATAGGGCCCCCACTCTGATGATATTCTGACAGTTTGACAGTTGTTGAAAACTGGGCTTTGCTCCCAGGGGTGGGGTAGTTACTGCCTCCACCAATCAGTTTTGGCAAAAACCACTCCATACTGAATGGGTTCACTTAATAACTCCATTCACTTAACGGCTGCTACAAAAAAGGTTGTAAAATCAGGCAGTCAGATGGTGAACCACTCTATGACTGCTATCAACAAAATTGTGGGTTTAATTACAGTCACTACCTGTACCATAAGTAAAATATAATCCGACATGTTACACATATGTAAAAGTACACTTTGCACCTCCTGGTTCATTCAAGCTGGGGCGGGGTGAGAACACTATGTAACCCCACATAAACCAATTCTGAACTGCCCTGCTGCACTGCAAGTGGAGGTGTGTGTTTGACCAAAGTGTTAGGGAAGAGCACAAAGGGTGCCCTTTTCTTTTAATATCTTTCTTTCCATTCCATCACTTGCTGCAGGGTGAATAATATATTCCCAGAATACTGCTTTCCTGCAACTACCTATAGCCAAAGGCACCAATCTACCTTCTTTGCCACTGCCCAGCCTTGCAGTAGAAGCCCAACAACAAGGAAATAGACTCAAAGTATACAATCAGTCCCTTCCTCACTAAGCCCCTGATCTTCCCCACCATGTCACTGTTAATGTCACAGGACAACATATGCCACTGGCCTACCCATCCCAGTGATCTTCCCCAAACCTTCCAAGATACATCAGCAAACTCTCAAGTTCTCTACATGGGGCTCCCCTTGAGGAGCACCCGAAGGCTCCAACTGGTCCAGAATGCAGCCGCGCAAGTGATAATGGGGGCGACTCGTCACTCCCATGTAACACCTCTCTTGCGTGAGCTGCACTGGCTCCCAGTGGACTTCCAGGTGCGTTTCAAGGTGTTGGTTACCACCTTTAAAGCGCTCCATGGCTTAGGACCTGGATATCTACAGGACTGCCTTCTGCCACCGACTGCCTCCCACCGACTGATAACACTCCCACAGAGAGGGCCTCCTCAGGGTGCCGACGGCCAAACAATGTCGACTGGTGACCCCCAGGGAGAGAGCCTTCTCTGTGGGGGCTCCTGCCCTATGGAATGAATTGCCCCCGGATATTCGAAGGATCCCCAACCTCCATGCCTTCCGTCGTGCTCTGAAGACCCTATTATTTCAGCAAGCCTGTCTGATGGGATAGGGATTTTAAATGGTTTTAAAATGGTTTTAGTTGGGAATTTTAAAGGCGGCCAATAATTGATTGAAATATTTTAAATGATCTTAAATTTTGTCTTGTTATTGTTTTAATCTGGCTGTACACCGCCCTGAGTCCTTTGGGAGAAGGGCGGTATAAAAGTATAATAAAATAGAACTTCCGGTGGCTCTGTAGGCATTGCGGTCGCTCCTTTGAGGAGCACTAGCCCCACGATCTCGTAAAGCCGCTAGAACAGCGAAAATCAGCTGTCTAGCAGCTAAGAAACTTCCCCTTCGGGAAAAGAGGGGAAAGAGAGCAGTGAGTAGAGCTCCCCAAGAGCCCTAGAAACAATTCTGGGGCTCGAAGGGTGAGAGCTCCCCAGGAACCTGGCAAAGCTCCGAATCCGGGACGTGTCTGCTTTTGCAGAACAAGACACCGCAACCATCCCTGCAAGCAACTTTTTAACAACACTGAAATCAAAAGCAGGCAGAACAAAGACAGGAGACATCATAATTGCAAGTACTAAGCTTTAACTCCAGCTCAACATTGTTTCTTTTTGAGTCTGTTAAGAACGGGGAAAAGTTGAAAAGAGATGGTGCTGGCTTGTTAAGGTCGTGGAAAGTGAAAGTTAAAGAAGAAAGTGCTTGTTAACTCATTAAAGCTGTTAGCCCTGTTTAACTCTCATGGATTTGCTTTTAAAGAATTAAGACTCTGGGACTAAAGAATAGGGATTCATTAAAGGCCAAAGATTAGAACTAAGAGTATTTTTGGATTTATTGGGCTGGCTGTTGGAGAGTGTAATTTTGAAATGGCTTCGAAGCAAATAAAACCACGTGTGACAAAAAGTGCTGGAAGCTCCAGGGAGCTTTAAAGGAATTGCAGAGGAAAATTAAAGAAGAAATTACATTTGCATTCAAAGAAGTGTGTGAGGAAATGGCTGAAATTAAGGAGATAATTAAAACCCAAAACAAAGAAATAAGAGAAGACATTGTGGAGGCATTTCAGGGCTTGGTGGGTCATGTTACATCATTAGAGGAAAAGGTTGAAGAGATCAATCAAGCTAATGAGAATTTGGAGAGTAAAGTGGATGAGGCTCAAATAAAGATTGATAAAACAGAGGCAGACATCATGATGACACAGTATAGAGCAATGGAATTTGCTTTGAGAGTGAGAGGCCTGAAAGAAAATAATCAAGAAAACTTGAAAGAGATTTTTGCAGAAGCCCTGGCACAGTTGACCAGAGAATCTAAAGCAGAGTGTGATTGGCAAATTGATAAAATTTATTGTGTTAATTCATGGATTGCCAGACAAAGACAATTACCAAGAGATATTGTGATTTACTTTGTTACCAGAAAGATGAGAAATGGGATTTTACAAGCTTCTTATAAAAATAAATTACAAGTGGCAGGACAGGAGGTTGCAGTATTCAAGGAAATTCCTCCTAAAATGTTGAAATCCAAAAAGGACTATGCATTCCTGGTGGATGAACTTAGAAATCGCCAGATACAGTACAGATGGGAGGTTCCAGCTGGATTAGTGGTGAATTATTCAGGAGAACGGTATCGTCTTAATACAATTTGGAAGGCAAGAGATTTTTATGCCAATATATTAAAGGCTGGATACCCACCATCCCCGGGAGTTAGAAAAAGGAAAGCAGCAGCAGAGGGGAAGAAGAAAGGTACACAGGCACAAGCTCAAGGAGGTGCTATGAGTATGCAAGAAGAGTTATTGCAACTTTCAGGTGCTGTACAAGCTTGGGAGCTATCTGAAAAAACAGAAGATGTTAAAGAACAAAGACAAACTTGAGCGGCAACCAAGCAGAAAGAGCAAGAATTAAAGATGCAACAAATGCAGATAATAACTCAAGACAGTACAAACACAAATACAGAAGCGGGGGGGGGGGGGGGAGACCGAAGAAGTTCCAGGAGGACGTCCAGTCGGTGCTCGAAAAGCTTCAGGGGGCCAAAGATGGTGTCTAGATTCTTAACTTGGAATGTTAATGGCTTAAACTCACCGCAAAAAAGGAAGAAAATATTTCATTATTTGAAACTATTTAAAAATGATGTAATTTGTTTGCAAGAAACACATATTAGGATAAATGATCAAAAATATTTGATGAATGCGAAATTGGGAACACATTTTGTGGCATCTGCCCCAGAGAAGAAAAATGGCATAGTGATGTATTTAAGGAAAGACTTAATGGCTAAATTAATTGAAGCAGATCAGCAAGGAAGATATCTAGCAATTGAATTACTAATAGAAGGAAAGAAAATACTTTTAATGGGAGTATATGCAAGCAACCAAAAACAAGAAAAATTTTACAAATTGTTGCATACAAAATTAATACAATGGGATTATAATTCATGTATATTGTTGGGTGATTGGAATGGAGTATTGGACCCTAAATTGGACAAGAAAAGGCATTTGCAAAATATTAAAATGCAAGCAAGATTGCCTAAATCATTTTTTGATATGATGGAGAACATGGAATTGAGAGATATTTGGCGTGAACGGAATTTTAAAGAACAAGATTTTACATTTTTTTCAGACAGACACCAATCTTTTTTGAGAATTGACTTTATATTAATTACAAATGATTTTCTTTCCAGGGTGAAAAAGACGAAGATATGTCCCAGAACCTTAACAGATCATAGTCCGGTGTGGATGGAGTTGGAATATGGAGAGGGGTCTAGGAGATCTTGGCGATTAAATGAAAATCTATTTAGATATGAGAAAAACGTGATAGAATGTAAAAAATTAATGAAGGAATTTTTTGTTTTAAATATGCATAAGGGAACATCTATGGAAATGGTATGGGATGCTAGCAAAGCATATATGAGGTGTTTTAATAAATTTGAATAACGCATACAGACATAGACAAAGGGAAAAAAGGAGGGAATTAGGAGAAGAGATAAAGAAGAAAGAGCAGGTGTTAATATACATTCCAGAGGATAAGAAAATTAAAGAAGCGATTACTTTACTTCGAGGGCAGTTTAATATGTTGTTATCAGATCAGGTGGCAACTAATTTGCAATATGCTAAACACAATACTTTTTGTAATGCAAAAAAGCCAGGTAGATGGCTAGCATATATGTTGAGGAAAAAACAAAGATCTCGTACTATAGAGAAATTATATTATAAAGGAAAAGAGGTTTATCAACAGAATATGATTAAAAAGGCTTTTTTAGAATTTTATACGAGATTGTATGCTGAAGATAAAATACAAGGTATAGATATAGATAGATATTTGGAAAAGGAGACTATTCCTATAGTTACAGAGGAGCAAAGGGAACAGTTGAATCAACCAATAGTTGAGGAGGAAATTCTCCTGGCAATTAAGCAGTTAAAAGTTGGTAAGGCCCCGGTACAGATGGACTGACGGCGGCGTATTACAAAAATTTACAACTGGAAATGGTAGAACCCCTTAGGGAATTATTTAATAAAATACAACTGGGAGGAGGGGTACCACCATCCTGGAGATCAGCCTTTATTTCCTTGATTCCGAAAGAAGATCAAGATCATACTCAGCCAAAGAACTATAGGCCTGTATCATTACTTAATACAGATTATAAATTTTTTGCTAAGGTATTAGCATATAGGTTAATGTCAGTAATGCAACAAATGATTCATGGTGATCAATCTGGTTTTATACAAGGGAGACAAATGAAAAATAATGTAAGGCAAATTGTTAATATACTGGAGTATCTGGAAAGGAACAACCAAGTCCCTGCGGTGCTTATATTTTTGGATGCTGAAAAAGCCTTTGATCGATTGAATTGGCAGTTTTTACTGAAAATGGTCCAAAAGAAGCAGTTTGGAGACTACTTTATACAATCTATTAAGGCCATATATCAGGAACAGACAGCTCAAATAATAATTAATGGTAGTTTAACAGAAACCTTTAAAATTGAAAAAGGAACAAGACAGGGGTGTCCTTTGTCTCCATTATTGTTCATATTAACTCTGGAATTATTGTTGAACAAAATATTCAGATAAAATAAGGGGAATTGAGATTAGGCATTATGATTACAGATTACGAGCATTTGCAAACGATTTGGTTGTAACCTTAACTCAACCAGTGAAATCAGCTATAGGTCTGATGGAGATAATTAATCACTATGGTCAAGTATCTGGGTTTAAAATAAATATTGGGAAAACAAAGATGATAGTTAAAAATATGACAATAAATCAAAAAGAAGAATTAGAAAGAGTAACGGGATGTGAGATAGTTAAAAAGATTAAATATTTAGGAGTTTATATTACAACTTCAAATGGGAAACTATATAAGCATAATTATGAATTGTTATGGCATAAAATACAGAGATGGACAATTGGAAAAAATTACAATTGTCCTTTTTGGGTAGAATAGCAGTAGTAAAAATGAATGTTTTGCCTAAGTTTTTATTTCTTTTTCAAATGATACCAATACTTAAAAAGGATGCCAATTTGGAAGAATGGCAGAGGGGTATTAATAAATTTGTTTGGGCAGGGAAGAAACCAAGGGTAAAACTAAAAATAATGCAAGATATACGTGAAAGAGGAGGTTTGAAAATGCCCAATTTAAAATTATATTACGAAGCAGCTGTTTTATCAGCAATTAGTGATTGGATTAATTTAACAAATGAAAGAACATTGAATATTGAAGGATATGATTTAGTATACGGTTGGCATGCTTATTTAGTGCATGACAAAAAGGTGGATAAGACATTTAAAAATCATATATTAAGGAATGCTTTATTGCGTGTCTGGAAGAAATATCAATATAAATGAAATGATAAGATGCCTATATGGACAGTACCCAGACAAGCAATAGAGAATATAAGTATAGAACAAAGACAGGATGTAATTACATATAAAGGAATTCTCAACATAGAGAAAGGCATATTAAAATTAAGGCCTTTGAATGTATTAAAAGAAGAAAAGGTAATTCAAACTTGGTTTCAGTATGTACAATTACAAGCCAGATGGAGAAGAGATCAGAACATTGGTATCATACAAAGTGAGGAAAACTTCGTAAAACAAATTAGAGACCATAGTCAAATGCATATAAAAAGTTTGTATAATATATTGATAGAAACAGACTCGGAAACAGAGTTAGTTAAAGATTGTATGATAAAATGAGAGACAACATCACAATATATATAAGATTAGACGTTGGACTTACCTGATACGTCCCTTCTCAGCACATGGAAACCTCAGTCATCTACGGGGATTCGCTCTGTCTAAGCACATGACCGAGTCTACCGATTAAAGGAGGCTCCGCCCTCAGGCAGCCCAGTTCTTCGGCGAGGGCGCAAGTGTAGACTCATGCGACGTGTCTTCCTGAAACAACAAAGAGTTAGCAGCCACCCCCCAGCCCACCACCGGACCGGAAGAGGGGCGGGGCTGACTGAGGTTTCCATGTGCTGAGAAGGGACGTATCAGGTAAGTCCAACGTCCATTCTCCAGCACGGAGGGAAACCTCAGTCATCTACGGGGACATACCAAAGCGTGTAGTCACCAGGGAGGGAGAAGAGCCGGTCCGGTGCCAGTCAAGCGAGATGAACCGACTGAAGAACTCGTCTGCCGAACGCAGCGTCGGCCGAGGCAAAGGTGTCCACCTTGTAGTGTCGAACGAAAGGGCTAATGCTGGTCCATGTGGCCGCCCTGCAAACCTCCTCAATGGGTGCCTGGGTGGACCATGCCGCCGAGGTGGCGGCGCTTCTAGTCGAATGAGCGGTTATGCGGTGAGGAACAGGAGAACTCGACTGACGGTAAGCCAATGCGATCGTCGCCCTTATCCAGCGGCCCAGCGTTGAGCTAGATACCTTAGCCCCAAGCGAAGACGGATGGAACGCTACAAAGAGAGCCTCTGTTCTACGGTGAGGAGCCGTGCGTGAGATGTATATCTTCAGTGCCCTGCGTACGTCCAGAGTATGCCAGGAGCGTTCCAACTGATGTTGAGGACGAGGGCAGAAGTTGGGCAGGATGAGTTCTTGGGCCCGATGGAAGGTGGAATTAACTTTTGTGATGAATGATGGGTCAAGACGGAGGACAACCCTGTCCCTGTGAAATATACAGAGGTCCGCTCTGGTGGACAATGCCGAAAGTTCGGAAATTCGGCGAGCCGACGTAATTGCCACCAGGAAGGAAACCTTCATGGACAGGAACCGAAGAGGAACTTGGCGGAGAGGCTCAAAGGGAGGTGACATGAGGGCGGAGAGGACCTTATTAAGGTTCCACGTAGGAAATCGATGGATAACTGGAGGGCGCAAATTGGTCGCTCCCCTTAGGAAAGTCTGTATGAGAGGATGTTTTGAGAGAGAATCCGATGAGCCGCAGGCAAGAATGGAAGCAATGGCGGACACTTGGCGGCGTAAAGTGTTAGGGGAGAGACCTTTGTTGAGACCTTCGTGAAGAAACAACAGAACATGAAGGATGGAAGCGTCTGTGGGAGAAACAGGAACTGTAGCGCACCAGGACGAAAAGGCTCTCCAAGTGGCCCCATAGATCCTTACTGTGGATGGACGGCGGGCCACTTGGATCGTTGGAATAAGCTGAGAAGGAACCTTGGCCTGAGTTAGGATGAGCCGCTCAACCGCCATGCGGTCAAGCGAAGCCAAGCGGGATCCGGATGGCGAAGTGCTCCCTGGGATAGTAGAACCTTGGATGCTGGGATCTGCCAAGGGGGAGCCACGGATAGGGACATCAAGTCCGCGAACCATGGCCGCATGGGCCAGTACGGGGCTAGTAAGAGAAGTTCTGCCCGTTCCTGAAGCAGCTTCCGGACAACCCGTGGAATCACCGGGAGGGGAGGAAAGGCATACAGCAGCCCCGGAGGCCAGGGGCTGCGAAGAGCATCCGTGGCTTCCGCCTGCGGGTCCCTGAACCGGGAGAAGTAACGAGGAAGCTGGTGATTCGATCGGGAGGCGAAGAGGTCCAGCACCGGGTCCCCGAACCTGGCTGCGATGTCCCGAAAGAGCGACCGGGGGATCGCCCACTCGCCCTGGTCCACAATCTGGAGACTGAGGAGGTCCGCCTGAGTGTTCGCCTCCCCAGAAATGTGATCCGCCCTGGGGGAGGTCAGGTGAGATTCGGCCCAAAGGCCGAGGAGACGGGCCCGTCCATGAGTGACCACGACTTGGTGCCCCCCAACTTGTTTATATGGGCTTTGGCGGTTGTATTGTCCGTCAGGACTAAGACGTCCCTGCCCTCCACCAGGTTCTGGAATTGAATCAGGGCAAGGCGTACGGCCCTGAGCTCCAACAGGTTGATGTTGAGTGTCGATTCCTCCAGAGACCAAAGCCCTTGGGTCATGTGGTGGAGGAGGTGAGCCCCCCAACCCGAGAGGCTGGCATCCGTGGTGAGCTGGATCCGCGTTGGTTCCCTGAAGCAGGAGCCGCGAGACAAGGCTTCGGAGGTCCACCAATGAAGAGAATGGATCACTGTCGCCGGGAGAGGAATGCGGCGGGTTGAGGTATCCTGGCCGGCCCTTTGGAATGGCAGAAGCAGCCACTGAAGATCTCTGCTGTGTAATCGTGACCATGGTGTGATGCCAAAGGAGGACACCATCATTCCCAAAAGGCGGGAAAGGGACAGAATTGATGCGGAACCGGAAGCCAGGCATTTACGTACCATGGAACGAAGGTTCCTTTGCCGCTCAGGAGAGAGGGAGACAGTAGAATTTACAGTGTCGATGTGAGCCCCTAAGTGAATTATGGTAGTAGAGGGAGAAAGGTGACTTTTCTGCCAATTAATAGAAAAGCCGTGTTCCTGCAATAAGGCTAGGACTGTGGAAAGATCCCTATGTGCCTCCTGAAGGGAGGAGGACAATACCAAAATGTCGTCAAGATAAAATAAAAGGCGAATAGGGCGAGCGCGAATATAGCCAATGAGCGCTGCCATTATTTTAGTAAACACCCGGGGTGCGGAAGAGAGGCCAAAGGGAAGGGCCTTATACTGGTAATGAGCGCCACAGAAGGCGAAGCGAAGGAATTGGCGATGGGAAGGCCTAATAGGAACATGGAGATAAGCCTCCGTTAGGTCAATGGACGAGAGAAAGTCTGATTGTCGAATGGATTCCAGGATGGAGGAAAGGGACTGCATTTTGAACCGGCGGTATTTAATGTGCCGGTTCAATGCCTTCAAATCCAAGATGGCCCTCCAACCGCCAGAGGACTTAGGGACTACAAAGAGACAGGAATAGAACCCATGTCCTTGTTGGGACGGGGAAACTGGTTCGATTGCCTGGATTTGAAGGAGGTGAGCGATGGCCTCTGATATCAGGGATCTTTTAGCCCTGTCACGAGGAGCCGGGCAAGGCAGGAAGCGGGAGGGGGGGGAGGAAGTGAATTCAAGAGAAAGACCAAGAGAAATTGTGTCTAAAACCCAGGGATCATTAACAGAACCCTCCCACCGGGAAAGGAATAAAGAGAGACGACCACCAATAGGGGAATCAGCGGGATCTACGAGAGAAACGGCCCCTCCCACCCCTGGGGGAGCGGCGAGGGGGAAACCTGGAACCTTGTCTGACCTGGGCTTCTGGTTGAGGTCTGGAGGCGTAGGATCGCTGGAATCGAGGTTGGAACGAGGCCGAAGTGGAGGCTCGAAAGGACTGAAACCGGGACGAAGACGGATAGCGTGAGTCGCCCCGGCGGGAAGCTGGTGGGAGAATCTTCCTCCTATCTCTGGTTTCGACCAAGAGGGGTTCTAAGGCCGAACCAAAGAGGTTGCCGGCTGAATACGGGGCAGAGGCAAGCTGCCACTTACTGCGCATATCCGCCTGCCAATTCCTAAGCCATAACAATCTGCGGGAAGCCACATTGGAACCCAAGGCCCTGGCAGAGAATCTAGTGGCGTTCAATGTAGCATCAGCCGAGTATTCAAGAGAGGCGATGATTTTATTTAAATCTTGATGGGAGCGGGAGTCGGTGAGAGGAAGGCGAGCTTGAAGTTGCTTGAGCCACAACAGGGAGGCCCTGTTGAAAAATGAGGCTGACGTAGATGCCTTGATAGCCCAGGCTGTGGCGAGGTGCCCCTTGAGAAGAGTCTTCTCTGCTCTTTTATCCTCCGGACGGAGGGAATCCTCAGCCGGCCCCGTAGGATGAGAGGAATCAGTCAGGGCAATTATGGGCGGAGCCACTTTAGGCAGCTGCAAGAGATCTGCTAAGGGGGCAGCGGAATTATAAAGCCTTTTATCCAGACCATTGGGGCTGGGACCAGCACCAGGCAAAGCCCACTGTCGTTGAAGAATGTCAGTGAACAATTTGGGAGCTGGGATGGTCTCTGGGTCCACCGTAGGCTCAGCGAACATGGCTGTGGCTGGATCAGTGGGGGTCGAGGAATCCGCCGAAGAAGGGAGAGACCCCAATTTGGTTGTGGCAATGGCTTTAAACAACAGCGAATGGAAAAGATGGGGTTTGAAAAGTCCAACGCACGAAGGCTGGTCAGGGATTAGGCCCTCATCGTCAGACCAGGCCTGGTCCTGGAAGTCATCTGGATCTGATACTGAAGCTTGGTCAGCAGAGGTCTGAGTATGGGCCATGACATCATCTGCTCGAGATGGTTCCAATTCCCGGTGTTGAGGAGGGATTGGAGCAGAAGTTTGAGGCAAGGGATTCTGTTGTAGAAAGCTCTCCAAGCTGTGCCTGATAGCACGGGAGACCATGGCTTCCAGAGAAGCTGCCATCGGAATATTAGGTGGCAAGGGCTGTTGAGGATGAGCCACCTGTGTGGTTTGTGCCGAGAGGCTGGGATCAGGTAAGGTCTGGAATAGCCTTTGAGAATCTGGAGGAGTTGGATGCGAATGGGCGTTAGGGACATCAGGAGAGAGGTCCCTCACCGATCTTGGGGATACAGGCCGAGATTCAGCAGGCCTAGTTGAGAAATCCGCCTCGTTGGAAGCCTGGGCCTGAGCCTTGCGAAAGGCCTTTTCAATTGCGTTGTGCCTTCTCTGCTCGTCGCGCGAGGGCCCAGAAGGAGCAGGAGGCTTCCTGGAGCGTGAGCGTTTAGAAGGAGGTGGCGGAGGGCTAGAAGATCCCTCTAGGGGATCGCTGTGATGGCGCCGTCGAGAAGATGAGGAAATGGCCGCTCCGGCAGTAGGCCGCATGGCGGCCGCCATTTTGAATTTAATTAGACGCGGCCGAGCGCTCACTGAGGGGCAGAAATACCTCGTAACGATGGATGCCTCAATCGAGGGTGTGCTGATGGTGCTGGCGATGAGGCTGAGGCCGCTAGCCAAGGGGCACTAAGCGCGACCACGACGATCCTCCGCTGTTGCTGACGCGCCGCTAGGCAAAGGCCTTTGAAACGCGGCTGTTCCCGCTATCGGGAGAGGCTCCAGCTGACCGGCGCTAGGCCTGGGGAAAAGCCAGCCGAAGTAGAAGGCTGCCGCCGGCAAGCGCTAGGAGCCGGAGGCGAAGGCACGCCGCAGGAGCCTTTAAAAAGGCTGGGGTTTTTTTGTTTTTTTTTTTATATTTCAATTAAGCGAAGAGTGTGATTTAAGAATGAGGGTCTAGCTGGAAGACACGTCTGTCAGCTAAGACCGAGTCGAAGAACTGGGCTGCCTGAGGGCGGAGCCTCCTTTAATCGGTAGACTCGGTCATGTGCTTAGACAGAGCGAATCCCCGTAGATGACTGAGGTTTCCCTCCGTGCTGGAGAACTGCTGAGCTTCCTTATTTGGTCCAGAAACTCTCTTTACCAGCAGACTGGCTTACTTATTAATATATTAACTGGCGCTAGTGAGCATGTGTTATATAGAGGAGTACAAATACAAGTATGAACAGCTGCATATAACTAGGTATAAATAGGCATATATTTAGATAAATGGGAAAAATGTAATACATGGCTTTTTTTATTTAGTTACATGCATTCCCATGTATTCCACAGCAAAATGCAACCCTGATTAAAGAAAGTGGTGTTTGCAGGCATACAGTTCTCCATATCTGAGTATCAGATATACACATAGCAGATAAACTCATTAATGTATGTATTTATACATTTTCAAAACCCTGTAAATTAGAATGTGAGTGAAACCAAATGACATACAGTAGAAAACATCTCAGCATAAAAGAAAAAGAGACTTACCTATCCCAATCATCATCTCCAGTTCTCCTTCTCCAAGACCTTTCTGCACCAGGCTTATGATGATCGAAGTCATCATCTATAAACAGAAGATATTTAATGATTTGCACAACATGAACCAAATGCTTGGATTCTAAGACAGCAGTACTGATATTCTTTTGAGGAATCATGCTGTGTTTCTGCACATTCCTTCTAGGCGAACAACTTTTTTCAAATTGCTTTTAATCTTTTTTTTAATAGCAAAGTAAGAGATACTGCTGATACTTGTTAAAAATTAAATTAATGGAAACGAAGAGCAAATGCTATAGACTGGCATGTGCAACAGAAACAGAATGCACAATGATCTAAGGGAAAACAATAGCAATTATTGTACTCCACTCCCCAATTAAAACATTTTTGGCTTTTTTTCCTGTGATACAACAAAGGGCTTTAGGTTTTCTCCCTTACCAATCACAATGGGAAAGAAAATTGAAGTATGCAAATAGATTGATAAGTTTATTTCTTCATTTAATAATTTAACTAATAACATATGGTACAATTCCCATAAATATCACTTCTGACTGTTCCAAACTGCCTCATGTTGCTACTGGCTGCTCTGCTCAGATGTTAAAATAGGCTAGTTTTCATTGCTTAAAACAAATTGGTTAACTATCTCTAGACTTACAAGTGTTTCTATGGCATCAAATTCTTACAGGACTCTGGCTATCTACCAACTCCATACCAGACCTGACTCTTCATGGGAATTATAAGTAATTTCCTGCCATCTGGATAATCTGACTATAAACCCATCTAATATGGCTAATTATTAAAAATTATGTGAACTGTAGTCCAAAACACCCTAGGCTGCCTACCCCGATTTAGGAATAGACATTCCCTTTTAAAATTCTAGTATCTATTGGCAGCTCTGAATTAATTACACAACACTGATGGGCATTCACAACATAGTGTCAGGTCTGCCATTTTTGACTTGGCGCCACGCTGGCATCCTACCATCAAAGACCACGGGGAGAGGGTATGGGGGGTGGGACATATGGGCAATAAACCTGTGTGGGCAATAAACCTGTGTGGTGATACAATGGGAAATGCGGAGGGGGGATGACAGCTTGACAAAGACCAGGAAACCATGGAACCAGTTTGTGCCAGCACTCAAAGCCACACACCCTGAGAATGGAATGTGGACTTCCCCAAAACATGTGTTTCTCAAAACACCTATGCGGCTCTTCACGGGCTGAAGACAAACTGGTCATGGGGGGGGGGAGGGAAGGCTGGGATGAGGGGGAAAAATTTGTAACTTTTCACGCAGGAAACTTAGTTCTAGCCTGACTTTACTGCAGCCAGCAACCTTTAGTAAAAGAACCTATCACTTCACCCAAATTGAGTCGAGAGTCTTTCTTTCCTAAGGGACTTGACTGGGGCAGGTCTGACACATAGTGCTTCAAGTAATATTTTCAGGTACATGTATTGTCCAGATGATCATTACTAAAAAGGTTCAACATTTGAAAGTTTTTGCCTGTCATTTAGAAGTCTGTTTTACATTATAATCCTATATATGGAATCATATTAAACCTCAGCAAGATGAAGACTTTGTTTATCCAGAAGTTACTTAAATTCAAGTTAATTATTTAGGCCATGACAGAGTTGCAGTTATAACCTCCAGGAAGGAGATACTATAAAATCTGGAGGTGGGGGGTGGGGGTTTCTGGACTCATGACTCCAACTGGAGCGCTGGTGGAAGTCATAGCCAGGAGACCCTTTGCCGCGCAATAGTTTCTGAAACAGGATATTCTGGCAATCACTTATACTACAATTAATTATTTCCTAAGAAATCTACTCAGAAATTACAACTGACTGCAGCAGCCTAACTGCTGATGGGGCCAATGCCAGATTAACAAAATGTTTTCCATTTTGCAGGAGCTGCACTGGATATCAGTACAGTTCTGAGTACAATTCTACATGCTGGTCATTGCTTATAAAGCCCTTTATGGCTTGGGGTCTTCAGGACTGTTTCCAAACTAGAATCCCAAATCCCGCCCCACACACACACACACATTCTATTGAAGAAAGTATGCTGGGGACTAATGAAATCACCTCTTTCCCCCAAAGGCTTAGTTGATGGCAGCACAAAACAAGTTTCTCTTGGAATTCTTTGTTCCTCTCTTTCTGAAATTAAACAGGTCCTTCCTTTATTGGGTTCCAAAAACACTTCGAGAACATCATACTTTGGCCTTCAAGGAAAGGTAGTAAGAATTATTACCTATATTGTTGGGTAAATATGATTTACTGTTATAAACTACCAAAAATCTACTGGAGGGGTAGCATACAAAATAATGTGAAATAAACATGTTCACAAAATCTAAGTTACACACTGTTCAGGAATAATTAAGGTATTAGGCATCTTAATTTTAAGCATACTAAAAATTACAGGTCACTTCTTGTACTACCCAATACTCATTTTACACACATGGAATGTATGCAATGTCTTCTATATTAACAGTGTATTGGAATATACACGTCACTGATTTACAGATTCATGAAGTTTCTTAACAATGCTTCTGTTGCACGGCTTTTACTTTCAAAAAGAGTAACGAGGGTAGAAATATGCCAGTTTTCTTTAACCTGATGTCCTCCATGTTTGCTGACCTACAACTCCCATCACTTTTATTAAGAAAATAGAATGAAGAGTTTTTGTTCTCTTATGCTGAAACCACCAAATTTCCCAATAAAGCTGAATATAGCAGACAGTCAACAGGCAAGAGGAAGCTTTGTTTTTAGCTACAGAATGTACTTCCTTATGATGGGATGATACCACAAACATGGTCAGTTGAAAAACAGGCTGGACAAATTCATGGAGAATAAAGCTACTAATGACTATTAGGCCCAATTGTTTTGAAGGCAATATATCTGTAAATATTAGTTGCTGGAGAACATAAACCAAAGAGATTAAATCGTCCTCAAATTCTGCTTGTAGGCATCTCAGACATATCTGGCTAGCCAGTGTGGAAAAAATGATGCTAGACCAAATCAACATTTCATCTGATTTACCAGGTACCATTTTAGGTTTTTGTTTTAAATAAGTTTCTAGGTTTAGCAATTCAAATTTACTTTAAATAGCTAACTCATATACAAATAGCATGTTGTTTGTGATAAACAATACCATGTTTCATGGAGAACTGCTTTAATTCAAATGAATTTACCACTATATTAATTGTGTGTATGCTCAGGTCTGCAACAGAGCTCTACCCTATATCCTTTATTAACAACATTCTACTGGAAAGGAGGCTATGACAGATATACAGGCAATCCAAGATGAGTATATCATTCTGTCTCTTCCCACATGATCAGCTTTGCTTCTGGATAGACACAAAATATTCCATTTGAATTATTTTTCACTTTTGTTACAAAACAAAAGTTTTGGAAGTTTTATATACACTGTAAGTAATGAAATCACACAACTACTAAGTTATTTAAACCTTGATACCTCTACAAAAACACTGAATTGCAGCCACTGGGCCAAACATATCAAAGAAATTCTGATTTACAAAATTAGGCAAGAGCAAAATCCAACAAAGCAGCATGAGCTGAATGAATGTTAAAAGCAAGCAGAAAAACAGCTAGATTCAACTTACTACTTTTCAAAATACAAGTTAATGTCATTCAGGATTGGAAAAAAAAACTTTTGCAACAAACAGATTTGTAATTTGAAAGCTTTATACTCCTTTACAAATTAAGGCCCTTTGGAAAAGTAAAATACACACATGGCAACCATCAGAATCAGAATAGAGATGGAAGGAACCTTGGAGGTCTTCTATAGTCCAATCCCCTGCTCAAGCAGGAATCCCTATACCTGTGATGGCGAACCTGTGGCACGGGGAGCCATATTAGTGGGCACGCCAGCTCAGCTCTGGGGCGCATGCGCGCACCGGCCAGCTGATTTTCAGGCCTTCTGGGCCCACCAGAAGTAGGGAAACAGGCTGTTTCCTGCCTCTGGAGGGCTTGGGGGGTGTGGGGAAAGCCCATTTTTCTCTCTTACCTGGCTCTAGATCCTCTCTATTTATCTGGGAAGGGCGAAAACAGCCTTTCCCACTCCCTCAGAGGCCTGAAACGCCCCATTTCCCAACTCCCGGTGGAACAGGAAGTGACTTTTTTGCTGTCCCCAGCCTCCAGAGACTCCTAGAGGGGCTCCTAGAGACTCTTAGTGAGGCTCTGAAGGCTGGGGACAGCAAAAAATGTCACTTCCTGTCCCACCAGGAGTTGGGAAACGGGCCATTTCAGGCCTTTGGAGGGCCTCTGAGGGAGTGGGAAAGGCTGTTTTCGCCCTTCCCAGATAGAGAGGATCTGGAATCTTCTCTGTATCTTCCAGGGTGTAAGAAAGAAAAACGGGCCTACCAGGCCATCATGTGCCAGGAGCAGGGGGGGAGGGGTTACGCGCACATGCGCATGGACACATGCATGCGCGACCCTCCCTCACCCCCCCTCTCCTGGCACGCGATGGCAAAAAGGTTAGCCATCACTGCCCTATACCATTTCAGATAGGTGTTTGAGTCTTTTCTTAAAAACCTCCAGTTATGAAGCACCTAAAACGGGTGTCAAACACAAGGCCCGTGGACCACATCTGGCCCATGACGTGGTCAGATCCGGCCCATGGGGCCATCCTGGAAAAGGTTAAGAGGCTGGCCCGTGTCGCCTCGGCCCCGTCTACCCAATGTGAAGAGGAAATATCGGCCAGCGTAGCTTCAGCCTGGTCTACCCAAAGCAAAGAGGAAACATTGGGCCAGCGTGCCAGTCAACCCAATGCGAAGAGGAAACATCGGCCAAGCGTGGCTTTGGTCTGGTCTACCCAATGCGAAGAGGAAACATCGGGCCAGCGTGGCTTCAGCCTGGTCTACCCAGTGCGAAGAGGAAACATGCCAGCAGTTTGGGGAGTGGTGTCAAGCTGGCCACGCCCACCCGGCACCACGAGGTCAATCACAGCTCTGATGTGGCCCTCAATGCAATTCAGTTTTACACCCCTGACCTACAACTTCTGAAGGCAAGCTGCTCCACTGGTTGATTGTCCTCACTGTTAGGAAGTTTCTCCTTAATTCCAAGTTGCTTCTCTCCTTGATTACTTTCCATCCATTGTTTCTTGTCTTGCCCCCTAGTGCTTTGGAAAATAAGTTGAGCCCTCTTCTTTGTGACAACCCCTCAAAAACTGGAATACTGCTATCATGTCATCCCTGGTACTTGTTTTCTCTAGACTGGCCATACCCAATTCCTGCAACCATTCTTCATGTGTTTTTGTCTCCAGGCCATTAATCATCTTAGTTGCTCTTTTTTCCACTTTATCCAAAATTTCAACATGTTTTTGTTAATATGGTGACCAAAACTGGATGCAGTATTCCAGGTGTGGTCTTACTAAGGCTTTTTAAAGTGGTACTAATACTTCACATGATTTTGATTCTATCAAAGAACCACCAAGACCACTCCCACCAGCACTGACAGGGCAAGTCAGTAGAATATAAAATGAGAGCAAACCCACTTCTTAGTAGCCCTGACAATATTACCTAGTTTGGATAATGAAATGTTTGCAAGAAAACAACCAAGCTCAGAGACCACCAAGAACCCCTGATAAAAAGCTTCCTTGGTAGATAAAATCTGTGTGTTGCTGTAGCAGCTACCTCAAAACCTTTTTGGAATTTTATATAAAAAATGTTTGCTAACAGGAAGCAAGTGATCAAATGAGAGCTGTATAAAGCTGTATAAAGATCACAAATCTGTGATTGAAATAATAACTATAAAACTACATATTTGTTCAAAAGCTGTTAAGTAAAGCAGCTCATGGACGTACAGCTAATGTGATAACTGTCATCTCTCTCCTAGCTGTGCTGATAATGGCATAACAAACTTTGTAGATCTAAGACTCATCAAGGGAATTGTCTTTGATGGTGTCTGTGGGTGGGTTTGGCTATAAACAACTGCAGTATATAGCTGAGAATTTCCTAGATTACTAAACTCGGGTCAAGGGAATTCTGAAGGTGAGAGACTGTGAAAAAAAATCAAGATGAATTCCATGATTGGGTTATTGAAGCCCCATGCCTCTTTTATGTGCACTGGGAAAGTAAATTCACTGACCAAACTCTCAAGATTAACATGAAATAGCAGATCAGTGTGTGACCCGAGTTTCATCAGCAAAAGTAACAAATCAAAATGAAAATAGATTCATATACAATGCACAATTTGTTGAATGTGGTTTATGAAACTTCTGTGTTCACAAGGCAAGTTCACAACATGTTTAACAACTACTAAAAAAAAGGTCATAAAATTGGGCAAAGTCATGTGATGACCACTTATACAGACTTACACAGATTAACAGAGTTGGAAGGAACCTTGTAGGTCATCTAGTCCAACCCCCCCCCCCCCCCCCGCCCAAGCAGACCCTACACCATTTCTGACAGATGGCAGTCCAGTCTCTTCTTGAAAGCTTCCAGCTCCCACAATTTCTGAAGGCAACGTATTCCATTGGTTGATTGCTCTGTCAGAAAATTTCTCCTTATTTCCAGGTTGAATCTCTCCTTGTTCACTTTCCACCCATTATTTCTTGTCTGGCCTTCAGGTGCTTTGGAAAATAGCTTGACCCCCTCCTGTCTGTGGCAGCCCCTCAAATATTGGAACACTGCTATCATGTCTCCCCTGGTTCTTCTCTTCACTAGATTAGGCATGCCCAGTTCCTGCAACCGTTCATATGTTTTAGCCTCCAGTCCCCTAATCATCTTGGCTGGTCTTCTCTGCACTTTTTCTGGGGTCTCAACATGTTTTTAATAGTGTGGTGACCAAAACTGGATGCAGTACTCTAGGTGTGGTCTTACTAAGGCTTTATAGAGTGGTATTAGTACCTCACTTGATCTTGATTGTATCCCCGTTAATGCAATTTAGGACTGCATTGGTTTTTTTGGCTGCCACCACACACTGTTGGCTCATATTTAATTGGTTTTCCACTAAGACTCCAAGATCCCTCTCATAGTTACTGCTATTAAGCCTGGTTTCACCCAGTCTATATGTGTGCCTTTGGTGTTTTTTGCCTAAGTGTAAAACTTTACTTTTCTCTACATTGAATTTCACTTTGTTAGATAGGGACCAGTATTTAAGTCTGTCAAGATCCATTTGGATCTTGAGCCTATCATCTAGAGCAGGGCTGTCAAAGTCCTGGCCCGTGGGCCGGATGTGTCACACGCTGGCCACGCCCACACCCAGTTTAGTGAAGGGGGAATAAGTCCCAATACGTCATGTGATGTCACCGTGACATGAGTTTGACACCCCTGATCTAGGGTGTTGGCTATTCCTGCCAGCTTAGTATCATCTGCAAATTTGATGAGGTCCCCTTCTATTCCCTCATCTAAGTCATTTATGAAGATATTGAAGAGTACTGGGCCTAAGATGGAACCTTGTGGTACCCTACTGCTTACTTCCCTCCATGTAAATGTAGTACCATTAAGGACTACTCGTTGAGTACAGTTTGTCAGCCAGTTACAAATCCATCTGATGGTGATGCTATCTATCCCACTTTTTTCTAGCTTACCAAGAAGTAGGTTGTGGTCTATTTTGTTGAATGCCTTGCTGAAGTCTAAGTATATTATGTCCACAGTATTTCAGCGGTCTACTGATTTAGTCACTATGTTGAAAATAAGATTGGTTTGGCATGATCTGTTTTTAACACACCCATGTTTACTGCTAGTTATTACTTTACTCATTTCTAGATGTTGGCAGATCTGGTTTTTTATTATCTTTTCCAGTATCTTCTCAGGTATTGATGTTAGGCTGATTGGTCTGTTGTTTCCTGATGCAAAGAATGAGTTAATCAGCTCTGCTTTCTCTCTGCTGCCTGTTATTTCCTTGCCATCTTCTCTCTTTAGCGGACCAACTGTTTCCTTGACATTTTTTGTGTTATTTATATGTTGAAACTTTATTATCTTTGACTTTTGTTGCAAATATTGACTTATTGGGAGCCTTTGGTTTCCTGACTTCATCTTTGCAGATTTGGACTATCTGCTAATATTCTGCCTTAGTTATGTGTCCCTTTTTCCATTTTTTGTACTTGTCCTTTTTGTCTTTCAGTTTATCAGAGAGATTGGATGTTGTCTTACCTGAACGTCCCTTTTCTGGGCGCTGCGTACACTATCCATGAATGGGTTAAATCCTTCAGCCTTTGCAAACAACTGAGTGATATGTAAATTTTTCCTTTCCAGCCCCCTAGCCACGCCTCCAGTCCCATGATCCCCCAGTCTGAACGAAGGCGCAGCAGACAAGCCAAACTGTGAATTTTAGAACTCAACTTTTATTAACTCCAACATCGAGCACACAATAAGGAACTTGGCCTTGCCCGAAGCACTAGGCAGGCAGCTTAATAACGGGAGGGTATGGATAGTGTACGCAGTGCCCAGAAAAGGAACGTTCAGATAAGACAACGTCCATTTTCCTGTGCGCTGCTCCCACTATCCATGAATGGGATATACCCAAGCTCAAACCCCCTTGGCGGGAAGCTGACTGCCTCGTGTTAACTTCTGAAACGACTTTTTGAAGTACCCTACGGCCAAACAACGCCTCCGCTGAGTGGTAAGCATCAATTTTGTAGTGGCGAATAAACGGCGTGACGCCCAGGTGGCTGCCCTGCAAATGTCTATTACCAACGCCTGTGTGGCCCAGTCTGCCGTAGTGGCCACGCTACGGGTAGAACGCAGAAGAATCTTGCCAGGAATTGGTCTAGAGTTCAGATCATACGCTCTGGCTATACAAGCCTTAATCCATCTGCTGACCGTAGAAGCTGATATCTTCTGACCCATGGAGGCCGGGTTAAAGGAAACCAGGAGTTCTTCTGTGCGTTGAAAGGGCGCCGTCTGGTGGATGTAAATGCGGAGTGCACGGCGAACATCGAGGGTGTGCCACTGCTCCTCTCTAGGATCTCAGGGGGGAAGGACAAAAATCCAGCAGGATCAATTCCTGGGCCTGGTGAAACCAAGAGTTCACTTTTGTTAAGAAGGCAGGGTCCAGGCGCAGAATCACCGTGGAGTCTTGGAAGATACAGAGGTCCTTACGGACTGAAAGAGCTGCTATTTCTGAAACCCTTCTAGCTGAGGTGATGGCTAGTAGGAAGGTCACCTTGAAGGACAGGTATTTTAGGGGAACTGAGTCCAGGGGTTCGAAGGGTGAACCCGTCAGAGCCCGCAACACTAGCCCACAACACTAGCGGTAAGTCCCAAGAGGGGTAACAGTGTACGGTGGGAGGTCGCAAATTTGTGGCCCCATTCAGGAATCCCTTGATGAGTGGGTGGTGTGCTAGCTCTTGTGGTGCACAAGAGATGACTGTTGACAACACCGCTGTCTGCCTTCTCAAAGTGGCGGGGGCCAGACCTTTTTCTAGCCCGGACTGAAGAAACTGCAGAATATCTGTTATAGCTGCTGAAGTCGGGTCCACATGATGACTGGCACTCCAGCGACAGAAGGCCTGCCAGGTTGCCTCGTAGATGCGCGTAGTAGAAGGGCGCCTAGCTGCCTGGATGGTGGTAATAACATTGTCTGGAACGTTGTCCTTCTTCAGAATGACCCGCTCAAATGCCAGACGGCTAATTGTAACCACTGGGGCTCTGGATGAGTGACTGCCCCTTGGCACAGAACGAGTTGCTGTGGAGGTATCACCCACGGCTGGTCGACTGATAGGGCCACAAGGTCGGCATAGCACGGTCTTCGGGGCCAGTCTGGAGCCACGAGAAGCAGATTGGCCTTTTCCACCAGTAACTTTCTGATAAGACATGGTATCAGTGGAATTGGTGGGAACGCGTACAGAAGTCCCTCGGTCCACTTGCAGCGAAGGGCATCGTGGTCCTCCACCTGAGGCAATGGGCATCAAGACACGAAGCGGGGAAGCTGAGCATTGGTCAGAGTTGCAAACAGATCCACCTCCGGGTTCCCAAAGCGTGAGGTGAGTTCCCGAAAGAGGCGGGGATGGAATTGCCATTCTGCTTGGTCTATCATTTCTCGACTGAGCCAATCCACCCTGGTGTTGGTCGACCCCGATATGTGGTCTGTCTTGATTGAAAGCAGATGTCTCTCCGCCCATTTGAACAGGGCCTCGGCCTCTAGCATCAGAGAATGGGACTTTGTGCCCCCATCTCTGTTTACGTGAACCTTGGCCGAGATGTTGTCCGTCAGGATTAGTATGTGATGGCCCTGCACTGCAGCTTGGAAATGAAGTAGGGCCAGCCTGATCGCCCTGAGTTCCAGGAGGTTGATGCTGCTGAGCTGTTCTCGTCTGGACCACTGACCCTGTGCCACTAGATTTTGAAGGTGGGCTCCCCACCCTCGAAGGCTTGCATCGGTGGTGAGTATCAGTCTGTCCGGATCAAGGAAACTGGACCCTTTGAGTAAAGAGGGTGGCATCCACCACCTGAGGGATCGACGCATCTGAGAGGTGAGACGTACTGCGTTCCTTGAGTTGGCCCTTCCCGCCCGCAGGAACCATTGGAGGGACCTTGAGTGTCTGCGTGCCCATGGTACGACACTGAAGCAGGAGACCATCTTTCCCAGAAGACATGATAGGTGAAGCAATGGTACTCTCCTCTTTGTCAAGATCTGTTGCGTCAGGGTCTGAATGCTCTGGACTCTGTCTGGTGAAAGGAAGACCTGGCCCCTGACTGAATCTATTACTGCAACCAGATAGAGAATTCTGGTGGAGGGCTGGAGTTGGCTCTTCTCGAAGTTTATCGTGAAGCCATGGTCTTGGAAGGCCTTCAGGACCCGTTCTATGACTCTGGCGGCCTGGTCCTGTGAGGAGGAGACGACCAGAATGTCATCCAGGTAACAGAGCATCCGAACCGGAATGGCTCGGAGTCTGGCTGCCACCACCGCCACCAGCTTGGTAAAGGTGTGGGGCGCCAATGAGAGGCCAAAGGGCATCGCGCAATACTGATAGTGTCGGCCCTCGTACTCGAACCTCAGGAACCGACGGTGGTCTGGGTGAATGGGCACGTGCAAGTACGCCTCCCGAAGGTCGACTGACTGAAGGAGGTCTCCCTGTCTTACCCCCGCTAGGATTGACTTGAGGGAGTGCATTTTGAACCTGCGGTACTGGACTGACAGATTCAGATGCTTTAGGTTCAAGATGCCCCTCCAACCCCCGGAGTTCTTGGGTACTAGAAATAGTGTTGAGTAGAACCCTGAACCTTGCTGGCTCTGAGGAACTGGTTCTATGGCCGTGATTTCCAGAAGGTGAGAGATCTCCTGTGACATTAGGCTCTGGAGCTCTGTGGACCGCGGTATTGGGCACCTCACAAACGGGTGGGGCTGCTGACCGGAGAATTCGATAGAAAGCCCTGAAGAAATTGTACGTCTTACCCAGGAGTCCGAAGTTGACCAGGTCCATTGCAGGTGGAAGAGGATAAGCCTTCCCCCTATGGGGCCCGGGCTTCTGGAGTCACTTCCCTCTTCTGGCATTCTTGAACCCGGAGCCATGGAAGTTGCGTTTGGGTTGTTGGTTTCGTCCTCGGTCTCGGAACTGCTGTCTGTCTTGGTATCTGTCGCCTCCTTGGTATTGGAGGCGTTGTGAGGAGGACCCCCTGGGCCCAGAGCTGGCAAGAAAGGGCTGCTGAAGGGGATAAGGTGCGTATCTGCGTCCCTGGCGACGGTAAGTAGATGGCAGGATCTTACTCTTGTCCTTCCCTTCGACCAGCAAGGGTTCCAGTGCCGCACCAAACAGCTCCGGCGTCTTGTACGGAGCGGCTGCCAGTTTCCACTTAGCCTTGAGGTCGGCCTTCCAGGGACGTAACCAGAAAAGCCTCCTGGCCGTAAGAGTCGAAGCCAGGGCTCTCAAAGAAAATTTTGCTGAGTTTAAGGAACCATCGGCCGTGTATTCCGTGGCGGCTATTATCTTGTTTACATCTTGATGCAGCCTGGTATCCTCTGGGGGAAGCCTCTCCTGCAGTTGACGGAGCCAAATGAGAGCTGCCCTGCTAAAGAAGGACGTTGCTGTCGCTGACCTGATTGCCCAGGCTGCCGCCTGATACGCTTTGCAGAAAGCCCCCTCCATCCTCTTTTCCTCCGCCTTGATACCGTCCAATGGATCTGTGGAAACCATAGAGTTAGAGGCAAGGGTTGCCACCGGTTGGTCTACTGATGGCAGGGCCAACAGGTCCTCTAATTCAGTTGCTGAACAATAAAGTTTCTTGTCCAGGTTACTAGGCGTAGCTAGCGAGGTCGGCTGACCCCAGGGATTCTGGATTACATCTGCAAATAACTGGGGACAGGGTATGCAGTCCTTTTGCGGCTTTGAAGACTTGAAAAGCGCATCGTGAGGTCCGTCATGTGAACAGCTGTCGTAACCTCGCCTGGTATCCCCAACTTAGTTGTGAGGCGGGCCTTGTGGAGGAGGGATTTGAATAAGGCCGGACAGAACAGGCCAGTAAAAGCAGGGGCGTCGGGTAGCAGACCTTCATCTTCCAAGAACTCAGCCTCATCTGGCCCCTCCTCCTCTCGATCTGAGTCGTCAGACAATGATGCCTGACCTTGCTCTGCCGGAGGCTGAAGCTGGTGGTGATGTTGCCGCCCTTGGGCCGGTAGGGGCTGTAAAGGCGCCTGAGTCGCCTGCTGCCAACTTGCAGCCAATAAAGACGATAATGCCGTAGAGAACATAGCCTGAAAGTCCATTTGAGGTGGCATCCCTGGTCCCCGTTGCGGCTGTAGGCCCGCTCTTGCTGGCGTACAGTCTGTCTCCGCGTCCCGTTGTTGAGTGGCTGGTGAGCGAACCATTGTAGACTCCGGTGCTGACCGAGCAGCGGCCCCAGGAGTGGTTGGGAGGTGACCCGACTTGGACAAATCTGGGGTCATTGGTGTTGAGGTGAGGTCAGCCAGACTTGTCATGCCCAACTCAGCCTCCCTTGGGACGGCGGGTGTGGGTTCTAATGATGCAGGCTCCCTAGTTGGGGTTGCTGACGCCAGCTTTTGCACCTTTGCGCACTGCCTCTCCAGCGCATTATGCCGCCTCAATGCGTCTTTGTCTTGAGCAGACAGGGCCCTGTCTGATGTAGACTTGCAGCTGGAGCTCTCATGCCATTTGCTGGAGATCTTCTTTCCCTCCTTTGCCCCTTTACGTGGAGGGCTGAGCTCTAGCTCCAAGTCCGAGGAGAGAGGGGAGTGTGCCATGGCTAGCATAGGCTCAGACCCAGTTGGGCGAACCCCTTTATCTTGTAGACTAGCAGGCTGGGTGGTAGGGTAGTCTGGTGGGAGCCTGAAGGTCCCCCATGCCGCTGTTGCTCGCTCCTCAGATGGGGGGGAATAGTGTAGGATGCCCCCCCCCAGGCGAGATGCAGGGTTTCTAGCCAGCTCCCTTGTGATCTAGGGAGGCGCTGGCGAAAATTCTGATCCAAAATGGCGGCCCGAGGGCCCATCAAAATGGTGGAGGCATGTGGCTTGATGGGCCCGCTGTGCCAGGGAGAGCGACCGACTCACAATGGCAGCCCTAGGGTCCGTCCAAATGCCGTGCGTTAACTCCGAGAGCTGTTCTGTAGTGTAGGTGGGTCTGTTAAGCTCTCTGACGCTTGCCTCCAATAGCGCTCTCTTCGGGTTCCCCAATCGCGCAGTTAAGGCTCCAAGAGCCAGAGAATGTGGTCGTTGACAAGCGTGGGCGGCCTGATGCTCCGACTCCGCTGCCCAGCTGATTAGCGCGAAAGCGCTCTGAATTAAAAAAAACCACCGGTAACAAGCAAAGGAGCCTGCCGAGCTAGCGAAGCGAGCAGCAAGGAGCTCCGATCCTACCAGCTAGCTGGTGAGGCGCGAAATGCTGCAGCAACGAAAGGAACCGTTTAAAGCTGCAAAAGAGGTCAGGCAAGCAGCGTGTGTGCTGGAAGTGCCACACACACACCCCTCAGCTGAGGAGCGCTGTAGCTGGTGCTCACTCCAACAGAAAAGACAGGAATATAAACAAAAATAAACTATTCAAAAATAAACAAAGAACCTAGGAGCCCTAAGGAAAGGGAAGAAATGAGAACCAAACTTTAAAGAAAAAAACACCCCACAGGAAAAAACACTACCTTTTAAATCTGTGGAGCTCCCAAAATCACTTCAGCGTTTGCAGAGAACTTAGTGAAGACTGGGGGATCATGGGACTGGAGGCGTGGCTAGGGGGCTGGAAAGGGAAAATTTACATATCACTCAGTTGTTTGCAAAGGCTAAAGGATTTAACCCATTCATGTATAGTAGGAGCAGCACACAGGAAAACTGTGCAATCATGCTTGTTTCTTCTTGGATTTAACAAGATTTAACTTACTACAGTAATTCCAGGCTCAGTTACATTCGTTGAGGACTACCTCTACACTGAAATTCTAGATGTGAAGCATCTGTAGCAGATCAGACTGGCTGGTTGTGAAAGAAGGGGATCAAAAAAGTCATGGTATCAGCCACATCCGCACCATCAAAGCCACCACCTTGATTTTTTTGACCTCTTAACTCAGCCTACAGATTCTCCTGAGCTTAAGAGGAAAACCCTTTCAGCAGAATTTTAAATCCTTTCTATGGTAGTGTTTTTCCATCTCAGCTATTGTAAGATGTATGGACTTTAGTTCCCAGAATTACCCAGCTAGCATGCTGAGTTGAAGTCCATAGATGCTGGTTGGCTACAGAATTTGGGGAGTTGAAGTCCATGGATGCTGGTTGGGGGATTCTGGGAGTTGAAATCCACCCATCTTAAAGTGGTCAAGATAGAGAAACACTGTTCTATGGACTTGGGGAGAAAAGATCAGAATGGAAGGAAGGAGATGGGAATGAGATGGAATGAAACCTTTAGGATCATGCTACTTTTGCCTGCCAACGTGCAATGGGTGATCGCAGGGGCTGTAAATGGCAGTGGTGTGCGGCTTCTGGCATTGCAGGGGGGCAGAAGCAGAACTGCCCTTTTGGCATCAGGTGTAGTCAGTCCAGGCATGGAGGCAACGGAGGGAAGGGTGGGCAAAAAGGGAAGCCACTGCAGAGGCTTCCCATTTTGACCCCTCCCCCGGTTGTTTCATCTGCACATTGAGAGGGAAGGTCTGAGGGAAGTCCTGCCTTAGCACTTGGCCACCAGCAGCCCTGCTGCCGTTTTGCCATCCCCTTGCCCCCTCCTGACCTCTCCTGGTAGTCTCCCATCCTATTGCTGAGGATGCTTTGATTACAAAGCTGGGTCTCCTCTCATGGAGAGGGAGTGGGCCTCCCTCTGACTCACACACTTTGCCCTCCTGTACACACTATGAGCAACCTGGCCAAGGAGAGCGAGCACAGCAGCAGCCTCAAGGAGGAGGTAAGTGCAGCCGGGTGCCCCTTTGGGGAAGTGGGGCTGGGCTGGGCTCTGGGCTCCTGGTGCCCTGGGAACTCAAGGGCCGGGCTGGGCGCTTGCCCTCCACTGCCCAGAGCTCTGGGCAGCCTACGCCATCAGGGGGGTCCTCTGCATGGCCTGAGAGGGACAGCGAGACTCCTCTGGTGGACAAGAGTTTGGTGCTCGCCCTGGTCTCGCCTTCCTACGCTGGAGACAATGGATCCACCATACATGAGCAACGTCGAGCTGGCCATGCCCACCCCAGACACGGCCCCCCGGCCCCTGAGGTCAACCACAACCCTGATGCAGCCCTCAATGAAATAGAGTTTTGACACCCCTGCTGTAAATTGACTGCCTGGTTTGCAGACTATAGTTTCTGTTCCCCTCAGAATTGAATCTCCTATCACCAATATTTGCCTTTTTTTTCCTAGGGAAGTCTGGAATACTTTTCTTCCTATCGTAGGAATGCCGAGTTGTACCTCTTTTTAAGAAATTATTGATGAATGCTCTTTTGTGGGTTCTGTATATTTTCTTCCAGGGGGAGGCTGTGAAAGCCATTGTTCAATTGCAGAGGGGCTTCATTGGAGTGGGCTAGGGTGGATAATAGGGGCTTTGCTCTTGGTTGTTTTTTCCTTCTAAAAGTGACACGTGTCCATCAGTCTTGCTCTTTAGGTACACATGTAGGGATACTTTTTACCAAAGCTGTTTGTTCCCTAATTGTGTTCAATTTAGGTGCATCAGTTATTTTCTTTATGTTCATATAAGGGGGTCATCTTTTTTTTAGAATCTGTTTGCTCCTTATTCTGTTTTATTTTGGTGTAGTCTTGTTTAGGTTGGGATTTCTCATTTTGCTCATTGAGTTTCAGAGTGGCTAGAGTTGCCTTTAGAGCCTTTACTTTTTCTTCTAGTAATTCAAATAGTTTATATTTGATACATAGTTTGGGTCTTTTGTGGGCATAAGCTCAAACATAGGACGCACCTTGTCAGTCTCTATTTCCATGACTTTTTTGTTTGCTAAAAAATAAAAAATTTCTAAAAATTTAAATATTTTCCCTGTTGTGAAGTGTCAGTTTACAATAGTTTACAAGAGTTCTTGGCCTTTTGTTCTCAGTCTTGAAAAATTAATCGCTATCTTCTGTTTTGAACTGACTCTTTTTCCATGGTTTATTTTCTCTTAGCTCATTAAGAATTTAAAAATTTCTAAAGAATTAAAATAACTTTTTTTCAATTTTTAATTGAAAAAATTTAAAGATTTTTTTAAAATATTGAAAAAATTAACATTGAAAAAATTTAAAAATTGAAAAAAGAATTTAAAAATAAAAATTTGAAAAAAAAAATTTAAAAAAGGAATTCAGAAATTTTAAAAATGTACACGAGTCCTTGGCCCTTTATGAAGTAATATGCACTTTTTTGTTGGAAATCTCAGGCTGTTTTCTATGATATGCCACGGGTGTCAAACTCACGGCATCATGTTGCCATCACGACGTTTTTCGCATTTGCAAAGCTGGGGTGGGCGTGGCCTTTGTGTGACGCATCCAGCCCACGGGCTGCCAGTTTGACACCCCTGCTCTTCTCCCTGCCTTGAAAGTTTATTCCTTTCTTCCCTGTCCACAAGTGTTTTGTGCTTATCCTTTTCCTCCCTGCTTTCTTGTCTGGCCACTGCTGGGGTTTTCAGTTATGTGCTGATGTGGGCACTCTGCTCTGCTTAACTGATCTGTCGCGCTGCTCTCAGCCACTGCTGGTCCCCCACGCTGCTCTTAGTCGCAGGTCTGGGCGCTTCACTTCTCTCTCCACCGCTGCCTGCTCAAGGCTTGCCATGCTGCTCACAGCCACTGATCTGTTACCACCTAGCTATTTCACTGCTGCTCAGTGGCCTCCCTTTGTACCGCACTGCCTCCACTCAGGTGTCAGGCTGGGTCACTGGGCTGTCTCTCCTCCTCTGAAATGGGTTGCTGAGCCACCTCTCAGTTGGGACACTGAGCTGCCTCTCAGCTGGACCACCTCTCAGCTGGACCACCTCTCACCTTTTTGTTCTAGGAGTTCAAGTTCTTTTTTTTGCCCCCCCCAGCTAATCTTGATGTTGCCCTCCCCCTTATGCCGTATATATTCCTCCTCCTCCCCCTCTGCTGGATATAGTTCAACTGTCCCAGGAATAGAGAACAGATAAAGCCTTCATGATCATGAGAAGCTATGGAGAGCCCTATAAGATTGGGGGGGGGGGGGCGGGGGGGGGGAGAGACCAGCACATCTGGTCAAGTTGGTGCAATCACTACACAAATCAGGAAACCACTGAGCAAACATCATATGGAAACACCAATTGGATTAAGAAAAGAGTGTGGCAAGGTTGCATTCTCTCTCCTTTCTTATTCAACCTGTATGCCAAAATGATCATGAGGAAATTAGATCTTGAAGAATAAAAAATCGGGGTAAAGATTGGAGGAAGAAACAGCAACAATCTTCAATGTGCTGAGGGTATGTATTAAAGGCATACGGATGGGTGGGAGGAAAGCAAATCCCTCAAAAGAACAAGGTCAAATGGAAGGAAATAGGAAATAAAAACGGAACACAATAACATGCCCGCCACACTTTATTCTACTTCTGATGTCTTCCCGCTTCCTCTCTCATCGTAGCGCCCTCAAACCCAGGAAACCCTCCCCCGGTGTCCCTCAATCCAACCACCCACCCACCCCTTCAGGACAAGCCTAACGCTCCTGTATAGCCCAGTGTGTCTTCTCGCGAGTAAACACACACGCAGGCAGCGCAAACAGCAGCATCTCTTCTCCAGTAGCTCACGAGATCAATGAGATCAGTTTCTTCTTCCCAGTCACCCTGGGGCGTCCCCCACCCGGTTGGGGCCCGCAGCTTTCCCCGCGCGTCAGCCGCACCCACTTGGTCTTGAGAGTACGAGAAGGAAACCTCCGCACCTGCTCCTGTTCCTCCTAGGGTGGCTGCCATGGCGTCGAATCTTGCCGGGTCGCGGCGTGAAAGCCAGCAACCCTCCTACCTCTCCCAACGGCAGGAACTACACTTGTTCAGAACCGACTGCCAGCCGCGAAACGTAAATCTAGCACAACATGGCGGCCAGCTGGTGAAGAGAAAGCAGAGGAGTCGGGTGGGAAGCGCCGCTAGAAGCGCCGCGTTGTAGTCTGGGATACTGGAAGACTGACTGTTCCGCTCAGGTGCGGAAGATGGTGGACTCAGCGGAATGGCCAATCTGCCGCACTGGATACAAAGCGAGAGAGAAGGGGGAGGGCGTTGCGGTGACGCCACGGATTGTAGCATAAACCGAGAAAAGCGAGCCTCTCTTTCCCATGACTTTATGATCATACTGACCAAAAAAAGAAAAAAACCCAAACCTGGATTGCCAGGCGCATGCGCGTAAGATTTTTTTTTTTAGTTTTACTTGTTTATTATTGAATTGCTTTGCCGCCGATCTCGTAAGGAAACGACTCTGCGCGGCTTCCAGCATCAAAATGTTGTAGAAAAATAACGAATAAATTGAATTTCGAGATCAGAAAAAGCTTTTATTTATTTTGGCCCAAAGGTTCAGACATACATTCTGTTTTACATTCTGAACAAAAGTCCTTCATTAAGATACGTATCTATATAGCAACAAAAACAGGAAGTATCTTAGATCAGCCTCTTTAGCTAGTCCCCCTCCCCTGTCGCGTTAGGCAGGAAACTCCAGGTGGGTTAGTTCTGCATTTTAACATAGTACCAGGAAGTTAGCTAATACTTGCAATTTGACTTTTTGAACGAAGCAACTGTCTCTTTGCTTGCGGTTTGGCTTCTTGTGTTACAGAAATTAAGACTCACAAGATTTCCGTGGGTGATCAGAGAGGTTTATTGCGCAGATTCAGTGCAACACAAGAAGCAAAACACTGAATCCTGAAAGATTATGATGCAGTAACTTAAATACATACTTTTAACATCTTATGATTGGTTACATTTCTGACAGCCCAGCGCAACAAACCCACCCCCCATTTCCCTTGCTACTAATTCCTACAAGCGTACTAACGTGTATTCCCTCTTTAAGAGGAGCACAGATATTCTTGCAAACCTTATCTAAGATCCTACCATTAGATCTGTGGTTGCCTCTGCTTGGCTAAGTGTGATATTTTACTCCTGATAATGTTTCCTGAGCTTGACAGCTGAGAAAGGTTAGTTATTTCTGTGGTTTTACCTTTTGAACCCAATATTAAAGAAAGGGGTCCTTCAGAGATCATCTAGACTGACCCCGTTTTATATCATTTTTTAATGTCTAATTTCATTATTCTATTTTGCTCCCCCTTTTCTTTTGGAAGTTTTTCCATCCAAAAACTTCCACTGCTTCCCATCTGTTTCATGCTTTCAGTAGGTAACCATTCTATACTTCTTAATAAGCAAGCAAGCATATAATATTTTTGTATTACATAATCAGTTCAGGATAAGATACATAGTAATGCAAAGGAAAGACAAGTAATACATATGATTTTCAAATCTTATTCTCTGAAGCACTTTCTCTAATTTCCCAGTTGAGAGTTGTACATATGTTCCTGTATCAGAAACTTCATCTTCATCAAAGAGATCAGGGTCAATTTTACAGTCTATAAGGCTTTCCATCAAAATCAACTCATTTCATTTTTTTTCCAACTCTTATCTCTTTCATTGCTCTCATAGCTAGTTGTCTGAACAAGGAATAAAAGTCAGGCCTATTACAACAGAAATAACATCTGTCTAATCCAGCCTGGCCCAGATAACACCACCTATTTTGGGAAAAGATGTACATGTTCCAGTCCAGGTTGTAGGTGTAGGAAGTTAGCACCTACCCCTGTCCTAGAAAAATGAAATATTTTTAGGAAATATTAAAGGCAGAATATTATATTTCCCTGGATGAGAAATGGATAAGCATGTTTTGAAGCTGCTCCCATCTTCCTGCCCCCACCCTTTGTCAATGGGCCATTAAGGCCTGAGCCAGTCTATTCTACATAACAAAGATCTACCTCCTTCAGGCAGAGCCATAGTAGGAATTGCCAAAGATCCAATAAGATAGGATTAGCCCTCTACACAATAGCAGCAGAAACTCACCACATGTGACCTGGGAAGCATGTGACTTGTGAAACACATGTGACCATCAGCCAGCAAGGTTAGCTAAGGCCCCCACCCCCTGGGAGTCTGACAACCAATCAGGATACTCTTTCTGGGCCCCAGGAAGTTCAAAGCCAGAGAGAGCATAAAACCCGAAAACAGCTGTATTCTTTCCTTTTTCTGTTCAGGAACTCAAGCCATGTGATCCTGTCCACCATTAAACCATCTTTCCAAGCAGTCTCCATGTCTCCAGTGTCTTTGTCCCCACTTGGAGCAGAACCTACAAGGATGTTTCTTCCAACAATGGTAAACACAAATACACATTTTTCTCACATAAGAAGCAAACTCCATTTTTCCTTACATACCCACCTATATTCATGGAAAATGTATGGGCTCATTTGGTTTTTTTTCATTAATCCAGACCCCTAAAGTCCCTGCCACTAACATGCCACCAGGCTTTAACTCAATTCCAATATTCTTAACATGTAGTTCCCCTTTCTCAATTGTTACAGGGGCCCATTCTCCCTTTGTTTTACCCCACTCTGTTCTGGGATTGTCAGACGCTTGTCTTTAGGTTTTGGGGTTGGCTTAGGTCCAGAGTACCGACCCCACCTATTTATGATACATCGTTGGTGGGAGTGGACCTGCTCCAAAGAGTTCACACATTGTGACCCGTTCTTCCCTTGTCTTTTGGGGTTCTCAACTTCCCCAGATCCTTTCTCAAGGGCAAGGGTGTCACTTGGGCATTCTCACAACATTGGGAACTACTATTCAGTGTGTTATTACTCATTAGGCCCTTTGCCAATAATAGCCAAAGCCACAGAAAACTCATAATTGTCCTCTACACAGAACCTATCCAATCACAATTTCCTTAATCTACAAAATGACCACATCAGGAAGAAGGTTAGGGTTATATGTGACTTGGAAAAGGCAATATTAGTCTTAGGTATCTCACAGAACCACCTCTTATTTGTTAATACAATATCCATACTCTTAGAGCTAAAGCAGCTCCACAGAGAACTCACTCCCCGGCTTCTTTAAACATAATATCTGCAGGAATTTTGTACTGCTCTCTGTCAGTTTATGATTTTAGATTCAGCACCTGTCTTTTTGGGAAAAAGGTGATTCCAGCATACTATCACAACTAATCACAATAACACCAAGCACGTTTATTAAAATAAGGGATAGTGTACCTATGGCTATATATGTTGACTTCCCATTCCAAATCTTCAGCCGTACATGGAGGGTCAGCTTCTGGTGTGACACCAGTAAGGCCTCTTCTGCCCCGTATGTGGCCTGTCCGTTGCCGGTAGGACAGTTATAGGGGGCGCTTCTTCAAGCGTACTACTAGGGGTCGGGTCTAGTCCTGGTCTGCCTACCAATATTCCTAAACTGCGGACTTAACTTGAGTCCAGTGAATCCAAGACTTGGATTCCAACATTTTTACTGCAAGTGGAAATGCATGACCACAGTATATGGGCCCTTCCACCTAGGCATTAAACTTTTTTTCTCTTTCTTTCCAGTGTTTTTACCCATACAATCCTCCAAATCACAATTTAATCATTTCTACTTTTATCACAATATAAATTTAAAATATTTCAATCATTAAAATTTCCCTAATTAAATTTAGAATTGTTCTAGCTGGTATCCAAGTTACAACTTAATCCTTTTTACTTTCACCACCATATACCATTAAGGTATTTCAATTCTTACAGTTTATACTTATTCATATTTCTAGAAAAAGATTTTAAAAAAAGAAAACTTATCATTGTCTAGATTTCAAGTATACAAGACAAATACTCCAATTATTATTAATTTCATTTTTACAATCATGTTTTCCCATTTATTTCTTACTACTATTTGAATATTATAACTAGAGGTAGTTAAAATGGTGGGCTAAGGGACAGACAATATTGTTGGATTTCTTGTATTTGCTTATTTAATTCTCCCACCATCTGATTCATCCACTTAGTTCCTATCTTAGTTCCTCTCTGGCTTAGGTCTCCTATATGATTTTCAAGTATTTCAAAAGGAGATAATCTAATTCCTTTACATGGAGAACATCACACAGATCAAAGTACTAGTGGTAATGCATTTACTCACTTAAGGTGATTTTCAAGGCACATCTTTGTCTGCTTTTTCTCTTAAAGTCCAGGTAAGGCTGGTCGATCAGGCTTGGGAAGGTCTGCTCCACTCTGGTTGTTGTTTTGATCTGCTTATGTTGTTTCAATTTCATGACCCAAAGCTTGCAAAAGAGTAGCTGGGTTAAAGCATTTGTTTGTTTCAGGGTCACTCATGGTTTCTGACTGAGGAGAGCTTGATGCTTGTGTCTCTAAAACTCCTTGAATCGCATGGCTGGTGTAAATAGTAGTTGGCTGCCTAAGGGTTAATTTATAAGCAATGCGGCGAGCCCTTGGCTACTCCATCAAGCTGCTTTGATAGATAAGCGATGGGCTGTTGCCAGCTTCCACTTTCTTGTGTTAAGACTCCGAGGGCTGTATTATTATAAATTAAAAGGCTTCTCTAAGTTAGGGAGTCCCATGACAGGAGCCTGTAATAATTTTGATTTTAAGGTTTCAAATGCCCATTTTTGCTCCAGATCCCAGACAAAGGGTGCTTTTTCTCCCCCCTTTGTAATTTAAGTGGTTTAGCCAGAAGAGGAAAGTTTGGAATCCATATCCTACAATAGCCTGCTGCTCCTAAGAATCCCCATAATTCTTTTCTATTGGTTGGTTCTGCAATTCGACAAACAGCTTCCTTCCATCTCTCTCTGCCTTTGGCTTATTGCAATGCAGCAGGGGCAGCTTTTCTGCCTGTACTTCAAACTCTGGCCAGGTATTGGGGATTTGACCTTCTTGAGCCATATTTCTCGCCATCACGACCAGGAGGGAAACTGGACACGCAGGCATATCTATATTTCTTACATCTAAGGAACATTTCAGGGTTTTCAGCATGGGTATGAAGCCATTAACCCCTTGGATATTTTAGAAAAGGGAGCTAGCAGCTTTGTTTAGATGCTCCTTTGTCTTCAGGCCTCTCATCTGCTGCAGCCATGCCTATGGCTTCCTTTCTTTACAGAATGCTTTTGCAGCTTTTCTTCAATCTAAATTGAGCTCACTAGGCTTGAGAACCAACTTGTCTAAAACAGCATACGCACAAACCTTGCAATGATGATTCAACATGCTGCCCTGGGACCTTTTATTACAGGCAATCTTCTTAGCCAACACAAGAACTGTCTTTTCTCTTCTTGGCCCTCTACTGCTGAGCATAATTTTTTCACTCAATTACATCCAAATGGAATTTAGGATACAAAGAGAAGGAAAGCAAGCTTTGTCACTTTTGTGGCTAAGCAAAAGTCTCAATTAGATACAAACAAAGTCTTTTTATAAATTGTGTGCAGAGAAGAGATGTATTTTTACTCAACAGAATGTCCAGCAATGCTCCAAGAGAAAGAAAGGGAGGTTCCTTCTTGGAAACTGTTGGTCTATTATAGTCTGGAGGTGTTTTTTTTTTTAATTTGATTTATATGCCGCCCTTCTCCGGAGACTCAGGGCGGCTTACAATGCATTAAGCAATAGCCTTCATACTTTTGTATATTTATACAAAGTCAGCTTATTGCCCCCACAAACTGGGTCCTCAATTTACCCACCTTAGAAAGGATGGAAGGCTGAGTCGACCTTCAGCCTGGCTAGGATTGAACTCGCAGTAATTAAAGGGAGCTGGATGTTAACAACTGCCTTAGTAGGAGGCATTAGCCTCCTACGCCACTCAGGCTCCTTTCTGTGGGTTTTAAATCTTACCAATGGCACTACTTAATTTCTCTCTCTCTTCACCATTAAGGAGAGTGGTCCAAGTTCTGCCAGGTAGGATTGTGGGTCTTTATAATGACTTATTGGAAGAAAAGGAGCCTTTCCCTTTAAGGATTGTTAGAAGGCAGAGCTTCCCTTTTTTCTTGCTTGAGAACAAAATTTGTTTATAGGAAGGCAGGCAAGCACAGTGTTCCGAGGCTACTATGAACAACTGTACTTTGTTGAATATTTCCATCAAAGCCTGGAGTTTAGTTTTATTCTTGCCCTTGCTCTCTTCTAATCCATTTTTTTACTTTTAAAAGAGAAGTATAATTTTCTTGGAGTTCTTGGTAATTATGATTAAATTTTATTTCAGCAAGTGAAAAGGAGTTTTTCAGTGTATCAATCTCTTCCTTTTGTTTGATGTCTTCTCATTTTCAGCTATTAATTTGTCTAAGAACTTCTATCTCTCCTTGAGGTTATTTTACCAGAAGCATCATTTCTTTGGAGATAGTAATTGCTGTAGGTAATCTTTTAGTCTTGCTATTTCTAATGCAAGTTGATTCTGATTTTATTATCATCATCATCATCATTATTATTAATTAAGCTGTCATTTTTGAATTGCATAGCTTCTAATTTTTCTTGTTCATTTCATTTTGCAAATCATCTGTTTAGCTTTCATAATCATATTATCTTTAAGATTTTCAATATTTATTTTGTGTCCTATTTGTAAATCATCTTTCTCTTTTGATAATTTTTCATAACTGAATAAAAGTTGATTCCTCAATCTCTCTAGTTCTGCTTTTACAGATTAGAGTCTTCCATGCAGGGCTAAAAACATGAGAACGAGGTCCCCTCCCCCCTTTGTGTGTGAGGAAAGACATTGCAGAAGTAGAAAAAGGGAGGGGGGTAGATAGTTTGTGGTCAAGTTTGAAGAACAGTAACCACACATCAATATTGTATTTAGTGAACTTAAAACATTTACTTATAACTTTTACTTATAAACTTTTACTTATAAACTCGAGTTTATCTTGAAAGTACAGAGAAGGAAGAAAAATTAAATTCTGTTAGTCACCCTGTCTGATTGGCCAGACCAAACCGGATGAGATTTTTTTCCTTCCTCTCAATACTCTCAATTCTTTAAATTCATATCTCTAGAGATCAGGCAGTTGCAGTTACCTTGAAGGTACACAAAGACTTTAGACATATACACTAGTCATTCCCGCCTTAAATTTTAGTTAAATTAGGGAATGCACAGATCTTAACACTTAATTTTTTTATTTTTTTATTTTTACAGAAATCATATCAATTTTAATCAATTCAATTATCTGAGTCTTCCAATTTAGACAGGCTTTTCTTTTTATTACCTTCTAAACCCCGGGTGGGAAGAACAATAACAATTTTCTTCTTTATTCTTAGTTCTTTCAGAGTTCTCTGGTAATTTATCAGAATCTTTATAACACTGCAGTAGTTCTTTTCTCTTCCCACATATAACAGCATAAATCTTTTTGGTCAGCCCCAATATATATCCCCAATATATAGTTAAATCCTTAACTATACCCAATAGAAATAACTGTGGAGAAAATTGAAGTTGTTTCTTCAGCACATTTTGCATAACCCACCAAACTTTAATCCAAAAAGCCTTCACTTTTCTGCACGTCCACCATATATGGAAATATGTAGCATCTAAACAATCACATCTCCAGCATTTTGGCTGAACATTAGGGTACATACATGACAATTTCTTAGGATCTAAATGCCACCTATAAAACATTTTGTAAAAGTTTTCCTTCAAGTTCTGTGACTGAGTAAATTTAACATTCTGGACCCATATCTTTTCCCATGTTTCCATCATAACCGGTTCTGCAAAATTTTGTGCCCATTTTACCATACAGTCTTTAACCAATTCATTTTCAGAATCTCTTTCCAGCAATATGTTATAAACCCTCTTAATATGCATTGGACCTTTTTCTTTTATCTGTCTCACCAATTCCTCTTCATACGTCATTAAACCAATTTTTTGATCTTCTCTCCATCTCAATAGAAGTTGATTATACTGTAACCAAGTTAAATTAATCCCTTCTTCCAACAGAATGTTAAGTGACTTTAATTTCCATCTGCCCCATCATCAAAAAGTATCTCTTTATATAAAATCCCCCCGAGTGACTTTATATTCCGTATAATCTGCCCAAGATCCAACCACAAAGGTATTTTGTAATCCAATTTAAGCTGGTGCTTCTTCCATACTCCCATCAGAGAATTTCTAAGTATGTGATTTTTAAATACTGTATCAACTTTATTTTCATAAAATAAATATGCATGCCAACCAAATTCCAAATCGTGACCTTCTATATTCAGTATCTCAGTCCTTGTCATTCCAAACCAATCACTCACTTGTGTCAGCGCTGCTGCTTCATAATATAGTCGTAAGTTTGGAACTTTCAGGCCACCTCTTTCACGAACATCTTGCATAATTTTCAGTTTAACTCTTGGCTTTTTCTCATTCCAAATAAATTTGTTCACTCCTTTTTGCCAGTCTATCAAGTTTTTATCACTTTTAAGCACCGGAATCATTTGAAACAAAAATAAAAATCTAGGTAGAACATTCATCTTAACTGCTGCTATTCTCCCAAGTAAAGATAGTTGCAGCTTTTTCCAAGTTTCCATATCGTTTTGCACCTTTCGCCACAACACTTCATAATTATTTTGAAAAAGTTTTATATTTGAGGCTGCAAATTGCACTCCTAGATATTTCACCTTTGCAACTATTTCAAAGCCTGCCAACCTTTCAAGATCCTTCTTTTGACCTTCTGACATGTTTTTTTTTATTGAAAAAGTTTTACAATACAATTTTTATCCCCATTTCCCCCCACCAATCCCCCCTCCCATCCACCACCCCCTCCCATTCCCTCCCTCCCCTCCCCACCCCCCCCCCGGCTTCCTTTACTAACAAAACATCAATCTTATATATCAATCAATATTAAACAAAAAAAAAATATAGGTGAGATCCAGATAAGATATCATAAGTTTTAACGTTGAATAAAGTAAAATTAATCTAAAATATATACTAAACATAAATCATATATAGTCACTTATCAGATACTTCAAACATTATATTCTACCCCCCTAAATCAAATATAAACTAACCATAAGTCATTTATAAAAACTTAACAGATATTCTTAAATCTTTTCTAGACAGCAGTATAACAAATATATATAAACTTATTTTTAACATCATAATTTTTCTAAGTAATAATTTAGTAAGTATATATAACATTATAAGTTTTCTAGATAGCAATATAATTTCAAATGTTCAATAAAATAATAAAAATATTTATAAACCATATATTAAAAAAACTTGACTAATATTCTTAAGACTTTTCTAGACAAAAGTATAAAATATGTATAAACAGTAATGATATAAAAGAAATATATATGACATAATAAGTTTTCTAAATAACAATATAATTTCAGATATTTAATAAAATAACTATAATAGGAATAATTATAAGTCCAATACTAATTGAAACTTCTTGATTTGATATTTATTCTGCACATAATCTATCCATTTCTTCCACTCCCTAACAAAGGCTTCATGGGTCCTATCTTTTAAGTATGCAGAAATCTGTGCCATTTCCGCAAAATTAGCCATCTTCAATGTCCATTCCTCTATAGTAGGTACACTATCTTTTTTCCACTATTGACCAATCAGTAGTCTAGCTGCAGTAATCATATATAAAATCAATCTCGTTTCGCTCGGTGAGCAATCCTTAACTATCCCCAACAAAAAAAGCTGCGGAGAAAATTGAAGCTTCTTTTTCAAAACATTCTGCACAACCCACCAAAGTTTAATCCAAAATGCTTTCACTTTTCTACAAGTCCACCAAATACGAAAGTATGTAGCATCCAAACAATCACACCTCCAACATTTAGGTTGAACATTTGGATACATACATGATAATTTCTTGGGATCTAAATGCCATCTATAAAACATCTTATAAAAATTTTCCCTCAAGTTCTGTGCTTGTGTAAATTTAACATTCTGGACCCAAATCTTTTCCCATGTTTCCAACATTACTGGTTCTGCAAAGTTTTGTGCCCACTTTATCATACAATCTTTAACTAATTCGCTCTCTGAATCTCTTTCTAACAATAAATTGTACACCCTCTTAATATGCATCGGCCCTTTCCGTTTTATCTGAATCACCAGATCTTCTTCGTGTAACATTAATCCAATTTTCTGATCTTCTCTCCATCTCGATTGAAGTTGAGAATACTGCAACCAAGTTAAGTTCCTCCCTTCTTCCAACAGAGTTTTCAAAGGTTTCAAACTCCATCTGCCCCCATCATTAAAAAGCATCTCTTTGTATGAAATCCCCCCGAGTGACTTTATATTCCGCATAATCTGCCCAAGATCCAACCACAAAGGTATTTTGTAATCCAATTTAAGCTGGTGCTTCTTCCAAACTCTTATCAAGGCATGTCTCAATATATGACTTTTAAATACATTATCCAGCTTGTCTTCGTAAAATAAATATGCATGCCAACCAAAGTCCAAGTCATGGCCTTCTATATTCAAGATTTCGGTTTTTGTTGTTTCAAACCAATCACCCACTTGTGTCAACACAGCAGCTTCATAGTATAAACATAACTTTGCAACTTTGAGGCCACCTCTTTCACGAACATCTTGCATTATTTTGAATTTAACTCTTGGTTTTTTCTCATTCCAAATAAATTTGTTTAGACCTGATTGCCATTCAGCCAATATCTTATCACTTTTGAGCACCGGAGCACTTAATTGCTGCTATTCTGCCAAGTAAAGATAGTTGCAGTTTCTTCCAAATTTCAAGGTCCTTTTGAATCTTGTGCCACAAAACCTCATAATTATTTTGAAAAAGTTTTATATTAGAAGCTGCAACCTGAACTCCTAGATATTTCACCTTTGTAACTATTTCAAAGCCTGCCAACCTTTCTAGTTCACTCTTTTGTGGTTCCAACATATTTTTAACTATCATCTTAGTCTTTTTCTGGTTTAGTCTAAAACCTGAGACCAAACCGTATTCCTCTATAGTATTTTTCATCTGGATGATTGATTCCAAAGGTCGTGTTAGGGTAACAATAAGTCCTTAAGATGTTCAAGCAATTCTGATTGTAAAGTTTTATAATATACTGCTGTCAATCCATCCGTCCCAGGAGCTTTAGCTATTTTCAGTTGTTTTATTGCAAATGAAATCTCTTTAGACGTTATAACTTGATTCATTCTTTCCCTTTGTTTTCTTGAAATTTTAGTAACTCTCCTCTTCTCAAGATATTCATCAATAAAGTCATTTTTAATATTATCTGTATGATATAAATTGGAATAATAATCTAGAAAAGCTTGATGTATTAAACTCTGTTGAAAAACTTGTTTACCTTTATATTCAATAGTATCAATTATACGAGAACTTCGTTGCTTTCTCAAAGTGTAGGCCAACCATCTACCCGGCTTATTGGCATTACAAAAAGTGTTATGCTTCGCAAATTGCAAATTAGTTGCCGTTTGATCAGCCATAAGCATTTGAAATTGATCCTTCAAAAGTTTTATAGTTTCCTGTAATTTCTCATCAGTCGGGTTCTTTATATGCAATTGTTCTTTTTCCTTTATTTCTGACTCCAATTCTATTCTTATCTTTTGTTGAGTTGACCTATACTTAGAGTTCATATAAATCAGTACACCTGTCATGTATGCCTTGCTTGCATCCCAGACAACTTCAATAGGTGTACCCTTGTTCAAATTCAGTTGAAAAAATTCTTTGACATGTTTTTTAAGATCAAATATATTCTTCTCATATCTAAACAAGTTCTCATTCATTCTCCAAGATCTTCTCTCCTTCTTACCAAATTCCATTTCCATCCATATCGAACTATGATCCGTTAAAATTCTGGGAAATATCTCAGTCTTAATCATTGTAGTAAGTAAATCAGGTGTAACCAGCATAAAATCAATCCTAGAAAAAGATTTATGTCTATCCGAAAAAAATGTAAAGTTCAATTCCTTCGGGTGTTGAACTCTCCATGCATCCTTCAATTCTAATTCTTCTTTCATCGCAAAAAACGTCTGTGGTAATTTATTCCCCCTCTTAGCCGATGTCTTCTTGTCTAAAATTGTGTCAATCACACCATTCCAATCTCCCATAATCAAAATTGACTTATAATTCCATTGCAATATTTTGGCATGTAATAATTTATAAAAAGTTTCCTGCTGTTGGTTTGGGGCATAAATTCCAATCAAAAGCAACGAGACATTCTGTATATTTATTTCAATTGCAATATATCTTCCATCATCATCTGATTCTATAAGTTTAGCTGGTAATCTTTTGGAAATGTACAAAACTAATCCATTCTTTTTCGCAGAACTAGAAGATATGAAATGTGATCCTAATTTAGAGTTTATCAGATATTTTTGATCCTGAGTTCTAATATGAGTTTCTTGCAAACAAACAACATCGTTTTTATACTGCTTCAGATAATAAAATATTTTCCTTCTTTTCTGTGGAGAGTTCAATCCATTCACATTCCATGACAAAAATCTAACTGTCATTTGAAGATTCATGAAGCAAATCGAGCACTTGCCTAAGACCCTGTGCAATAGCAGAGGTCTTTGGTCGCGCTCCTCCCACTGCTTCTGATTTCTGTATTTTCCCATTTGCCCCCTTCTCTTCTTGTGGTGCCATGGACCTCTGCTGTTTTTGCTTCTCTAATCTTTGCTTCTCTGCTGCACGAGTTATACGTTGATCTTTTGGTTCTTGCGCCAACAGTTCAAGGTCCAGATCCACCTCTCTTGTGCTTCTGGGGTGCTTTATTTTAGGCTCTGGGAGATCTGCAAGAAAATCCTCTGAAAAACCACCTACTGTTCCTAAAAGCTCTTCTCTTGCCATTGCTCGAATTGCATGTAATTCTTCTTGTCTGGACAGTTCTTCAGTCCCTCCAACTACTCCTTCTACAGTTAACAATGTAGATGAACAAGGTGAACGAGGGGATGTTGAAGCTTTTTTAAGAACATTGTGATAAAAGTGCTCTGCTTTTTCCACAGTATTTATGCGATATCTTACATCCTCATATCTCAAAATTATTCCAACTGGAGCATCCCATCTGAATGGGATCTGACGCCTTTTCAATTCATTCACCAAAAATCCATAATCCTTCCGATCCCTTAACATTTTGGGTGGTAACTCTTTAAAAACACCAATTTGATTACCATCAAGTTGAGCAGTGGTGAGAAAAGATTTTTGCAGAATTTCATTTCTCAATCTTCTATCAGTAAAATAAATCACAACATCTCTAGGCAAATTCCTTTGTCTCGCCACACGAGAGTTAACCCTGTAAATCTTGTCAATTCTGTTGCCAATTGGCTCAGGTTCAATCTTTAGAATCTTAGCCAGTACATCCACACAAACTGCTCTCAGATCTTCTCTATTGTTTTCCCTTATCCCCCTCAATCTTAAAGCAAACTCCATAGCCCGAAACTGCATCATTGTGATTTCATCTTCCAACCTCTGTTTTTTTACATCAACTTTAAAAAATTTCTCATCTGCATCTTTCTTATTGGATTCAACTTCTATGTTTAATTCATCCACTTTTTTCTCCACCACCAACAATGCGTCTGTGAGAGCAGTTACTGCTTTAGTTACATTCTGGTTCAACTTGTCACTTTTTTCTTTTACCCAGTCTTTCATTTCCTTTTGATTTTTCTCCATCTTTTCCTCCAGCTTATCCATTTTATCAACAAGACCTCCCATAGACTTTGCTATAAAAGCTTTCAAATCCTCATCTCCACTTGTTTGAATTTGAGTCTGAGTCTGTGGTTGTGGCTTAACTGGCTTTTCTTTTGTCTGATGCGTGGGGGATTCCCCCCCTGTTTTTTTTGAAGCCATGCCTGTACACAATCTTAACTTCTGAAGAAAAGAAAATCTTCCTCCTTTTTCTCTTACTCCAGTTTTCCTCCCCAGTTTTGCAAAAAAGGAGTCAGATAAATTGTATTTCTACTTTAAAATCTTGCCAGAATATTTCTTTCAGTTCCTACCAGGCAGGCTTAATTAACAATAAATTGTCACTTTCACTTTCCAGTTTCACTTCCTCCGTTTTAGCCAGTCGCCATTTTCTCACACACTTTCACACAGAAACTCTTAAGCTGTTTCTCTCAAACTGAGGATTTTTAAATAGTTGTTTTAAACTTCTTAAAGCAAATCTAGATCTCACCAAATTCTTTACTTGCAAGCACGTTCCGATATTGAAGGTGGAGCTGCTCTCGTCGTCTCACTCTGCCGTTTAACAGAGGTCTCTCGCCGCGCGGAGCTTTAGTGGGTTGGGGAGGGAGCCCTCACTCTGAACGCCCTCCAGGGCAAAAAAAAAAAAAAAACCCCTGGGAGCGATTCAGGGGGCTCTACCTGCTCCCACCGGCTCTATCCTCCCTTCCGGACCGAAGAGGGGATTTTCCAAGCCGCCTGCCAACTGCAGGGCGGCTCTAACGCGCAACGAAGCCGGCGGCCATATAAAGACCGTCCGGCGGCGACGGAGACGCCACAGGAAGTTCCTGCCTGGGCTCCTTAGGGCCCCAACAGGAAGTAGTTGCTGGAGCTAAGCAGCCACCACGAGAAAGAGTTCACAAAACAGCTGGCTCAGTTCAAATTGAATCTGACCCGAGAAGGAGGCTCAGCAGAAGCACCTCACTGAGGACTATGAGCATAGGCTTTCCAAGTAGAGGGAAGACCTGTGGGAGTGCAAGGCCAGGTACCGGCGCCTGGAGGCTCAGCAGGCTGAGATGGTCAGCTAGTTCCAGGCCATGATGCAGTCCCACTGGAACAAGGCCCTCTGGCTCTTCGCCACCGGCGGCACTTCCCTCCAGCCTTCACCCAAAGCCCTGCACCAGGAGGCTGAAGCAGACCCCAAGTTGGAATTTCTGTCCACCTCCAACCCACACAAAAAGACCCCAAAGGGGGAGTCTCTGCAGCAACACAAACATACATTGCACGTATCCATCCCAGAGGCCGTAGTTTGAGGACCCCTGATTTAGTGCAATATAAAAAATGCAAATAATTTTTCTGCGGACCACCAAATTTTTCTCGCGGACCACCAGTGGTCCATGGACCACCAGTTGGTGACTGTTGCACTAGACCAAACTGGCTCTTGATCAAATAAGCCAATTTTATATTTCTTCCTTTTACTTCTAACAGTCTTAATCTCTGATTCAATCAAAGATTGTTATAGGATTTAAATTCTCTTCGATTTTTCTTTGTCCCATTGCACAAAATTTTTTTAAAGGTTTAACAAGCCTCTTTTGCAGATCTAATCAGAAAATACTTTCCAGTTCATTCTCTATTTATATTTTCCTTTTAAGTTTCAAAACATCAGGGAGTTTCTTTTGTATATCTGACACTGTTGATATTATAGCTACTAACTTCTGACTTCATTCTTTAAAGATCTCCTTTAATGTTTCCAATATTACTTTTTTTTTTCATTTAGTAAGTCCCAGTATTAATTGACATCAATAACAGGCTGGTATTTTTTTCTTTCTGCTCAGAATCTCTAATCCCCCTTTAAACTGCTATCCAGCTTCTAAAATGCTAAAGTAATTTACCTTTGTTATGATTTGCAATAGCCAGAATAGCCAAAATAAGTTTGATATAGGGGATATAGGCATTGAACCCTTGTCATGGTCTGACCACTCGCTCCTTCGACTTGACTTTCTGACCACCGCACCCCATCGCAGGGAGGCGGAACTGACCAGGTGGTTCCGCCCCAGGCGCCTGATGGATCCTGATAGGTTCCAGATGGAGCTTGGGCCACTTCCTGAGACTCTGACTCATGACTCGGCTGAGAACCTGGTGGCTGCCTGGGATAGTGCGGCCATCGGGGCCTTGGACCGTGTCATGCCTTTGCGGCCTCTGACCTGGCGCCGAACTCACTTAGCTCCTTGGTTCTCCGAGGAGCTGAGGGAGATGAAGCGCCAGAAAAGACGCCTAGAGAGCGGTTGGAGGGCCAGCCGGTCCAAATCTGACTTAACACTGGTAAGGTCTCATATTAAGACCTACCTAGTGGCGATAAAGGTGGCGAAATCTAACTATTTTGCCGCCTTTATTGCATCATCAGATAATCGCCCAGCTGCCCTGTTTAGGGTGACCCGCTCCCTCCTCCATCTGGGAGCACGGGATGACCCCTTGCAGGGTCGAGCTGAGGACTTTGTACAATATCTGTATGATAAAATAACTCAGATTTGGGAAGACTTGGCCGCTGACTGGGTTAGTTCAGACGAGATGACTGAGGCAGGTCTTGAGAGTGTTATCTGGGAGGAGTTCGATCCTGTGGCTCCTGAGGACGTGGACAGGATCTTGGGATGGCTGAATGCGACCACATGTTTATTGGACCCGTGTCCCTCCTGGTTGGTGCCTGCTTCCTGGGAGGTTACACGAGGCTGGCTCCAGGAGGTTATTAATGCTTCTCTGAGTGAGGGTGTCCTGCCAGCCGCCTTGATAGAGGCGGTGGTGAGGCCCCTCCTCAAGAAGCCTTCTCTGGATCCAGCTGTTTTGGCTAACTACCGTCCAGTCTCCAACCTTCGCTTTATTGCGAAGGTTGTTGAGAGTGTGGTGGCGCGGCAGCTTCCCCAATACCTGGATAAAGCTGTCTATTTAGACCCGCTCCAGTCCGGTTTCAGGTCTGGGTACAGCACGGAAACGGCATTCGTCACATTGGTGGATGATCTCTGGAGGGCTCAGGGTAGGGGCTATTCCTCTATCCTGGTCCTGTTAGATCTCTCAGCGGCTTTTGATACCATCGACCATGGTATCATGTTGCGCCGGTTGGAGGGACTGGGGGTGGGGGGCACCGTTTTGCGGTGGTTCTCCTATCTCTCCGACCGGTCGCAATCTGTGTTGACAGGGGGGCAGTGGTCGACCCTGAGGCGCCTTGTGTGTGGGGTGCCACAAGGGTCAGTCCTCTTGCCCCTCCTGTTCAACATTTATGTGAAGCCGCTGGGTGAGATCATCCGTGGTTTTGGGGTGGAGTTCCATCAGTATGCTGATGACACTCAGCTGTACATCTCCACCCCAGACCATACCAACGATGCCTTGGAAGTGATGTCCCAGTGCCTGGAGGCCGTGCTGGTCTGGATGGGGAGAAACAGGCTTCGACTCAACCCCTCCAAGACCGAGTGGCTGTGGCTGCCGGCGTCCCGGTATAGCCAGCTGGCGCCATTGCTGGTTATTGGGGGCGAATCATTGGCCCCCACGGAAAGGGTCTGCAACTTGGGCGTCCTCCTGGATGCACGGCTGTCTTTAGAAGAGCATACAACAGCCGTGGCCAGGGGGGCTTTTTATCAGGTCGGCCTGATATGCCAGTTGCGCCCCTTTCTAGATCGGGACTCCTTATGCACGGTCACTCAAGCACTCGTCACTTCTCGTCTGGGCTATTGTAACGCTCTCTACACGGGGCTCCCCTTGGGGTGCACCCGGAGGCTCCAACTGGTGCAAAATGCGGCCACGTGTGGGATTATGGGAGCGACGGGGCGCTCCCACATGACACCTCTCCTGCGTGAGCTGCATTGGCTTCCGGTGGACTTCCGGGTGCGCTTCAAGGTGTTGGTGACTACGTTTAAAGCGCTCTATGGCTTAGGACCGGGGTACTTACGGGACCGCCTTCTGCCACCAATTGCCTCCTACCAGCCAGTTCGCTCCTACAGAGAGGGCCTCTTCAGGGTGCCGTCAGCCAGACAATGCCGGCTGGCAACCCCCAGGGGCAGAGCCTTCTCTGTGGTAGCCCCTACCCTTTGGAACGAACTACCCCCAGAGTTACAAACGATCTCAGACCTCCAGACTTTTCGTCGGGCCCTAAAAACTTACTTCTTTCAGCTAGCTGGGCTGGCCTGATTCTATGATAATTTTAAAGTTTGATACTGATTTTAATTGAAATGTTTTAAATTATGGGCCAAAACTTTATTTAGTTACTTTTAAAATTATTTTAACTTTTCTGTACAAATGTTTTTACTTCTGGCTGTTCACCGCCCTGAGTCCATAAGGAGAAGGGCGGTATATAAATCTAATAAAACTAAAACTAAACTAAACTAAAAAACATATAATTTTGCATCTTTTTCATATCTAGATTGTATTTGCAGTTGTGTATACCACACCATATTGATCCCGTTTTTCCAAATCTTGTTTCGTTTTAAGTTCCCCTTTTTCTGACAAAATATTCCTGTATCTAACAATATTTCCTATATTAATAATATTTGGGTGCATTAGTGCTTCCATTGTCGAAAGCCAAACTGGTATCTTCAAGTAATGTTGTTCTCTAATTTTCTCCCATACTAATAATAAAGCATTTCTTATATAATGTCTTTGAAAGTAACCATGTATCTTATTTTTCCCATACCATAAAAAGGTGTGCCAACCCTTTATGTTAGAGAGAGAGGAAGGAGAAGAGGAAATAACTATGCCTTTAAAAGTAAAGAAAAAAAAAGAAGACAAATGGAGGCAGAGAAAATGGCTGCGAATTGGCAAATGAAAGTGTGAATTTCAGACTGACTGCTTGTTACTGATTTATAGACTGCCTACTTGTTACATAAAGGGAGAAACTTTGTTACTTGTTTCTTTAAACTTGACTAATCTGGAAAAAAAAGAGAGAAAGACTCAGATTAAGATAGCCTGATTCTGGATAGACAAATTTGTTCATTGGAGGATTTATTGAAGATCAGAAGGAAGAAATTAAATGGAACAATGGAAACTGAACTAACAGACGTGGCAATAAGAGAAGGGTGTGGCAGCACAAGGACATGATGATACTATATATGGAATAGCCCAGAAATAATTCTTTAAAAAAAAAGTTGGAACTTTGATGGTATTAAAAGGGAGAAGAAACATATTTGGAAAGATTGGAGAAAGGAATATTGGAACATACTATGTAACAAGACAACAAATTATTATATTTTGATTTAAATAGATGTAATAGTTTTTGGTGAATGAACAGAGTTAGGAGACATTTCTCTTTTTTTCCTTATTATAGCATCTCTCTCTATCTTCCTTTTCTATCTTTTTATTTGGTTTTGTTTTTCCTCTTTAAATTTTTTTTAATCTACTTGATTTTTTTCTTTCTTTTTTCCTTTGTTTTGAGATATTTCTATCCTCTTCCCTTTTTTTATTTTATTTTTTTACTATTATTATTGCTGTATTATGATTATTGTCACTGTTTTAAGGTAATTACATTATTATTGTCACTATTTCCCATTTTTTATAATTATTATTACTTTTATACAAACATAAATAACTTGATTAAGAAATGTTTGAAGGAAGAAGCATGAGTTTTGGATGTTCTAATGCCTTTTTGAATTTTAAATCTTTAACTAGTAATATTTATAGATTTAATAATCTGGAAGAAAATGTTTTTTTCCTTTAAGGTGTTGGATGTTAAAAGAATTATTCATAGATTTAATAAGCATAAAAAATGAATTTAAAATGGTTTAAAATGATGTTTGTATTGAAATATGAAATAAGCAAGTAATGGGAGAAAATTTAGGAGAAAATAAGAGATAAGATACTTGTTGAAATGTATTTTTTTTTAATTAGCAAAAGATATGGAGGAGAACAGATTGAAAATACTATTGGTGATACACTTTGAAGTAATTTGAAGCTAAATAATTGAATAAGAGATCTTGGAGTGGAGGAAAATATAAAGCAAGATTCTGGTGACCAGTGAAAGAAAATCTGAGACCCAGTCTTACAAATAGGGTAGGAGTGGAGGAAAGCATCATACTGGAGAACAGTTAATGCAAACTGGGAACCAGTTAAAAATAAAAATAGGAGTTAGGAGTGGAGGAAATATGCGCTGGAAAGCAGTTAAAGCAAAGCTGTGAACCGGCCAAAATACAGTTAGGAGTAGAGGAAAGCATACGCTGGCTAACAGTTAAAGCAAAACTGTAAACTAGCAAAAAATAAAAAGGTAGGCGTGGAGGAGACTATACTTGGGGATCAATTGAAATGAAGTTGTGAAACAGTTAAAAATAGGGGTAGGAGTGGAGGAAAGCATACGCTGGCTAACAGTTAAAGCAAAACTGTAAACTAGCAAAAAATAAAAAGGTAGGCGTGGAGGAGACTATACTTGGGGATCAATTGAAATGAAGTTGTGAAACAGTTAAAAATAGGGGTAGGAGTGGAGGAAAGCATACGCTGGCTAACAGTTAAAGCAAAACTGTAAACTAGCAAAAAATAAAAAGGTAGGCGTGGAGGAGACTATACTTGGGGATCAATTGAAATGAAGTTGTGAAACAGTTAAAAATAGGGGTAGGAGTGGAGGAAAGCATTGCTGGAAGGCAACCATCTGAGTTGTGAACCAGTTTTACATTAGATTTAGGAGGAATAAAGGAGAAGGTTGGTATGCAGTTAAAATTATACTGTGAACCAGCCAAAATAATTAAGGTAAGGAGTGGAGGAAGTATTGCTGGAAAGCAACTGATTAAGATGCGAACCAGCTCAAAAATAAACCTAGGAGGAAGCAGAAGAGACATTATTGGAGAATAGTAATTGAACTGTGAACCAGTTAAATAAATGGAGAAAGGAAAATTGGAAATTATAACTGGGAAATAGATCTTTAAACCATGAAACAATTAAACAGCTGGTCTAATAGAATTTGAGAATAAATTTAAAGTATTAAGGTAAAATATTTTGGAAGTAATAAAATATAGAAAGAAATGCTGATTTATTTCAAAATGATTTTAAGAGAGGAGGAAAATATTTTTTGTCAAGAATTGGATAACTGTTGTCATTTAAGAGAGATAAAATATAGTTTTGAGGCAATGGGTTTTAGGATTGAGGAATATATACGAAATATTAATTGTTAAAATGATAAAGATTTAGAACGGTGTTTATTGTTTAGAATTTTGGGTGTTATAGTAGAATGATAAATGTTTAGAATAAGAATTTTGTCTTTTTTTATTCTTTTTTTTCTTCTTAAATATTTTAAAATTTGGAACAAAATTGATTGAGGGAATGTGAATAATTGTACTTATTTTAAGCCGGACCAAACCCCTGCTCTAAAAAGATGTATTTTATGTTTTATGCTAAAAAAACAAAAAAAATTGAAAACAAAAAGGTGTGCCAACCCGATTGCAAGTCATGTCCCTCCAATGTCAAGAATCTTGCATTTCTCAGTACAATCCATTCTTTCATCCATGTTAACACTGCTGCCTGGTAGTATAATTCCCAATTTGGTAGTCCAAACCCTCCTCTGGTTCTCGCATCTTGTAACAGTTTTAAGTTGATTCTCGCCTTCTTCCCCTGCCATATAAATTTCACTATTATTTTGTTCAAATTTTCAAAATATTTTTTCTCCAATTTTATTGGAATTGTTTGAAATAAAAACAATAGCCTTGGTAGTATGTTCATCTTAATTGTTGCTATTCTTCTTATTAACGATAATTGCAAATTTTTCCATCTCTCCAAATCTGTCTCAATTGGTCTTATTGGTTTATAATAATTATCTTCCTTAATTGTAACATATCTTGCTGTTAGTTGAATCCCTAAATATCTTACTTTCTTTGTGATCTGGATATCTGACTTATTCGTTAACTCCCTTTTCTGCTTCTCTGTAACATTTTTCACTAATATCTTAGTTTTCTCTTTAATCCTGCTACCTCACCATATTCTATTCTTTCTAATAGTTTTGGCCCTGTTTCTTGTGGATCTTCTAAAATAAACACCAAATCGTCTGCAAATGCCTGTAATTTATATTCCTCCTTTTTAATTTCCATACCTTTTATCTCTTTATCCTGTCTTGGTGTGTCTAGTGTCACGGTGAGATGATGTGCTCCTGGGGGAGCTCCCGAGGAAGACATTGATATATCCGTTGCCGGGTGGTCTTTTGGGACCAAAGCCATCTTGTAGGGACGGTGAGCAAGGGGAGCACATTCCGACGATCTCAGGGAATCCGCAAATTCCCTGATTGATCCAGAAAAAGCTCCCCAAACCGACAACTGAGAAGGCAGCCATTGCGAGTCGCTACGAAGCTGGGGCAGTCACAGCAAGAGTGTGGCAGCGGAAGAAGGTGCAATCAATCTGGGTGAGACATTTATTCCTTTGAAACTTCTTTTGAAACTTTTATTAAGAAGAACCTCCTTGGAAGAAGAGAGGAGAAGAGAGGGTTGCTTAAAAGGAGAGCAGCAGCAAGGAAGGTGGGAGGAGCCAAAAGAACTAAGAAAATAAAACTAAAAACTGGCTTAGAAAAAGCTGTTGGAAGAGCAAAGTCAGAAAACCAGACTGGATATTTTAATTTTTAAATTGGGGAATAACAACTAATATAAAAGTGACTATAAGAACTCCTTTTTTTAAAGGGAAAAACTTTCTTCTTCTTTCTTTTTTCTCTTTATCTTCCCATTGAACTGAACTGAGCAACAGTGCCATCTAGAGGCAATAGTGAAAATTGGAAAACATTACAGTAAGGATGAGATGTGACATTGGAAGCCTGTGAATCAAATTGATAAGAAGTTGTTTGGATTGTTAGAGAGCGGAGCACTGGAAGTTTTGTTGTTTTTCATTTGTATAGTGCAGCTCTTGCAACTTGAAAGGCGAAACAACAGAAACAGCTCAAGAGAAAATTATTTTTTTTTCTTTTTTCTTTTCTGTTCTGTTGCACTTTGAAATAAGGCTTTTACTTTTTTCTTTTTAAGTGGCTGTTACCTGTTCGTTTATTTTTTCTACTTACATCTTTTTGCTGCCTTGTGGTAATGTTGTGAATTTTTCTTTTGGAATAACTGTAATTTTGGAGCCGGGGTGGGGGGGTCGATTTAGATTATAAATTTTATTTTTCCTCTCTCTGAGACAAGAAGTAAGAAAAACTCTGAGATTTGGATTAGGATTACAAAACTTTTTGGCTTCTCTTTTTTCTTTTTTGTTATTTTTGTTACTACTTTTTTACTACTGATTTTTTTTTTGTCTTTTCATTTCTTTGCTTTTCGCTGCTTTTTTCTTTTTGGTGGGCCTATACCTGGATATAAATTGGCTGGAAATACAATGGGCTGTATTCGGTGGATTATAAATATCAAGACATTACAAGATGAAGAAAACAACATTAGCATTGTCCTCAGTGTCATTCTCTGCAATTTCTAGCCCTGCTGGTCAGAGTACATTAGATTCTATGGCACAACAAGAAAAAAAACAATGCTATGCAATTAGAATTAAAGAATATGATACAAGCTCTTCATGAAGACTTGAAGGAAAGAATAGACAAATTAGATGAGAGAATGGAGAAAGTAGAAGGGGAATTAAAAATGTTCAAGGGATTATGGAGAAAAATGAGCAAAGAATGCAAAAAGTAGAAGAAAAAGCCAAATTAACAGAAAAAAGAGTGGGAGATCTGGATTATAGATTAACAGCAGCAGACAGAAATAAAGAGAAGACAATTATTTCCTTCGAAATGGATCGAGCAGATTTTTTTTTTAGATTTTAGAACATGGAAGAGAAAGGTGAAAACTTAGCAGAGATAATGGCAGATTTGTTGGTGGAAGCGATGGAGGAAACCAAGGAAAGAATTTTGAATGACATTGATGAAATATTTAGAGTGCATACAAGATATGCAATGAGAAATAATCTACCCAGAGAGGTGCATGTTAGATTTACCAAGAAAGCAATAAAAATAGAGATTTTACAGAGAGTAAGAAATATTCCTATGAAGTACAAGGGTAGAGAAATAGTAGTGTTAAAACAAACACCAAGAAGAGGTAGAGATTTGAGAAGAGAGTATCAGTTCCTGACAAAATGTTTATTTAAAAAGGGAATAAATTTTAAATGGCTGATACCCAAAGGAGTGTTGGTGACTTGGCAGGAGTAAAGACACAGACTAGATTCAATAGAGAAAGCAGAACAATTTTACGATCAATACTTGGGACTGCAAGAGGAGGAGAGATTGAGAGAGGAGAGAGAGAGATACCAAGAAGAGCTCATGGAAGAGAGAGACAAACAACAAAAAGAAGCTGTCAAAGATCGGGAGGAAATAGCAATAAGGAGCAAGGGCAAAGGAACCAAAATTCACGTATAAGTAAAACACAGAAGAAGAAATAAAATTAACATCAATTAATATAAATGGACTGAATTCGGCAATAAAAAGGAAAAGAACTTTTAATAAATTGGGAAAATTAAAACAGGATATAATTTGTTTACAGGAAGTTCACATCAAAAGACAACATAAACAATTTTTGGACTATCCTAAAATGGGGAAACTATACGCCTCGCTTACACATCAAAGTAAGAGAGGTGTTGTATATTAAGGAGGCAATAAAGGCCAAACCAATATTCACGGATGAGGAAGGGAGGATATTAATGGTGGAGGTAACAATGAACTATAAACAAATACTTTTAGTGGCGATATATGCACCAAACGATAACCAAGAAGACTTCTATGGTAAATTACACAGGAAAATAATAGAATTGGAGTAAGAAAATATATGTATAGTAGGTGATTTCAATGCAATTGTGGATGTGGATTTGGACTATAAAACTAAAAAGAAAGCTAGGAAAACACTTCCAAAAACCTTTTTTAAAATGGTGGAAGAATTAGGTATTCAAGATGTCTGGCAAGGAAGATTTCCGGAGAAAAGTCAATATACATTTTACTCAAATAGACATATGTCTTGGTCCAGAATTGATATGATGTGGATGTCAGATGACTTATTATCTACTATACAAGAAATAAATATTGAAACAAGCACATGGGCGGATCATAATCCAATGAAAATTATATGGAAGGGACAAAAAAAGAAATTAAGATGGACATTGAATCAAACAATTATAAATGAAAAATAATTTTTACAGCATATGGAAAAGGAGTTGGTTTTCTTTTTTAAAGAGTATAGAAAAGAAGAAACTTCATTACAAAATGTATGGGACACAGCCAAAGCATATATCAGAGGACTGGCAATAACATATGTGTGAAAGAGAAATAAAAAGAAAAGACAAGTACAAAAAAAACCTAGGGGAGTAGTATAAGAAGTCAGAAATGGAATTGCAAAAAGATCCACAAAAAAAGTAAGAAATCAAATGGACTTGAAAAAAACATAAATTGAATCTAATAGAAAAGGTGGACTTAGCTCAAAAAATTAAGAGGTCTAAACAATTTTTTTTTTGAAAATGCAAATAAACCAAGAAGGTGGTTGGCATATAGATTGAAGAAAGAGAAGGAAAAAAATTAATCCATCAATTAATAAACGATGAAGGGACTGCACGTTACCAAAAGGGGTGGGTTCTAAAATTTTTTACTACCAGTTCTGTGGGCGTGATTTATTTTGTGGGTGTGGCTTGATGGTCATGTGACTGGGTGGGCGTGGCCAACTCAATGTCACTCATGTCAAGGGGTGCCTCGCCTGGCCCCTCCCTTCCCAGCCATTCCTTGTCACACCCAGCCTCAACATATCTATAGTTCTGTAAAAATGTTGTTCACCTTTTTTCAACTTTATTATCTACATACTATAGCTGTACTTTCATGGACCACTGAAAGGAAGAAATGGCTCGCATGCTTTGCCCAAGAGTGTGACAGGCAACAGGCTTTTAAGGGGCTGCCAGAAAGAAGGGGGGGGGGCAATGTATTTTCCAAAGTACCAGAAGGCAAATCAAAAAGCAATGGATGGAAACTGAACAAAGAGAGAAGCAACCTAAAACTAAGGAGAAACTTCCTGACAGTGAGAACCAATATAGGTGCAGAAATATTTCAGTCATAATTTCACATATAAAATAGCCATTAGTGTAATACAACCTGCATATTGTTCAAAACAGTCATTAGTATTATGGCTGATGTTTGACAGCAAGCCTAAAAGTCAAAGAGCACAAGAATGCTTCTTTCTCTGTATGTACACAAAACATCACATACCAGAAATAGCATATTAAGATGGATTTATACGACCTGATGTACAAAATAAACACACACATATTTATGCTCTGGACTATAGGCATTGAATGCATGTAAATCCCTGAAAAATATGTGGTAGCCCTGGGCAAAAGAAAGGCAGTAAAATCACTCTAGGTGTAGGGACAGTGTAAAATATTAACACATGATAAATAATGGAACAATTAAAAATAATAGCACAGAGGTTTTTTTCCTCTTCCTCTTTCTTTCTCTTCTATCTTTCTCTCCTTCCCTCTTTCTTTCTTTCTCTTCTATCTTTCTCTCCTTCCCTCTTTCTTTCTTTCTTTCTTTCTTTCTCTCTTTCTGTCTCTCACCATGCTCACGAGTAAACTGCAGATTAGAGCCAGGCAGCAGATCGCAGGCAGCGAAAGAAACCACTGCCTCCTGCCTCCGTGCATCGAGGAGGCCAAGCAGCAGCAGGAAGAGCACGGGGTGGGAGGCGCAGGAAGTGGCTGCCAGCGATGCCCTCAGGTGAAGAGGTTGTGGGCGGGGAGGCTCGACCCCCCCTTAGGAGCCTCAGTTTACTCGTGAGCACCATTGGCCTTTCTCCCTGCCTCTCCTGTCCAATGGTACTCACGAATAAACGGCAGCTAGGATCTCCCACATGCTTCCCTCGCAGGCCAGGCCAGCTGGGGGAAACGCATGGGAAGAGCTCTGGTGCCGCGATCTCCTGCACGCTCTCCTCCCTCCCTGCATGCATCGGTCCACCACCCACTGCTGGTATCACCCCTCCACCAGCTGTCCCTCCCCCACCCACTCAGGCCCTTTGGCTTTACCTTTGCCAGCAGCGGTGAGCAGAATTATGGGGCTAGATTCTGCAAGTAGTGGCTGGGTGGGACGGGCGAGCGGGGTGAGCGAGCATGGACCGATTTGGGGGTGTGGTCAGCCAAAGGTCACTAACAGTTCAGATAAGCACGTCAAATTTCCGCTAATAATTCTCCCAAACCGGTCTGAACTGGTAGCAACCCACCTCTGGTTACCGAAATGAGAAAAAGAAAATGATTCATGATTACTATGAAAAATTATACAAACAAGAGAAAATGTCAGAAGAAAAAATAAAACAATACTTAGAAAAAGCTGAATTACCTATTATACCAGAAACATTTAAAAAGGCAGTAGAAGAAAGGATAACAATGATGGAATTGACAGAAATAATTAAAAGACAAAAGAATGGCAAAACTCCGGGCCCAGATGGATTACCAGGAGAGTTATATAAAAAGTTACAAGAAGTTATAAGTAATACAATGCTGGAAATATTTGATGAACTATTGTTAGAGGTGAAAATGCCAGCTTCGTGGACGGAGGCATATATTACTCTCATTCTGAAAGAAGACTCAGACCTGCAATGGATAAAAAATTACAGACCGATTTCTTTATTAAATGCGGATTATAAGATATTTACTTCAATTTATTTACTTTATTTACTTCACGAGTTGACACATTGTCTCTTTTACTTGTTCATCTTCCACCTTAATACTTAACAAATAGCTATATATTTATTAGTTTTTCTTCTGTCCCTGTTAATATCTGATTTAATTCTGTTAATTCTTTATAAAAAACATACATTTTAGCATACTTCTCATATCTGGATTGTATCTGCACATGTAACCACCATGTTATCTTAATCCCTTGATCACTCAATTCTTGTTTAGTTTTAAGTTCCCCCTTTTCATTTAAAGTATCTTTATATCTGGTAACATTCTCTATATCAATAACATTAAGATAAATCAGTGCCTCCATTGTGGAGAGCCAGACCGTTATTTTCAAATAGTGTTGTTCTCTAATTTTCTCCCATACTAGTAATAATGTATTCCTAATATAATGTCTTTGGAAATAGCTATGTATTTGTTTTTCCATACCATAAAAAAGCATGCCAACCCAATTGGAGATCATGTCACTCCAAGGTCAATAATCTTTTGTGCCTCAAACCAATCCGTTCTTTCATCCAAGTACTGTATTTTCCTGCGTATAAGACTACTTTCTAACACACAAAAATCTTCTCAAAAGTCGGGGGTCGTCTTATACGCTGGGTCTCATTCTCCTGTAACCAGGCAGACCAGCCCGAAAGGCTCTGACGAGCCTTAAATGGCTCTGAGGAGGGTCGTCTTATACGCCCAGTTGTCTTATACGCCGGAAAATACGGTAAGTATTGAAACCTGGTAGTACAATTCCCAATCTGGCAGCCCAAAACCCCCTCTGTTTTTAGAATCTTGCAACATTTTCAAACTTATCCTTGCTTTTTTCCCTTGCCAAATATATTTTAATATTGTTTTGTTCAATTCTTCAAAATATTTTTTTCCAGTTTTATTGGTATTGTTTGAAATGAATATAATAATCTCAGCAAAATATTCATTTTTATAGTAGCTATTCTTCCCATCAATGACAATTGCAGATTTTTCCACTTCTCCAAATCCGTTTTAATTTGTTGCACCAATTTATAATGATTATCTTTAATAGTTACACACCTTGCCATTAGTTGAATTCCTAAATATTTAACTTTCTTAACTATCTGTATTCCTATCTTCCTCGTTAGTTCTTTTTTCTGTATATCTGTAATAATTTTAACTAATATTTTGGTTTTTTCTTTATTTTAAGTCCTGCAACTTCACCATATTCTTCTATTTTTTAAATTAATTAAGGTCCAGTTTCTTGTGGATCTTCCAGGATAAAAACCAAGTCATCTGCAAACACCTGTAACTTGTATTTTTCCTTTTTTATTTCCATACCCTTAATTTCTATATCTTGTCTAATATTTCTATTTAACACTTCCAATGTCAATATAAATAGTAAAGGGGATAATGGACATCCTTGTCTTGTGCCTTTTTTTATATTAAAATTCTCTGTCGTATCTCCATTTACCATCACCTTTGCTGTTTGCTTGTGGTATGCCTTAATCATGTTAATAACTCTCACCAAAGTCCATAAATTTTAGTTGTAATAACATAAATTACCAATTTACGTTATCAAATTTCTGCACATCTAGAGAAATCAACACCATTTGTTTCCCAGGATGTGCTTCATAATATTCCAATGTATTTAAAATCATTCTCATGTTGTTTTTAATCTGTCCCTTCGGCAGGAAGCCATTTTGATCTAGATGTATAAATTCATTCAAAAACATTTTTGGTCTCTCTGCTATTATTGAAGTATATATTTTGTAATCAGCATTCAGTAAGGATAAGGGTCTATAGCTTTTTATCTGCATTAAATCTTAATTTTCTTTCGGGATAAGGGTAATGCTTGCTTCCACCCACAAATTTGGTACCTTCGCTTCTAACAATACTCATTATAGACTTCTAACATTGATGGGCCTAGAGTATCTTGTAAATGTTTATAAAATTCTGTTGGTAGCCCATCTGGTCCTGGTGTTCTTTTGCCTCTTAATCACTTCTAGCAGTTCCATCATTGATATTCGTTCATTTAACATAGCTTTCACTGTTTCAGGTACTTTAGGTAATTCAGCTTTTTCCAAATATTGTTTCTCTCTTCTGAGACTTTTTCCTGCTCATACAGCTTTTCATAATAGTCTTGATTTTATTTTAACCCTCATTTTGATAATATAGAGTTCCTTTCTCATCTACCAATCTATGTATCAATTACTTCTCTTTCTCTGTTTTCAATTTATATGCCAACCATCTTTCTGGTTTATTTGCATTTTCAAAGAAATTCTGTTTAACATTTTTAATTTTTTGTGCCAGTTCTTCTTTATCAAGTAAATTCAGTTTATGTTTTATTAGTTCCATTCGATTTTTTAAAGTCTTTTTTTGTGGTTCTTTCTGTAATTCTAATTCCAGTCTTTTGTGTTCTTCTTCTAACATATTTGGGTGTTGTGTTTCTTATTTTTCCTCCCATATAAATTATAGCTAATTCTTGAATATACGCCTTAGCAGTGTCCCATACATTTTGTAGTGAAGTTTCTTCTTTCCTATTCTCTTTTAAAAAGTCACTTTCACTTTCCATACTTTGTATAAATTCCGAACAGAACAGAACAGAACAGAACAGAACAGAATAGAATAACAGAGTTGGAAGGGACCTTGGAGGTCTTCTAGTCCAACCCCCTGCTTAGGCAGGAAACCCTACACCACTTCAGACAAATGGTTATCCAACATCTTCTTAAAAACTTCCAGTGTTGGAGCATTCTCAACTTCTGGAGGCACGTTGTTCCACTGATTAATTGTTCTAACTGCCAGGAAATTTCTCCTTAGTTCTAAGTTGCTTCTCTCCTTGATTAGTTTCCACCCATTGCTTCTTGTTCTACCCTCAGGTGCTTTGGAGAATAGCTTGACTCCCTCTTCTTTTAATATTGATTCAATGTCCCTCCATTTTTTCTTTTGTCCTTTCCACTTAACTCTCACTGGGTTGTGATCTGCCCAGGCGCTTGTTTCTATTTCTATTTCTTGCACATTTGACTTTAACTCCAGTGACATCCATATCATATCTACTCTTGACCAAGACATATGTCTATTTGAATAAAATGAATATTGGTTTTCCTTAGGGTTTTATATCTCTCCATACATCTTGAATACCTATTTCTTCCCCCATTTTGAAGGAGGTCTTTGGAAGTGTTTTTCTAGCTTACCTACTCTACTACTTTTTTTTTATTGAAAAAGTTTTACAATACAATTTTTATACCCCTTTCCCCCCCCAATCCCCCCACCCAACTACCACCCCCTCCCCTTCCCCCCTATCCCTCCCCCCTTCTCCCCCTGACTTCCACTATTAAACAATCATATGTATCAATCAACATCAAACAACAAAAGAAAAAAAAAGATTAAGTGAGATCCAGCTAAAAATATAACAAATTTAACCTTAAATAATAAAAAATTAATCTAGACTTTTAATCTTTTACCCCCTAATCAAATATATAATAACCATAAATCATTTGTAAAAACTCATGGCAATCTAACAAATATGACAAATATGACAAATATATAAAAAAAACCTAATTTTGAGCATCATAAATTTTAGAAAAAAATTTCATATAAATGTTTAACATTAAATATAATTCCCAATATTCAATCTTAGTAATGTTATTTTAAAAAGTATATAAAATTCAAACAATACATCATAAATTTCTTTTTTTAAAAATTAGATAAAATAAGGCTAATCTATCAAGTATATAAACTTATTTTTAACATTATCTAAATGTTAATATAAATATATAACATAGTAAAAATATAAATTCAAATATATAATAAAATAATTAATAGATATAATTATGAGTCAAATGCTAATTGAAACTTCTTACTTTGATATTTATTCTGCATATACTCTACCCATTTCTTCCACTCCTTAGCAAAAACTGCATGGGTCCTGTCTTTTAGGTATGCAGAAATCTTAGCCATTTCTGCAAAATTAGACATCTTCAACATCCATTCCTCTATGGTAGGTACACTATCTTTTTTCCAGTGTTGACCAATCAGTAGTCTAGCTGCAGTAATCATATATAAGATCAATCTCGTTTCAGCCAGTGAACAATCCTTGACTATCCCCAGCAAAAAAAAAAAACTGAGGAAAAAATTCAAGCTTCTTCTTCAAAATGTTCTGCATAACCCACCAAAGTTTAATCCAAAATGTTTTCAATTTTCTGCAAGTCCACCAAATATGAAAGTATGTTGCATCCAAACAATCACACCTCCAACATTTAGGTTGAACATTTGGATACATACATGATAATTTTTTGGGATCTAAATGCCATCTATAAAACATCTTATAAAAGTTTTCCCTCACATTCTGTGCTTGTGTAAACTTTACATTCTGGACCCAGATCTTTTCCCATGTTTCCAACATTACTGGTTCTGCAAAATTTTGTGCCCATTTTATCATACAATCTTTAACTAATTCACCCTCTGAATCTCTTTCTAACAATAAATTATACACTCGCTTAATATGCATCGGCCCTTTACATTTTATCTGAGTCACCAAATCTTCTTCATGCGACATTAGTCCAATTTTCTGATCTTCTCTCCATCTCGCTTGAAGTTGAAGGTACTGCAACCAAGTTAAATTCGTTCCTTCTTCCAACAGCATATTCAAAGGTTTCAAAATCCATCTGCCCCCATCATTAAAAAGCATCTCTTTATATAAAATCCCCCCGAGTGACTTTATATTTGGCATAATCTGCCCAAGATCCAACCACAAAGGTATTTTGTAATCCAATTGAAGCTGGTGCTTCTTCCAAACTCTCATCAAAGCATGTCTCAAAATGTGACTGTTGAATACTCTGTCCAACTTATCTTCATAGAATAAATATGCATGCCAACCAAATTCCAAATCGTGGCCTTCTATATTCAAAATTTCTGTTTTCGTTGTTCCGAACCAGTCACCCACTTGTGTCAACACTGCTGCCTCATAGTATAAACGTAGGTTTGGAACTTTGAGGCCACCTCTTTCACGAACATCTTGCATGATTTTAAGTTTAACTCTTGGTTTTTTCCCATTCCAAATAAATTTATTTAGACCTGCTTGCCATTCCATCAAGGTTTTATCACTTTTAAGCACCGGAATCATTTGAAATAAAAACAGAAATCTAGGTAGAACGTTCATCTTAATAGCTGCTATTCTGCCAAGTAAAGATAGTTGCAGTTTCTTCCAAGTTTCAAGATCCTTTTGAATCTTATGCCACAATTCCTCATAATTATTTTGAAAAAGTTTTATATTAGAGGCTGCAACCTGAACTCCTAGATATTTCACCTTTGTAGCTATTTCAAAGCCTGCCAACCTTTCCAGTTCTCTCCTTTGTGGTTCCAATATATTTTTAACTATCATCTTAGTCTTTTTCTGGTTCAGACTAAAACCTGAAACCAGACCATATTCCTCTATAATGTTTTTCATCTGTATGATTGATTCCAAAGGTCGTGTTAGGGTAACAACCAGATCATCTGCGAATGCTTTTGTTCTGTAGTCTTTTTGCCTTACAACTATTCCATTCAAATTGTTAGAGTCCCGTAGAGCATTCAACAACACTTCTAAAGTTAGGATGAACAACAATGGGGATAGCAGACAACCTTGTCTGGTTCCTTTCTGTATATAAAAATTAGTAGTTAAACTCCCATTAATAATAATTTGTGCAGTCTGTTCTTGATAAATTGCTGAAATCGCTTGTATAAACTGGTCCCCAAAATCCATTTTATGCAAAGTCTTTTTTAGAAAATCCCAGTTGACTCGATCAAAGGCCTTTTCCGCATCCAAAAACACCAGCACCGCAGGGATCTGTTTATTTTTTTCAAGATATTCCAATAAGTCTATGAGTTGCCTGACGTTATCCTTCATGTATCTACCTTCTATAAAACCTGCTTGATCCTCATGAATCACATCTTGAATAACTGGCATCAGTCTGTTGGCTAATACTTTTGCATAAATTTTATAATCCGTGTTCAGGAGAGATATTGGTCTAAAATTTTCTGGTTTTGTAGATCCCTCTTCCTTCGGTATCAATGAAATAAAAGCCGTCTTCCATGAGGGGGGTATTTTGCCCCCCTGCTGAATATTACAAAACAAGTCCTTAAGATGCTCAACCAATTCTGATTGTAAAGTCTTATAATATACTGCTGTCAAACCGTCCGTCCCAGGAGCTTTGGATAATTTCAGTTGTTTTATTGCAAATAAAATCTCTTCACATGTTATAGGTTGATTCAGTCTATCACTTTGTATACTTGAAATTTTTGTAACCCTCTTCTTCTCAAGATATTCATCAATAAGGTCCTTTTTAATATCATCAGCATGGTATAATTTAGAATAATAATCTAAAAAAGCTTGATGTATTAGATTCTGTTGAAAAACTTGTTTCCCTTTATACTCAATAGTATTTATAATACGAGAACTTTGTTGCTTTCTCAAGGTATAAGCCAGCCATCTACCAGGTTTATTAGCATTACAAAAAGTATTATGTTTGGCATATTGCAAATTAATTGCCGTCTGATCAGCCATCAATATTTGAAATTGATCTTTCAAAAGTTTTATAGTTAGCTGTAATTTCTCATCAGTCGGATTTTTAATAAGCAATTGTTCTTTTTCCTTTATTTCTGACTCCAATTCTATTCTAGACTTTTGCCGTGTTGACCTATATTTAGAGTTCATATAAATCAGTACACCTCTCATATAAGCCTTACTTGTGTCCCAAACAGTCTCAATAGGTGTACCCTTGTTCAAATTAATGTAGAAAAATTCATTAACGTGTTTTTTAAGATCCATAATATTCTTTTCATATCTAAATAAATTCTCATTCATTCTCCAAGATCTTCTCTCCCTCTTACCTCCATCCATACCGAACTATGATCCGTTAAAGTTCTAGGAAATATTTTAGTCTTAACCACTTTAGTAAGTAAATCAGAAGTAGCCAGCATGAAATCAATCCTAGAAAAAGATTTATGTCTGTCAGAAAAAAATGTAAAGTCCAATTCCTTCGGATGATGAATTCTCCATACATCCTTCAGTTCCAATTCTTCTTTCAGTGCAAAGAACGTCTGTGGTAATTTATTCCCCTTCTTGGCCAAAGTCTTCTTATCAAGATTTGTATCAATCACTCCATTCCAGTCCCCCATGATCAAGAAAGACTTATAATTCCACTGCAATATTTTAGTGTTCAATAATTTATAAAAAATTTCCTGCTGTTGATTTGGGGCATAAATCCCAATAAGAAGCATCGAAACATTCTGTATATTTATTTCAACTGTGATATATCTTCCTTCATCATCCGTTTCTATCAGTTTAGCTGGTATTCTTTTAGAGATATACAAAACTAATCCGTTCCTTTTCACAGAGCTAGAAGATATAAAATGTAGCCCAAGTTTTGAGTTTGTCAAAAATTTTTGGTCCTGGGTTCTAATATGAGTTTCTTGCAAGCAAACAACATCATTTTTATATTGCTTCAAATAATGAAATATTTTCCTTCTTTTCTGTGGTGAATTCAGACCATTCACATTCCATGATAAAAATCTAACTGTCATTTTGGGGATGGCTGAAGCGATTCGAGCACTTGCCTAAGACTCTGTTCCACAGCAGATGTCTTTGGTCTCGCTCCTCCCACTGCTTCAGAGTACTGTTTCTTCCCATTTGCACCATTCTCTTCTTGTGGCATCCTGGACCTCTGTTGATTTTGTTTCTCTAGTCTTTGCTTCTCTGCTGCATGAGTTATACGTTGATCTTTCGGTTCTTGCAACAACAAATCGAGGTCCGGCTCCACCTCTCTTGTGGCTCTAGACTGCTTTGGTTTAGACTCTAAAAAATCTGCAAAAAAATCCTCTGAGAGACCACCTACTGCTCCTAAAGTTTCTTCCCTTACTGTTTCTCGAATTGCCTGTGGTTCTTTTTGCTGAGTCAATTCTTGAATCCCCTCTTCAAGATCCTTCTCTTTAGAAATTTCTTCTACAGATAAAAGTGTAGATGAACGTGGGGGTGTTGAAATTTTTTTAAGAACATTGTTGTAAAAATATTCTGCTTTTTCCACCGAGTTGATACGATATCTTACATCCTCATGTCTCAAGATAATGCCAACAGGAGCATCCCATCTGAATGGAATCTGGTGCTTTTTCAATTTATTTACCAAAAAACCAAAATCTTTCCGGTCTCTTAACGTCTTAGATGGCAGCTCTTTGAAAACACCAATTTGGCTACCCTCATGTTGAACAGTGGTGTGGAAAGAACTTTGCAAAATGTCATTTCTCAACCTTCTGTCAGTGAAATAAATCACTACATCTCTTGGCAAATTCCTTTGTCTCGCCACACGCGAATTAACCCTGTAAATCTTGTCAACTCTATTAGCAATCACATCTGATTCAATTTTTAAAATCTTAGCCAATATATCCACATAAGCTGCCCTCAGGTTCTCTCTACTGTTTTCTCTTAAACCTCTCAGTCTTATAGCGAACTCCATATTCCGAAATTGCATCATCGTGATTTCATCTTCTAGCCTTTGATTTTTGACCTCAACTTTAAAGATTTTTTCATTTACTTCCTTCTTATTAGATTCCACTTCAAGATTTAAATCATCCACTTTTTTCTCCACCACCAACAAAGCATCTGTAAAAGCAGCAGCTACAGTGGCCACATTCTGACTTAACTTGTCAGTTTTTTCCTCAACCAACTCCTTCATTTCCTTTTGATTTTTTTCCATCCTTTCATCCATTTTACTCATTTTTCCAGAAAGCTCTCCTAGTGACTTATGTATGTTAAGTATGAAAACTTTCAAATCCTCAGTCCCACTGTCCTGTGTCTGACTCTGAGCTGGCGCTGGTAACTTGGCTGACTTTTCCTTTGTCTGGTGTGTGGGGGAATCTCCCCCTGCTTTTTTTGAAGCCATGCCAGAACAGGATTTAAGTCTCTGAAAAAAAGAAAATCTTCCTCCTTTTCCTGTCTTCCCCAGTTTTACAGAAAAGGAATCAAATCACTTGTATTTTCCAGTTAGAAATCTTGCAGATACATTAGTTTCAATTACTGGCAGGCAAACTGATAATTAGCACTTTCCCTTTTCCCTTTCACTTGCTCCGCTTTAGCCAGCCGCCATTTTCCAGACACTTTCACTCAGAGACAGCTCAATTTCTTTTTAAAAAAAATCCCTTAAATATAGTTTAATTCTTAAAAATAGTCCAGATCTCACCAAATCCTTTAAATGTTGAAAGACTGTAAATTATAGTAGGTGGAGTTGCTCTCATCGTCTCGCTCCGTTTAAAACAGAGGTCCCTCGCCGCTCGGAGCTCCGGTAGCCTGGAAAGGGAGCCCTCACTCAGAACGCTTACCAGGGCAAGGAAAGGACCCTGGCAGCAGTTCTGGGGGCTCAACCTGAAGCCACCCGCTCTATCTTCCCTTCCGATCTGAAGGGAAGATTTCCAAGCCGCTTTGCCGATTGCAAAGCGGCTCTACAAACGGCGGAGGCAGCGGCCATATAAACAAGCCACCCAGCAACGACGAGGACGCCACCGGAAGTCTACTCTACTACTTTTATAATCAAGTTCTGCGTCTACAATTGCATTGAAATCTCCTACCACTCAAATATTCCAATTCTATAATTTTCTTGTGAAGTTTTTCATAGAAATCTTCCTGTTTATTATTTGGTGCATATATTGCTACCAAAAGTATCTGCTTATAATTCATTGTTACCTCCACCATCAAAATTCTCCCCTCTTCAACTGCAAAACTTTGTCTAGCATTTATTGTTTCTTTAATATATAAGGCCACACCGCTTTTCTTTTGCTGTGCTAATGAAGAGTATAATTTCCCAATTTTAGGATATTCCAGTAATTATGTTGTTTTTTGATGTGGACCTCTTGAATACAAATTAGTTTCAGTTTCAGTTTATTAGATTTGTATACCGCCCTTCTCCCAAAGGACTCAGGGCGGTGCACAGCCATAATAAAACACAAAGTCATACAAAAATTAAAATCAGTTAAAAGAATTAAACAAATTGGCCTTATCCATTAAAACCCCTCAATTTAAAAATCCCATCCAAGTTCTTATTCAGCCAGGCCAACCTGTTGAAATAGCAGGGTCTTTAGGGCCCTGTGGAAGGTATGGAGGTCGGGAATCATACGTATCCCAGGGGGTAGTTCATTTCAGAGGGTGGGTGCCCCCACAGAGAAGGCTCTCCCCCTGGGGGTTGCCAGCCTACATTGTTTGAAGGCTCTCCCCCTGGGGGTCGCCAGCCTACATTGTTTAGCTGACGGCACCCTAAGGAGCCCCTCTCTGTGGGAACGTGTTGGTCGGTGGGAGGCTATTGGTAGCAGAAGGCGGTCCCGTAGGTATCCGGGTCCTAAGCCATGGAACGCTTTAAAGGTGGTAACCAACACCTTGAACCGCACCCGGAAGACCACTGGGAGCCAGTGCAGCTTGCGCACGAGAGGTGTCACATGGGTGCGCCTAGTCGCACCCATAATCACCTGCGCGGCCGCATTCTGGACCAGTTGGAGCCTCTCAGTGCTCTTCAAGGGGAGCCCCATGTAGAGAGCGTTACAGTAGTCCAGACGGGACGGGATGAGGGTGTGAGTGACCGTGCGTAGGGCATCCCGATCCAGAAAGGGACGCAACTGGTGCATCAGGCGAACCTGATAAAAAGCCCCCCTGGCCACAGCTGTCATATGTTTTTCTAAGGACAGCCGTGAATCCAGGAGGACACCCAGATTGCGAGCCCTCTCCGAGGATGGCAGAGTTTCACCCCCAATAGCCAGCGATGGAACCAGCTGGCTATATCAGGATGCCGGAAGCCATAGCCACTCAGTCTTGGAGGGGTTGAGTCTGAGCCTGTTTCTCCCCACCCAGATCCGTACGGCCTCCAGGCAATGAGACATCATGTTAAGGGCATCATTGGGGTGGTCCGGGGTGGAAATGTACAGCTGAGTATCATCAGCATACAGGTGACACTCCACCCCAAAACCACGGATGATCTCACCCAGCGGCTTCACATAAATGTTGAACAAAAGGGGCGAGAGGACCGACCCTTGCGGCAGTCCATACATAAGGCGCCTTGAGGTCGACCTCTGCCTCCCTGCCAACACAGACTGCGTCCGACCGGAGAGGAAGGAGGAGAACCACTGCAACACGGTGCCCCCCACTCCTAACCCCTCCAGCCGGCGCAGCATGATACCATGGTTGATGGTATCAAAAGCCGCTGAGAGGTCCAATAGGACTAGGACAGAGGAGCATCCCTTGTCCCGAGCCCTCCAGAGATCATCTACCAATGCGACCAATGCCGTTTCCCTGCTGTATCCCAGCCTGAAGCCCGACTGGAATGGGTCCAGATAGATAGCTTCATCCAGGTACCGGGGAAGCTGCTGCGCCACCACACTCTCAACAACCTTTGCCACAAAGTGGAGGTTGGAGACTGGATGATAGTTAACTAATATCGCTGGGTCCAGAGAAGGGTTCTTGAGGAGGGGCCTCACCACTGCCTCTTTAAGGGTGGCAGGGAGGAGACTCTCACTCAAAGAAGCGTTTATAATCCTTTGGAGCCAGCCTCGTGTAACCTCCCAGGAGGCCAGCACCAGCCAGGAGGGACACGGGTCCAATAAACATGTGGCAGAGCTCAACCTACCCAGAATCCTGTCCACGTCCTCGGGAGCCACAGGGTCAAACTCCTCCCAGATAACACTCTCAAGACTAACCCCCGTCAACCCCCCCCCCGGGATCTACCCAATCAGAGTCCAAGCCTTCCCGAATCTGAGTGATTTTGTCATGCAGGAACTGAGCAAATTCCTCAGCCTTCTCCTGCAAGGGGTCTTCCCGCGCTCCCACATGACGGACGGAGTGGGTCACCCTAAACAGGGTGGCTGGGCGGTTCTCTGCAGATGCAATAAGAGTGGATAAATAACTAGATTTTGCCATTTTTATCACCACTAGGTAGGTCTTAATATGAGATCATACCAGTGTTCGGTCGGATTCAGAACGGCTGACCCTCCGATCACTCTCTAGGCGTCTTTTCTGGCGCTTCATCTCCCTCAGCTCTTCTGAAAACCAGGGGGCTAGATGGGATCGGCACCGGGTCAGAGGCTGCAAAGGCACGACTCAGTCCAAAGCTCCAGCGGCTGCCTTTTCCCAGGCGGCCACCAGCTCTTCAGTCGAGCCATAGCCAGAGCTTCAGGGAATGACCCAAGCTCCGTCAGGAACCTATCAGGATCCATCAGGTGCCTGGGACGAAACCACCTAGGTGGTTCCATCTCCATGCGGCGGGTGGAAGAGGCTTGAAAGTCTAGTTGAAGAAGTGAATGATCTGACCATGACAGGGGTTTGATGACTAGATCCCCTAATTCCAGATCATTCAACCACTGACTAGAGACAAAAATCAGGTCCAGAGTGTGTCCCTCCATGTGAGTAGGGCCTTGAACTAACTGGGTCAGGTCCATGGCTGCCATGGAAGCCATGAACTCCCGAGCTATCCCTGACGTTTCACCGACAGATGGCAGGTTGAAGTCCCCCATGACCATAAGTCTGGGGGTATCCACTGCCATCCCGGCTATTACATCAAGCAGCTCAGGCAGGGTTGTTGCTATGTGGCAGGGAGTCAGGTACGCAGTCAACAAACCCATCTGCACCCCACGACCCCATTTCACAAGGAGGGACTCACATCCAGCTATCTGAGGAACAGTGGTCTCCCTCGGACAAAGACTTTCCTTAATAATAGCCGCCACCCCCCCACCCCTCCCCTAAGCCCTCGGCCAATGGAATACACAGAAACCTGGTGGGCAAATATCCATGAGGGGGACCCCCCCTCCTGACCCACCCGGGTCTCCGTGATCCCTGCCAGGTCTGCACCCCCCTCCTGAACCAAATCATGGATGAGGGGGGCCTTATTAACCACAGACCTGGCATTGCAAAGCATCAGCCGGAGGCCCGGGCTCTGTGCAACCCAGAGCATCGGAGTCGCACTGAGGGCCGGAGTGCACAATTGCTCTTAAGCAGCTAATGCGCACTCCCGTAACCTGATTCGTCCCCCTGCTACTGCCATATCTGCCCCTCCCACTTACCGTTCTAATCGCACTTCCCACACCCTCACCCCCTGGGACCCCAGCCAGACCCTCATCCCCTCCCCCTCTGTCCTGGCCACCCGACCAGGTCCAGGTCAGCGCAGGTCCAGTCTTATAACAACCCTCCTCCCTCCCTGAACCCCTTAAAAATTTTTTTAAAAACATGCTTAAAAAAACCCTCAACCCCCTCTTTGCAACATGCCACCTCTCTGGGTTCCAAAACCCATCATCGAGGTAGGCCCTTGATAATATGGAGGGCCAGGCTTGCAAGAGTCTCGCAATGCTAGGAGGTTGGCTTTCGTGTACATCAACCGAACCAAAGATGGGAGGGAGAGCCAAATTAAATCTAACTTTAGCTTTCCTAGTTTGTCCTTTTCCTTTTCATAGGAGAATTCAGTTCATTTATGTTAATTGACAGCAGTTTTATTTCTTCTTCCATAGTTTTACTTGTAGATAGGTCTTGTTGTTCTAGTCGCTCTTATTTCTCTCTGTTCTTTTGTCTTTGCACCTTCTCGTTCTGCTCTCTCCTTTAATTCTGTTTCATCTTCTTTTTGTTGTACATCCTCCTGATGCTTCTTCTTGTTTCTTGTCATCTATCTTGGGAACCATTTTTCATAACTGGCCAATCAGTCAGAAGTACTGGGAACGAGAGCCAGAATAACAGAATAATGGGGTATCGTCATGCTGGTGCGGTGCAAGGAATTGGAATCTCCACTTCTCCTGCCTGATTTTCCATGTCTGGAAGCCGATAATGGCAATGCTGAACCTTGAAGAGGACAGCAAATGAAAAGGGATAGCCCAGAGGTGGTGGAGTGAAAGGCAATCCTCCACCAAGGAGGGTGGAACCCCCTGAATCCAGTGTGGAAGTGACCGGATGTCAGAGCCAGGTCTGGAGACATGGCAACCCAAATGGAAAATGAGGAAGCAGAATAGCGAGAAGCAACAAGAAGCATCAGCGAGAAGAGTTTTACAAGAGGCAAAATATCCAAAGTGTCTCAGTGAAACTGTAGAGGTGGCAGACGAAGGAAAAAAGTGAGTCTCCAAAGAGGAAAAAAGTGGCTCCTTAGCAGTGGGAGCGGAAGGAAGATTGGTGGAGAGTGCAAGTGATTTACGAGCAGTGCTGAGAGAGATAGGATTGTGGATAGTGGATTGTGGATTGGATTGATGAGAAAATCACAAAGAAAAGCTGGAACTGGAATTGTGGCTGTGACGAGGTACTGAAGGTGTGTGTAGGTGGTGAACAGGTCGGAGAAAAAAGAAAGAATAGCCTTTGAAGATAGAGACGGAGGAAGTAACAGTGACTAGGCAAATTGAAAGCTGCCATCTTTAAGTTTGGAGAACAGGAGGAGGAAAAAAAAGGAACTGTGAAAGTGATTGAAGAAAAAAGAACGTTGATTTACAGGAGGAAGACTTATTGACTGGAGATATTAAATCAACCAATATACTGACTGGTAAAGGATTACCATATACAGGTGAAACTCAAAAAATTAGAATATCGTGCAAAAGTTCATTTATTTCAGTAATGCAACTTAAAAGGTGAAACTAATATATGAGATAGACTCATTACATGCAAAGCGAGATAGTTCAAGCCTTGATTTGTCATAATTTTGATGATTATGGCTTACAGCTCATGAAAACCCCAAATTCACAATCTCAGAAAATTAGAATATTGTGAAAAGGTTCAATATTCTAGGCTCAAAGTGTCCCAATCTAATCAGCCAATTAAGCCATAACACCTGCAAAGGGTTCACTGTTGCTCAGTGGTCCAAAGTCCTCTTTTCTGATGAGAGCAACTTTTGCATCTCATTTGGAAACCAAGGACCCAGAGTCTGGAAGAAGAATGGAGAGGCACACACTGCAAGATGCTTGAAGTCCAGTGTGAAGTTTCCACAGTCTGTGTTGATTTGGGGAGCCATGTCATCTGCTGGTGTTGGTCCACTGTGCTTCATTAAGTCCAGGGTCAACACAGCCGTCTACCAGGAGATTTTGAAGCACTTCATGCTTCCTTCCGCAGACGAGCTTTATGGGGATGCTGACTTCATTTTCCAGCAGGACTTGGCACCTGCCCACACTGCCAAAAGTACCAAAACCTGGTTCAATGACCATGGGATTACTGTGCTTGATCGGCCAGCAAACTCGCCTGACCTGAACCCCATAGAGAATCTATGGGGCATTGCCAAGAGAAAGATGAGAGACATGAGACCAAACAATGCAGAAGAGCTGAAGGCCGCTATTGAAGCCTCCTGGTCTTCCATAACACCTCAGCAGTGCCACAGGCTGATAGCATCCATGCCACGTCGCATTGAGGCAGTAACATTGAGGCCTAGCCTGATCCCTATAACATTTTAGTATTTTTAGAGTTGCATTTTAAATATGTTAATTTTTAAATTTTATGGCCATTTATATTATTATTTTAAGAAATTTTAACTTGTGTATGTTTGTATGTTGTTCTTAATTGGCTGTACACCGCCCTGAGTCCGCAAGGAGAAGGGCGGTATATAAATCCAAATAAACTCAAACTCAAACTCAAAACTGATGCAAAAGGGGCCCAAACCAAGCACTGAGTACGTATGCATGCTTATACTTTTCAGAGGTCCGATATTGTTCTATGTACAATCCTTCTTTTATTGATTTCATGTAATATTCTAATTTTCTGAGAGTGTGAATTTGGGGTTTTCATGAGCTGTAAGCCATAATCATCAAAATTATGACAAATCAAGGCTTGAACTATCTCGCTTTGCATGTAATGAGTCTATCTCATATATTAGTTTCACCTTTTAAGCTGCATTACTGAAATAAATGAACTTTTGCACGATATTCTTATTTTTCAAGTTTCACCTCTTTTTGTATGAGATTGGACATTTATAGTTAATCCAATTTTTTTCTTTATGTAACTCTGGAACTTGTTAGCTAAGATTTAATATAGGTAATTATAAATATTGTTATATACTTTTTACTATATGTGATTCCCCTCCCTTCTTCAACATTTGATGATCCACCCTATTGTCTTAACTTTTCCTTCCTTTTCTTCTAGATATTGTGTAATAATTTAATTAATTCAATAATAGGAAATACATCTAGTTTCTCATTGTATAGACCTGAAATTAATTGTGAACTGACATAATTGATAATTGCTATTGCTATTAATATTGAAAATCCCGTATTCTATATTGATTTAAGATTAAGAAGAAAGATTAGAAATAGAAAGAACTATAGATACAACTTGGGGTAAAAACATAGATATACAGTGGGGCAAAAAAGTATTTTTTGTACCATAATTTGCAAATAAATTCTTTCCAAATCAGACAATGTGATTGTCTGGATTTGTTTTCTCATTTTTTCTCTCATAGTTGAGGTCTACCTATGATGACAATTACAGGCCTCTCTCATCTTTTTAAGTGGGAGAACTTGCACAATTGGTGGCTGACTAAATACTTTTTTGCCCCACTGTATATGGTGTTGTGGAAAACCCTTCTACAAAAAATTAAAATGTCAAATAAAGCTACAATTACAAAAACAGTAAAAAAGACAACCCCTGTGACAGCTTCACCTGCAAGGCAAAAATTAATAACAGATATGTCATCTACTGAAAAATTAGGAACAGCAGCAGCTGTGCAGAACATGCAGACCTCTTTGAATATGATTCAAGAGGTCATGATGAAAATGCAGGAAACAATGCAAAAAAATCATGAAGAAATGAAAGGGGATATGGGTCAGGTGAAGGGAGACATAAGAAAATTGGATGACAAAATGGAAAAGATTCAGGAATCAATAGCAAACAATGAACAAAAAATAAATGTAATAGAGGATAAGGTAGAGAGAACCGAAAAGAAACTGGAAGCTGCAGAAGAGAGATGGGAAATGGAGAAAAAGGAGTTGGAGGAGACAGTGACCCATCTTGAGCTAGAGAAATCCTCCTATTACTTAAGATTTCAAAATGTGGTAGAAAACAGAGAAGAGGATCTATTTATATAGATTCATAGTGGAATTACTAGCAGAACCCCTACATATAGATAGACAGGAATTAGGGAACAGTATTGATGAGGCTTACCAAATTTATACAAATTATGCGAAATGACATAGACTACCATGTGAAATTCATGTCAGATTCACAAAGAAATCAATTCATGACGAAATTTATAGAAAGACAAGGGAAGACAAACTGATGTTTAAAGGGAAGGAGATCATAATATTAAAACAATTACCCCAAAGAATTCATGAGCAATGGAGGAATTGTCAACCTCGCTAGCTTTGGCTCGCTTGCTTCGGCTGTCATAGAAACGGAGGGAGGGGGGTTTAGACTTACGGGGCTTTGTATGAATCTGAGAAACGAAACCAATTCCTAAGCTGTTATCAGACCAATGGACACTGCATTCCTGGATGCTGACACGGCCAGACGTCTGCTCCCACCTGACCTCTGGGAGACCTTTGGATTGGATGATTTATGGTGGACAGTGGGAGGGGATGCTTTCTATATGTAACTTTCACGCTTTTTGCCTCAGAATCCTGCTTTCCATGGTTGCGTTCATTTCATATCTAGTAAAAGTACCAGTCTTTAACCTATGATGAAGTCTGGGTTTTCCTTTCCTGGATACTGAAGGAAGCATACCCGACAGGAATTATCAATTCCACTCTGCTAAATTGACTAATCATAGAATCATGTTCCAATGGTTAATACCAGAGGGCATGTTAATATCCTGGGAAGACAAAAAAATAAGAATAGATATGGTAGAAAAGGCTCAGGAATTCAGTGAACAAAACTTTGGAGAGGAATTAGAAAGTAGAGAGGAATTAGAATCCAAAAGTCAAGAAGAAAACGAATCAAATCGAGGATCGGAAGAGCAGTTAGAGACCGGAAACCAATACAGAGAGGGTGTAAGAACAGGACAGCAGAGGGGAGTAACACAAGAAAGGAAAAGCAGGAAGGACAAATAAGTAATTTAATGGAGGAAGAGGTGAATTTAATATCAATCAACATAAATGGATTGAATGCACCAATAAAACGAAGACATGTTCCAAGATGGCGGGTGTGCTCTGAGGCTCTGCGGAGGAGATGGGATGATGTGGCCTGGATTTGGGGGTCCTGAGGCCGTTTGACCATCTATGGTCACACCCCCGGCGAGCGGAGTGTTATGCCAGCAGGGAGAGAGCTTTTTTTCGCTCTCAAGAGCACAAATAGCTGGCGTTCTCGGAGCGGCTGGACGGGCGGCGACAGAGTGAGGAGAAAGGGTTGCAGCGGCGGCATGTGTGGGCTGCGGCGGTGGCGACCCACCCACCGGCTGTTTGCTCCCTTGCTGCCCAAGCCGGCTTCCGAGCGACCCCAGTATAAAACATCATTACGGGGAGCTACAGAGCCAGCAAGTGAGACCATGCCGGTATCGGAGGCAGCTGAGGTGACGTCAACACGAACGCTGTTGGCGAAAACGGGGGCGGCGGCTGCGTTGGCGTTGGCAGCGGCATGGGCGGTGCCCCTCTGTCGGAGCTGAGACGCTATGGTGGGTAGCGACAACGGTTGGGATGCTGGTGCTCGCGGCGGTGCGGTGGCGGCCAGCGAGGATGCCAATGACGCTTGGTGGATGGCGGCGCAACGGCTGGCCATAGGAAGGCTGGAAGCCAGGTTGAAGACTTGGTGAAGGGAGGCTCCTTTCTACTCCTAGTATATTTTATCAGGGCCATGGCGGGACCCTCGGGTTCTTGGAGGATTAGCTCCCATCATGAGGCCCCCCTTTGGATTAAAGGTTGGCTAAAAAGGGGTAGGAAATGGACTAGAAGAAGATCTGTGGAATGGGAGAATTTGCGGGGGTGGTCGAGAGGTAGATAGAGGGATGTTTCCCTGCGGCCTTGTAGACCCCCCCTTTTTTACCCCCCTCATACTCCCCCCCGCTTTTGGGGAGGTCACTCCTACCCTATCCGGCTAACTTCGATTGGAGGCGACCCTGGGCCATATCCATCTTTACTTCTTTACCGTATGTAAGAGCTGACGTGGACTGACCAGCCACCGGACCTCCATCTGGCGTAATTTGTGACTTATAAGATCAATTAACATTGTTCGCTTACCGTTGAGAGAGAGACAACCTTGGGGGATATACTGAAGGAGCGGGTTCAGTACTACATTTCTTCATTGGTGGGCTGTTCCATCTGTTTTATGACCAGTTATGGCCAACCGCCATGAGAGGGCGGCTGTTTTAGAGACCTGCCCCCGGTTGATTCGACATGCTGGGGCTCCTGCCTGCGGTTGTGGGAGAACTGTGGAGACACTCTGAGACTATTTTTGGATTCTTAGTCTCACCCAGGGACTGCTTTTCTCTTCTTCTATACCAGCATGATGGACTCCCAAGCCATATATCGCCACCATCTCGGAGCCTTGGTTTTTCTTTATGTATTGTACATCTGACCTTCTTGCACTGCGAGACTCCCCCCTCTCACAGGTTTGGCCCTCCACCTTATCGAGGGCCTATCTTGATGACAGGTTTTGGAACCCCGAGAGATGGCATGCAGCAAAGAGGGGGTTGAGGGGCTTTTTATCAAAATTTTTAAGGAAAATTTTAAGGGGACCCAGGAGTAGGGATGGGGGGGGAGGGTAGGATTGGATCTAGTGTTGTGGGTTTGGGGGATAACCCACGAAGGGGAGGGTCGGGCCTGGCTGTGATGCATGGCGGGGGGGATGGAGGATCTGGGTATGATGGAGAGGGTCGAGCTTGTCCAGACTGTGTTTTTACCATCGGTACTGTGAGTGGGAGGGGTAGATATGGCGGGAGTAGGGGGCCATATCATGTTAAGGGAGCACGTGCCCGCTGTCTTCGAGCGGTGGCGCGCTCCAGTCCCCAAGGCTCCACTCGTTCTCCAGGTAGCACAGACCCTCAGGGCCCGGGCCTGCGGCTGATGTTGTGCAACACCAGGTCTGCAGTAAATAAAGCCCCCCTCATTGGTGATCTTATTCAGGAGGGGGGAGCGGACCTGGCGGGTATTACGGAGACCTGGTTGGGCCCGGAGGGAGGGGTCCCTCTGGTAGAAATGTGCCCACCAGGCTTCCATGCATTCCATCAGCCGAGGTCTCAGGGGAGGGGTGGGGGAGTAGTGGTTGTTATAAGAGAAGGCCTTAGGCTGAGGGAGGCCACTGTTCCTCAGACGGCAATCTGTGAGTCCCTCCTTGTGAAGTGGGGCCATGGGGTTCAGATGGGTTTGCTGATCACGTACCTGGCTCCCTGCCACATGGCAACAGCCCTGCCCGAGCTTCTCAACGTTATTGCCGCGGTGGCGGTTGATACCCCCAGACTTATGGTCATGGGGGATTTCAACTTGCCGTCCATGGGTGAGACGTCTGAAGTGGCTTGGGAGTTCATGGCTTCCATGACGGCTATGGACCTGACCCAGTTAATTCATGACCCTACACACATGGGGGGAAACACGCTGGACCCGGTTTTTGTCTCTGGACAGTGGCTGAGTGATCTTGAGATAGGGGATATAGTCATCGAGCCCTTGTCATGGTCGGATCACTCTCTCCTTCGCCTTGACCTTCAAACCACTGTACCCCGCCGCAGGGAGGCGGAACCGACAAGATGGTACCGCCCCAGGGGCCTGATGGAACCTGATAGGTTCCAGATGGAGCTTGGGCCAGTTCCTGAGGTTCTGGCTCATGCCTCGACTGGAGACCTAGTGGCTGCCTGGGATAGGGCGGCCGCTGGAACTCTGGATTGAGTCATGCCTTTGCAGCCTCTGACCCGGCGCCGATCTTACCTGGCTCCTTGGTTCACCGAGGAGCTCAGGGAGATGAAGCGCCAGAAAAGACGCCTAGAGAGTAGTTGGAGGGCCAGTCATGCTGAATCTTACCGGACACTAGTAAGATCTCACATTAAGAATTACCTAGTGGTGATAAAAGCAGCAAAATGTGCTCATTTTGCTGCTCTTATTGCATCATCAGATAACCGCCCAGCCACCCTGTTTAGGGTGACCCGCTCCCTGCTCCACCAGGAAGCGCGGGAGGACCCCTTGGAGGGAAGAGCCAAGGATTTTGTTCAGTATCTGCATGACAAAATCACTCAGATTCAGGAAGATCTGGACTCCGACTGGGTAGATCCAGCGGGGATGACGGAGGCAGGTCCTGAGAATGTTATCTGGGATGAGTTTGATCCTGTGACCCCTGAGGACATGGACAGGATTCTGGGTAGACTGAACGTGACCACAAGTTTGTTGGACCCGTGCCCCTCCTGGTTAGTGCTGGCTTCCCGGGAGGTGACGCGAGGCTGGCTTCAGGGGATTATAAGGGCTTCATTGGGTGAGGGTGTCTTTCCCGCCGCCTTGAAAGAGGCGGTGGTGAGACCTCTCCTCAAGAAGCCCTCCCTGGACCCGGCAGTATTGGCTAATTATCGTCCAGTCTCCAACCTTCGCTTTGTGGTGAAGGTTGTTGAGAATGTGGTTGCGTGACAGCTCCCCCAGCACCTGGAGGAAATGACGTATCTGGATCCGTTCCAGTCGGGCTTCAGGCCTGGGTACAGCACTGAAACATCATTGGTTGCATTGGTTGATGATCTCTGGAGGGCTCGGGACAGGGGGTGCTCCTCTGTCCTGGTCCTGTTAGATCTCTCAGCGGCTTTTGATACCATCGACCATGGTATCATGTTGCGCCGGTTGGAGGGACTGGGGGTGGGGGGCACCGTTTTGTGGTGGTTCTCCTCCTTTCTCTCCGACCGGTCGCAGTCTGTGTTGACAGGGGGGCAGAGATCGACCCCGAGGCCCCTTATATGTGGGGTGCCACAGGGATCAGTCCTCTTGCCCCTTTTGTTCAACATTTATGTAAAGCCGCTGGGTGAGATCATCCGTGATTTTGGGGTGGAGTACCACCAGTACGCTGATGACACCCAGCTGTACATCTTTACCCCAGACCACCCCAACGATGCCCTTGAAGTGATGTCCCGGTGCCTGGAGGCCGTACAGATCTGGATGGGGAGAAACAGGCTCAGGCTCAACCCATCCAAGACCGAGTGGCTGTGGTTTCCGACGTTCCAATATAGTCAGCTGGTGCCATCGCTGACTATTGGGGGTGAATCACTGGCCCCCATGGAAAGGGCTCGCAACTTGGGCGTCCTCCTGGATTCACGGCTGTCTTTAGAAGAGCACTTGACGGCCGTGACCGGGAGGATTTTTCATCAGGTTTGCCTGATTTGCCAGTTGTGTCCCTTTCTAGATCGGGACTCTTTACACACAGTCACACCCTTGTCACCTCCCGTCTGGACTATTGTAACGCTCTCTACATGTTAGGATATGATTTGGGCCTAACAGTTGTCCAGGCAATATATGTGTTCTGTGACTTTAAGTTTTAATGCTGCATCATGCTGTAATGCTGAGTCATGCTATAATTAATTGTAATTTAACAATGTATTTAAGAAGGGTACTGTAAGGTATTCAGTGAATGATAAGCTGCTATCATCACGTGCGTGTGTGGGTGGATCTGCTACCATCCAGGGTTTGTGAACCAACTACTGTTTGTTTGGTAAGAGTTTGTTTGGAGTTAACCGGTAAAGACTTGGACTGTTTAGAAGACTACGAGATCGTTTATTTCCCATTATAAAGAAACTTTTGATAACACCAGTTTGTATGTATCTCTATCTCATTGCTCTCAGCAACGTTTCTCTGTGCACTTTACTCTGCTAGTTGTTACACAACAACAATATCCTTACCATTGGTTATGGGCCCAGGGCCAACCAAGACCAACCGGAACTAACTAGGATTTTTTCAGAGTTACACTGAGAGCTAGTTTGAGTTTGTGAGTAGTACAAACTGTGTTTGTTATAAACAATCTAAGTGAAGATGGCACTAGAACAAGCAGCAAATTTTTCCATGATAACCCGGCTGGACGGAACAAACTATGTATCCTGGTCTACAAAATGTAGTCTACTTTTGCGTAGAGAAGGACTGTGGGACATAGTTAATAATCCACCGGATGTAACAGCATGGGATCCTGCTGATGAAGAAGATGCCAAGAAATTAGCCAAGTTTAACAGAGACAATGAACGAGCTCTTTGTATTATTGGACTGACACTGGGTGACCAGCAGCTTGTTCATATCCATGGTGAAGAGTCTGCTGCTAGGTGTTGGACCAAGTTGAAGAGACTATATGTTCGTGACTCTGTGGGTGCTCATATATATCTCACACGAAAATTATTTAGACAACATCTTCTTAAAGGGGGAGATATGATGGCTCATTTGGAATCCATGACCAGAATTTTCCAGGAGCTGCATGAAAAGGAACTTGTTTTCTCTGAACTACAACAAGTTTACATAATTCTTTCTTCTTTGGACGATAGTTATGACAACTTTGTTTCTTCGTTAGAGGTTTTGTCCAGAGATGAACTGACATTGGCTGGCATAACCGGTAGGTTGTTGGAAGAATCCAAAAGAAGACAAGAAAGGGATCAGTTGAGAGTGCAACAACCAAAAGAAGATAAAATGTACTCAACTGCTTATTTTGTAAAACGTTGTTTTGCTTGTGGGGCTAAAGGGCATATAGCTAAATATTGTAAAAATAAGAAAATGCCTGTTAGGGACAATAATAGATCCAAGAAGGGTTGTAATTTAGCTATATCTAGTTCAACTACTGATGTTAACCAGGATTGTTGGGTTGTTGATAGTGGTGCTTCTCAATCTATTACTAGAAATAGAAAATGTTTTGTTAAAATGGAGAAGAGTAACCAACATGTTAAACTAGCAAATGGCTGGAAGGTTAAGGTAGCTGGAGAGGGTGTTGCTTGTTGGTCATTTAGTAATGAACCATTGCCTATGTTATATATTCCTGGTTTAAAATTCAATTTATTATCTGTTAAATCTTTGGTACAATTTGGGTTTACAGTAACATTTAAAAATGATAAGTGTCTTATAGAGAAAGATGGCAAGGTTGTTACTGCAAGTTTAGAAAATGATTTATTCATTTTAAGGGAGAACCCAGTATTGGTGGCTAAGTCTAAGTCTGTTTATAAGAATGTTAAACCACATGATGAATGTATTCATCTGTTACATCGGAGACTTGGGCACTTGAATTTTAGGACGTTAAAGAAGACTGTGCAATTATCGGAAGGGATAAAACTACAAGCATGTAGTAAATATCTGAACTGTAATGCCTGTAGTCAGCAGAAAAGTAGGGTTACACCAGCAAACCGTGTTAATGGTTTTAAAACTACAAAGCCGTTAGAGGTAGTGTTTATAGACCTAATTGGACCCAAGAAACCCAGTATAGGAGGTGCCTGCTATATTCTAAGCATAGTAGACCATTATTCAAGATATGGATTCTGTTATCTTATGAAAACAAAATGTGAAACATTCCAGCATATAAACAACTGGCTGCGTTTTGTGGAAAGGAAGCAGAAATTTAAAGTGAAATGCTTAGTGACTGATAATGGTACAGAATTTACTAACCAAAGGTTAGAAAAGTTTTTGCAGGATGCAGGGATCCAGCATAAACGATCTGCTCCTTACAGACCACAGCATAATTCCTATATTGAGAGGCGAGGTCAAACATTACAAGCCATGATTAGAACTATGTTGGCAGATTCTGGTTTGCCTGAAAATTTATGGGGCGAGGCTGTTATGTGTGCTAACCATGTGCTAAACAACGTGGTTCATTCCTCTACAGGTGAAATACCATTCACCTTATGGCATGGGAGGAAACCAAATCTTAGTTATTTACACACATTTGGAGCCCCAGCTTGGGTACATATTCCATCTAGTGTTAGGAGAAAAGATCAACAAAGAGCCAGAAAAATGTTTTTCGTTGGCTATGAATCAAATCATAGATCTTTTAGATTTTGGGCACAGGGTACTACTAGTGTTTACTGTAGTGCAAGTGCTAAATTTCTAGAGCACGAAGGATGGGATAAACTAGAGCGTGCAGATTTCAGACATGATAATACTGTTAGGATAGAGCATCATATCCCTGATGAGAGTCCTGAGGATATAGATACTGTAGAATCCTCTATTAAGGTTGAGGAACAGGAAGTAGGTTTAGGGGAGGATGAAACTGAAACATCTGAATTGAGTCCTGTATTGCCTAGAAGATCTACTAGGGAAAGGCATCCACCAGATCGATATAAGGCAACTGTAGTTTGCCAAGTTAACATCGAACCTTCAAGTTATGATGATATCAGGTTTTATCCTGAAAAAGAGCAGAAGGCTTGGAAGGAGGCAATGAGTAAGGAAATTAAGTCATTGACTGATCTAGATGTTTATGAAAATGTGAAATTGCCACCTGGTGAGAAAGTAATAGGTTGTAGATGGGTTTACAAAATTAAGAAAGGTATAGATGGGACAGTAACCCATAAAGCTCGCCTTGTAGCTCAAGGTTTTTCTCAGACCGAAAAAGATTTCGATGAGGTTTTTGCTCCTAGTTTACGTGCTAGTACTTTAAGAACAATGCTGGTATGGGCGGCTAAGAACAAATATAGTATTAACCATATAGATGTGGAGACGGCATACTTGCATGCTCCATTAAGGCACACCATCTATATGAGGAAGCCTTTAGGAGTTGAAACACAAAACCAAACTGATTGTTGGAAGCTCAAGAAAAGCCTTTATGGTTTGAAACAATCAGGGTTTGAGTGGAACCAATGTATAGTTAAAGAGCTAAATAGGATTGGTTTTCATGAAGGTATAGCAGATAAATGTCTCTTTAAAAGAGAAAGTAATGGGTTAGTTTCATTTTTGTTATTGTTTACAGATGACATAGCTATAATAACTAAAACTGACAAGGAAGCCATAGATATTGTTCACCAGTTACAAACTAAATTTGAGATCAGAAATTTGGGAAATATCAGGCATTATTTGGGACTAGATATTAGTCAAACAGCTAGAGGTTATAAAATATCTCAATCTAGCAAAATTAGCCAGATGTTGAAGCGTTATGGCATGGAGCTATGTAAGCCGGCCAAGACACCTATGGCACAGGGTTTTAACCATGAAGAAATCCAAAGCCCTAACTTTAGTAAGGAGATCTACCAGTCTCTTATAGGTAGTCTATCTTATATCAGCAATTGGTCGAGACCGGATATATCATTTAGCGTAAACCAATTAGCAAGATATAATGCAGAGCCAACTGATAGGCATTGGCGGGCCGCAAAGCGTATACTAAGATATCTGAAAATGACGATGCATTATGCATTGTATCTAGAACCTAACCAAGATTTAGTACTGAGCGCATATGGTGATGCCAGTTTCGCTACTGATGTGACCACTAGAAAATCTACATCGGGTATAGCTATAATGTTAGGCAATTGTTTGATTGGCTGGAAATCAATTCGTCAAAAACATATTAGTCTATCTACAATGGAGGCAGAATTTTCATGTCTATCACTGGTATGCACTGATCTGATATATTACAAACAACTAATGATGGATATTGGTTTAAAAAGGGATTATCCAATTGTAATACATGAGGACAATCAGGCTGCTATAAACATGGCAACTAATTTAGCAGTTAAAACTAGATCCAAGCATACTGACATTCGGTATCTGAATGTTCGCCAAAGTATCCAAAGCAATATGGTTAAACTGGAATATTGCATGTCGGAAGACAATATTGCAGATAACTTTACCAAAGCTCAAGGTGCTGTCAAACATAAAGCTTGTTGTGAAAGCTATGGATTAAGGATCTAAACTGTATATATTGTATTTAAACTGTATATATTGGCCTGTCCAAAGGGGAGCATGTTAGGATATGATTTGGGCCTAACAGTTGTCCAGGCAATATATGTGTTCTGTGACTTTAAGTTTTAATGCTGCATCATGCTGTAATGCTGAGTCATGCTATAATTAATTGTAATTTAACAATGTATTTAAGAAGGGTACTGTAAGGTATTCAGTGAATGTTAAGCTGCTATCATCACGTGCGTGTGTGGGTGGATCTGCTACCATCCGGGGTTTGTGAACCAACTACTGTTTGTTTGGTAAGAGTTTGTTTGGAGTTAACCGGTAAAGACTTGGACTGTTTAGAAGACTACGAGATCGTTTATTTCCCATTATAAAGAAACTTTTGATAACACCAGTTTGTATGTATCTCTATCTCATTGCTCTCAGCAACGTTTCTCTGTGCACTTTACTCTGCTAGTTGTTACACAACAACAATATCCTTAACAGGGCTCCCCTTGAGGAGCACTTGGAGGCTCCAACTGGCGCAGAGTGCGGCTGCATGGGTGGTTATGGGAACGACGTGGCGCTCCCATGTAATACCTCTCCTGCACGAGCTACACTAGCTCCCGGTGGTCTTCCGAGTGCGCTTCAAGTTTCTGGTTATCACCTTTAAAGCGCTCCATGGCTTAGGACCTGGTTATTTACGGGACCGCCTACTACCACCAATAGCCTCCCACCGGACTGTACGCTCCCATAGAGAGTGGCTCCTCCGGGTGCTGTCGGCCAAACAATGTCAACTGGCTGCCCCCAGGGGGAGAGCCTTCTCTGTGGGAGCACCTACCATCTGGAATGAGCTCCCCCCAGAGATACGGAGGATCCCAGACCTGCGCACCTTCCATCGCGCGCTCAATACTCACTTATTCCAACAAGCTGGTCTGACCTAAGTTCTTTTCCCCCTTTTAATTGCGAATTTTAATTTGTTTTAAATTATTGGGGTTTTAAATTGTCAGCCAAATTATTTTATTCGTTTTATTCTATTTTAAATTTTTGTATTTATATGTTTTATTTATGGCTGTACACTGCCCTGAGTCCCTCAGGAGTAGGGCGGTTTATAAATCCAATAAAATAAATAAATAAATAAATAAATAAATAAATAAATAAATAAATAAATAAACAATTACTAGACTCCAAAAATTGAACATGGAAATAGTATGCCTACAAGAAGTGCACATTCCAAAAGGGAAAAGTGGTTTTTTGGAAGCCCCCAAACTAGGGAAATTATTTGTAGCATTGGCAGAAACACACAAAAAAAGAGGGATAGCAGTTTATATAAAGGAAAGTTTAAATCCCAAACAAATGTATGCAGATAATGAGGGAAGGACATTAATGATTGAAATCTCAATAAAACCAAAAAGAATATTACTTGTAGTCATTTATGCACCCAACATACATCAGGGAGAATACTATAATAACTTACACAGAAAACTAGTAGAAGTAGATAACCTATGCATAATAGGTGACTTTAATGTGGTGGCAGACCCTAAAAAAGACTACAAAACTGGAAAAAAGAAAAAGTATGAAAGGAAAATATTACCACCAGCATTTTTTGAATTGGCCCAGGAATTTAACTTAAAAGATACATGGAGAGAAATTAACCCACAAAAAAAGCAATATGCCTTCTTCTCTAAACCCCCAAAATCATGGTCAAGGATAGACATGGCGTGGATGGACCCAGAAACAGGGAAAGACATTGTGAAAATAGAAATTGAAGCCAACTCCTGGGCAGACCACAATCCATTAAAAATTAGTTGGAAAGGAGAAGTCAGGAGGAGAGGGAGATGGACCATGAACCAAAGGATAGTGAAAAAGAAGAATTTTATTCAATACTCAAAAAAAGAATTAGGCCTGTTTTTAAAAGAAAATTGGAATGAAGAAACTACAACGCAAAACTTACGGGATACAACAAAAGCTTATATAAGAGGTTTATCGATAGCATACACAATAAGGAAAAATAGAAATAAAAAGAAACAACTGGCAGAGCTCCAAGGAAAATTAGAAAAAGCAGAATCTAAATTACAGGAAGAACCCCAAAACCAAGAAATCAAAGTAGAAAAAGAGTTAATTAAACACAAATTACAATTAAGAACCCAAGAAGAAGTAGCACAAAAAATTAGAGCAACTAAACAAAATTACTTTGAAAATGCCAATAAGCCCGGAAGATTGTTGTCTTATAAATTAAAAAAAGAAAAGGAAAAGAAATTAATAAAACAATTAGAGGATGAGGATGGAATGGTGCATTTACAGGAAGAAAAAAAGAAAAGTATAGCAGTAAACTATTTTTTTCAAAAACTATACAGTTCAGAAAAAATTGAAGAGAATATTCAAAGATACCTTCAAAAAAGGAATCTTCCCAGAATACCAGATATAACAAAAGAAATATGAAATGAGGAAATAACGAAACTGGAGATACAAAGAGCAATTCAAAAGCAAGAAAATAATAAGACTCCAGGCCCAGATGGAATTCCCGCTGAATTTTATAAAACATTTCAAGAGTCGTTAGAACAACTGCTATTTAGAAACATTTAATGAAGTACTGAAAAAGGCTAAGATACCAGAATCCTGGAGGGAATCATTAATAACTATCATCCCCCAAAACAATAGTGAACAACAGAAGATACAGAGTTATCGGCCAGTCTCGTTGCTAAATGCTGACTATAAAATATTTATGGCCGTAATAGCGGATAGAATTTAAAATATACTGAATGAAATTATACATTCAGACCAAAATGGATTCCTACCCAACAGATATATAAAAAACAATATAAGAATTATCATCAATGCATTAGAATATTACGAAGCTCACCCTGAAAAACAGGTAACTGTGGTTTTCTTGGATGCACAAAATGCTTTTGACAACTTAAACTGGGACTTTATGATAAACCAATTAATAAGGATGAATTTTGGAGAAAAATTTATAGACACAATTAGAGCCATATACACTATACAAAGGGCAAAAATAATTATCAATGGGGAACAAACAGAAAGTTTTGAAATAACTAAAGGAGTAAGACAGGACTGCCCACTGTCTCCTCTGCTGTTCATTCTGTCTGTGGAGACATTAATGTCCCAAATTAGAGATAATTTGGAAATAAAGGGATTAAAAATTAAGTCACAAGAATATAAGGTCCAAGCATTCGCAGATGATCTGGCATTTATTATTGAGGAACCTTTAGAATCTGGACCTATTTTACTACAAGATATAAACCAATTTGGCGCAGTAGCAGGATTTAAAATGAATAAAGACAAAACTAAAATATTGACTAAGAATTTAAACAACAGACAGAGTGAACAACTAGAGGAGGAACTGGGAATCTCGAGAACAAAGAAAATTAAATATCTGGGAATTTGGCTATCAGAAAAGTGTACTACCATAAAGAGGGATAATTATGATACACTCCTATTACAAATACAAAAAGATTTGGATAACTGGACTAAATTACCAATATCATTAATTGGCAGAATTTCAACGATAAAAATGAACATATTGCCCAAGTTACTATATTTATTCCAAACAGTACTAATAACATTAGGGAATCTTTTTTTTTTTTTTGAACAACTGAATAAATTGACATCGAAATTCATATGGTCAGGGAAAAAACTGCGCATTAAATTCAAATTATTGCAAGATAGTAGGAAAAAAGGAGGTTTTGGTTTACCAGAATGGGAACTTTACTATCAAGCGGCTGTCAGCGCTAGAGTTGTCTGACAAATGAGATGCCTCTCACATTTTGATAATAAAGAAAGAAAAACTTTTATTTGTTAGAACAACGTCTTCACGGACTCATATGCAGCCAGGAAATGACCTCTGCTCCATCATCCCTCCCTTTCCTGGCTTGCTTCCTTATCCTATTGGTCATTATCTAAATCATTCTACGGCACTCTCTCTTACTAATCTCACAGGAATTTAACCCCCTCTTTACTATGTCAGCACTGAGAAGCTGACAGCGGCATCCCTAACATGGCTCAAAGATTGGATACAATTTAAAAATAAGCGGATATTAATGATAGAAGGGACCTTCAACTCGGTTGGCATGGCTTTTTATGGGATGGGAAAAATAAATCACACACTTATTTTCAACGTCATAAGGTAAAGGATGCACTACTGAAATTATGGGAAAAGATTAAAAAGAATCATTATATGAAAGTCCCAGTTTGGTTATCTACAATGGAAGTAATGATACATCCAAATACCACAGACCTAGATAAAATGGTAAGATATGCAGATTTATTAGACACAAAAGGAGAATTAAAATTAATACAAGATTTGAAAAAACAAGGAATAAATTTGGAATGGTGGCCATATTTACAAATCAAAACTAGATTTAAAAAAGATAAGGAACAATTTGGCATAAACAGGAAACAATCAGAATTAGATAAATTAATATTAGGATCGGGAAGAAAAATGATTACAAATATCTATAATTACTTATTAGGATACAAATTGGAAGAAACGGTAAAGGAAACGACGATAAATTGGGCTAGGAATTTTGGACATAACATAGAATTGGATAAATGGGAAAAATTGTGGGAGAAAAATTACACATTGACCATGGCAGTATCATACAAAGAAAACAGCTATAAAATGTTTTATAGGTGGCATTTAGCACCAGCGAGACTGGCAAAAATGTACCCCAATTTATCACCCCAATGTTGGAGATGCAGTCACAAACTAGGGACATACTACCACATGTGGTAGATGTGCCCATTTTGATATAATTTTGGTATAAAATTAAAGGGTGGTTGGAAGAGATTACACTCCAAAAATAGATTTTAAACCAGAGATGTTCCTCCTAGGAATGATTGATAGAAAAATGGAAAAAAGTCTCTATTATATTATATTGCATATTCTAACGGCAGCCAGAATTACTCTAGCAGAAATGTGGAAGTCAACCAATACACCATCGGAAGAAACAATAATAAAGAAAATCTCTGAATGCGCCGAAATGGATAAATTAACAATGGAGATCAAAGAAAGAGAAGACTCAGATTATTATAAAGTGTGGAATAGGTTTTATACATGGTTGGAAAACAGAAATCAAATTAAGAAATAAGAATATAAAGTGAAATTAGATATTAACATACTGGATATAAATGTAAATAATGATCCTGTTAACAAAACAGTTAATTATGAATATTTAAAAGTAAAGAGAAGGAGTGGGAGGATAAAAGCTAACAGTAATGACAAAAGTTGATGCAGAAAGTTGTAAAATTGTATATATCTGTTGTTAGTATTGTATTTTAACATCTGGTGTATGTGTGTATTTTTTTTTGGTCTCTTGATTTCTTTTGCTATTGTGTGCTTGGTTTTAAAATGTAAAATACTCAATAAAATTATTATATATATTAAAAAAAACGGAATAAGAGAATAACAGAGTTGGAAGGGACTCTGGAGGTCTTCTAGTCCAACCCCCTGCTCAAGCAGGAAACCCTATACCAGTGATGGCAAATCTTTTTGGCACCAAGTGCCCAACCAGGAATATGCACATTTGTGCACATTCATTGGGTTCATTGTCAACAGGAAAAAATGATTCTTTTGTGCAACCTGATAAATTCAGACACTCATTCCTGATGCTTCCTCTTGGTTTTTATCATCTATTTCCTCTCTTTCTTTTTTTCCTCATATGATCCAAATTGCTCATCATAAAATTGCTCTGCTTTTTCTATAGAATCCTCTCTATGTCTTTGTTCCATCCAGGTCATCAGTATTCTCTCAGGTATCAGCCATCTGAAATTTACTTCATATTTAATTAACTGTCTTGTCAGAAATTGGTATTGTTTTCTCGTATCTCTTACTCTTCTAGGGATCTGTTTCAAAACTACTATTTCTCTCCCTTTGTATTTCAGTGGGTCATCTCTTATTCTTTGAAGTATCTCTGTTCTTATTGCCTTCTTAGTAAATCTCACATGTACCTCTCTAGAAACTTTATTTCTTGACACATATCTTGTATGTACTCTGAATATTTCATCCATCCCAGCAAGCATCTCCTACTTATCCACCTCCAGGGCATCTGCCAACAGTTCTGCCATTATCTCTGTGAGGTTCTCCCCTTTTTCTTCCTTGATGTTCTGAAACCTCAAGAAGCATTTAGCTTTATCCATCTCCAACATAATTACTGTTCTCTCAGGATTTTTATCTGCCTGTGTAAATCTATTATCCATCTCTTCCACTTTTTTCTCTGTTCTGATTTCTCTTCTATTTTCTGGATCCGTTGTTCATTTTTAGTTATTATTTGTTGAATATTCTCCATTTTATCATTCATCTTTTCCATTCTTCATGTCGTCAAAAGTTTTTATTTATTTATTTATTTATTTATTTATTAGATTTGTATACCGCCCTTCTCCTTACGGACTCAGGGCGGTGAACAGCCAAAATAAAAATTCAATACATAAAAGTTAAAAATTAAAACACATATACAGTAGGCTGAGAATTAAAACCCAATCAATATTAAAATGCAGCGACGCTACAAACATTAAAAATTTTAAAATTTGAAAAGAATTTTTAACAGTGCAGTAGGGATCAGGCTAAACCGGCAAGTTGAAAAAGATGCGTCTTCAGGGCCCGACGAAACGTTCGGAGGTCGGAGATAATTCTCAACTCTGGAGGAAGATCGTTCCAGAGGGTAGGGGCTGCCACAGAGAAGGCTCTCCCCCTGGGGGTCGCCAGCCGGCATTGTCTGGCTGACGGCACCCTGAGGAGGCCCACTCTGTGGGAGCGAACCGGCCGGTGGGAGGCAATTGATGTAGCTTCTTGAAATGTTTGGAGCATTGATTTCAATTCTGCTTGCATCATGTTCATTTTTTCCTGCTGCAACATGCTATCCGAAGATCTTTGACTTGCTGGACTAAAGTGAATAAAAGTGAATAAAATAATAATGGGAATAAGGTAAATGGGAATAAAAGTGAATAAAGTAGGAATCATACAGAGTCAGTTACCAGAAAAGGGCTTGGAGATTATATTAAAAATCAGCTAAAACCCATTATTGGTAAATAAGGCCTAGCTCAGCTAGCTATCAAGGAAGGACAAGCCATATGGAAAACATTTGAGGGGCATCACTGTCAAAGACACAAAGACAAGTATGTTACAAAGAGTCACTTATGACCCAAGGATAGCAGTAAATTTCCCATTAGCAACTACAAGCACTTAAGGAAGGTTGTCTAAACTAAGATAATCTTATAAACCAGAAATAATAATTTACTAATGGTTTAGTAATTAGGAAATGTCAATTATCATATAACAAGTGTATGTTAACCATATATAGAAAATGTATGAGCTCATGTTAACCATATATGGAAAATGCATGATCTCACCGAATCCTTTGTCTTGGAAACATATATAAACTGTCTATCAGAGCTGTTTTCTTTGTTCAAAGTTTCAGGTACAAATTTGGCTTTGAACCTCCGGAAATAAACTCTCTCTGGCTGACCCAGGAATGTTGTTTGGTCCCTTCATTCCATAACAGGACTAGATGCTGCTGCTGCTGCTGCTGCTGATGATGATGACGCAGATGCATTTCCCCCTCTAATTTACTTAAATTTGAAATACTAGTCATTTTAAATAATCTTAAAATCTTCAAGGAATTTAAAAGAGATAATCAGTAATAACTCAAATATTATTTTAATATCTCTTCCTCTGGGATTTTCTCTTGAGAGTAAAGTTTTTTATAGTATTTTTGAATTATCTTTTCCTCATTTCTGTAATATAATTTCCCCTCTTCATCCTGTAGATATTTTATTGTCTTCTCCTTCTCTTTTTTCAATTTATATGCTAACCACCTTCCTGGTTTATTTGCATTTTCGAAGAAATTCTGTTTAGTTATTCTTAATGTATATGCTAGTTGTTCCTGTTCATTTAAGTTGATTTCATGTTTTTTCAATTCCATCAACTTCTTAGTTTTTTTATTTTGAATATCTTTTTGAAATTCTTTCTCTAAATTCTTGTGCTCCTCTTCCAATCTTATCTGGTTTTGTCTTTTCTTTTTATTCTTTTCCCCCAAATATGTTGTTTCCAGACCTCTAGTATAAGCTTTCATGGTATCCCATACAGTCTGAAGTGATATGTCCTCTTTTTTATTTATTTTAAAGAAAAATTCTAATTCTTTTTCCATAAACTGTTGAAAATCCTTTTCATTTAGTATTGTTGCATTTAAAGTCCATCTCGTCCTTTTCTTTTGCCCTTTCCATGTTATTATCATTGGGTTATGGTCCACCCAAATATTTGAGTCAATGTTTACTTCTTGTATATTATCCATAAATTCTGTTGACATCCATATCATATTTATCCTCAACCATGATAAATGTCTATCTATCTATTTATTTATTTATTAAATTTTTATACCGCCCTTCTCCCAAGGGACTCAGGGTGGTGTACAGCCACAATAAAACACGTATATTAAAAAAATTAAAACAGTTTAAAAACATATTAAATAATTTGGCCCCCACATTAAAACTCAAAGACTAAAACCCCATTAAAATAATTGTTTAGCCAGCCCAGCCTGTTGGAACAGTAGTCTTAAGGGCACGGTGAAAGGTACGTAGGTCGGGAATCGTACGTATCCCCGGGGGCAGTTCATTCCACAGGGCAGGTGCCCCCACAGACAAGGCTCTCCACCTGGGGGTCGCCAGATGGCATTGTTTGACCGACGGCACCCTGAGGAGTCCCTCTCTGTGGGAGCGTGTTGACCGGTGGGAGGCCATCGGTGGCAGAAGGCGATCTCGTAAGTATCCGGATCCTAAGCCATGGAGCGCTTTAAAGATGGTAACCAACACCTTGAATCGCACCCAGAAGACCACTGGGAGCCAGTGCAGCTCGCGCAGGAGAGGTGTTACATGGGTGCGCCGAGTCGCTCCCATTATCACCTGCGCGGTCGCATTCTGGATCAGTTGGAGCCTCCGGGTGCTCTTCAGGGGGAACCCCATGTAGAGAGCGTTACAGTAGTCCAGCCGGGAGGTGACGAGGGCATGAGTCACCATGCGCAAGGCGTCCCAGTCCAGAAAAGGACGCAACTGGTAAAACAGGCGGACCTGATAAAAAGCCCCCTGGCCACAGCCGTCATATGATCTTCTAAAGACAGCCGTGCATCCAGGAGGACACACAGATTGCGATCCCTCTCTGAGGGGGCCAAGATCTCACCCCCAATAGTCAGCGATGGCACCAGCTGGCTATACCGGAACGCTGGGAACCACAGCCACTCGGTCTTGGAGTCTGAGCCTGTTTCTCCCCATCCAGATCCACACAGCCTCCAGGCATCGGGACATCACGTCAAGGGCATCATTGGGTTGGTCCAGGGTGGAGATGTATAGCTGGGTGTCATCAGCATACTGATGGACCTTCACCCCAAAACCACGGATGATCTCTCCCAGCGGCTTCACATAAATCTTGAACAAGAGGGGTAAGAGGACCGACCCTTGCGGCACCCCACAAACAAGGCACCTCGAGGTTGACCTCTGTCCCCCTGCCAACACAGACTGCGTATGGTCAGAGAGGAAGGAGGAGAACCACCGTAACATGGTGCCCCCCATTCCTAACCCCTCCAGCCAGCGCAGCATGATACCATGGTCGATGGTATCAAAAGCCACTGAGAGATCTAATAGGACTAGGACCGAGGAGCATCCCCTGTCCCGAGCCCTCCAGAGATCATCAACCAATGCGACCAATGCCGTTTCCATGCTGAATCCCGGCCTGAAACCCAACTGGTACAGATCTAGATAGACAGCTTCATCCAGGTACTGGGGAAGTTGTCGCGCCACCACACTCTCAACAACCTTCACTACAAAGCAGTTGGAGACTGGAGGATAATTCGATAATACAGCCGGGTCCAGGGAAGGCTTCTTGAGAAGGGGCCTCACCACCGCCTCTTTCAGGGCAGAGGGGAAGACACCCTCACTCAAGGAAGCATTAATAATCACCTGAAGCCAGCAGTGTGTGACCGCCCGGGAGGCCAGCACCAACCAGGAGGGACATGGGTCCAATAAACGTGGCAGCGCTAAGCCTACCCAGAATCCTGTCCATGTCCTCGGGAGTCACAAGGACAAACTCCTCCCAGATAACACTCTCAAGACCCACCTCCGCCACCCCATCTGAAACTACCCAATCAGAGTCCAAGCCTTCTCGAATCAGAGCGATTTTATCATGCAGGTATTGTACAAACTCCACAGCCCTACCCTGCAAGGGGTCTTCCCGTGCTCCCAAATGGATTAGGGAGCGGGTCACCCTGAACAGGGCGGCTGGGCGGTTCTCTGCAGATGCAATAAGAGCGGAAAAATAATTAGATTTGCAGGGGTGACAGTGACCCTAACATGGCCTGAGCCAGGCCAAAAGAGGGGGGGAGATGGAAAATGGGGGAGGGGCACAGGCAGCAAAGCACCAGGGGTGAAAAACCCCACAGTCATCTTCCGGCCCCCCAGACCCCCCGCCCACCCTCAGATCTTCTCACAGTCCATAATGTCCCCCTCTGTCTCCTCCAGTTCTTAACAGAGGACTCTGGGTTCATCTGGGGGCCGGCCCTCCACAGTGGACCAGACACCCTTTGATCATCCAGGCACTTCCAGGTGGGAGACACCCTGCCAAGGTATTCTGCTGAAAATATCCCCTGCCATCTCATTCGGGCCTTTAGGCTGCTGCCCCAGACTCCAGCCTCCATCCCAGTGGCCACCACAGCAACCGTTGCTGCTGCTGCTGCTGTTCCCACCGCCCACCTCCTCATCACCATCGCCATCCTCGTTCTCCCCTAGCCCCTACCCTCAGGCCTCCAGGGGGGTCCGAAGCAAGTCCCGACGAGGGTGCCGCAGAGACGCCACTGCTGAACACCACCGCTGTTGCTCCGGCAGCCGCCGGTAGGTGCCTTGTCCACCAGAGCCGCCATCTAGGCTGATTCCGCCGTCTGCACCATCCTTGCAGCACCGACCTCTTCCCAGCCAGGACATCCGGGAGAGCAAAAAACTCTCCAAAAGGCTGGCAATATACTCCTTTTCACTGGGCAGGGGCCATAGATGTTTGAACCACCCCCCCCCCGAAAGCCCCCTAAGGCCAAAACATCACCCTCCTAGATTGCAGATTCAGCAGGGAGCTGCCATCTTGTGCATGCATAGAGGAAGATTTATTTGAATAAAAGGTATATTGCTTTTCATCATCGTGAAAAAAGATTTTGGCAGTGTTCTTCTAGATTTTTTATTTAATTTCATTGTTTTATTGTCCAAGTCCACATCTACTATAGCATTAAAATCACCCATTATGCATACATGTTCATAATCCAGTTCTAAGATTTTTTTTGTGTAATCTTTGGTAAAATTCTTGCTTTTCATTTGGGGCATATACTGCTTTCAAAAGTATTCGTTTTAAATTCATTTTTATTTCCACCATCAAAATCCTACCTTCCTCATCTTCATAGCATAGTTTAGGTTCTAGTTTTTCTTTAATATACAATACCACTTCTCTTTTACTCTGTTGTAGCAATGATGTAAATAAAACTATTAATTTTGGATATTGTAATAATTTTACATGTTGTTTTCTAATGTGTACTTCTTGTAAACATATAATGTCCATCTTCAAACTGTTTAATTTGGTTAAAGTTCTGTTTCTTTTTATCGCCGCATTTAGTCCATTTACATTTAGTGATATTGCTTTGATTTCTTCTTCCATGGTTTACTTGTTACTAGTTTTTAACTTCATCTCCTTTGTCTCTCTTTGTTCCATTGGATCTTATGGCCCGTCAGCAGCCTGTGCAGCTAGTAACTGATTCCGACAGCGAGGAGGCTGGTGTGGTGCTGTGCCAGCAGCCTGTGCAGCTGGCACTCGAGTCAGACAATGAGGAGGCTGGAGAAGATGTGGTGCCAGAGGCGGGGATTCAGCCAGGGCCTTCAGAACCTCCAGAAGCTCCCTTAAGTGAAGAGGACGAAGAGGAGGAGTCTCTTCTCAATGCACGGGCACGCAGAGCTGCCAAAAGGCAGGAGTGGCTCCTCAGGAGGAGGTCTCCTCGAGAGTAAGGCTTAGGGTTAATTGGCCACTCCCTTAGCCTATTTAAGGAGGAATGCCGACTGAAGCAATTTGCAGGGAAAAACTTCATTCACATACCTTTGTGTCTTGTCTTGCTTATCTTATCAGCTTCCTGCAAATTGCTTCTGGACATTCTGCCAACCACAGTAAGCTTTCAGTATTATTCTTTGAATTCTTGACGGCTGTTAATGCAGTTAATTAACAGCCATTGTTGTAAAAAACTGGTTTATTTAGTAAACTAAGGTTTGAACGGACTTTGTGTGTGCTGCGTTCTTTGGGGTCCATAGCTGGGGCAGAACAGATCTTTAGATCTTGCCGCTTCCCTTGATGCTCTTTCTTTTGTTTTTTCATCTTTCTCTTTCTCTTCATCTCTCTGTTTTGTCTCGCCTACTGCTCCCAAATTTTCTGCTAATGGTCCACAAAATTGTTTATAAAATAGTTTTGCTTTTTCAATAGAATCAAGTCTATGATCTGTCCCCCCCCTTCAGAGACCCACAAAAACACAGCCAGCCGAGGGTTAAGAATCACTTGGCACACTCCGCAGTTCTTATCTCAACCTTGGCAGCGATATGCACACCGTCTGCCAAGGACTTTATTGGTTTACACAAACAAGAAAATCACCTACGTAGCTTTGCCGTTCATCTAGCTTCCAAGACTACGAGGTTGCTCCGTTTGTTTAGCTTTGTTCGTCACAAACTTCGTGACTCACTGGCCTGTCTTATATAGACAGGCTTCTGGGTGTGGTCCAGTGACTCACTGATCCCATGACTCCAATCAGTGACTCAGGACTATTTCCTCATACGCCGCAGCTGCAATACTCTTTTGTCTCGCCTTCTTTGGCGTGCATCCAGGAATGACGTCTCTCCCTCACTCTCATCTGAGACACCTGTTTCCCCACTACTTGGCTCTCTTTCAGCTGGCACCTGAGCCGGTGCCAGAGGGGGGGGGCTGGGAGATCTGGCTGGCTCCTCTTCCTCCTGCTCAGAGCTTCCTTCCTCCAAAGGGATAGGCTCAGAGGACGGGGCCACAACAGTCTATGTCTTTGTTCTTGCCATGTCACCATAATTTGTTCAGGCATTAACCATCTAAAACTCACTCCTTTAAATATTAAGACTTTTGTTAAGAATTGATATTCTCTCCTCAAGTCCCTAACTCTTCTGGGCATTTGTCGTAAAACCACAAGTTCTTTATCTTTATGTTTCAGTGCTGTAATTCTTGCTGCTTGTAATATCTCTGCTTTCACTGCCTTCTTTGTAAATCTTACATGTACTTCTCTTGGTAGTTTATTTCTCATTGCATATCTTGTATATACTCTAAACCAGTGATGGCTAACCTTTTTCTCTTCATGTGCCAAAAGCACAAGCACACACTCGTTATAGCACATGGGTGTGCCAGCACCCATAATGCAATGTGCGCCACCCCTGCATGCATTCACGTCACCCCGTGCATGTGCATGCAACCCCCGCACATGCACGCAAGGGATGGGATTCAAAAATTTTAGCAACCTGCACCACAGCGGGAGAGGGGGAGTTTTCTTCCTCCCCAGGCTCTGGAGGCCCTCCAGAGGCTGGAAACGGGCTCATTTCTGGACTTCTGGTAGGCCCGTTTTTCACCCTCCCCAGGCTCTGGGGGCTTTCCTTGAGCCTCTGGGAGGGCGAAAATGGCCTCCCCTGGGCTCTGGAGGCCAGAAATGGGCCCATTTCCAGACTTCCAGTAGAGCCATTTTTCACCCTCCCCAGGCTCTGGAGGCCTTTTCCAAGCCTCCGGGAGGGCAAAAACGGCCTCCTCTGGACTCCAGAGGCTCTCTAGAGGCCAGAAACGGAGCCGTTTCCATACCTCTGGAACATGCACACCGCTTCCACCTCACTTTCCCACCCCCCACACATGTGTGCACGCCCCCCTTGCATGCGTGTGCATATCCCACAAGCCCCCCCCCTGCGCATCCCAAAAATCAGTTGGCCGGTGGGAGGCGCACATGCACATGCGCAGTAGAGTTCAGCTGGGCAACCGCTCGTGTGCCCGCAGAGAGGGCTCTGCGTGCCAGCTGTGGCACCCATGCCATAGGTTCACCATCACGGCTCTAAACACTTCATCAATCTCATTTAAAATCTTTTCCTTGGTTTGTTCCAAAGCTTCTGACAAAATCTCAGCAATCACCTCAAGTAAATTTTCTCCTTTTTCTTCCTCTATATTTTGAAATCTTAAGTAGAATTCAGAGCGCTCCATTTCCAGCATAATAACTGTTCTTGTAATTTATCAGTGTAGCGTAGAGGGCTAATGCCTCCTACTAAAGGCAGCAATTAACACCAGCTGCCTGTAATTTCTGTGAGTTCAATCCTCGCCAGGCTCAAGGTCGACTCAGCCTTCCATCCTTTCTAAGGTAGGTCAATTGAGGACCCAGTTTGTTGGGGGCAATAAGCTGACTTTGTATAAATATACAAAAGTATGAAGGCTATTGCTTAACACATTGTAAGCCGCCCTGAGTCTCCGGAGAAGGGCGGCATATAAATCAAATTAAAAATTAAAAAAAAAAAATTAAAAAAAATCAGTTGACACCAATTTTTCTTCTATTCCTCAACTTTCTTCTCCATCATTTCTGCCTTTTCTTCTACTTTCTGAATTCTCTCTTCATTTTTCCCCATCATATCTTTCATTTCTTTTAATTCCTGTTTTGTATCATGGAACGATTGCATAAGATTTCTTAGTTCCATCATCTCTGAGGTTTTCTGTGTTTCTGCCACTGAGGGACTTGATGCTGGATGCAAATGGGCTGTAAATTTCTTCATTTCTATAATTTGTAATCCACTTGTGGTTTAATTATAATCCAAATACCTAATCCACCCAATGGTTGGATTAGCAACAAGGAAAAAAGGAAAAAAGGAAAAAAGAAAATCCCAATCAACCACCTCCCTCCAAAAATTTAAGACTCCAAATCTTCCATATAAAAATTTAAAAAACAAGAGGAGAGAAAAGAGAAGAAAAAAAAGAAAAAGAAAAAAAGAAAAGCTAATCCAGCTGCCCAAAGAGTAAAAAATTCAGAATCAAAATCCAAACAAGAATAACAAAAAAAGATTTTTTTAAAAAAGATTTTCTCTTCTGACTCTTCAAGTCATAATCCAAACTTTTGATAGTCCAATTCTATTAACTTCAGTAAAAAAGCATCTGGGTGAGAAATAAATAAAAAATAGAGGCTTTTCACTTTTCACTTTTCCATCAACAAGTCTCAAAACAAAATACTTCAAAAAGAACTAGTCATCCCAGGAGAAAAAAATAAAATAAGATTAAATGCAAAAAAAAAAAAAAGTTCAAAAGCAAGTTCTGTTAGGTGTTTTGTGCCAGCCATGGCAGTTTCTTAAAAGGCCACCAGATGGGAGCAAAGAGGGACTTTTGATCCCACTGGTGGGTCAGGGGGCTCTGGCCCCTGCAGCCCCATTGGGGAGAGTTAATGGCCCTCCGGCCCCCTCACATCCATTGGTAAGGGAGGGGCCAGGGGCCCCCATAAGAACCCCTGCACAGGGGCTGCTCTTTGGCTCTTGTTCTAGCTTCCTACGGGACTGATCCATGGGCTCAATCCAGGCCTCCATGCCAGGGAACTCATTTTCTCTACTTTCTCTACTAAATAAAGATTCAACTTGATTGCATCCTTGCGTGCTGCCTTTTCTTTGGAAGCTCCTCAACAAACCATCAACCTTTGTGAGATCTCTCACAAGTTCAAAGTCTAGTCTTCTCTCTTCCACAGCTGTTCTATTATCATTCAGCCAAAATGTCAAGGTCAATTTATTTGAATTTCTTCAAAGTAAATACCTTTTTTCTCTTCTGCCACTAGATGGCGCTGCAGGTTAACTTTTAGCATCAACACAATACTTTCACTCCTTTAAGCTTTTTTTTAATTAAAAAAGTTTTATCAGAAATACAAACATTTCCCCCCATCCCCCCTCTCCCCCCTTCCCCCCTCATCCACCCAACGCCCCCTCCCCCCTCCCCTCCCCGGACTTCCCAAAACAAATACACAGTATAGCATGTAACAATCCTAAACTAAAATATGCTAACAATCTACAGACTCCCAACTCACTCTTGGTCTTTAACTCCCCTTTGATCTAGCAACACATAATTCAAAGGAAAAAAAAAAACTATAAATTTGGTTAAATATTTCATTCATAGGCTATTTGTAACTTGTTAGTCCGATACTTGTTTTGAATATAAACAATCCATCTTCTCCACTCTAGTACGTATCTTTCATTTGAGTGGTCCTTCAAATAGGCTGAAATTTTCGTCATCTCTGCCAAATTCGCTACTTTTAAAGTCCATTCCTCAATAGTAGGTAAACCCTCCTTCTTCCAGTATTGCGCCACCAAAAGTCTGGCCGCTGTTATTAAGTGTAAGAGCAACTTAGTCTCTATTACCGTACAATCTGTAATTATACCCAACAAGAATAACTGTTGAGTAAATTTTATCTTTTTCTTTAAAATATTTTGGATAATCCACCATATTTTTATCCAAAAAGCCTTAATATTTTTACATGTCCACCATATATGATAATACATAGCATCCTCACATTCACATCTCCAACACTTAGGTTGCATACTTGGATACATACAGGCTAGTTTCTTAGGATCTAAGTGCCATCTATAAAACTTTTTGTAAAAATTTTCTCTCAAGTTTTGGGCTTGCGTAAATTTTACATTTCTGACCCATATTTTTTCCCATGTTTCCAACATTATTGGTTCCAATATTTTGTGCCCATTTTATCATTCAGTCTTTTACTAGCTCCGTTTCTGAGTCTATTTCCACCAATGCATTATACAACCTTTTTATATGCATTTGACTCTGATCTCTAGTTTGTTTTACCAAATTCTCATCCTCCTGCGAGATACCATTTTTTTGATCTTCTTTTCATCTGGCCTGCAACTGTCCATACTGAAGCCATGTTTTTATTATCCTTTCTTCTCTTAATTGGTTCAAAGATTTTAATTGTAATATACCTCTTTCATTGCTAAGAAGCTTTTTATACGTATGCTCATCTTGTTTTTGCTCTACACTTATATTCTCTATCGCGTGTCTGGGTACTGTCCATATTGGTAACCTATCATTCAATTTATATTGGCATTTTTTCCAAACACACAATAAAGAACTCCTTAATACATGGCTTTTAAAAGTCTTATCCACTTTCTTGTCATATAATAAATAAGCATGCCAACCATAAACCAAATCATATCCCTCAATATTCAATATACTTTCCTCTGTTAAGTTGATCCAATCACTAATTACTGAGAGAGCAGCAGCTTCATAGTACAATCTTAAATTGGGCATTTTGAGACCTCCTCTTTCTCACACATCCTGCATTATTTTTTGCTTAATTCTCGGTCTCTTCCCTGCCCAAACAAATTTACTAATACCCCTCTGCCATTCCTTCAGATTTGCATCTTTTTAAACTATTGGTATCATTTGAAAAAGAAATAAAAACTTTGGTAAAACATTCATTTTTACTGCTGCTATTCTTCCCATCAAAGACAATTGTAGTTTTTCCCATTTCTCCATGTCCTTCTGTATTTTTTGCCACAATGGTTCATAGTTATACTTATATAATTTCACATTTGAAGTCATAATATAAACCCCCAGATATTTAACCTTCTTGACTATTTCAAATCCTGTTGCTCTTCCCATTTCTTCTTTTTGACTTGTAGTCATATTTTTGGTTATTATCTTTGTGTTTCCTGCATTTATTTTAAATCCAGATACTTGTCCATATTGATTAATTACATCCATTAGACCTATAACCGATTGTACTGGGTGGGTTAAGGTAACAACCAAGTCATCTGCAAACGCTCTTAATTTATATTCATACTGCCTGATTTTAACTCCCTTTATTGTGCCTAACCCCCATATTTTAGTCAACAAAACTTCCAAAGACAAAATAAACAATGATGGAGACAAAGGACATCCTTGCCTTGTACCTTTTTCTATGTTAAAACTATCTGTTAAGCCACCATTAATTATTATTTGCACTGTTTGTTTCTGATATATTGCCTTAATAGCTTGCGTAAAATAATCTCCAAATTGCATCTTTTCTATTAATTTCAATAAAAAATTCCAATTCACTCGATCAAAAGTTTTCTCCGCATCTAAAAAAATTAGCGCCGCAGGGACTTGGTTGTTCCTCCCCAAATACTCTAGTAGGTTAACAACTTGCCTTACATTACTTTTCATTTGTCTGCCACTTATAAAACCTGTTTGATCATGATGAATCATTTGCTGCATAACTATCATTAGTCTATTTGCCAATATTTTAGCAAAAATCTTGTAATCTGTGTTTAGAAGTGATATAGGCCTATAATTTTTTGGTTGAGTATGATCTTGATCCTCCTTTGGGATCAAAGAGATAAAAGCTGTCTTCCATGATGGGGCTACCTCTCCTCCAAGTTGTATATTAGTAAATAATTCCTTAAGTGGTTCCACCATTTCCAGTTGTAAGTTTTTATAATAAACAGCTGTTAACCCATCCGTCCCGGGGGCTTTGCCCCCTTTCAACTGTTTGATTGCAAACATAATCTCCTCCGAAGTTATCGGTTGGTTTAACCCCTCCCTTTGCTCTTTGGAGATTATGGAAATATTCTCTTTCTGTAAGTATCTATCTATATCTATATCTTAATTTTATCCCCCTTATACAACCTAGTATAAAATTCTAAAAATGATTTTTTAAACATATCCTGCTGAAAAACCTCCTTATCTTTGTATTTTATTTTCTCTATAGTCAGTAACCTTTGTTTCTTCCTTAACAAGTAAGCTAACCATCTACCTGGCTTATTAGTATTGCAAAAAGTATTATGTTTTGCGTATTGTATATTAGTTGCGACCTGATCTGCCATTAACATCTTAAATTGCCCTTGCAATAGGTTAATTGCCTCCTTTATTTTCTTATCTGCTGGATTTGCTATCAAAGCTTGTTCTTTTTTTAAAAAAATTCTTCTTCTAAGTCCTTCCTTTTTTTCCTCTGTTTGTTTCTATATTTGTTATTTAAGTATATTAAAATACCTCTCATATATGCTTTACTTGCATCCCACACCATTTCCATGGATGTACCCTTATACATATTCATAGTAAAAAACTCTTTCATAAATTGTTTACATTCTTTTATATTTTCCTCATATCTAAACAAATTTTCATTTAACCTCCAGGACCTTTTAGGTCCGTTTCCATGCTCCATTTCCATCCAGACTGGACTATGGTCCGTTAAAACTCTTGGACATATCTTTGTTTTCTTCACCCTGAAAAAAAGATCATTAGTAATTAGAATAAAATCAATCCTAGAAAAGGACTGATGCCTATCAGAAAAGAAAGTAAAATCTTTTTCTTCAGGGTTCCTCTCTCGCCAAATATCCCTCAATTCCATATCTTCCATCATTTCAAAAAAAGATTTTGGCAGTCTTGCACATGTCGAAGTATTTTGTATAAGGCCTGTCTTGTCTTTTTTGGTGTCCAAAACTCCATTCCAGTCACCCAATAAAATACATGTTGTATAATCCCATTGTAATAACTTGGAATGTAAAAGCTTGTAAATTTTTTCCTGTTGCTGATTTGGTACATATACTCCAATTAAAAGTACTTTTTCTCCTTTTATTAAAAGTTCAATTGCTATAAATCTTCCTTGATCATCTGATTCAATTAGTTTAGCAGTTAAATCTTTTTTTAAATTTATAACTATACCATTTTTCTTCTCTGGAGCAGATGCAACAAAGTGTGTACCTAACCTTGCATTGGTTAGGTATTTTTGATCTTTGGTTCTAATATGAGTCTCTTGTAAGCAAATTATTTCATTTTTAAATTGCTTCAAATAATGAAATATTTTCCTCCTCTTTTGTGGTGAATTTAGACCATTAACATTCCAAGTTAAAAATCTAGTTGCCATCTTTAGGCCTCTGGAGTATCTGGAGCATTTGCTGATGGCTTTCACGCATTTGGCTTTTAGGCCTGGCTCCTCCCATTACTTCTGTTTGTGTGGATTCTTGGGTCATCATCTGGAGTTGCTGCATTCTTAGTTCCTGTTTACGCTTGGCTGTTGCTGCTCAGGTCAGTCTTTGGTCCTTAGGTTGTTCTGATATATCAATTAAATCCAAATCTTGAATAGCAGTCATGATTTGCATAACATCTTGTTTGTCTGAGACTCCCCCTTGAGCTTGTGACTGTAATTCTTCATTCTCCCCCTTTCTTGCCCCCTCTGCTTCTGGCTTTCTTCTAACATCTGGAGATTTTGGGGGACCAGCTTTTAACACATTGGTATAAAAATCTCTTGCTTTCCATACTGAGTTAAGGTGATGTCTTTCTCCTGAGTAATTCACCACAAGACCAGCTGGAGCCTCCCATCTATATTGTAACTGGCGATTTTTCAGTTCTTCCACCAGGAAAGCATAATCCTTTCTAGCTCTCAACATTTTGTGGAGAATTTCTTTCATTGTTAAAACTTCTCGTCCTTCCACTTGAAGTTTATTTTTAAAGGTTGCTTTTAGGATTTCATTATGTATCCTTCTTGTATTAAAATATATCACAATGTCTCTTGGTAAATGTTTCTGTCTGGCCACCCAGGAATTGACCCAGTAAATTTTGTCAATTTGCCATTCCAAATTATTTTTTTGATCTCCCAATAGCTGAGCCAATGCTTCTGACATAATCTCTTTCAGATTCTCTTGTTTATTCTCCTTCACCCCTCTTATTCTTAAAGCAAATTCCATGTCCGTATATTGTATCATTGTCACATCTGATTCAACCCTTTCAATTTTATTCTGGGCCTCTCCCAGTTTATTTTCCAACATCTCATTAGATTGCTTTATTTCCTCAACTTTGTCATCCAAAATTTCAATATGACCTGCCAGACCTTTGAATGCTGTAAGTATATCTTCTCTAATTTCCTGATTCCGGGTTGAAATCAATTCTTTAATATCAGCCATTTCCTCAGAAACACTGCATTTTTTCATCAATCACAGAAGCAATTTTATTCTCTGTAGCTTTTAAAGCTTCCTGCAGCATTTCAAGTGTTAAAGTTTGTGGTTCTGTTGGGGGAGTGAAAGCTTGCAATCTGGAAGTCTGAGCTGGGGAACTCCCAGCACTACCAGTTCCTTTAACAGGAATAGTCTTTATTGGTTTTGAGGTCATCTTTCCCTTTCAAATTGGTTTTAGTTTTAGTTTAATTTAATCGCAGCCAAGACAGGACTTCCACAAATTTTAAATTTTCCCAGCCCTTGAATAATAAATCTTCTTTTCAAAATCCCTGCTACAGGCTTCCGATTGCGCTTTCCTCGGCGCCAAATTACCAGATGTGAGAGCGAATACACTCCTGCTCTCACTCCTCGCTCTCAGCTAGTCTTTTCCACCCTAGGATCTTTCAGGTGGATTTTTTTTTTAAAATTTGATTTATATACCACCCTTCTCCGGAGACTCAGGGTGGCTTACAATGTGTTAAGCAATAGCCTTCATACTTTTGTATATTTATACAAAGTCAGTTTATTGCCCCCACAAACTGGGTCCTCATTTTACCTACCTTAGAAAGCATGGAAGGCTGAGTCAACCTTGAGCCTGGTGAGATTCGAACTTACAGTAATTGCAGACAGCTGATGTTAATCACAATGCTTTAGTCTGCTGAGCCACCATAAAAATAAAAACCAATAATCTAATTTCGTAAGAAATTAGATACTATATTTAAATGTCATTTATGTTGTGTGTTGTGTATTGTTTTATTTGTACTTGTATGTGTACTTTGTGTGTTTTTATAGCAATAAAAATTTATAAAAAAAAATAAAAACCAATAAAAACCAAGTCACTCTCACCTCAATGTCATATGCTGACTTTCTTCTTCCTCTTTTGTTGCAGCCACCCCAGCTTCCTAGTGACTTCTAGGTCGCTTTCTGCGCTGTCCAGTTTGAGGTGCCTCTTCCGGTCCTGGCAGGGAGTTTGCGATCTCCCTGTGCTGACCAGTACGTGCTCCTCTTGTTTGTCGTCCCTACAGGATGACTTAGGTCCCTGAGGACCCTTGGGCAGCAGAGATATTGAAGGGACTTTGAGAGCCCTCAGAGAGCCCGTCCTACCGCCATGACACTGGCCATGCCTTCCAAATTCTTCTTGATTCTTAAGCAGCTGACAGCGTTCCTTTAACAGTTCTTCCGGTGCTAATTCTGGCTCTTGACACTCTCATACACCTTGGGGGAAATCTGTTACCAGACTGGAAAGTTTGAGGTGGCATACCAGTCAAACAGAGAGAAAGAAATAAGCAAAGTTTAGAGGTGGGCAAATGGGAAGTTAACAATTTCTAAAAAAGAAAAGAAAAGAAATTTGGGTGTCCTTTATTTATTTAATAAAAGATAACAAAGGAAAAAAAGAGTAAAAGAAACAGAAGAAAAATAGAGGAAGGAATACAGCATATTGTATCATGATGTATATTGATCATATGCAAGACATATTGATCATATATGGTACAGACATGGATAAGAAGCCATGCATTTGTTAGCTGGGAGATAAGCAAATGTTTTCCTCCTCTTCTTTGAGCTACCTCTTTTACACACACAGTCCTTCACCTGTTCTGCCAGGTACATTTTTCCCCACATCCAAATCCCACTTCTAGTTCTCTGAACTTCACTCCTGTTGCACAGGGCTACCAGGACTTGCTCATGGAAGGTACTGTGTTCAGATCGGACCAGAGCCACCAGCTGCTGAACCCTGCCCATGGAATAGAGAGTCTCTGCAGGGAGAAAAATGCAGAAGGTGTAGCTCCTGAAATGAAAGTAAAGGTTCCTTTATAGCAGGGATGTCAAACTCACGTCATCACGGTGGCATCACGTGACATATCGGGACTTTTTTCCCGTTCACAAAACTGGGCGTGAAGGAATCAGAGATTCTGGGCTTGGTTTCTTGTTTGAAACTTTGGATTTAAGGAGTATGGAGAATTTCCTTACCCTGGAATTAATTGCTTGCTGTAGTGGTCAAGGTCCCCCCCCCCCCCCCCGTTCAGGATCACAACTCTCTTCCAGAAGAAATGAAAGTATGCCATTTCTCATCACCACACCCAACTCTGGGCACCTCAGTTGGGGCAAAGGGCACTGACAGTGCTATCAACCTGAGACTTTTGTCCTAGCAAAAGCTTCATTACGTATGTAACTGTCAGCAAAAGCAAAATTTATTTATACTTTATCAAACCCTGGGTGCTCCTGTACGAAAAATGCAGAAGGTGTAGCTCCTCAAATGAAAGTAAAGGTTCCTTTATAGCAGGGGTGTCAAACTCATGTTATAATGGTGGCATCACGTGACGTATCAGGACTTTTTTCCCATTCACGAAACCGGGTGTGGGTGTGGCCAGCACTTGATGCATCCGGCCCATGGGCCACAAGTTTGACAGCCCTGCTTTATAGCAAGGGTCAGCAAACTATGGACAAGAGCCAAATCCAGTCCAATATAGGTAGTCCTCAACATACAACCATTGGTTTAGTGACTGTTCAAAGTTGCAACGGCACTGAAAAAAGTGTCTTATTCTTTCACACAACTGTTGATCATGGTCACATGATCAAAATTCAGGCACTTGGCAACTGGCATGTATGTATGATGGCTGCACTATCCCAGGTCATGTGATCACCATTTGTAACCTTCCCAGCCAGCTTCAGAAAAGCAAAGTCAATGGTGCAAGCCAGATTCGATTAATGACCACGTGATTTGCTTGACTGTGGTAATTTGACTAAAACCTGTGGCAAAAAAAGGTTATAAAACGGGGTGCAACTGACTTAACAGCTGCCTTCCTTAGTAATGGAAATGTTGGGCTCAACTGTGGTTGTAAGTCGAGGTCTATCTGTACCTCTTTTTATATGACTCACAAGCCAACAATGGACAGGTAGGTGTCAGATCACCGGGTCTGAGTTGCAGTCACTCTTAGGGCAAGGGGTGGGGTTGTGGTGCCCTGGGCAACAGAAGCCTATCAGCAGCCTTCCTGTTGGTCGGCTGGTGCTGTCTAATGGCTACTGTGTTTCTGGCCTGCAGAATTACCAGCTGTGCCTGCAAAGGCAGAGGAGGGGTGGAATGAACCATGGTGGTGCAGTGGTTAGAATTCAGTATTGCAGGCTAATTATGCTGACTGCCAGCAGTTCAATTCCCACTGGCTCAAGGTTGACCTGGCCTTCCACCCTTCCAAAGTTGGTAAAATGAGGACCAAGATTGTTGGGGGCAATATGCTGTCTCTGTAAACCACTTAGAGAGGGCTGTAATGCACTGTGAAGGGGTATATAAGTCTAAGTGCTATTGTTATCTAGCCCTTTACAAAAAAAACCTTGCTGATCCTTGCTTTATGTGAAGATGTACTACCCCAGGGATGTCAAATTCAATTTCATTGAAGGCCACATCAGCATTATGGTTGCCCTGAAAGGGCCAGTTGCATGTAAGACTATGACGACTCACAGCAGCCAGGTGGGTGTGGCTCAGTAGGCGTGGCTGGGTGGTCACAGCCGGGTTGCTGCAACTAGGTGGGCGTGGCCAGCTTGACACCGCTCACTGGGTGCGGCTGACTTGGGACAGCTAGGTTGGGACGGAACAAGTCGCACCAGCTAACTTGACATGGGGAAAATTCAGTGCCCCACAAGCTCCTTGCCTCCCCAAACTGCTGGCAGCCAAGCGCGTGTGCACATGTCGAGACCAGGCATGATTGGCAGTTTGCAAGCTCAGATGTGGATAAAAGTCTCCAAGCTTGGAATGGTGTGTGTGTGTCTGTGCACAGCATGCCCAAGGAGACATTCTTCTCCTAATCCCAGACATCATTGGTGTTTCCCTGTCTGGTGCCCTGGAGGCGAAGGACGACGCTACTGCGTGTGGAAGCACAGAGGAGAAAGTTTGCAGGAAGTCGTTTCCTCCAAGTCCAACTTCTGCCTTGACAGATCTCTGGAGAGGAAGAGGATACTATACTTGATTAGCCAAAAGATACTGAAGGAATCAGAGATTCTGGGCTTGGTTTTTTGTTTGAAACTTTGGATTTAAGGAGTATGGAGAATTTCCTTACCCTAGAATTAATTGCTTGCTGTAGTGGTCAAGTCCCCCCCCCAAACCCCCCCCCCCCCCGTTCAGGATCACAATTCTCTTCCAGAAGAAATGAAAGTATGCCATTTCTCATCACCACACCCAACTCTGGGCTCCTCAGTTGGGGCAAAGGGGACTGACAGTGTTATCAACCTGAGACTTTTAGCCTAGCAAAAGCTTCATTACCTATGTAACTGACAGCAAAAGCAAAATTTATTTATATTTTATCAAGCCCTGAGTGCTCCTGTATGAGTCGGTTCATTTATTCTTTCAGGAGGATCCGTCTCTGTACTGCTAGATTCTATATAAACTGGAGCAACCCCTGCAATCCTCAGTCAATATGGTCACTGGCTATGGGTCCTCAGGATTTGGGGAATTAAAGTCCAGAACTTTTAGAAGACTCCTCTGTTGGGAGATTTAAGAATACACAGGTATGAGAACCTACATTCTTGTAGAATGAGTTATTTTTACCCTTACATTCAAGAGAAATGAAGTAAAAATACAGATTAAAAAACAAAGCCCACATAATTTCTCAGGGAAGAAGTTGGGTAGCTTAGTTGATTTAACATCCTCATTCATTGCAACTGTTGAGCTTCTAGCACCACTGTTTAGAGGCTGGGAACCATACTAGCGCAGGGGTGTCAAACTCAATTTCATTGAGGGCTGCATTAGCATTATGGTTGCCCTCAAAGGGCCAGTTGCATGTAAGACTATGACAATTCACAGCGGCCAGGTAGGTGTGGCTGGGTGGTCACAGCCAGGTTGCCGCAACTAGGTGGGCGTGGCTAGGCAGGCATGGCTGTCTCAATGCCACTAACTGGTTGTGGCCCACTCGGGAAGGCTGGGTTGGGATGGAACAAGTCACACCAGCTAACTTGACATGAGTACAATTTGGTGCCCCACAAGCTTGCATCCCCAAACTGCTGGCAGCCAAGCTCGTGCGTGCGTGCACACACACACTGCATTCCAAGTTTGGGGACTTTTATCCACAGAGAAAGGAGAGGGCCTTCTCCCCAAGCCCAGGCATGATTGGCAGTTTGTAAGCTCAGATGTGGATAAGTCTTCAAGCTTGGAATGGTGTGTGTGCATGTGTGTGCACAGTATACTAAGTAGATGTTCTTCTCCCAATCACAGACATCATTGGAATTTCCCTGTCTGGTGCCCCCTCCCAGCAAAGCAGGAGGTGGAGGACAACGCTGCTGTGTGTGGAAGCAGTTTCCTCCAATCTGCTTTGACAGATCTCTAGAGAGCAAGAGAAGGAGGCAGGTGTTGTGGCCCACCAGCTGCCAGCGGAGCTGGCGGCAGACTTGGATGATGAGGTGGTTGGGGAAGAACCTGGGCCAGTTCTGGAGCCTGGGGAAGGCTCTGATGGATGCTCAGCGTCAGACACAAAGATAGAGCCACAGCCATCCAGCATTTCCCAGCCAGAGAGGCAGCTGCCTTTGGAGTCAGAGATGAGTGAGGAGGAGGAACAGCTGGGGCCTGTTCCAGATGCGCGTATGTGCAGAACAGAGGTGAACAACAGAGGACAATGAGCCGGCTTGGGAAGCAAAACAAACGTGGATGCTGACTGGCCCCACCCTGGCTGGGGAATAAATAGGAGGAAAGGGGAGTGGTTTGGAGAAAGGGCAGCAGGGCTGCTGGTGGCCAAGTGCTAAGGTAGGACTTCCCTCAGACTCTCCCTCCCTCTCATTCCAATATTCCTCCCTCCCTCCCTGCCTCCCTCCTTCCCTTTCTCCCTCCTTTTCATTCCCATTTCCTTCCTTCCTCCTTCCTTCCCTGCCTCCCTCCTTCTCATTCCCATCTCCTTCCTTCCTCCTTCTCATTCCCATCTCTCCATGCCCAGGAAGGGGTGAGAGAAGGGGGAGAGGGTGGCAGTGCTTCCAGTGGCCATGGCTTTCTCACGCAGGGGCAGGGGGGTGGGATGCGGGGGCAGTCCCGGTGAAAGGGAAGCACTCATGGGCTGCAGGGAAAGTGGGTAAGGCCGGGCTGGCGAGCGGGCCATGGAGGCAGTGGAGGCGCTGGTGGTGGGTGTGGCACTGCTGCTGGGGCTCTACTACATGCTGATGTACAACTTCATGGCAGCCACCTGGGCAGGAATGCGGTCAGCCTTAGATCTGGCCCGTGGGGCTGCCCTGGAGACAGTGAGGGGTCATCCCCCACCTTGGCCCCAGCCCACCCCAACTGGGCACTCCCCTGGATGCGTGCACAGGAGGCGAGCACACAGGGGCTGGCGTCCCCAGTGACCGTCTTGCCCCGCAGGCTGACCGCATTCTGAGTGCTTCCCTTAACTGGGGATGCCATTTTTTCCTGTCATGTCCCCATGACAAAGCCTTTTTCGTGTCCCCAGTGCTTGAGGGAGAGCTAAGGAGTCCTGAGCTGGACCAGTGTGAAAACAGAATTTGTCTCTTGATGTCCATGCCAGTTCAAGGTGTCTAAAATCCATTGGGCTCAATGACCCATTCCCAAACATGAAAGGCTGATGACTGCAGTGACTGGGAACAGAAGCACAAGAAATGGGGTAGGAATTGGCAACCAGATGAGCACATTTCATGCTGGCTTAGTTTCCTGCTCATCAAGGGAGAGCATTGAAACAGAAGGGGCTTTTAGGACTTAGGGATGCAAGTAACCTCAGGGTCTCTCCAAGACCAAGAGAAAGTCCAATGTCTTGGAGAGACATTATTGTTCTATTCAACTTCTCAAGTTCTATTCAACTCTTCTATTAAACTTCTCAAGTTCTTTCATTTTGAAGGAGAAAGACAAACTTTAAAATAACAAGTTTTATTTTGCCTTAGCAGGTTGCATCATCACAGAAACCATGCTTGGTAAAGCACTGTGTATAGCTCAGTGTGATCCTAACTAATTACTATGAAAGCAGAGGATTATCGGTAAATCACGGTTTAGTGAACCAAATCAAAAAGTAACTTTATTCTCAGGTTCACTGGCATTAGCATCATATAAACAAAGTGTGATTATTAAAACTTTGATGAGACAGAGTTCAAAAATACTCAGTCATGAAATTCACCAACTCTGACTTGAACCAGTCTCCTTCTATTGCTGAGCCTATACTACTCTACCAATCTTAGTGAGGACACAAAGAAATATCTGAAATTTTGTATACTATGCTTGCCGATGTCAGAGCAAAGGAATAAAATGTGAAGGAAAATTGACACTAATGATGCATATTAGTTTGGAACAGCAGGAGGACTTCCTAATGCATCCAACAACTGCTAGCAGGGCTCTAGAGGGTCTTTGCAAGGTAGTTTCTGTGTGTGATACAAATACAGGTAGTCTTCATTTAGCAATCATAACTATGACCAGCACCTTGGTCATTGAGTGAAGTGGTTGCTAAATGAAATCCTGACTGTGTTTATAATCTTCAGCTTTCCTTTGCTTTACAGACTGCAAAGGTTGTAAATGTGAGGATAGGTAATAAGTTTTTCATCTTTGTTGTAACTGTGAATAGTTGCTAAATGAGGCAGTTATTAAATGAGGACTGCCGGTATCCTCCAAGAAGCCAGTGTGTTCCAGGAAGAAACACAGGTAACAAGATCCAAAGGAAGTATAACAAACATTATTCCCACCAAGATTGAAGGTCTGATTTTCTGGTGATGGCTGGTTTTATTGTTGGGAGCAATCCTGATCAGAAACAAGAAGCTTTCAACAGTCATGACCATAAAAAAAAAAAACACAGACCAGCAAAGCCAGGAGTTTTCAGACAGGTAGGTTAAGGAGATCACGAAAGAGGCAATAAAGAATTAAATATTTAAATATTGGTTAGACTGACATGATTCCTAAAACGAAGTGGGAGAAAGTCAACCAGACACTCAACAAAACCCCGTGAAGGACAGCAACTCCCTTCTTTCTCTTTTTCACCCATATCCCTGTAAAAAAGACTCTGACCTTTCTCTTCTGGGTCGTTTATGAGAAGATTCTGGAGGAGGAAAGCTGATTTTGTGAGAGTGAGAGGCGATGGATGACCCAATAAATCTCCAAGACACACTTATGGTTGATTCAGAGCATCCTTTATTGACATGTGTTTCCTTCAGCAGGTACTGAAACAACAACAGGAGAAGCACATGGTGTCGAGCTTATATACCCAGGGGGAGTGGCTGCAGGTAAGTGGGGTTCATGGGAGTGGGAGGAGGATTGAGGTGTGTGATTTAACCCCTGAGGTGCTGTGTCAGGTAGGGGGGCGAGAGCAGGGGAGGCATTTATCCCTAACGGATTTCACCTTCAGTTTCTGTATGTTACTCTGAGAAGCCACCAAGGCATAAGAATTGCTGTAGGCCAGCTTCTTGGACTCTTACTAAGCCTGGTAGCAGAAGGAAATATGAAGAAAGAAGGATGAGAATCAGCAAATGCAGACTGAACAATTAGTTGACTGGACAATAATGGACCAAGATGTGGATGACCCCACGCAATTCCCAATCCAGTTCAAGATTCACATCCCATCCACTTATTTCATCCCCTGATAGTATAACCAAGAACAAGAATGCTATTGTTATGTATTGCTAACCAAGGGACTGAAATCACTGGGTGATAGGCTGGGTAACGAGTCCTCACCCCTGCCTACCAGTAAGCCACACTGGAGGCATGCTGAAATCACTGGGTGTCAGACCAGGTAAAGAGCCCTGGTGGGACCATGCTCCCCGCCCTGCCTGCCAGTAAGACACACTGGAGGCACAGATGTACCTGAGGGATCTGTCCCCAGGACCCCTAAGTGCAAGCCCAGCTCCAACAGCAGCAGTACAGGCATTAACCAGCACCACAGGGGCCTTCTCAAAATGGCTAAACTGGGAAGGCTCAACGAGTTTGATATTACTCACCTGGAACAGTGGAGCTCATACATCTCCCAAGTAGACAACTATCTCCGGGCTAACCAGGTCGAGGACGACAGCTTGAAGGCAGCAATCCTAATGTCGGGTATGCTTCCTTCAGTATCCAGGAAAGGAAAACCCAGACTTCATCATAGATTAAAGTATGGTACTTTTACTAGATATGAAATGAACGCAACCATGGAAAGCAGGATTCTGAGGCAAAAAGCGCGAAAGTTACATATAGAAAGCATCCTCTCCCACTGTTCACCATAAATCATCCAATCCAAAGGTCTCCAAGAGGTCAGGTGGGAGCATACGTCTGGCCGTGTCAGCATCCAGGAATGCAGTGTCCGTTGGCCTGATAACAGCTTAGGAATTGGTTTCGTTTCTTAGATTCATTCAAAGCCCCGTAGCCTAAAACCCCCCCTCCCTCTGTTTCTATGACAGCCAAAGCAAGCAAGTCAAGGCTAGCGAGGTTGACATTCGGCCCCCCTTCAAAAAAGATGACCTCTAGTCCTGAAACAGAGAAAAGAAGAGGTAATATCACAACAATTAATAACTATCATTACTTAAGGTTTATCAGGGTATTTGGTGTGAAACAACTGCACTTTTCTAGGTGCCCGAACATCACGTTTATTCACCCATTCAGCTTGTGATAACGGGAAGTGTTTCCATGCCACCAGATACTGCACTTTGCCATGAAGTTTTCTAGAGTCCAAAATCTCTTTTACTTCAAAATGTTGTTCCCCTTCAATGAGGATGGGAACGGGAGGAGGTTCTTTGGTTGGATGTAGAGGGGACGAATGTTCTAGTTTCAGTAAGCTAACATGAAACACTGGATGAATTCGTCGTAAGTTCTTGGGTAAATCTAATTCAACTGTTACTGGGTTAATGATCCGGGTAATGGGGAAAGGGCCCACATACTTAGGTCCAAGCTTCTTTGATTTCTGAGGAGTTTGCAAATACTTGGTAGAAAGATAAACCATGTCCCCCACTTTATAAACATGCACAGGGCACCTCTTTCTGTCGGGTTGGGTTTTATGGGCTTGGTGAGCATCATCTAAAGCTTTTCGAGTTACTGCCCAAGTCCCTCGTAATTGTTCGATCCACTCAATTAGAGAAGGGTTCTGTGGGTTATCGTGAGGTAACTCTGGGATTGGCACAAATTCCTGGCCAGAAGCCACCTTGAAAGGAGTGAAACCTGTGCTGCTATGTATGGAATTATTATATGCCACCTCTGCAAATGGCAGCAAGTCTACCCAGTTATCTTGCTGGTAATTTATATAACATCTCAGATACTGTTCTAGTACAGCATTGGTTCTTTCACAGGCCCCATTGGTCTGGGGGTGATGGGCGGAGCTTAATCCTTGTGCGGAGCCTATCAGCATCAGGAATTCTTTCCAAAAACTGGAGGTGAACTGTACTCCCCTGTCTGAAATTATACGTTTCGGAGCTCCATGTAGCCTATATACATGTTGAATGAACATCTTAGCAAGGGTCTTTGCTGATGGGATCTTAGAACATGGGATAAAATGCACCTGTTTGGAAAACAAATCAGTCACTACCCATATAACTGTGCAACCCCCACTTTCTGGAAGGTCTACAATGAAGTCCATGGATATTTCTTTCCAAGGGGCAGTGGGTCTGGCTACACTTTGGAGTAGACCAGGTGACTTCCCTGGAGGTCTTTTAGCTGAAGCACACACTGGACAGCTCGCTACATATGCCTCTGTGTCCTTTTTTAGTGCAGGCCACCAAAACTGTCTTTTAACAAGATGTAAGGTTTTGACAAATCCAAAGTGTCCCGCCACTTTGGAATCATGGGCGTGTTGCAGAATGGTTACTCGTAGGCTGGCTGGAAGGTACAATTTAGCTCCAATCCAAGCTAGACCATCACGAAGTGTACATTCGTTTGAGTGGGCTTGGAACCACTCATCGGTTTTTAAAGTCTCTTGTAGTTTCTGGAGCAAATCGCCCGAGAGGCTTGGGTCACCCTTCGATTGTGCTCGGGTAGTCACTGGTGCCGCCAGTTGGGCTGACGGGACAATTGGACGAACCACTTCTTCCCTGGTGCTGTTGTATTGAGGCAATCTGGACAGAGCGTCTGCCATGAAGTTCTTCCCACCAGGGAGGTAGCGCAAGGTGAAGTTAAAGCGGTTGAAGTGTTGGACCCAGCGAACTTGTTTTGGCGACAGCTTACATAGGGTTTTCAAAGCCTCGAGATTTTTATGATCAGCCCATACTTCAAAAGGATGCTTAGCTCCTTCGAGAAATTGTCTCCAGGTTAGAAGTGCCCAGCGTACAGCGAAAGCCTCTTTCTCCCATATGGCCCATCTCCTTTCAGTTTCGGACAGTTTCTGGGACGTGTAGGCACAAGGCTGTAGTTTCCCATCTGCATTCTTTTGCAGAAGTACGGTCCCTACTGCAACGTCACTGGCATCTGCCTGTACTACGAAAGGTTCATCCATGTCCAGGTGTTTGAGGACTGGTTCGGCAGCAAACAGCCGTTTCAGTTTTTCGAATGCTGCCTGGCAGTCCATAGTCCATTCAAGAGGTTTGGAGGGTTTTGGTTTTCCTTCACCTTTGGTTTTCAGGAGATTAGTTATTGGCAGTACGATTTTGGCGAACGAGGGGATGAACTGTCGATAAAAGTTAGCAAACCCCAAGAAACTTTGTAATTGCTTGCGGGTGAGTGGCGCCGTCCATTCTAACACCGCCCGAACCTTTGCAGGGTCCATTTCTATTCCCCCCGGGGAGATGCGATATCCAAGATAGTCAATCTTGTTTTGGTGGAATTCACACTTAGAAAGTTTTGCATACAGTTCAGCAGCCCTGAGTTTTTTCAGGACGGTGCGCACTAATTTCACGTGGTCGGCCATGTTTTCAGAGTAGATGAGAATGTCATCCAGATAAACCAGCACCCCCTTGTACAAATGCTCATGCAAAACTTCATTGATCAATTGCATGAATACCGCAGGAGCCCCTTGTAGCCCAAAAGGGAGTACTCGGAACTGGAAACATCCCAGTGGGCAGTTAAATGCAGTTTTCCATTCATCCCTCTCCTTAATTCACACTCTGTAGTAAGCTTCCCGTAAGTCTAGTTTGGTGAAAATCTTTCCCTTCCCTAAGTGCGCCAACATGTCCTTCATGAGGGGTAAGGGGTAGACATTTTCCATGCAAATGGCATTTAAGTTTCTATAATCAACTACTAAACGAAAGGAACCATCTTTCTTCTCCCGAAACAGAACTGGTGAGGCCACCCCTGGTCTAGCTGGTTGGATGAAACCCCGTTCTAGGTTTTTGTCAATGAAATTTCGTAGTTCCCCCAGTTCACGAGGCGTCATAGGGTAAATTTTTGGCTTAGGGAGCTTTACTCCAGGGAGTATCTCAATGGTACAGTCCGTAGCCCTGGGGGGGGGGGGTAGCACATCTGAGGCTTTCTCACTAAAGACTTCACAGAGATCCCAATACTCCTTTGGAATTTTCTCCTCCCCTTCAATGTGGTCTATTGCCATCTCTGCTTCTTCGGGCTCCTCTCCGCCCTCAAGGGGGGGTTCTTTCCTCTCTAGTGGCGGTTTCCCAGCACGAATGCGCAAGACCCCCATTTTCCAGTTAATTCGCGGGTTCCATTTACGTAACCAGGGCAGGCCAAGTATGAGGGGTCGTTCCATGCTAGGGGCCACAATAAAACTGAGAGTCTCTACATGGTCCCCTAATTTCATTTCAATGGGTTCCGTTATGAAACTGGTTGGGCCCCCCCCTGCCATCGACCCATCTAGCTGACAAAACGCAATAGGCCTTTTCAGTGCTTTAAGTCCCAGGCCCATCTTCTCTACTACTTTCGGGCTGATAATGCATCTGGTGCACCCAGAGTCTAATAAGGCTGGCATCTGTGCGTGGGCCCCTGTGGATGGCACCCTTAGTTCTATGGGGATGAGCAGGGGGCTCACCAGATCATCGGAGTCATTACCTTAAGTAATGATAGTTATTAATTGTTATGATATTACCTCTTCTTTTCTCTGTTTCAGGACTAGAGGTCCTCTTTTTTGAAGGGGGGCCGAATGTCTCGCTTTTCATGTAATGAGTCTATCTCATATATTAGTTTCACCTTTTAAGTTGCATTACTGAAATAAATGAACTTTTGCATGATATTCTAATTTTTTGAGTTTCACCTGTAATATGTAAAATCAAGTATTTTATTTCTTTAGTATATTTTCTAGTGAATATTCCCAATAAAAATGCCTCTGGTTTCCTATCAATCAGTTGATCTGTTATTTTTTCTAGCCATTTCTTGATTTTAGCCCAAAATTTTTTTGCGGCAGGGCAAGTCCACCAAAGATGATAATATGTTCCATAGATCTTGTTGCATTTCCAACATATTGGCGAGCTGTTCGGGAACATCTTAGCAAGCCTTGCTGGTTGGAGGTGCCATCTGTAGAAAATCTTCAACTGGTTCTCCTTGAATGCCGCAGACATAGTTAATTTTGTATTTATTTGCCACATTTTCTCCCATCTCTCCAGTTCTATATTATAATTAAAATTTTTGGCCCATTTAATTATTGTTTCTTTAACTACCTCGTCTTCCATCTTATACCACAGTAAAAATTTATAAATCCTACTAATTAATTTCTCCTCTGTCCCTTGTATAATTTTGTCTAGTTCATGTTGCTCATTTTGTATTTCATATAATTTTGTATCTTCTCTATGTTTAGACTGAATTTGCGTATATGTCCACCAATCAATTTCCCTATTTAAATCCTGTTCTAATTCCTGTTTCGATTTCAAATTTCCTTGTTCTTTTAGCACATCCCTATATTTTATAATCTTATCCATCTCAATTAAATTTGGGTGTTTTAATGCTTCCATTGGTGAAATCCAGATTGGTATTTTTGTATAATGATTTTTTTTTATTTTTATCCAGATTTGTAGCAATGCATTCCTTAATATGTGTCTTCTGAAATAACTATGTGTTTTGTGTTTTTCGTCCCAAAGGAATGCATGCCATCCTACTTGTAAATCATGTCCCTCTATTGCTAAGATTCTTTTATCTCTTCATTCTATCCACTCTTTTAGCCAGGTTAGGATAGAAGCTTGGTAATATAATTCCCATTCTGGAAGTGCTAATCCCCCTTTATCTTTTGTATCTTGTAAAAGTTTGAGCCTAATTCTTGGTCTTTTCCCCTGCCATATGAATTTAGTAACTATTTTATTTAAAGCTTCAAAAAAAATTCTCTAATTTTATTGGAATAACCTGGAATAAAAATAGTATTTTTGGCAATATGTTCATTTTGATCGTAGCGATCCTCCCCAATAATGAGATCTGTAAGTTTTTCCAGTTTTCTAAGTTTTGTTTAGTTTGCTGTAGAATTTTATCATAATTGTCTTCTTTGATTGAGGAACATTTAGCTGTAAGCCAAATCCCTAAATATTTTATTTTCTTGGTTGTTTGTATTTTTATACTACGTTCCAATTCTTTTTCTTGATTTTTTGTAAGATTTTTAGTTATTAATTTGGATTTATTTTTATTAATCTTGAGTCCCGCTAAATTCTTCTATTTTTTGTATCAGTTTTGGTCCTGATTCTAATGGTTCCTCCAGTATAAACACCAAATCATCGGCAAAAGCCTGTACCTTATATTCTTCTTTCTTTATTCTTAGACCGTTTATTTCTTGGTCTTCTCTAATTTTCATCAAAAGCGTATCTATGGTTAATATAAATAGAAGTGGAGAGAGTGGGCACCCTTGTCTCACGCCCTTTGTTATATCGAATTGTTCTGTAGTGTCCTCATTCATAATTACCCTTGCCGTTTGTTTGGTGTACGTTTTTTCAATCATCTTTTCAAATTTTGTCCCAAATTCCATAAATTCCAATTGCCTTATTATAAATTTCCAATTCAAATTATCAAATGCCTTTTGGGCATCAAGGAAAACCAGTGAAGCTTGTTTTTCAGGGTGTGTTTCATAAAATTCTAGAGTATTTATTATAGTTCTCATGTTGTTTTTGATTTGTCTGCCTGTCAAAAATCCATTTTGGTCTGGGTGTATATATTTGTTCAATATTTTTTTAAATTCTCTCAGCTACTATTGATGCAAATATTTTGTAATCTGTGTTTAATAGTGAGATCGGTCTGTAATTTTGGATTTGTTGGTCCATGTTATTGGTATTTTTGCCTCCTCCAGTGCATCATTGAATATCTCCAACATTATCCATCCTAGCGTTTCTTGGGTGTTTTTATATATCTCCACAGGGAGCCCGTCTGGACCAGGTGTTTTATTGTGTTTTTGTTTTTTCAATGCCATATCAAGTTCTGTCACAGTTATCGGTCTATTTAATATTTCTTCTTGCTCTTCTGTGATTTTATTCAAATTTGTTCCCTCAATGTATTGTTTGACTTTTTCTTCTATTATATCCTTCTGACAGTATAGATTTGAGAAGAATTTTTGGATAATTTTCTTTTTTTCTTCCCTTCTATATTGCATTGTCCCATTCTCATCTTGTAATTGATATATCATTCTTTTATCCTTTTCTTTTTTTAATTTATAGGCCGACCATCTACCAGTTTTGTTTGCATGTTCAAAATAATTTTGTTTTGACATCTTTATTTTCTGGGCGATTTCCTTTTGAGTTATCAAATTAATTTTATGTTTTATAATATTCCATTCTTCTTTTACTTTCTTATTTTGAGGGTCATCCTGTAATTTACGTTCTGCCTTTTTAAGTTCTTCTTGTAGTTTTTCTTGTTGACATTTCCTTTATTTTTCCTCGCTTTATAAACTATCGTCAATCCACGGATATATGCTTTTACTGTGTCCCGCAGGTTTTGAATTGAGGTATCCTCTTTTTTATTTATAGTAAAAAATAGTTTTTCTATTTTTTACTATATCTATTTTTTACTATCTTTCTCTAGCATCCGTCTGTATTCTTTGTCTCTGTATATACTTTGATTCATTGTCCATCTCTTAAACCATTTTTGTCCTTTCCATTTTATGATTATTGGATGATGATCTGCCCAGTCATTAACTCCTATCTCTACTTCTTCTAGTCCTGTTCAAATTTCTGCTGTCATCCAGGCCATATCGATCCTGGACCAGGATTGATGTGGGTGCAAATAAAATGTGTATTCATTGTCTATGCTATGTGTTTCTCTCCATACATCTCTAAGTTTTAATTCTGTTGCCATATCAAAAAATTCTTTTTGTAACGCATCTTTCTTCTTTTTATTTTTCTTGTTACTCTTATAATCTTTTTTAACATCCACTATTGCGTTATAGTCCCCAATTATTTTGTTATGTACTTTTTTGAAGAATTCGTGTTTGTTTTTGTTGGGCGCATATATTACTGTTAGTAAAGTTTGTTTTTGTTCAACTTCTAGTTCTACCATTAAACTTCTACCTTCTTCGTCTGAATAAATTAATTTTGATTTTATTCTTTCTTTTACATATATAGCGATTCCTCTTTTCTTTTTTTTCTATTAATGATGTATATAATATCCCTAACTTTGGATTCTTTAATAGCTTTTGGTATCCCTTTTTAAAGTGTACTTCTTGTAGACATACCACATCTGCTTCAAGTTTTTGCAGTTTTGTAAATGTTTGTGTTCTTTTTCTTGGTGAATTTAAACCATTTATATTTAGAGAAAAGAGTTTGATTGCCTCTTCCATTTCTTATTGGAGTTGTTTTTTTGTGTTTCTTGTCTCCCTTCGTACTCTCCCTTTCATGGTCTCTCTTTCTTCTCATTCTTTTTCTTGTGTCTTTCTTATTTCTCTTTCTCGTTCTCTTTCCTCTATTTGATCTTCATCTTGGCTTTTACTCTCTGATTCTTCCCTACTTTCTTGTTCTTCTTCCTGTGTAAAATGAAGTTTATAGAATTCTTGCACTTTCTCTACTGTGTCCACCTTGTATTTTTTCTCTTGCCACGTTATCAGTATGCCATCTGGTATCAGCCATCTAAACATAACTTTATATCTTGTTAATTGATTTGTTAAGAATTGATATTGCTGTCTTTGGTGCCATATCCTATGTGGTATCTGCTTCAGAATTATAATTTCCTTGCCCTTATATGTTATTGATTCTTCTCTTGACATTTTATATATTTCATCCCTCACTGTTCGTTTGATAAATCTTATATGTACTTCTCTCGCCAACCGGTGTCTTCTGTGCACACGGTAAATTTCATCTATCTGTCCTCTTACTTCTGACTTATCTCTTTGCAATAGTTCCGCCAGGATCTCCGCCATCTTTTCTCCCAACTCTTCATCTTTTTCTTCCACGTTAGTTTGAAATCGTAAAAAATACAAAGCTTTCTCCATTTCCAAAAATGCAATTGACTCTGTCAGCTCCCTATTTAGCTGCAGAGACTTCTGCTCCATCATTTCCATTTTAATGTCCACTTGATCCATTTTTGTTTCCATTTTTTTATTCTTTGTTCATTTTCCATCATTTCTTGTTGGATATTCTCTATTTTATCATTCATATTTTTGATATCATCTTTCCCTTCTCCAATTTCATTTTTAATTTGTTTATGATGTATTTTCATCTCTTCATGATTGTCAGCAATTTTCTCCTGTGTTTTCATTAATATTTCTTGTATCATTTGCAGCATACTCTGCATACTCTGACTATTCACTGTCAATTCTGATTTTTCTTTTTCTTTTCCCAGCATATTTCCTATCATTCTCTGGTTTGATGGTGATGCAGCTATAGGTGGAAGTTTTGTGGCTGGTTTTTTCCCTACTTTAGTTATAGTTGCCGTGCTCGACATTCTTCCACAATATCATATAATAAATAACAACAAAATACTTTTATACACACATTCTTATATACTGGTTATTTACTCTATCTGTATTTTCTAGAAAGGTTTATTCTATATATATCTAATTACCCAACACTATATCAGTCTACAAATTCTATATACAAGCTTACTCTAAAGGTATATGATATCTAATATGGTTAAATTATTTTATCTGTCCACAGTTACTATCAATATACAGTTCTTATCTCTCAATATTTTATCACCACTTTAAATCTCAATCAATATCTATCTGTGAAGTTTCCGAAAGATGCCCTAATTAATTCATGAGCCGTGAGCCAAACGTCAAAAGAAATACAGTCATTTATTAGGAGCACCATTCCGGCAATATTCGGATGCAGTTAGAACTAATCCCACATAGATTTACGTTCCCCTATGACCCTGTCTCTCCCCTCCTCCCTGGCCATGTCATAAATCACATTCTCCAATTAACCACTTTGGCTGGCTGTGAAATTCAACACCTTCCTTCTGATTGCTGTCAGAAAGCATGTATGGAATGTAACTTCAGTTAGTCAATCAGCTCTATCAGTTCTCCCTCCCTCCTGCTCATGGCAACTTGAAAGCTTTGCAAGTTGACACTAGCTTTATATATGTTTATAAATAACTTTAAATTATTCACTTATTCTTTAAATCTATAAATCTATAATTCATTAATCTATTACAATTTAAAATTTCAATTGTTTCTTTCTTTTTTTAAAATTAGATTTATATGCCGCCCTTCTCCGGAGACTCAGGGCGGCTTACAATGCGTTAAGCAAGATTTACGTTCCCCTATGACCCTGTCTTTCCCCTCCTCCGTGGCCACGTCATAAATCACATTCTCCAATTAACCAATTTGGCTGGCTGTGAAATCCAACACGCTCCTGTCGAAGCGTGAATCAGCTTCGTTCCTCCCCTCCCCCGGGGGAAACTGTAAATTAATTAAAGGTGATTGAATCTTGTTTCCCATGGTGTATACCCACAAAGAAATAAAAACCGAACGATAAATCCTAATAAACATATTTATTATAAAAGTAAAAATAAACTAGCTAATTACATTTTACCGGCAGTTTATCAGCAGCCAGACAAAAGCCAGACAAAAGAGAAAGTAAATCAGAAAATTATTAAGAAAGAAAGAATGTAGACATGCGCTGTATCTCACAAATCACAGATGGTCTTATCTGTGTTTACAAAGTCCTCTGGCAAGCTACCGTAATGTTCAGAATGAAAGCTCAGCTGGCAAATACAAAATAACACAGTGACAACCCCTTCTTTTTTAAGTTGAGCAGAAATCAGGTATAGCCATCAATTAAAGCACATCTTCTTACGCAGATACTCGTGCTGAGCTGCTGGAAGCGGTTTGTTGAGCATATCAGCAATCTGATCATGTGTAGACGCATACTGCAATTTTACAAAACCTTGTTTCACTAATTGTTTGATATGTTTATAACGGATGTCGATATGTCTGGTCCTAGAACCCGTGAAACGTGAGTCAGAAATATAAACCACCGATTCATTGTCTTCCATCACGGTGATCGGTTGAATCAGGTGTGTCCAGATATCTGTGACTAAAGCATCAAACCACGTTAGAGAATTACATGCATCTGAAACACAAGCATATTCAGCCTCAGTAGATGAACAAGAAACAAAATTCTGTTTTCGCACATGCCAGTAAACAGGACATCCATTTAAGAACATCATATAACCTGAAGTACTTTTACGTGATTTCTTATCACTCGCCCAATCAGAATCAGCATAACAACATAATTCTGCATGATCAGTATGTGTTGGTTCTAACAATAACTTCATATGTTTAGTGTGCTTTAGGTATTTCAATAATTTCTTAACACATGACCAGTGAAACTGTTTTGCCTTACCTATGTGTCGAGACAAGAGATTAACACTAAGTGTAATGTCAGGTCTAGTCCAACTACTAATATACAACAGTGACCCAATAACTGAACGATAAAGTGTTTGGTCCTCGAATTAAGGACTTGATTCATGTGCCAAGTTGTGAAAATCTGTTTGCATGGGTACGCATCCTGTATTAGCATCTTTCATGTTGCAATGATGCAAAATTTGTTCAATTTTATCCTCTTGTGAAAGATCAAACCCTTTCTGTGTTTTGACAATCTGAACACCTAAATAATTGTTAACATGACCTAAAGATTTCAATGTGAAGTATCTCTGCAAAGCTTTAGCAAAATTCTCACTCATCTGCTTATTTGGACCAATATAAACAATGTCATCAACATAAACAAGAACTATCTCTTACCTATTATCAGATCTTTTTGTGAACACGCATTCATCAGTTTCAAACTTAATAAAGCCCATTGAATTTAGTTTGTCAGTAAGACATAAGTACCACATTAAACCAAACTGTTTCAGACCATAAAGACTTTTGTTTAGAAACCAGGTATCCCCTTCTTGCTGTCGGAACCCTGGAGGACCTTTTACGTAGATCTCCTCATCTAGGTCAGCATGTAGATAAGCCGTGTCAACATCAAACTGTAAAGCTTCTAAACCAAGGATAGTTGCAGTGGCTAAAGCAATTTTTACACTTTCAGTCCAGATTGTCGGTGAGTAGGTGAGCGGGAAGAAGTGCGGGTGATAGCCCAGATTGGCTAAGAAAGGGGTGGTTTGGGTGGAGGTGTGCTGGAAATTATTGAAAGCAAACTACGCAACTGCTAGGTACTCTGTCCAATTGTCCTGTTGTTGATTGACAAAGCAGCGCAGGTATTGCTCCAATATCCCAATGACCTTTTCAGTCCCACTGTCAGTTTCGGGGTGGTGAGTCGATGATAAGCAGATCTTAACACCTAAGGCTGACATCACCCCTTTCCAGAACTAGGCAGTGAACTGGGTCCCTCTGTCCGACACGACCCGATCCAGTAGTCCATGAAGCCGAAAGACATGCTGGATGAACATGTGGGCGGTGGCGCGAGCTGTCGGCAATCCCCAACAGGATATGAAATGTGCCATCTTTGTCAACATGTCCACCACCACGAACACCGTCATGAAACCTGAGGACCGGGTTAAGTCCGTGATAAAGTCCATCGAGATGACACCCCTGAAGTAGTCCTGGGGGAGCGCCCGTGGCCAACTTGGCCTGCCGACAAGGGACACAAGATGTCACATAGGTCTGCACATCATGGTGGAGATGAGGCCACCAGAAGGTCCACAACACGAGATTCAGGGTTTTAAACAAACCGAAATGCCCCGCTGCAGTCCTGCCACTGTGCCTCCCGGATCTGACCCCGTAGGTCGACAGGTTCCTGGACGGCAGCGAACAACTTGATGGGAAGAATCATCTGAGGCGGAAGCGGGTCCTTGACTTGGGCATAGTCGTGTTTCCTTGAGAGTGCATCTGCCCATTGATTGTGCCCACTCGGAATGTAGGTGACTTTAAAATTAAAACGGGTAAAGAAGAAGGACCACTGGATCTGACATTGATTGAGCTTCTGTGTGGTCTGCAGAAACTCCAGATTCTTGTGGTCTGTCTGGACTTCCACCTGATGTCGGGCCCCCTCGAGGTGATGTCTCCAGGTCTCAAACACAGTCTTAATGGCCAGGAGCTCTTTTTCCCAGATGGTATAATTGCGCTCAGAAGGATTCAATCTCCAGGAGTAGCAAGCGCAAGGGAAAAGAGTACCACCATCAACGTGAGCCTGGAGTAACATGGCTCCGACCACGATATCCGATGCATCCATTTCTACCACAAATGGACACTGTGGGTCAGGATGCTTAAGGATCGGCTCTGACATGAAGGTCTGCTTTAAGGCCAGGAACGCCTGCTGCTCGGGGTTGCCCCACAGGAACAGGACTTTCTTCTGCAGGAGTCGAGTGAGGGGCATGGTCAAAGTGGCGAAGCCAGGGATGAATGTCTGGTAATAGTTGGTGAACCCGAAGAGTTGCTGAACATCCTTCACCTGACAGGGAGGTTGCCAACTTCTCAACGCCTCGACCTTGCTCCTATCCATCGTGATGCCCTCAGGAGAAATGCGATGGCTCAAGAAGTCAATGGTTTTTTTTTTAATTGAAAAAGTTTTACAATACAATTTTTTCATTTCCCCCCCCCATTTTCCCCCCTCCCCCCACCCCCCCTTCCCTTCCCTTCCCTCCCCTCTCTTCCCTCCCTTGGCTTCCATAACAATATAATAGATGTATACAAAATTATTCTATCAAATATTTGCTAACCATAAACTTATCAAATATTTTAAACACCCCAAATCCCCCTCACCCCCCCTTGACTTCCGCTACAATTTTTTTAAAAAAACTTACTTATATTAAACTAAAGAAAATACAGTGAAACTTTTAATAGTATAGTAAAGAGACTAATAATAAAAGTATTTACCCCAATTACTAATTTTACCTCAAATACTCAATTATCCATCAATACTACTCTTTTAATCTTTAAACCCCACTACAAAATATTAACATTTCTCTAATCAAATATTAATTACCTAAATCAATCCCCCTAAATATAATATATAACCTCCATATCAAATAATTTTCTGTAACAGGCACTCAATTTTTGATCTTTTTCTTCATCTTGATTAAAATTAAGTACATTCCAAGTACGTCCCTCAACAACAAAAAATATTAATAATTATTTACGTAAATCAGACCCCCTTAATATATACTAATAAAATATATAACAATCATATCTAATATTTTTCTATCTTAATAATCCAAATTTAATCTTCTCTTCATAAATATAGTATCCAACATATTTTTATAAACTTCATATTCTTTCAAAGTGTATAACAATTATATCAAATAATTTTCTATCTCAGTAACCAAATTTTTGTCTTCTCTTCATCTTCATCTTGATTGAAGTTAAATAACTGTCTTCTAGCATAATTTTTATAAACTACTTCTTATTCCGGCTGCCCCCATCAGCAACAAACATCTCTTCATATATAAATCCCCCCGAGTGACTTTATGTTTATAAAATCCAACCACAAAGGTATCTTATAATCCTCTAGGTAGATCATTCAACCTGGCTCCTGGTGTATCCATTAAAAGAAAAAGAAATGCAGCTCATACAAGCTGCACTCCCAGATGTTCCTTTAAAACTCTTTCAAATCCTGCCAACCTTTCCACCTCCTTCCTTCGGGTTTCCAAGATGTTTTCATCTTCATTTTCATCATCTAGATAATTAATTCCAATAAATTATAATAGGGTAACCACAGATCCTCTGCATATATTGCAGTGATCTGTTTACCTTTCTCAAGATGTCAAATCCAACTCAGGATGAGTTTTGTAGCAAATTTTTAATCCATTTTCATGTCAGGTATAACGATGATTATCTTTTAAACTATTTCAAATAATAAAATATCTGGCATCCTTTCTGTAATGGATTCCATCTATTCATAAATATCCTTTAGGTTTCACGAATCGATTCCATCATCAGACGCAGTATCCGCTGCACTTCAGTTTCAGTGGTTTTCAGATTATTTCCTCCCTTAACTTCTACTTTCTGTTGCTTATCCTCCTCATGCTTTTCCACTTGTGGAATACTGGGCCTCTCCTGTTTCGCTAATATTTGTTTCTCATCTCGAATTATATGTTTATCTTTCAATTCTTGCTTCAACAGTTCAAGGTCCAGCTCCTCATCTCTTGAATCTCTGAGATGCTTTACTTTCAAATCTGGAAAGTCCATAATGAAATCATCTGAAAAACCACCTAATACTCCTTTTTCTTCTGACACACTTTGGTTATTTTGATTTTCTAATTCCATCTGCATACATTGTTCCTCAGTCTCATCTTCAGACTCTTTGTCCTTAATGTCTTCTTCCATAGTTGATAACATAGAAGAGGATGAAAATATGGGGGCTCCCTTAAGAATATTATTATAAAAATGTTCTGCTTTTTCAATAGTATTTAAACAATATCTCACATCTTGATATCTCAAAATTACACCAACTGGTACGTCCCATCTGAATGGAATCTTGCTTCTCTTCAATTCCTTCACCAGAAATCCAAAATCTTTTCTGTATCTTAAAATCCTGGATGGTAACTCTTTATAAACACTAATTTGTATACCTTCTACCTTCAAAGTAGCAGAATAAGACTTTTGCAGGATATCATTTCTTAATCTTCTATCAGTAAAATATACAACAACATCTCTGGGCAAATTCCTTTGTCTGGCCACACGTGAGTTAACCCTATAGACTTTTTCAATACAACCAAGAATTAGATCATCTTCCAAGTTTAATAATGCTGCTAATGCCTTAGCACAAAGTGTTCTTAAATTTTCTCTAGTATTCTCTCTTATACCTCTTAATCTTAAAGCAGATTCCATAGCTTTAAATTGAAGCATCATCACATCATTTTCAATTTTCTGATTTTTGGCATCAGCTTCAGAAAGTTTTTCCTCTGTGTCTTTCATCTTGGAATCAAGCTTGGTACTAATTTCAACCACTTTCTTCCCCATTTCCATCACCACATTTGAAAGATCAGAAACTACTTTGGTAATAATTTGATTCAATTTATCATATTTTCCCTGTACCAGTTCCTCAAGATGCTTCTGTGAGCTTTCTATCTTATCAACAACACTTCCCAAAGACCTAATTATAAAATCTTTTAAGTCCTCCTTTGCAGTTCCCTGCAACTGCATTTGAATCTTTTCAGCTTTTTCCTTTGTCTGGCTTGTAAGGGAGCCCCCCCTTGATTTTTGTTTAGGAGTCATACTTCACAAAGTTTAGACTTTTCTCAAAAAAACAAAGAAGTTCTATTTAAATCAATTTTATTTCTTTTTAGAGTCCAGCTAGAATGTTTCTTTTAAATACTTCAGCGCAGGCTTAGCTCTCACTTTCACTTTCCACTCTCCATTTTCTCAAGCATTTTTCGAGCACAGCCAGTCGCCATTTTCCAGGACATTTTCTCAAGTCTCTTTTTTTTCTAAAAAATTAGTAAAAAAACAATACTTGCATTTTTTCCTTTTTAGTTAGTCCAAGTTTCACCAGCATACTTGCTTGCTGTAAATTTGAAGTCAATGGTTGACTGGAAGAACTGGCACTTCTCCAGCTTGGCATATAACTGGTGTTCTCGAAGCCATTGCAAGACCAGATGGAGATGTTGGAGATGACTTTTCCAGGATGTGGAGTAAATCAGGATGTCGTCGAGGTACACCACCACAAACTGGTCCAAAAGATCCCGGAAAATATTATTCATAAAATGCTGGAAGACAGCGGGAGCGTTGGTTAATCCAAACGGCATGACCGTATATTCAAAATGGCCATACCTGGTGCCGAACGCTGTCTTCCACTCATCCCCTTCTTGTACCCGAACCAGATTGTAGGTGCCATCCAACTTGGTAAACATGGTAGCCCCCCGAAGTCTCTCTAAGAGTTCAGGAATCAAGGGTAAAGGGTACCGGTTCTGCACCGTAATGGTGTTCAGCTTCCGGTAGTCACAGCACAGATGCAAGTCTCCGGTTTTCTTCTTGATGAAGAGGACTGGAGCAGACAAGGGCAAAGTTGAGGGCTGGATAAAACCCCAGGCCAGGCTTTTGTCCACTAATTCCCTTAATGCCACCAATTCAAGGTCCAACATTGAGTACAACCTCCCCACAGGGAGTGGTGCATCCAGGATTAAGTCAATGGGACAATCGTACAGCTGGTGTGGGGGCAATTGGTCCGCCTCTTTCTCACTAAAGACATCCCCAAAGTCCGAGAGATCGTCCGGCAAAGATACCGCAGGTGGACCCTGCACCTGGCCTGTGCAAACTTGGCAAGTATGATCCACACACTGCAGGCTCAGGAACAACATGAAATTCTGGGACCAAAGGATGTGTGGATCATGAGTCTGAAGCCAAGCCAGGCCCAAAACTAAAGGGAAATGTAGTCCGAATGTGACGTAAAATTGGATAGCCTCCTCATGCTTACCGATGGTCAGGCACACGGGCTGAGTGGCGGCCTTAACTGGCCCGGACAGAAACACCCGACCATCAATGGTCTCCACAACCATGGGAGGATCCACTGGACACAGGGGAACAGCAAAGTGAGTGGTTAACACCTCGTCCATGAAGTTGGTTGTCGCACCGGAGTCCACCAAAGCATGAGCTGGGATCCCTTGGGGGTTGTCGGCAAGGAAGATCTTGTTGTTTAAAATCAAATGGCGAGGGGGTCCAGAATCCACCTCCTCAGGGCATGAGCCAGTGTTGGTACATGCCTGACCCAGAGTCTCTCCTAGATCAGGCTCTGCCCATTTCCTGCCAGGTTAAGTGTTGACTGTGGTACAGGATCAGAAGCCGACGGGCCACGTCAGTTCTTGGCGCAAGAGTTCTTGGCGCTACACAGAGCCTGTGTAGCATAGGGGGCTAATGCCTCCTACTAAAAGGCAGCAATTAACACCAGCTGCCTGTAATTTCTGTGAGTTCAATCCTAGCCAGGCTCAAGGTCGACTCAGCCTTCCATCCTTTCTAAGGTGGGTAAATTGAGGACCCAATTGTGGGGGCAATAAGCTGACTTTGTATAAATATACAAAAGTATGAAGGCTATTGCTTAACGCATTGTAAGCCGCCCTGAGTCTCCGGAGAAGGGCGGCATATAAATCAAATTAAAAATAAAAAATAAAATAAGAGGAAGCAAAATGTCCAGGCTCCCCACAATATAAACACAACCCCCCTGCCCTTCGTCTGTCCTTCTCAGCTATGGACAGGCAGGGTCTTGCTGCACCGATTTCCATTGGCTCCTCCCTTGGAGCCGGAGCCTCACGTACAATTGGGGTCACACGGGGTTCCTGAGGGGCACGACAAGAGGGCCGACACTGTAACCTTGCATCGATCCTGAGGCACAGATGATTGTTGTGGCCCGTCAGCAGCCTTCGTGGATCGTGGCTGATCCCAACGATGAGGAGGCTGGTGTGGGGTCACGCCAGCAGCCTGCACAGCCAGTGCTCGTATCGGACAGCGAGGAGGCTGAAGAGGATGTGGTGCCAGAGGCAGAGACTCAGCCTTGGCCTTCAGAACCTCCAGAGGCTCCTTCAAATGGAGACAGCGAAGTGGATGAGCGTCTCCTCAACGCTCGAGCACGCAGGGCTGCCAAAAGGCAGGAGTGGCTACTCAGGAGGAGGAAGTCTCCTCGAGAGTAAGGTTTGAGGATAATTGGCCACTCCCTTAGCCTATTTAAATCGCACACAGTTAGTAATTTCTTGCTGGAAACAATGTGTAATTATTACAGAGCATTTTGGAGAGTGAGTGTCTTTTTTTTTTATTGAAAAAGTTTTACAAATACAATTTTTTCCCCTTCCCCCCCCCTTCCCCTCCCTAACCCTCCCTAGCCCATCCCTCCCCACCCATGACTTCCCTTATAACCTTAAAAAAATTACAATTCATTTTTAACTCCCTAAATATTAAAAGGTGAAATCCAAATCATATCTTGTCACAAAATTCCCCCCGTTAATCTACACCCTGTCAATACTAAAAGTTTCTACATAACATTCAAATAGTAACTATCTGATACTTCTTTAATTTATATTTATTCTACACATAATCTATCCCAAATGTTAAAAAGTAAAATCCAAATCATATCATAATTCCCCCCCATTACTCTACACCCTGCATATACTATAAATTTCTACATAACATTCTCTACATAGCATTTCCTACATAACATTCTACATAACATTTTCTATAAAGCAATTTCTACACAACATTCAGCTGAAAGCTATCTGATACTTCTTTGTTTGATATTTGTTCTGCACATAGTCTATCCATCTCTTCCATTCGCACACAAAAGCTTCTTGAGTCCTGTCTTTTAGATATGCTGATATCTTTGCCATTTCTGCAGAACTGGCCACCTTTAAAGTCCATTCTTCAATAGTAGGTAAGATATCTTTTTTCCAATATTGACCAATCAATAACCTAGCTGCTGTAATCATATATGATATCAGTTTTGTTTCGTTCAATGAAAAGTCCTTAACAATACCCAATAGAAACAATTGTGGAGAAAATTGAAGTTTCTTCTTCAAAACATTTTGCATAACCCACCAAATTTTGATCCAAAAAGCCTTCACTTTCCTGCAAGTCCACCATATATGGTAATATGTAGCATCTAAACAATCACATCTCCAACATTTTGGTTGAACATTAGGATACATTCATGACAATTTCTTAGGGTCTAAATGCCACCTATAAAACATTTTATAAAAATTTTCCCTCAAATTCTGTGACTGAGTAAATTTAACATTCTGGACCCATATCTTTTCCCATGTTTCCATCATAACTGGTTCTGCAAAATTTTGTGCCCATTTTATCATACAGTCTTTAACCAGTTCATTTTCAGAGTCTCTTTCCAGCAATATATTATAAACCCTCTTAACATGCATTGGGCCTTTCTCTTTTATCTGTCTCACCAATTCCTCTTCATACATCATTAAAACGGTTTTTTGATCTTCCCTCCATCTCAATAGAAGTTGATTATACTGTAACCAAGTTAAATTAATCCCTTCTTCCAACAGAATGTTAAGTGACTTTAATTTCCATCTGCCCCCATCATCAAAAAGTATCTCTTTATATAAAATCCCCCCCCCCCGAGTGACTTTATATTCCATATAATATCACCAAGATCCAACCACAAAGGTATTTTGTAATCCAATTTAAACTGGTGCTCCTTCCATACTCTCATCAAGGAATTTCTAAGTATGTGATTCTTGAACACTTTGTCAACTTTATTTTCATAAAATAAATATGCGTGCCATCCAAATTCCAAGTCGTGGCCTTCTATATTCAATATCTCAGTCCTTGTCATTCCAAACCAATCACTCGCTTGTGTCAACGCTGCTGCTTCATAATACAATCGTAGGTTTGGAAGTTTAAGGCCACCCCTTTCACGAACATCTTGCATAATTTTCAGTTTAACTCTTGGCTTTTTCTCGTTCCAAATAAACTTATTCACTCCTTTTTGCCATTCCATCAGATGTTTATCACTTTTGAGCACCGGAATCATTTGAAACAAGAATAAAAACCTAGGTAGAACATTCATCTTAACTGCTGCTATTCTTTCAAGTAAAGATAGCTGCAGCTTTTTCCAAGTTTCCATATCTTTTTGCACCTTTCGCCACAACACTTCATAGTTATTTTGAAAAAGTTTTATATTTGAAGCTGCAACTTGAACTCCTAGATATTTCACCTTTGATACTATTTCAAAACCTGCCTTTCTTTCAAGTTCCTTCTTTTGACCTTCTGACATGTTTTTAACTATCATCTTGGTTTTTTTCTGATTCAGTCTAAATCCTGATACCATACCATATTCTTCTATAATGTCTTTCATCTGGATTATTGATTCCATCGGCCGTGCTAGGGTAACAACCAGATCATCTGCAAATGCCCTTGTTCTGTAGTCCCCTTGCCTTATAGCTATTCCATTTAAGGTATTCGAATCCCGTATTGTATTTAACAAGACTTCTAAAGTTAAAATAAACAACAATGGGGATAACGGACAACCTTGTCTTGTTCCTTTTTCAATACAAAAGTTTCTAGTTAAACTTCCATTAACAATAATTTGTGCTGTTTGCTCTTGATAAATTGTTGAAACCGCCTGAACAAACTGGTCCCCAAAGTCCATTTTTATTAAAGTCTTTAATAGAAAATTCCAATTGACTCGATCAAAGGCCTTTCCCGCATCCAAAAACACCAGCACTGCAGGGATCTGTTTACTTTTCTCAAGATGTTCCAATAAGTCTATGATTTGCCTCACATTTTCCTTCATATATCTGCCTTCTATAAATCCAGCTTGATCATGATGAATCACCTCTTGCATAACTGGCATTAATCTGTTGGCTAAAACTTTTGCAAAGATTTTATAATCCGTATTCAGGAGAGATATTGGTCTAAAATTTTCCGGTTTTATAGAACCTTCCTCTTTTGGTATTAATGAAACAAAGGCTGCCTTCCATGAAGGGGGTATTTTACCCCCTTTTTGAATGCTACAAAATAAGTCTTTAAGATGTTCAATCATTTCTGTTTGTAAAGTTTTATAATACACCACTGTTAAACCATCCGTCCCTGGAGCTTTAGCCGTTTTCAATTGTTTAATTGCAAAAATAATCTCCTCAGCTGTTATTAGTTGATTCATTCTTTCCTTTTGATCTTTAGAGATTTTTGTGACTCTACTTTGTTCTAAGTATTTATCTATAAGTTCATTCTGTATATGATCTTTGGCATATAGTTTAGTATAATAATCTAAAAAGGCTTGTTTAATTAAATTTTGTTGAAAAACCTCCTTCCCTCCATGTTCAATACTACCAATAACACAAGAACTCTGTTGTTTCCTCAGTGTATAAGCCAGCCACCTGCCCGGTTTGTTGGCATTACTAAATGTGTTATGTTTTGCAAATTGTAGAGTAGTTGCTGCTTGTTCCGCTATAAGCATTTGAAATTGGTCTTTCAAAAGTTTTATAATTTCTTGTAATTTTTTATCCATCAGATTTTTAATAAGTAATTGTTCTTTTTTCTTTATCTCTCCTTCCATTTCTAATCTTTTCTTTTGCTGATTTAACTTATGTTTAGAGTTCATGTAAATCAGTACCCCCCTCATATACGCCTTACTCGCATCCCAAACGATTTCAATAGGGGTACCCTTATTCACATTCATTTCAAAAAATTCTTTCATTTTTTAAGTTCCATTACATTCTTTTCATATCTGAACAGATTTTCATTTACTCTCCATGATCTTCTCTCCATCTTTCCCATTTCCATTTCTATCCATACCGGGATATGGTCAGTTAAGGTCCTCGGAAATATCTTTGTTTTCTTTGTTTTTAAAAGTAGATCAGCTGTAACTAAAATAAAATCAATCCTAGAGAAGGATCTGTGTCGATCTGAAAAGAAAGTAAAATCCAGTTCTTTTGGGTTGTGCACTCTCCATACATCTTTCAATTCAAAGTCTTCTTTCATATCAAAGAAAGTCTGTGGTAATTTAACACATGATTTTGCCAAACTCTTCTTATCATTTTTAATATCTATTACTCCATTCCAGTCACCCATAAGTAAAATAGATCTGTAATCCCATTGCAATTTTTTAGAATGTAGTAATTTATAAAAATTTTCTTGTTGCTGGTTAGGAGCATAAATTCCAATCACCAAAAGTGGGCCATTCTGTGTATGTAATTCGATTGCTATATATCTTCCACAATCATCTGCTTCTATAATTTTGGCTAATACTCTTTTATTTATATAAATCACAACACCATTCTTTTTCTCTGAGTTTGAGGTTATGAATTGTGCACCTAATTTAGAGTTCATCAGATATTTTTGATCCTGTATTCTAATATGAGTTTCTTGCAAACAGATAACATCATTGTTAAATTGTCTCAAATAATGAAATATCTTCCTTCTTTTCTGTGGAGAATTCAATCCATTCACATTCCAAGATAGAAATTTAATTGTCATTTGTAGTCTCACGAAGCGTTGAAAGCATTTGCCGAAGTTTCTGTTCCAGAGTGGTAGTCTTCAGTCTGGCTCCTCCCATGGCTTCAGTTTTCTGAGGTTTACCATTGGCACCCTTCTTATCTTGTGGTGGGATAGACCTCTGCTGTTGTTCCTTGTCCAGAATTTGCTTATGAGCTGCTCGAGTTATGCGCTGATCTTTAGGTTCTTGCAACAACAGTTCAACGTCCAATGCCACCTCTCTTGTACTTCTGGGTGGGCCTTTTCTAGGCTCAGAAAAATCCAGCAATGGTTCATCCAAAGAGCCCCCTATTGCTCCTTGAATTTCAACTACTGCTCATTGAGTTTCCATTGCCTCCAGCTCCATCTGTTTCCGCTGTCCCTCAGACTCTTGTTCAAATTCCTTCTCTGTGACACCCTCCTCTATAGCTAACACTGAAGATGTACGTGGAGATGCTGGGCCAGTTTTAAGAACTCTAAAATAAAATTCTTCCGCTTTTTCAACAGTATTTAGTCGGTATCTCTCTCCTTGGTATCTCAGTATTATACCAACTGGAGCATCCCATCTGAATGGAATCTGTTGTTTCTTCAGCTCAGTCACCAAAAATCCAAAATCCTTTCTATCTCTTAACATCTTAGGCGGCAATTCTTCGTAAATCCCAATCTCCTTCCATCCACTTGAACAGTAGAAACAAAAGACTTTTGCAAGGTATCATTTCTCATTCTTCTGTCTGTAAAGTATATCACCACATCTCTAGGCAATTGCCTTTGCCTTGCCACCCGAGAATTCACTCCGTAGACCTTGTCAATCTTGCACAGAACATCTTCAAGATTAACCTTTAGCATCACAGCAAGGGCATCAGAACAAACCATTCTCAAATCTTCTCTGTTATTTTCTTTCATTCCTCTCAGTCTTAAAGCAAATTCCATCCATCTGAATTGCATCATAGTTACCTCATTTTCAATTCTTTGAGTCTTAATGTCCACATTAGCAATTTTATTGTCAGCTTCCCTCATTTTGAATTCAAATTCTAAACTAAGTTCAACCACTTTTTTGTCAATCTCAACAACCACTTCTGACAAGCCAGTAACAACTGTCAATATATCTTTTTTCATCTTATCATACTTTTCTTGAACCACCTGTTTAATTTCCTGCTGGGACTTTTCAAATTTCTGCTGGGACTTTTCAAATTTTTGATCCATTGCTTCAGTTTGGTTCATCAAAGCCCCAGCAATAAATTCTTTCAAATCCTTAAATCCTGTCTCCTTTTCTTGGCTCTGAATCTGTTTCTCTGGCTGCTCTTTTGTTTGGTGAGTGGGGGAGCCCCCCCCCTGCAGCTTTAGGAGCTGATTTAGTCTGCTTTGAAGCCATATTTCTTCGCAATCTTATTCTTTCTAGAAAAGAGGTCTTCCCCCCTCTTCCACCACAGAGTCCTCTGAAAAAATCCCCCAGCTTCAGTCAGTTTAGTAAAAGAAATCACTTTAAAAAAGCTTTTCTCTTTTCTTCTAACAAATGCTGTTGCTTTAAATACTTCAATACACATTAAAACAAGCAGGCATTTCCACTTTCACTTTCTACTTTTTTTCCTCCACTGAAGCCAGACGCCATTTTAGTTAACTTTCACTCTTTCTCCATTCTTAAACTTTTTGACAGGGCTAGCATAAATACTTGCGTTTTTAGTTAGAAGTCCCGGTTTCACCCTGCTTGGCTTAAAAAGTTCAATTGTTTTTTTCTTTCTGCTGGGGTTGGTCGCGTCGTCTAGCTCTGCTGGAAGCAGAGTTGTCCCCGGAGTCCGGAGCCTCGGCGAGCTGGAAAGGGAGCCTCACCCTGCTTTGTCCCCAGAAGCAAAAGAGACAATCTGGGGGCTTCGCAGGGGGCTCTACCTTGTCTCGCCGGCTCTGCTCGTGTTTTCCTTAAGGATACGGAGTTTCACGAGCCGCCTCTCAGCTGTAGAGGCGGCTCTTTACGGGCAGCGGGGCTGGCAGTCCCGAAGTGACAGCCAGCGACGACGGCGACGCCAACCGGAAGTCGAGAGTGAGTGTCTTATCGTATCTTGTTTTCTGGGCTGGTTGCCAACCTTTGCCAGACTTTGTTTATTCTTGGTACGTTATAACTTTGATAAGGACCGTTGGTGTGTGTCACAATCCTTGGGAATCCAGAGCTGGGGCAGAACAATGATATAGCTCATTAAGAGTCGGAGGAATGTCCACTCTGGCCAACTCGTCTTGTAACACGTCTGACAAACCCTCCTGGAATGCATCCATAAGTGCTGCCTCATTACACACTGAGTCCTGGCTTATCAAACGGAATTCACTGATGTACTCCTGTAGGGGTAGCCGGCCTTGCTTCAAGGACTTCAAGCATCTGGTGGAAGTTTGGGCTTTAATAGGGTCCTAATACATCAGCCACAAGTGCTCACAAAACCCCCGGAAGTCATTCAGCAACAGGCTGTTCTGGACCAAAAGGGGCGTGGCCCAATGAGCTGCAGAGCCGGAGAGCAAGCTAATAATAAATCCGACCTGATCTCGGTCCTGGGGAAAATCTTCAGCTCGCAAACTCATAAACAGCCGGCATTGTCCAAAGAAAGACGGAAACATTTCCAAATTACGGGCAAACTTATCAGGCACAGCTACAGGGCAGTTTCTCCGAGGAGGAGGAGGAGGGGGAGGAGGAGGAGGAGGAGGAGGAGGAGGAGGAGGAGGAGGAGGAGGAGGAGGAGGAGATGAAGCCATTTGGCTTTGAAGCTGAGCCAACTGAGCAGCCATCACAGTTAACTGCTGCCAAAGCTGCACATTCTCGTCCCTCAGCTGCTCCATCATATCCAAGGCTGGTGTGTGTGTTTTTTCAGGCAGGAAACAAACTGTTCTGCCCCAGCTACCGAACCCAAGAAATGTAGCACACACAAAACTCAGAACAACTCCATTTGCTACAAACAGTCTTTTTTTCAAATGCAAGCTATTACTAAAAATGTCCTTAACAGCCTGCCAGGAATTCCAAAGATTAGATAAAGGCTTACAAGAGTTGGCAATTAGCCCAGAAACCAGGTTTGCAAGGAAACGTCACTCTCAAATGCTCAGCAAACATGTGTTGTTTCCTGCAACGTTTGCCAGCTGTGTGCAAACTTAAATAGGCTAAGGGAGTGGCCAATTAGCCCCAAGCCTTACACTCAAGGAGACCTCCTCCTGAGTAACTGCTCCTGCCTTTTGGCAGCCCTGTGTGCTCGTGCATTGAAAAGAGGCTCCTCCACTTCACTCTCTTCACTTGAAGGAGCCTCTGGAGGTTCTGAAGGCCCTGGCTGAATCTCTGCCTCTGGCACCACATCTTCTTCAGCCTCCTCACTGTCCAACTCGAGCACTGGCTGTGCAGGCTATTGGCGCAACAACACACAAGCCTCCTTGTCGTCGGGATCAGCCACAATCCCCACAGGCCGCTGGCGGGCCACAACATGAGTGCACGACCAGACCCAGGGTGGTTCTTTTTGTCCAGTAGGTGGTGTAGCGGTTCTGCCAAGGCAGCCTTATGCAGTAAGAAGGAGTGATAAAAATTGAGCAAGCCCAGGAATGCTTGAAGCTCCCCCTTGGATTTTGGTGTAGGGGCTTGCTGAATTGCCTTTAGCTTTGCTTCAGATGGGTGGATTCCGGCAGCATTGATGTGGAAACCCAGGAATTCTGTGGATTCCACACTGATCTGGCACTTTTCCTTCTTGAGTTTTAGGCCTGCCTTGCGGAAATGGTGGAGTACTGCGCAGATTCCCCCATGATCAGGACATCATCAAAGTACAGGCAGACGGTGGGAATGATCTTCAGTGTTCATTCCATAATACTTTGGAACAACCCTGGTGCTACGCTTACCCCAAACTGCAAGCGGCACACTCGGAATGCACCTCTGTGTGTGACTATTGTTTGTGCTTCTATGGTACTGTCATATACTGGTAGCTGCTGGTAGGCTGGGCGAGGTCTAGCTTAGTGAAGATTTGGCCTCCCTGGAGCGAGGCGAGGATGTGGCTTACCACTGGTACTAGGTAAGCATGCTGCTGCAGTGTCTTGTTTATGGTGCATTTGTAGTCTGCGCAGATGAGAATATCCCCATTAGGCTTAACTGGGGTCACTATGGGAGTGTCCCACTGGCTACAGTCCACAGGTTGGAGCACTCCCTGCTGTACCAGCTTGTCTAGTTCCACATCAATTTTAGGCTTCAATGCAAAGGGAACCCTGCATGGTTTTAATCGGATTGGAGTTACTGCTGGATCAAGGTTGAGTGAAATGGGTGCCCCTTTGTATTGTCCCAGCTCAGTGCTGAATACATCAGCATATTGTTGGCATACTGCTGCTAGATCAGCTATTTGGGTTCAATGGATGCCCATCACCCTGATGCCCAGGGCCTTGAACCAGTCCAGACCTATGAGGCTGGTGCGTGGCCCCTCTATGACCACTACGCTGAGGGGACCCTCAAACTCTCTGAATTGTACTCCAATGGTAGCCTCACCCCTTACAGGAACACGGCGACTCTGGAAGTCCATTAGCACTAAGCTCGATGATTTCAGCGGGACCTGCCATCAGCTACATTTTCAAATGTGGTTGAAAGTCGTGGAGGAGATAATGGACAGGGCCGATCCAGTATCTAGCTCCATGGAGCATGGGACCCCTTGAAGTTTTAGTTGGAGTCTTATTTTTTCTTTGATGGGACGTTGGACTTCTGTATGTTGGATGCTAAACCTTCCTGAGCAGTGCTCAACTCTGTTTTCTCCTGGAGACCATTTCCCCTTGTGCTGCTACGTTGCAGGTTTCATTGACCACTGACAACCTCTGCAAACTCTGGCAATGTGCCCTTGTTTTCCACAGGCACGGCATACTGCTGTGCAGAATCTGCATTCAGCTCTTTTATGCAGTCCCCCACAGCTTGTGCAGCTCTGTGGGGGTGTTGCTTTCTCTGTGGAGTGTGGCCGACTGGGTGGCTCTCTCCACAAGTGATCAATTTATTCACTTTCACTGACCTCCTCTGAGCCTTCTGGAGTCTCTTGGTGAATCGCTGGGGGGCTGGTGTCTGTTTTTGGTGGCCGGAGAGTCTTCATGGCCCCTCCAGCAGCCTCATCCGCCATGACTTCCTTCAATGCATCTTGGAAAGTCAGTTTCTCGACTTCCAGTGGTGACCTCATCATGGAGCAGGAGAAAGGGAATGGAGCTCCGTACCCACATCCCAAAAATTCTTCATCAAGAGCTCTTTAAGGGCAATACCGATCCTGTAGAGATCGGGAAACTAAAGAGGAAGCTCTGAAGATGCTGGACGAAAAGCAATCACCCGAGCAGACAGGAGCAACCCTCTTAAATCCGGTGAAGAAAGAGTCTGCCTTTAAGACAGATTGGGACTGATGACAGCTGCATAAGAAGGAAGCAAAAAGTGGAAAACGACAGCTTCATTCGGTGGAGAAGATAACCACAGAAGGAGGTGAGGAATATTTTGTGGATTGGAGGCATGGAGAGAGTAAGGCTCTAAGGAGAAAGACAAAGCATGTCCGGAAAAGCGGTGCCTAAAATGGAGTAGAGTGCCAAGCGGTGAGATGGATCCGAGAAAGCCTAGCATAAAACAGGAAGAGACCAATAAGTGGATTCCGTAAAGCGTGAGGAATTGACACTAACTGCGAGAGAACTTTAAGGATTGTGAAAAGCAGAGCGTGGAGAAGTGGAGATTGGAGAATACGAGGATAGCCAGTAGGAGATTGACTATTATTACAACTTTAAAGGAATTATATTTTTGAAACATTATAACTGTGAAAATTGGACTATTGGAGATATAGAAGCAAATAAGGAGCATGCTACTAAGGCAGCATTTAACATCCAGCTGCCTGCAATTACTGCGAGTTCAATCCTAGCCAGGCTCAAGGTCGACTCAGCCTTCCATCCTTTCTAAGGTGGGTAAATTGAGGACCCAGTTTGTGGGGGCAATAAGCTGACTTTGTATAAAATATACAAAAGTATGAAGGCTATTTCTTAATGCATTGTAAGCCGCCCTGAGTCTCCGGAGAAGGGCGGCATATAAATCAAAATTTTAAAAAAAAAGAAAAAAGAAAAGGTGATATCGTGTGGAAGTGAAGACTTGATTAAAGAACTGAAGAAGACTGATGCAACATTGCCTCATATAGATTTACAGAGACTGGATGACAGGAAGAAACGGTTTGGAGAAAGAAATAAGAAATAAGAAACAAGAACAATTATAACTGTTGGAGCGATAAAAGCAATGAATTGATATATTTGAACACTGATAATAAGTAGAAACAATAACGAGCCTCAGATAGCTCAACAGGCTGGATAGCCTGTTATTAACACCCAGCTGTCTGCAATTGTGCAAGTTCGAGGCTCAAGGTTGACTCAGCCTTCCATCCTTTCTAAGGTAGGTAAATTGAGGACCCAGTTTGTGGGGGCAATAAGCTGACTTTGTATAAAAAATATACAAAAGTATGAAGGCTATTGCTTAACGCATTGTAAGCTGCCCTGAGTCTCCGGAGAAGGGCGGCATATAAATCTAATTTTAAAAAAAGAAAGAAACAATTGAAATTTTAAATTGTAATAGATTAATGAATTATAGATTTATAGATTTATAGATTTAAAGAATAAGTGAATAATTTAAAGTTATTTATAAACATAAATAAAGCTAGTGTCAACTTGCAAAGCTTTCAAGTTGCCATGAGCAGGAGGGAGGGAGAACTGATAGAGCTGATTGACTAACTGAAGTTACATTCCATACATGCTTTCTGACAGCAATCAGAAGGAAGGTGTTGAATTTCACAGCCAGCCAAAGTGGTTAATTGGAGAATGTGATTTATGACATGGCCAGGGAGGAGGGGAGAGACAGGGTTATAGGGGAACGTAAATCTACGTGGGATTGGTTCTAACTGCATCTGAATATTGCCGGAATGGTGCTCCTAATCAATGACTGTATTTCTTTTGACGTTTGGCTCACGGCTCATGAATTAATTAGGGCATCTTTCAGAAACAGTTAGAGCTAACTTTTAAAATCTATCAAGATTACCAGGTATCCTGAATCCTGGACTCTCCAATCGCTCCCCAATGTCTGCGGGTGCTGGGAGGGAAAATCAGGCAACCATGGCTGGAGACGGGCTATCTGAAGAGAGCCTAATTGCAGCCAGAGTGCAGCCTCCCTCAGACATCAAAGCTGAGATGCCTGCTCCAGCGGCAGAAGCAAGAAAAGATGAGTATTGGTGGGAGTTAATCCCTAAAGCAGCTGAGGTCGAGTTCCCCCACCCCAATGCCCGGGAAATGGGGAAGCCCCTGAGCAAGCTGGGAAGAGTGGAGTAGAGGTTGGACTGGAAACAAGCCAGGCTCCCAAAGCCCCTGGGGAGTTCCAGAGAGCAGCCGAGGGAGGAATTTGACAAAGCCACACTTCCCGGTGAGGGGCCGTCATGCAGGTCAAAGGAGAGGGGAGGAGCAGTGGATCCCTTTGAAGCGAGGAGAAGCAGACAGGAGAACAGCCCCCCTTCTCCACCCATCAGAAGGAAGCCACAACCAGTGTCTTTCCCACGCAGCGAGCAGGCTGCCCACGGCAGACAAACCCCTCTCTCCCTCCAATCTAGAGCTGAGGAAGAGGACCAGCTACATCAAATGCAAGCATACAGAAAAAAATGGGGAGAGAGGAGCAGTGCTGAATGAACTGAGCCAGTTCAGAGGAAAGTTTGATGGGGACTCAGACCAGCTAGCTCTATTCCTTGACTCAGCTGAGATCCACCTAGAAAGTTATGGACACCTCTACCCATCCCCCAGAGCCATGGTGAATACCATTGCAGAGGGGCTAGAGGGGGAAGCAAGGGAATGGCTAGCAGCCCTCCACAAGAGGAGAGCCCCCCAACTGCAAGATGTAGATGACTTCCTACGACTGCTAGAGGCCAGATTCGAGGAGGCAGAGGAAGACCTGTATGCAGAGGATGAGCTCAGCTATCTAAAGCAGAGGGGCCGTCCCATTAAAGAGCACATCCGCAAATTTAGGAGACTCATTGGGAGGCTACCCCCTTTCCCAGAGCGGCTGCTAGTGCACTTTTTCAGAACAAGCCTGGACAGTCAAATTGCCCAGGTAACCGCTTACTTGGACATCCCAAACCAGCTCTCTGAGTGGTTCCTAGTAGCAATAAAAGTCGACAATGGATTGCGCTCCAACAACATGAGAGAGCAACCAGACACGAAAGAGAGGGGGCAACCCGACCTGAAACCAGCCCTCCCTCGAAGCCTGCTGAAGTGCTACAGAAGTGGGGGGAAGGGCCACACGGTATCTGTGTGCATGACCCCAGCCCCAAGGCCTAGGCCAGAGCCACCACCCAGTGCACAGCTGGAACGAGGCCCCAGATGAGCCACCAACACATCCCGAAGGGCCCTCCAGGCTGAAGAGGTCCCTTCCCACCCAGCCGAAGGGGGGGGGGACACACCAGGCAACGATGACCAGTTGCCAGAATCTTATGATAGTGAGGACGAGAGCGAAAACGACCCAATGGTGAGGGGACCAGTCCACCCTTTCGTTTTCCCAATACACCTCACAGCCCCAAAAACAGGGACCCAGGGGGCCTTTCTAGCCCTGATAGACTCAGGCTGCACTAGATGCCTGATCAACCTAACCACAGTCCTGAAACTGGGGGATCAGAGCAAAAAGACTGACCCACCCAATCCGGTTCGAACAGGTTGATGGGTCCCTAATGGGGGGAGCCTATGCCACTCACCTGACCGAACCAGTGAGGCTAGAGCTAGCGGATCACTGGGAAGTAATTTGATTCGTAATAGCCCCCCAAATGACAGATCCAGTCATACTGGGACTCTCATGGCTAGACAAGTGGGGACAGACCATCTGGTGGCAAGAGGGTACCCGCAGACAGAGAATAGCAAGGGGGCCCCAATCCCTCCCACACCAGCGAGCAGAAATACTGCCCATGCAGGGAACCCTCCAAAAGAGCACACCAGAACAACTGGCAGCCACATCCAACAAAACTCCAGAGACCGAACAGATCCCAAGGGAGTATCAGGACCTTGCAGAAGTATTCAGCGAGGCCGAGTGCAACGTCCTGCCTACCCATCGCGAGGCAGATTGTGCCATCGAAATCATCCCTGGGGCAAAACTACCCAAGCCCAAGCTGTATGCCATGACACCTCGGGAAATGCAAGAAATGCGCAACTAGATAGACAAAAACCTAGAAAGGGGGTTCATTGAGCCAGCCAAACCATGGGTCGCGGCGCCAGTCCTCTTCAAAAAAAAAAGAAAAGATGGGACTATGAGATTGTGTGTCGACTTTCAAGGTATCAATGCAGTGTGTGTACACAACCTATATCCCCTCCCCCTCATGAAGGACATGCTATCTCACCTAGCCAAAGGAAAAGTCTTCACCAAACTAGACCTCAGAGAAGCATACTAGCGAGTATGCACCAGGGAGGGAGACGAGTGGAAAACAGCGTTCAACTGTCCCCTAGGGAGTTTCCAATTCAAGGTGATGCCTTTCGGACTGCAGGGAGCCCCAGTGGTGTTCATGCAATTAATAAACGAGGTGCTGCATGAGCACCTCTACAAGGGGGTTCTCGTCTACCTAGATGACATCCTTATTTACACTGAGACCATGGACGACCACATACCCCTTGTCCGCCAGGTACTGGAAAAACTTCTGGCAGCCAACCTGTATGTCAAGCTGTCAAAATGCAAGTTCCACCACACACGGCTAGACTACCTGGGTTATTGAGTGTCAAATGAGGGAATAGAGATGGATCCAGCCAAAGTGCAAGCAGTCCTAGGCTGGCAACCCCCTCACACCCATAGACAGCTACAAAGCTTCCTAGGGTTTGCGAACTTCTACAGGCAATTCATCCCCTCCTTTGCGAAGATTGCCAAACCCATGATGGACCTCCTAAAGACAGGAAGCCCAGGAACAAAACCCCGCCCGGGACAACCTCTACAGGGGGACCTAACCTGCCAAGAGGCATTTGAAATACTAAAAGAAATGTTTGTGAAGGAACCAGAGTTGAAGCATCCTGACCCTGAACAGCCCTTCGTCATCCAAGCAGATGCCAGCGATGTGGCAGTTGGAGCAGTGCTACTCCAAAGAAATAGTCAAGGAAATCTACAACCCTGTGCCTACACCTCCTGCAAGCTCACAGATACAGAGAGACGATGGGCAGCATGGGAAAAGGAGGCATTTGCGGTGAGATGGGCACTGCTAACCTGGCAACACCTGCTGGAAGGGGGCCAGAAACCGTTCGAAGTCTGGACTGACCACAAAAACCTGGAGGCCCTCAGGACCCCACGAAAACTATCCCCCAAACAAGTCCATTGGGCTCAATACTTTCTAGCCGATGCCCTCTCCTGCATGCCCCAGTACAAATGTGAGCGGGAGCAGGTAGTGGACGCCATCATTCCCCTTACCCAAATAGTGGGCCAAGTAACCACCAGACGACGCCACAACCGGCACGGCCGACCAACAAGCGATCTAACGGCAAAACTCAAAACTGAATTGCTGGTGTACCCCTGGTTCCAAGACAATCAACACATTCTGACAAAAAGGGATGACCTCGCATGGAAGGGGACAAAGCTCTATGTCCCAGAATCCCTACGCACCCTGATCCTCCAGAGGAGCCACGACATTAAACCGGCAGGCCACTTCGGATTCCTAAAGACTTTACACTTAGCACAGAGGCAGTTCTGGTGGCCCAGCATAAAGAAAGACGTGGACAGTTATGTGAAAAGTTGCACCATCTGCGCCATGATGAAGAAGCGATCAGGAAAACCCCCGGACTGCTACAACCAATAGCAGAGCCTACAAGACCATGGGAGGAGATTGCAATGGACTTTATAGTGGAGTTGCCAAAAAGTGGGGGAAACACGGTGATCTGGACCATAATAAATTTATTTTCCAAACAGGCCATTCAAGATAGTTATTCCAAAGGTTGCAGAAGTAAGATTAAGCAACAGCATTATTGATCTATATATAATTTCAAATACAAGAATAAGCTTAACTCTTCTTGCTTTCCTTTGGTCTCTTCCAAATACGATTAAATTTGGAACCAAACCCCATGTCAACTTGCAAAGCTTTCTAGTTGCCATGAGCACAAGGGAGGGAGAACTGATAGAGCTGATTGATCTCCCTAACTGAAGTTACATTCCATACATGCTTCCTGACTGCAGTCAGAAGGAGGGTGTTGGATTTCACAGCCAGCCAAAGTGATTAATTGGAGAATGTGATTTATGACATGGCCAGGGAGGAGGGGAAAGACAGGGTCATAGGGATCTACGTAAATCTACGTGGGATTAGTTCTAACTGCATCTGAATATTGCTGAAATGGTGCTCCTAATAAATGACTGTATTTCTTTTGAAGTTTGGCTCATGGCTCATGAATTAATTAGGGCATCTTTCGGAAACTTCACACCCCAACTTCTGGAGAATAACAACAAGTAACAGGGCTAGTTCTCTCTTGCAACTGGAGAATTGCTTCAAATACTTCAAGATGCAATCCTTCTCCATCGTCTTCCATTCTCCACTCCAACATAAATTTATTTTATTTATTTATTTAATTCAATTTATGTACCGCCCTTCTCCCCAGGATTTCATTAGACTAATGTCAATACATTTTCTAACATCTGATCCAGTTGTCCCAGACTGTTCAGAAATTGTCTATCCATTAATGTGTACCATACTGGCAATGACAGTCCAATGTGTACTTATAAAACAGGGGTGTCAAACTCAAGGCCCGCAGGCCACATCTGGCCTATGGGGTGCTTAGATCTTGCCCACGGGGCCATCCTGGAAATAGCAAATGACCGGCCTGCGGTACTTCTGCTAGCGGCACCCCCGTGGCCCGTTTTCTCCAGAGGCCTCCCCCGGCTTGTTGCTGGCCAAAATGGAGCCTCCATGGGCGGCATCCGGCCTGTTACAGGCTGAAATGGAGCCTCCGGAGGCCTCCCTCAGCCTTTTACAGGCTGAAATGGAGCCTCTGGAGCAGGGGTGAAATGCTCCCGGTTCGGACCGGATCGCCTGATCCAGTAACGATGGCGGCGGGTGGTTCAGAGAACCAGTAGCAAAAAACCCTGCGCTGCCCCCCCCCATGCTCAGCTGAGTCGCACGATCATCAGAGGTTTTTTTTTTTTACTTTTAAAAGCATTTTTTCTACAACCTCTTCCAACCAAAATATGCTTTTAAAAGTTAAAAAAAAGCCTCTGATGATTGCGCGGCTCAGCTGGGATCCTCAGAGGCTTTTCAAAGCATTTTTTTTCTGCAACCTCTTGGCCGAAGAAGTGGTAAAAAAAATGCGTTGAAAAGTCTCTGACAATTCCAGCTGAGTTTGCCTGATCGGCAGAGGCTTTTCAAAGCATTATAAAAAATAGACAAAAGAAACAACCTCCTCGTTGATTGGCTGCTGCTGCTGCCTCAGTCCCTGAAGCAGGAGGCTGCTGTGGCCCAGTCCAGGCCTAGGCCTGCTGGCCACATGGCCCTAGCTGAAGTCTTTTACTCAGAAGCTGGTAAAAATGTTTTCCTTAGATGTCACGTTCTTACAGCTTTGCCATCATCTGAATAAAACACTTTGGCTTCTCTGCCAGTGGGTCAGCCTCTTCTGGAGCGCTGAATATCTTCAAAAAGTAAGTAATCCATGGGAAATGGGGTGGGAGGAGTAAGTGGAATCTGGGATGCAAGCAAAGCAGACCCAGACTGTGGAGACCCTGTGGGGCAGGATGGAGGGGAGGGACAATTGTGGGGACCCCAGGGGATCATGAAATATCTCACTGGATTGGGGGAGGCCTTGGATGGCCTGCTCCAGCACTAGGCCCCACATGCTCTTCCCCATTCTGGGATACCTCATGTGCATTTAATGACCTGCACATTCAATTAACCAATGCATTGGGGAAAGCAGGGAGTGATCACATTCATTTAACGTGATTCAATCTAACGAATCCTTGGATTACAAATGTAATTGGCAGGCTCTATTACATTCGTAACTCGAGGATTACCTGTATAATGAGAGTGAGGGAGGGTCTCAGGGAAGTTCTGCCTTAGCACTTGGACACCACAGTTGCCCCCCCACAAGTCCTGTGCCATGCCCACCATGGCCATGCCCCCTGGGCATCTGAGGTCAAACACAACCCTGATGCGGCCCTCAATGAAATTGAGTTTGACACCCCTGTTATAAAGCATCAAATTAGGGAAAATTTATTTAGCTGGATTAGTGAATAAGTCACCTCTTTTTTTAATTTTTTTTTAATTTTAAAACGAAAACAAAAAATAAAACCATTATCATTCCAAACAATTACAGACAGTGTGTCGATCAGTTAACATTCTTTTGTGCTTAATCCCATCTTCAAAGTACCAATATATGACAAAAGCTTATTTCTCATGTAAAAGAACTTCACATATTTTATCTTTACATCCACTTCATATTGCATATTTCATCTCCATGTTTTATTATCTATTAATTGATAAAACAAATCCCATCTCAAATAATATTGTTTATCTTCCTGTTCTCTAATTTCAAATGTCAATTTACTCATTTCAGCACAGTCCATCATTTTCTTAATAACTTTGTCATCAGTAGGTATCTTCTCTCCTTTCCAATTTTTAGCAAATACAATTCTAGCCACTGTTAAAACATTCACAATTAAATATTGCAATTCTCTATTGTATGTCTCTGGTAAAATCTCTAATAAAAATATCTCTGGTTTAAAGTCAATATGTCTCTCTATCATTTTTTCCAACCACGTGTGTATCTTAGTCCAATATCTCTTTGCTTCTGCACATGTCCACCACATATGGTAATATGATCCTGGAGTCTGATGACACTTCCAACATTTCTCCGATTTATTCTTGAACATTCTGGCTATCCTCGTCAGGGGTAGATGCCACCTGTAAAACATATTATACAAATTCTCCTTATATGCTGTAGACATTGATATTTTATAATTATGCCACCACAATTTTTGGCATTTCTCTAAATCAATACCATGACCAAAATTTTTCCCCCATGCTATCATTGATTCTTTAACTTGTTCTTCTTCCAATTTTACCTCTAACAAATATCCATATAATTTTTAAATTACATAATCATCAGAACCCATTAAAATCTTTTTTTTATTGAAAAAGTTTTACAAACACAATTTTTTCCATTCCCCCCCTCCCCTCTCCAACCCTCCCCTCCCCCCCGGTGACTTCCCAAGGTGAAATCCCAATCATATCATATCGTACAATACCCCTCTACAATTCTACCCCCCGTCTGTACTATCTTCATAACATTCAACTAAAAGCTATCTGATACTTCCTTGTTTGATATTTCTTCTGCACATAATCTATCCATTTCTTCCATTCCCACACATAAGTTTCTTGAGTCCGGTCTTTTAGATATGCTGATATCTTCGCCATTTCTGCAAAACTGGCCACCTTCAAAGTCCATTCTTCAATAGTAGGCGTAATGTCTTTTTTCCAATATTGGCCAATCAGTAATATAGCTGCTGTAACCATATATAATATCAATTTTGTTTCAGTCAGTGAAAAATCCTTAACTATGCCCAATAAGAACAATTGAGGAGAAAATTGGAGTTTTTTCTTCAAAGCATTTTGCATAAATGCTTTGAAGCTACACAGGAGCCTGTGTAGCGTAGAGGGCTAATGCCTCCTACTAAAGGCAGCAATTAACACCAGCTGCCTGTAATCTCTCTGAGTTCAATCCTAGCCAGGCTCAAGGTCGACTCAGCCTTCCATCCTTTCTAAGGTGGGTAAATTGAGGACCCAGTTTGTGGGGGCAATAAGCTGACTTTGTATAAATATACAAAAGTATGAAGGCTATTGCTTAACGCATTGTAAGCCGCCCTGAGTCTCCGGAGAAGGGCGGCATATAAATCAAATAAAAATAAAAATAAAATAAATAAATAAATAACCCACCAAATTTTAATCCAAAAAGCCTTCACTTTCCTGCAAGTCCACCATATATGGTAATATGTAGCATCTAAGCAATCACATCTCCAACATTTTGGCTGAACATTAGGATACATGCATGACAATTTCTTAGGGTCTAAATGCCACCTATAAAACATTTTATAAAAATTTTCCCTCAAATTCTGTGACTGTGTGAATTTAACATTCTGAACCCATATTCTTTCCCATGTTTCCATCATAACTGGTTCTGCAAAGTTTTGTGCCCATTTTATCATGCAATCTTTAACCAATTCATTTTCAGAATCTCTTTCTACCAAATATTATAAACCCTCTTAATATGCATTGGGCCTTTCTCTTTTATCTGTCTAACCAATTCCTCTTCATACAACATTAAACCAATTTTTTGATCTTCCCTCCATCTCAATTGAAGTTGATTATACAGTAACCAAGATAAATTAATCCCTTCTTCCAACAGTGTATTTAGTGTCTTTAATTGCCATCTACCCGCATCATTAAAGAGTACCTCTTTATATAAAATCCCCCCGAGTGACTTTATATTTATATTCCGTGTAATATGACCAAGATCCAACCACAACGGTATTTTGTAATCCAATTTAAGCTGGTGCTTCTTCCATACTCTCATCAAAGAGTTTCTGAGTATATGGCTCTTGAATACTTCATCAACTTTATTTTCGTAAAATAAATATGCATGCCAACCATATTCCAAGTCATGGCCTTCTATATTCAATATTCCAGTCTTTGTCATTCCAAACCAATCACTCACTTGCATCAACGCTGCTGCTTCATAATACAATCGTAGGTTTGGAAGTTTAAGGCCACCCCTTTCATGAACATCTTGCATAATTTCCAATTTAACTCTTGGCTTTTTCTCATTCCAAACAAACTTATTCACTCCTTTTTGCCATTCAATCAGATGTTTATCACTTTTAAGCACCAGAATCATTTGAAACAAAAATAGAAATCTAGGTAGAACGTTCATCTTAACTGCTGCTATTCTTTCAAGTAAAGATAGTTGCAGTTTTTTCCAAGTTTCCATGTCTTTTTGTACCTTTCGCCACAACATCTCATAATTATTTTGAAAAAGTTTTATATTTGAAGCTGCAACTTGAACTCCTAGATATTTCACTTTTGCTACTATTTCAAAACCTGCCTTCCTTTCAAGTTCCTTCTTTTGACCTTCTGACATATTTTTAACTATCATCTTGGTTTTTTTCTGATTCAACCTAAATCCTGATACCATACCATATTCTTCTATAATGTCTTTCATCTGGATTATTGATTCCATCGTCCGTGTTAGGGTAACAACCAGATCAATTGCAAATGCCTTTGTTCTGTAATCATCTTGCCTTATAGCTATTCCCTTCAAAGTACTCGAATTCCGTATTTTGTTCAACAAGACTTCTAAAGTTAAAATAAACAACAGTGGGGATAACGGGTAACCTTGTCTTGTTCCTTTTTCTATACTAAAGTTTGTAGTTAGACTTCCATTAATGATAATCTGTGCTGTTTGATCTTGGTAAATTGCTGTAACCGCTTGAACAAACTGATCCCCAAAACCCATCTTTGCTAAAGTCTTTAATAGAAAGTTCCAATTGACTCAATCAAAGGCCTTCTCTGCATCCAAAAACACCAGCACTGCAGGGATCTGTTTACTCTTCTCAAGATGTTCCAATAAGTCTATAACTTGCCTCACATTTTCCTTCATATATCTGCCTTCTATAAATCCTGCTTGATCATGATGAATCACCACTTGCATAACTGGCATTAATCTGTTGGCTAATACTTTTGCAAAAATTTTATAATCCGTATTCAGGAGAGATATTGGTCTGAAATTTTCCGGTTTTATAGAACCTGTTTCCTCTTTCGGTATCAATGAAACAAAGGCTGCTTTCCATGAAGGGGATATTTTACCCCCTTTTTGTATGCTACAAAATAAGTCTTTAAGATGTTCAATCATTTCTGCTTGTAAAGTTTTGTAATACACCGCTGTTAAACCATCCGTCCCTGGAGCTTTAGCTGTTTTCAATTGTTTAATTGCAATAATAATCTCCTCGGCTGTTATTAGTTGATTCATTCTTTCCTTTTGCTCCCTAGAAATTTTCGTGACTCTCCTTTCTTCTAAATATTTATCTATAAGCTCATTCTGTATATCATCTTTGGCGTATAATTTGGTATAATAATCTAAAAAGGCTTCTTTAATTAGACTTTGTTGAAAAACTTCCTTCCCTCCATACTCAATTCTACCAATAACTTGAGAGCTCTGCTGTTTCCTCAATGTGTAAGCCAACCACCTGCCCGGTTTGTTACCATTACAAAATGTATTATGTTTTGCAAATTGTAGATTAGTTGCTGCTTGTTCCGCTATAAGCATTTGAAATTGGTCTTTCATGAGTTTTATAATTTCTTTTACTTTTTTATCCATCAGATTTTTAATAAGTAATTGTTCTTTTTTCTTTATCTCTCCTTCCATTTCTAATCTTTTCCTTTGCTGGTTTAATTTATGTTTAGAGTTCATATGAATCAGTACCCCCCGCATATATGCCTTACTCGCATCCCAAACGATTTCAATGGGGGTACCCTTATTCAAATTCATTTCAAAAAATTCTTTCGTTTTTTGTGTTCGTTTACATTCTTTTCATATCTGAACAAATTTTCATTTACTCTCCACGATATTCTCTCATTCTTTACCATTTCTATTTCTATCCATACCGGGCTATGGTCAGTTAGAGTCCTCGGAAATATCTTTGTTTTCTTTGTCTTTAAAAGTAGATCAGCTGTAACTAAGATAAAATCAATCCTGGAGAAGGATCTGTGTCTATCTGAAAAAAAAGTAAAGTCCAGTTCTTTTGGGTTCTGCACTCTCCATATATCTTTCAGTTTCAAATCTTCTTTCATGTCAAAAAAAATCTGTGGTAATTTAACACGTGACTTTGCCAAACTCTTTTTATCTTTTTTTTTTAATTGAAAAAGTTTTACAATACAATTTTTTTCCCATTCCCACCCCCCCTTTTCCCCCCTCCCATCCACCCCCCCTTCCCTTCCCTTCCCTTCCCTCCCCTCCCTTCCCTCCCTAGGCTTCCTTTACTAATAAAACATTAATCTTATATATCAATCAATATTAAACAAAAAATATAGGTGAAATCCAGATAACATATCATAAATTTTAACATTGAATAAGGTAAAGTTAATCTATCAAATATATGCTAAACATAAGTCATATATATATACTTATCAGGTATTTTTAACATTATATTTTTTCCTAAATCAAATATATACTAACCGTAAGTCATATATAAAAACTTAACAAATATTCTTGACATTAGGATTTTTCTAGATAGCAATATAACAAATATGTATAAACTTATTTTTAACATTATAGTTTTTCTAAATAGTGATATAGTAAATATATATAACATAATAAGTTTTCTAAATAACAATATAATAGATATATATAAAGTTTTTTAACCTTAAGATTTTTCTAGATAACAATATAATAAATATATATAAAATTATACTATAAGATATATGCTAACAATTTCTAACATATATACTATACTAGTAATTTCAAATATTTTTAACATTAAAACTTTTCTACTTATTATTATGTAAATATAAATATAATAAAATAGTAATAATAATATATATTAATAATAATAATAATAATAATAATAATAATAATGAATCAAATACTAATTGGAACTTCTTAGTTTGATATTTGTTCTGCACATAGTCTACCCATTTTTTCCACTCCCTAACAAAGGCTTCATGGGTCCTGTCTTGTAAGTATGCAGAAATCTTTGCCATTTCCGCAAAATTAGCCATCTTCGATGTCCATTCCTCTATAGTAGGTACACTATCTTTTTTCCAATATTGTCCAATCAGTAACCTAGCTGCAGTAATCATATATAAAATCAATCTCGTTTCACTCGGTGAACAATCCTTAACTATAACTAACAAAAACAATTGCGGAGAAAATTGAAGCTTCTTTTTCAAAACATTCTGCATAACCCACCAAAGTTTAATCCAAAATGCTTTCACTTTTCTACAAGTCCACCAAATATGAAAATATGTAGCATCCAAACAATCACACCTCCAACATTTAGGTTGAACATTTGGATACATACATGACAATTTCTTGGGATCTAAATGCCATCTATAAAACATTTTATAGAAATTTTCCCGCAAATTCTGTGCTTGAGTAAATTTAACATTCTGGACCCATATCTTTTCCCATGTTTCCAACATAACTGCTTCTGCAAAATTTTGTGCCCACTTTATCATACAATCTTTAACTAATTTGCTCTCTGAATCTCTTTCTAACAGTAAATTATACACCCTCTTGATGTGCATCGGCCCTTTCCATTTTATCTGAATCACCAAATCTTCTTCATGTAACATTAAACCAATTTTCTGATCTTCTCTCCATCTTGATTGAAGTTGAGAATACTGCAACCATGTTAAATTCCTCCCTTCTTCCAACAGAGTTTTCAAAGTTTTCAAACTCCATCTGCCCCCATCATTAACAAGCATCTCTTTGTATAAAATCCCCCCGAGTGACTTTATATTCCGCATGATTTGCCCAAGATCCAACCACAAAGGTATTTTGTAATCCAATTTAAGCTGGTGCTTCTTCCAAACTCTTATCAAAGCATATCTCAATATATGACTTTTAAATACGTTGTCCAACTTGTCTTCGTAGAATAAGTATGCATGCCAACCAAAGTCCAAATCATGGCCTTCTATATTCAAAATTTCAGTTTTTGTTGTTCCAAACCAGTCACCCACTTGCGTCAACACTGCAGCTTCATAATATAAACGTAAGTTTGGAACTTTAAGGCCACCTCTTTCACGAACATCTTGCATTATTTTAAATTTAACTCTTGGCTTTTTCTCATTCCAAATACATTTATTTAGACCTGATTGCCATTCAGCCAAAATTTTATCACTTTTAAGCACCGGAATCATTTGAAACAAAAACAGAAATCTAGGTAGAACGTTCATCTTAACTGCTGCTATTCTGCCAAGTAAAGATAGTTGCAGTTTCTTCCAAATTTCGAAATCTTTTTGAATCTTACACCACAAAACCTCATAATTGTTTTGAAAAAGTTTTATATTAGAAGCTGCAACCTGGGCTCCTAGATATTTCACCTTTGTAACTATTTCAAAACCTGCCAACCTTTCTAGTTCACCCTTTTGTGGTTCCAGCATGTTTTTTACTATCATCTTAGTCTTTTTCTGGTTTAGTCTAAAACCTGAGACCAAACCATATTCCTCTATAGTATTATCTTTTTTGAGATCTATTACTCCATTCCAATCTCCCATAAGTAAAATAGATCTATAATCCCATTGCAATATTTTAGAATATAATAATTTACAAAAGTTTTCTTGTTGCTGGTTGGGAGCATAAATTCCAATCACCAAAATTGGACCATTTTGTGTATATAATTCGATTGCTATATATCTTCCGCAATCATCTGCTTCTATAATTTTAGCTGACAATCTTTTATTTACGTAAATCACAACACCATTCTTTTTCTCTGAATTTGAAGCTATAAATTGTGCTCCTAATTTAGAATTTGTCAGATATTTTTGATCCTTTATTCTAATATAAGTTTCTTGCAAACAAATAACGTCATTATTAAATTGTCTCAGATAGTGAAATATTTTCCTTCTTTTCTGTGGTGAATTCAGTCCATTCACATTCCAAGATAAAAATGTAATTGTCATTTGTGGTCCCATGAAGCGTTAAGAGCATTTGCTGAAGTTTCTGTTCCAGAGTGGTAGTCTTTGGCCTGGCTCCTCCCATAACTTCTGATTTCTGTGGTTTACTATTGGCTCCCTTCTTATCTTGTGGTGGCATAGACCTCTGCTGCTGTTGTTTCTCTAGAATTTGCTTGTAAGCTGCTCGAGTTATACGCTGATCTTTAGGTTCATGCAACTTCAGCTCGAGGTCCAATGCCACCTCTCTTGTATTTCTGGGTGGCCCACTTATAGCCTCTAAAGGTAGATCCAGCAATGGTTCATCCAAAAAGCCCCCTGTTGCTCCTTGAGTTTCCATTGCCTCAACCTCCATCTGTTTCCGCTGTTCTTCAGACTCTTGTTCAAATTCCTTCTCTTTATCACCCTCCTCTATACCTAACACTGAGGATGTACGTGGAGATACTGCACCAGTTTTAAAAACATTGAAGTAAAATTCTTCCAGTTTTTCAACAGTATTTAATCGATATCTCTCTCCTTGATACCTCAATATTATGCCAACTGGAGCATCCCATCTAAATTGAATTTGTTGTTTCTTCAACTCAGTCACCAAAGTCCTTTCTGTCTCTTAGCATCTTAGGCGGCAACTCTTTATAGATCCCAATCTCCTTTCCATCCACTTGAACAGTAGAAACAAAAGACTTTTGAAGAATATCATTTCTTATTCTTCTATCTGTAAAGTAGATCACCACATCTCTAGGCAATTGCCTTTGCCTTGCCACCCGAGAATTCACTCTGTAGACCTTGTCAATCTTGCACAAAACATCTTCAGGATTGATCTTTAACATCACAGCCAAGGCATCAGCACAAACCGTTCTCAAATCCTCTCTTTTGTTTTCTTTTATTCCTCTCAGTCTTACAGCAAACTCTATAAATCTAAATTGCATCATGGTCACTTCATTTTCAATTCTTTGAGTTTTATTGTCCACATTAGAAATTTTGTTATCAGCTTCCCTCATTTTAGATTCCAATTCTGAGCTAAATTCTCCCACTTTTTTATAAATCTGAACAATCACTTCTGACAAGCCAGTCACAACCGTCAGTATATCTCGCTTCATCTTATCATACTTTTCTTGAACCACCTCCTTAATTTCCTGTTGAGACTTTTCAAATTTCTGGTCCATAACTTCAGTTTGATTCATCAGAGCCACAGCAATAAATTCCTTCAAATCTTTAAATCCAGTCTCCTGTTCTTGGCTCTGAGTCTGCAAACTTGATGGCTGCTCTTTTGGCTGGTGAGTAGGGGAGCCCCCCCCCCCCCCGCTGCAGCTTTAGGAGCTGGCTTTGTCTGTTTTGAAGCCATACTGCTACACAATCTTATTCTTTCTAGAAAGGAAGTCTCCCCCCCACTTTCCACCACAGAATCCTTTCAAGAAGTTCCCCAGCTTTAATCAAGTCTCTGAGGGAGAAGGAACAGATAAAAGTCACTTTAAAAAACTTTTCCCTTTTCTTCTGACCAGCACTATTACTTTAAATACTTTGTAACGCGTTGAAACACACAGGCATATCCACTTTCGTTTTCAACTTTTTTTTTCTCTGTTGAAGCTGGACGCCATTTTAATATACTTTCACTCTTTCTCCATTCTTAAATTCAATAACAGGGCTAGTACAAATACTTGCGGTTTTTAGTTTTGAGTCCAGATTTCACCCTGTTTATTTTAAAGGTTCATTTAAGTTTCACTACTTTAGTTGGTTGCGTCGTCTGGCTCTGCTGGATGCAGAGTTGTCCCCGGAGTCTGGAGCTTCGGCAAGCTGGATAGGGAGCCTCACCCTGCTTCCTCCCCAGAAACAAAAACAGTCTGGGGGCTTCGCAGGGGGCTCTACCTGCTCTCACCGGCTCTCCTCTCATTTATTCCTAAATGGGAGCTTTCCAAGCCGCCTCTCAGCTGTGGGGGCGGCTCTTTACGGGCGGCGGGGCTGGCGGTCATAAAAGACCGTCTAGCGACGGCGGCGGCACCAACCGGAAGTGAACCCATTAAAATCTTATCTAAATTAGTCAAAACATTATAAAAACCTTCTTGTTTAAGATCTTCTTCATATCTAGAACGTATTTGCATATATGAAAACCAATCCATCTTACATCCCTGATCTTCTAATTCTTGCTTTAATTTGAGTTCACCCTTTTCATCCAATAGTTCACTATATCTAACAACTTGTTCCCTTTTAAATACTACAGAATATGAAAAATCTTCTATTGTAGATGGGTATCTACAATGGAAGCGTTTTCATATTCTGTAGTATCCCAGACTGGAATCTTCAAATAATGTTGGTTTTTGATCTTCTCCCAGTTCAACAATAAAGCTTCCCGTATCTGGTGTCTTCTAAAATACCCCTGTATTTTTGTTCCTTTATACCATAAGAAAGCATGTCACCCCATCAACAAATCATGTCCTTCTAAATTCAATAATCTATTATTTCTCAAAGTTATCTATTCTTTAATCCACATCAAACTTGTTGCTTGGTAATAAAGTTCCCAATTAGGTAAACCAAAACCTCCCCTCATTTTAGCATCTTGTAACAACTTTAATTTTATCCTTGCCTTCTTTCCCTGCCAAATATATTTCAACAACATTTATTCAAATCTTCAAAAAATTCCTTACCCAACCTAATTGGAATTGTCTGGAATAAATACAAAATTCTAGGCAAAATATTCATCTTAATAGTTGAGATCCTACCAATCAAAGAAAGCTGCAAATTTCCCCATTTCCCCAAGTCTGTCCCTATCTGTTGCTTAAGCTTATTATAATTATTTTCTTTAAGTGTACTACATCTTGCAGTCAAATATATCTCCAAATATTTTACCTTATTTGTGACCTCTATCTTTGATATCTTCATCAGTTCTTTTTTTTTGCTTAGTCAACATATATTTAGTCACTATCTTCATTTTATCTTTATTAATTTTCAAGCCAGCTACATTCCCAAACTCTCCAATATTTTCTATCAACTTATTTATTGACGTTAGTGGTTCTTCAATAATAAAGACCAGGTCATCTGCAAATGCTTGCCATTTATATTCTTCTTTTTGAATTTTCATGCCTTTTATATCTTTTTCTTCTCTAATATTTCTATTTAAAACTTCTAATGTCAATATAAACAACAGTGGGGACAGTGGGCATCCTTGTCTAGTACCTTTTTCTATCTTGATAGAATCAGTCAATTCTCCATTTATCATTACTTTTGCCATCTGCTTAAAGTATATAGCTTCAATTGCCTGAATAAATTTCCTACCAAAGTCCATCTCTTCCATTTGGAGCATCATAAATCGCCAATTTACATTGTCAAAAGCTTTTTGTGCATCTAAGAATATCAAAGCCATCTGCTTTTCAGGATGTGCTTCATAATATTCTAAAGTATCCAGAATTATTCTAATATTGTCTCTAATATTGTCTTTCTGGAAGAAATCCATTTTGATCTGTGTGTATAAAATTGTTTAAATATCTCTTAAGTCTTTCTGCCAATATTGAAACAAAAAATTTATAATCTGAATTTAGCAGGGATATAGGCCTATAGTTTTTGACTTGTTGTGGGTCTGTATCTTCTTTGTGGATCAAAGTAATATACGCCTCAGTCCATGACTTGGGTATTTTCTTCTTTATCATCACTTCATTCATAACTTCCAGAAGTGGGAGACTTAAAGATTCTTGTAATGTCCTATAGTATTCAACTGGTAGACCATCTGGCACTGGTGCCTTTCCACTCTTTTGCTTTTTAATTGCTTCTGTTAATTCCATCATTGTTATGTTCCCCTCCAACATCTCCTCAATGTCTTTGGGAATCCGAGGTAATTTTGCATCTTGTAAGTACCTTGCCACTTTTCCCTCCTCTATCATCTCTCTCTTATAAAGTTGTCTATAATATTCTTGTATTATTTTTCCCATCTCTTTATTTCCAAATTTACTTTGCCCTTGATCATCAATTAATTGTGTTATTTTTCTTGATTCTCTTTCATTTTTCAATTTATATGCTAGCCATCTTCTTGGTTTATTCACATTTTCAAAGTAGTTCTGTTTAGTGCTTCTAATTTTTTGGGCTAATTCTTCTTTCTCCAGTAAATCCATTTTATGCTTTATTATATTATATAGGGGGCGGAGCTTGGCATCGTGACGAAACGGAGGGGAGATTCTGGGGCTCCAGGATCACCGCTGATAGCCCCGCTGCTGGACAGTCCTTTTTGGACCCCCCAGTCTAGTTTTGACTATGGTAGTGGAGGGCACATCCTGACGATCCCAGGGACACTGCAAAGTCCCTGATTGATCCAAGAGAAGCCCTTTTTCTCGCAGCGGGGTAGCAGCCATTGCAGCTGCTGAAGTTGGAACAGCTCCAGGAAGAGAAAGAAGAAAGACAGTGAATTGATGCAGTGAGAGAGCTTTATTTTAAATTAATACAAAGAACACCCTGAGGAGAAGTGACAAGAGATTTTGAGATTATAAGAAATTAAGTGGCGAATTCAATTTGGAATGTTTTTTTTACCCAAAATATTTAATCTTGGATTTTAAAGTTTAGTTTTTTTACTATTGACCGGGACTGGACTGAAAGAGAATGAGAAATTAAGAGGCTAATATTGGTAATCCTTTGTGCCTTTTCTTTTTGTAATTTTTTTAGTTTGAAGCTTTTCCTCTTTTTTCTTTTTTCTGAAACTTTATATTAATTTTCTGTCAAAGAAGCCTTGGATTTTAAAATTGTAAGAAAGACAGGCGAGTGTGCAGTGCTGCCATCTGCTGGAAAAGAAACCTTGTTGCTTATGTTTATACAAGTAACAAGTTGAGAGATATATTGTAGCCATAACTTAGAGACTCTTAACTTCTTGACTGATAAGAGTGTAGTGAGAACATCTGAGGAAGTTGGAACTATCTGTATTGCTTACACAGGTGTTCTTAGTGGATTCATTTGAAGTAGGAGTCTAGAAATACTACAGAAGAAATTTCTTTTGGCAGTTATTTTTTTCTTCTTCTTTGTGGCTTGGCTAAGTGATAACTCTCCATATGCTTTCCGTGCATAAATGTGTTTGATGGATTTTCTTCTTTTTGTTATTTCTATATAATCGAATTGGATTAAGGCACTCAAGAGCCTGAAGATTGATTGCTGATTTTTGGGTTTTGATTTCTTCCCCCTTTTATCTGCATCCCTTTTTTTTTCTTTTTTGTTTGCTAATGGATTAGGGTTTTGAAGAACCTGAAGAGTGGTTTTATTCTATTTTCCTCTTTTTTTCTTTTTTTTCTTTTGTATCTGTTTTTCTTGTTATTTTTTGGCTTTGGTCTTTGTTGACCACTGTACAACATGAACAGAAAAGTTGCGACAGTGGGAGCTGCTTCAACCATGCCCTCTTCATCACCATCTGGAGGACAACGAACAATTCAGGTGATGCTTCAACAAGAGAAAGAGCAGGATAAAGAGAAAGATACGTCGATACAATTGATTTTTCAAATAGTCCAAAGGATGGAACAACTACTTAAAACAGATGAAAAAGTGGTCAGCATTCAGCAAACAATGTCAAAATATGAAGAAAGGCTGCAAAAGCTAGAGAAAAAGGATGACCCAAAGGAGGAAAAAATGAAAGATATAGAAGAGGAGAGGTTGAACGAGATAGGAGTGGACTAATTGGATGGGAAATGGATAAAGCAGAATTCTATCTCAGATTTCAAAATGTGGAAGAAGAAAAGGGTGAGCATTTGGCAGATATTATGATTGTGACATTGGCTGAAGCACTAGAAATCACTAAGGAGAAGATAATGGATGGTGTGGATGAGGTATATCGAGTGTATACTAGATATGCAATGCGTAATAAGTTGCCACAAGAAGTACATATAAGATTTACCAAGAAATCGATCAAAGCACAAATTCTTCAGGTGGCTAGAGAAAAAAACCTTGAAATACAAGGAGAAAGAAGTGGTGGTTTTGAAACAAATACCAAGAAAAGTGAGAGATATGAGGAAGGAATATCAATTTCTGACTAAAATATTATTTCAAAAAGGGGTCAACTACAGATGGTTGGTACCAGAAGGGTTAATTTTGACATGGCAACTCCAAAGATATAGGTTAGATACAATTACCAAAGCAAACACTTTTCATGAAGAATTCCTCAAAGAGAAGGAAGTCGAAATGGAAGTGGAAACCCAAATTACAGTGGTGCCAATAGAATTCAGAGAAGAGGAGTTGGCAATGATTGAAGCAGCAGCAATTGGTAAATGGTTTTACCAAACTTTTGTAATGATTTGTTTCTGGAACTCTGCACTTTGATATGACCCAAGGGCTAATCAATCAATCAATAAATTCATTCATTCAGCAGAAGGTGCTGTAGGAGGGATTGTGGAATACAAGGAACAACGTGAAGTAAGATCAACTAGAGCAACAAAACTATAAAGTATGAAGATGGAAGAAAGGAAATTAATTTCAATAAATATAAATGGACTTAACTCAGTAGTAAAAAGAAGAAAGGTGTTTCATAAACTAGAGAAATTAAAATTTGACATAATTTGTTTACAAGAAGTACATCTTAAAAAGCAATATGAACAATTAGAGCCAAGGTGGCGCAGTGGTTAGAGTGCTGTACTGCAGCTACTTCAGCTGACTGCTAGTTCAGCAGATCAGCAGATCAAATCTCACCGGCTCAAGGTTGACTGAGCCTTCAATCCTTCTGAGGTGGGTAAAATGACGACCCAGATTGTTGGGGGCAATATGCTATTTAGTATACTGTCTTTGGTGTAAGCCGCCCAGAGTCTTCGGAGAGTGGACAGCATAGAAATGTGATTAATAAAATAATAAAAATAAATTATTGATACAACCAAAACTTGGGAGAACTTTTTCATCACTGCCACAATGTAAAAAGAGAGGAGTGGTTTTATATATTAGAAATGCAATACCAGCGGAGCAAATATATGCAGATGCAGAAGGTAGAATTTTGATGGTGGAGATAATTGATAATAATATGAAAATTCTTTTGGTAGCAATATATGCTCCAAACAACAACCAAAGTGATTTTTATAGAAAATTACATATGAAAATAATTGAAATGGAATATGACAATATTTTATTTTTATTTATTTATTTACCAAAAATTTATATGCCGTCCTTCTCCCTAAGGACTCAGGGTGGCGAACACAAGTTAAAAACATACAATACTAAAAGATAAAATAATTAAAAACCCCGTTAAAACAACAAACAATCAAAATAATAAAACCCAAGGATCAGGGACAAGCCATTTGTTGAAACAGCCAAGTCTTTAAGTCCCGACGGAAGGATCGGAGATCAGGCACCATCCAAAGCTCGGTGGGTAGTTCGTTCCAGAGGACAGGGGTGCCTACAGAGAACGCTCTGCCCCTGGACATTGCCAGCCGACATTGTCTGGCCAATGGTACCCTGAGGAGGGCTGCCCTGTGTGAACGGACAGGACGGTGGGAGGCAGGTAGGAGATGGTCCTGCAAATACCCCGGACCTAAGCCATGTAGGGCTTTAAAGGTAAGTACCAGCACCTTGAAGCGGATCCGGAGGACCACTGGTAGCCAGTGCAGCTCACGTAGGAGAGGTGTTACACGGGAGTAATGGGGAGCTCCCGTAACCACCCGCACGGCTGCATTCTGGACCAGCTGGAGCCTCCAGGTGCACCTCAAGGGCAGCCCCATGTAGAGGGAGTTGCAGTAATCCAAGCGAGAAGTAACCAGGGTGTGAGTGACTGTGCGAAGGGCATCTTGGTCTAGGAAAGGGCGCAACTGGTGCACCAGGTGAACCTGGGCGAAAGCCCCCCTGGTCACGGCCGTAAGATGGTCTTCCAAAGACAACTGGGAATTCAGGAGGACACCCAAGTTGCGGGCCCTCTCAACGGGAGGAAGCAATTCCACCCCCCATTGAAAGTGATGGAACTTCTAGAACACGAGACGCCGGCATCCATAGCCACTCAGTCTTGGAAGGGTTGGGTCTTAGCCTGTTCCTACCCATCCAGGTCCGTACTGCCTCCAAGCAGCAGGACATCATGGAAAGGGAATCCCCAGGGTGGTCCGGGGTGGAGATATATAACTGAGTATCATCGGCATATTGATGATACCTCACCCCGAAACTACGAATGATCTCACCCAGTGGCTTCATATAGATATTAAAGAGTAGGGGGGAGAGTACCGACCCCTAAGGCACCCCACAAGTTAGGGGCCTTGGGGTGGACCTCTGCCCCCCCGCCCATACAAACTGTGAATGACCTGAGAGGTAGGAGGAGAACCACTGTAAAACCGTGCCTCCTACCCCCAACCCCCCAAGTCATTGCAGTAAGATACCATGGTCAATGGTATTGAAAGCCGCTGAGAGGTAAAGTAGGACCAGGACGGAGGAACAACCTCCATCCTGGGCCCGCCAGAGATCATTCACCAGAGCGACTAATGCTGTTTCTGTGCTGTGCCCATGCCGGAACCCCGATTGGTAGGGGTCTAGGAAATTCGCTTCCTCCAGGAACTGAGGGAGCTGTTGCGCCACCATGGACTCAACAGCCATCGCTATAAAATGAAGGTTGGAGACCGGCCGATAGTTATTAAGTGAGTCTGGATCCAGGGCCGGCTTCTTAAGGAGGGGTCAAACCACTGCCTCCTTAAGGAAGGCGGGGATGACCCCCTCCCTCAAAGAAGTGTTGACAATAGCCTGGATCCAGTCTCCTGTCACCTCCCGGGCAGCCGAAACAAGCCAGGAGGGACACGGATCCAATAAACACGTGGAGGCACCCAGTCTACCTACAATCTTGTCCACTTCATCGATGGAAACAGGGTCAAACTCAATGCAGATACTACTCCTAAGACATGCCCCAGTCTCCTGGATGGATTCTGCCCGGTCGGAATCCAGACCGGTCCGGATCTGAGAGATTTTATCTTGCAGAAACTGAACAAAATCCTCAGCTCTGCCCTGTAAGGGGTCTTCCCTCGCTCCCTGATTGAGGAGGGAGTGGGTCACTTGAAACAGGGCTGCTGGGCAGTTTTCTGCAGATGCAATGAGAGCAGCGAAATGATCCCGCTTCACTGCTTCCATCGCCACAAGATAAGGCCTAATATAGGTTCTTAACTGTGTTCAATCAGATTCGGATCGGGAGGACCTCCAACACTCCTCTAGGCGTCTTTTCCGATGCTTCATTTCCCGGAGCTCCGCAGAAAACCAAAGAGCCACCCGGGATCTGCATCGGATCAGAGGCCGCAAAGGTGTGATTTGGTTCAAGGCCCTGGTAGCCGCCCGTTCCCAGGATGCCACCAGTGCCTCAGTTGAATCACAGGATTGGGAAGCAGGGAATGTCCCAAGCTCCGTCAGGAATCTCTCAGGATCCATCAGGTGCCTGGGGCGGAACCATTTTACTGGTTCCGCCTCCCAGCGGTGGGGGTTGGCGGGTTGAAAGTCCAGTCTAAGGAGGGAATGGTCCATCCATGACAGGGGGGCAATAAACAGATCCCCTCTACCCTGGCCATTTATCCACTGCCCAGAGAGAAAAACCAGGTCGAGTGTGTGTCCTCCCCTATGAGTTGGGCCCTGAACAACCTGAGTCAGGTCCATGGCCACCATGGAGGCCATGAACTCCCGAGCTGTCTCAGATGTCTTGCCGATCGATGGCAGATTGAAATCTCCCACAACCAAGAGGCTGGGGAGTTCCACTGCCACCTCGGCCAAGACATCGAGCAGTGCGGGCAGGGCAGTGGCCACACAGCTGGGAGATAGGTATGTGACCAACAAACCCGACTGAACTCCAGGGTCCCACTTCAATAAGAGAGATTCACACCCGCCGATCTGAGGGACAGTGACCTCCCTAGGGCTAAGACTTTCTCTAATAACCACCGCACCAGCCACCCCTTCCCTGGCGTCGCGGCTGGTGCAGTACACGAAAGCCTGGGGGGCATAAATCAGAGAGAGGCACTCCCCCCTCTTGCCCCAACCAGGTCTCCGTAATACAAGCCAGGTCCGTGCCCTCCTCTTCAATAAGATCTTGCATGAGGGGGGCCTTATTCGCTACAGACCTGGCATTCACATACACCAGCCAGAGTCCAGGGTTCCCTGCTCTCGTACCCCCAGGGAAGCAGGCTGAGCAATGAGAACGGGTATGAGAATAGTGGGTGCAGTGTCCCCTCCCCATGCTCCCATCTCCTCTACCCCTCCCAACCATCACGGGTATAGAGTGTCCCACTCCTCTCCGGGCTACATCTCTGCCCCCGTCCCCACCCAACCCATCAGGGCCATCCAACTGGCTAGGCTGCTGATCCTCAAGAGGCCCCCCAGCCTCTTTATTTACATTAAAAACCACCCCCCTCCAGGAACCCCTTAAAATAGAAGTTAAAAATCTGTCTAAAAAACCCCAAAGCTGCCGGTTCTTCGCATACAATATATGTATGATGGGTGATTTTAATGGACTAGTGGATGAAAAACTGGACTATAAAACACATAAAACAGTAAGATATAATAGATAGACATTACCAAATTCCTTTTTTAAGATGACAGAGGAAATAAATTTCAAAGACGCATGGAGAGATAGAAATGGAAAAAATAAACAATATACTTTCTATTCTGATAGACATTCATCCTGGTCTAGGTTAGATATGATATGGACAACAATGGAATTGACTTTGAATATCGATGAAGTAGAAATAGAAACAAATTTATGGGCTGACCACAATCCTGTGATAGTTACTTGGAAAGGACGAAAAAGGAAATCCAGATGGACTCTAAATAATACAATATTAAAAGAGAAAGACTTTGTACAGAAAATGGAGAGAGAGTTGGCTTTTTTTTTTAAGGAGAATAAGAAAGAAGACACATCGGCACAAAATCTTTGGGATACAATGAAGGCCTATGCTAGAGGTTTAATAATGGACTATACAAGGAAAAGAAATGTGAAGAAAAGACAAACGTTTAAAATATTGACTGAGGACCATAAGAGATTTGAAAAGGAACTCCAGAAAGATCCACATAAGAAAGATGTAAAAGTGAATAACTCATCTTGAAGTCGGTGGATTTGTAATATATTTTATTTCTTAATTTCTGTTATCCTGCCTTTATTATTTTTATAAATAATTAAAGGTGGAAAACATACCTCATAATCCTTCCTCCTCCTTTTTCCTGCCCCACAACAACCCTGTGAGATGGGTTGGGCTGAGAGACAGTGACTAGTCCAAAGTCACCCAGCTGGTTTTTCAAGTTTAAGGCAGAACTAAAACTCACAGCCTCCTTGTTTCTAGCCTGGTGTCTTAACTACTAGACCAAACTAGCTATCAAATATAGGTTTCTTGACTTCCTGGTCAAGCTTTGCATCTAAAGCCAAGTACCCAGACTCTAAATTTCAGGAACTTGTTCTTATTAATAGGTTTAAAGTGGGAGCTGCTGGATGACCACTGGATAACTTTCTATTCACTATATTCTAAAAGATATTCTAAAAGCAACTATATTCTGAAAGCAGGAAATACATCCAGCTGGAGAGAATACAAAGTCAGCATAACCTCCTTTGATACTCTAAGTGACCCCCTAACTTGCCAGAAGAAAAGGAGCATCTTAATGAAACATTGTTAAAGGTGATTAGGCCAAAGAATAGCACCTGCATGAGAAGCAAATATCAAAAGAAGAATTTGTACTTTAGCCAGTTACAGAAGAATTATGATTGTTTGGCAAGGATAATGTAAAACTTTAGTAATAAGGAAATGTCAATTAAAAATAACAAATGTATGTTAACCATATATGGGAAAGTTGCTGTGTTAGCAGAATCCTTTGTTTGAAACAGTATATAATTTGTCATACAATCATGGAGACTTTACTCAAAGCTAAGATGCGAAACTAGCTTCTGAGTCTGCGCAAATAAACTCTCTCTCTGGCTGACCTAGGGATGTCTCTTATATCCTTTCTTCCATAACATTTCTGGCACCCTGGCAGATGGGACCAAGGAACTGTTGTGGCCCCGTCCTCTGAGCCTATCCCATTGGAGGAAGGAAGCTCTGAGCATGAGGAAGAGGAGCCAGCCAGATCTCCCAGCCCCCCCCCCCCTCTGGCACCGTCTCAGGTGCCAGCTGAAAGAGAGCCAAGTAGTGGGGAAACAGGTGTCTCAGATGAGAGTGAGGGAGAGACGTCATTCCTGGACGCACGTCAACGAAGGCGAGATAAGCGCTTGCAGCAGCTGAGGAGACGTGCGAGGGAATAGACCTGAGTCACTGGACTTGAGTCACAGGACCAATGAGTCACTGGACCACACCCCAGAGACTATATAAGAGAGGGTGGTGGTCAATGATCCCTGTGACGAACAATAACTCAATCTGGTAGTCATTGGAGCTAAAAGAACGGATTTTGGCAAAGCTACGTATGTGATTTTCTTTCTGTGAACAATTAAAGCACTTGGCAGACGGTGTGAATATCGCTGCCAAGTTGGAGATAAGGACTGTGGTGTGTGCCAAGTGCTTCTTTAACCCTCGACTGGCTGTGTTTTTGTGGGTGTATGTAGAGGGGGACAGATCAGGAACAAAGACCTTTGTATCTACTTTGACGGCTGCCCTGGTGGGACCCGGCGCCTTCCCAAGCAGAACATCCATCAAGCCGGCTACAAGGATTCCATTGAAGTCTAAGGAATCTTTCGGTGAGGAGGTGCCATGAACCCACCAGCGAAGCAGACCAGTCAAGGACCCACAAAGGTCAGCCAGACAGAGACCTCAAAAAAAAGTTCAAGAAGAAAAGCAAGCCTGCAGGTAAGTATAAATCAGGGAATTTTAGTCTCTGTTAAAAGGTAGCCCACCAAGTAAGTGGTGGAGGAGGGAACCTGATCACTTCCCTTGGAGAAGAGAGCATTGTCTTTTAATTCTCCTGGTTAAGGATTGTGTACGTAGAGAACTTGATAAAAGTTAAAGTACACAAAGTAAAAAGTGAGAAGTTAAAAAAATGTGTGATAAGAGAAGGAAACTGCCGCAGTGTTGTAGGCATTCTGATAAATCACCATTTTTAAGGGAGCTGAGAAGCTCTGAAGGAAAGAAGGGAAGGGAAGGGAAGGGAAGGGAAGGGAAGGGAAGGGAAGGGAAGGGAAGGGAAGGGAAGGGAAGGGAAGGGAAGGAAAGGAAAGGAAAGGAAAGGAAAGGAAAGGAAAGGAAAGGAAAGGAAAGGAAAGGAAAGGAAAGGAAAGGAAAGGAAAGGAAATTGATTTATTGTTCTTCCCACCAGGGGTTTAGCAGGTAATAAAAAAGTAAAGCCTGTCTAAATGGGAAAACAATTTGAATTGATTGCTTTGATGTGATTCCTGTTGAAAATTATTTTGTTGATGTGCATTTATAATGATAGTGTGTAGAATTGAATAGGATTGAATTAATTGTGACATGTCTGGTCAGCCTGCAAATGAATTGAACATCTTGACTTGGAGCTGTGGGAAACGGAGAGTAGTTAGGGCCCACAATCATAATTATGATTTAACTGCTCTCTGAGTTCCCCCACTCCTTTAAGAATAAGCTATAGGCTGCCCAAGGAAATAAAATTAAAACAAACAAACCTCCCTCCACAGATCTGGAAATGTTTAATGGTATGTGTGTGTATGTGTATGTATGTAATCATTTCCAAACCTGCAAAGAGGATGAAACTCTCTAACAAAGTGCACAAAAATATTTAGAAAATGGAGCTCCTTGAAAGAATTGTAATGATTGGTTTGCATGAAGTGAGATTTCTGCATGTAGAAGTGGTGTACACAAGCAGTTTGATTGCAGCACAAATATGAGTATGTGTGAGGTGTCCCAAAGCTCATAAGGAGTGATAGAGTGAACTTGTGCCCTGTGAATGTCTGTGTGTTGTTGAACGGATGCTGAGAGGCGAAAGGAGATGAGAATTCTATGCAGTTTAACCATTTTTTTCCTCTCCTTGTATTCCGGACCCGCCCCCCCCTTCCTTTGAGAGAAGCAGGAAAAGGGTGGGCTGCGGGCTTTTGTTCTTTTCACCATTTTTTTCTCTCTGCTGAACCAGCCTGAGAAAGGAGGGGTAAAGGGTGATATCTGATACCTGCCTTTGTAGTTTCACTGTTTTTGACTTGGAATACAGTTTGTTTAAGGGAGTGCGGCTTGTCCGCTTGCTTTTAAAAAATTTTTTCCTTTTCTCTTCATCTGTCTGAGAAGGGAGGGGCAAGTGGGGGATCGGCTGCAGCCTCTCTCTCTCTCACTGTTCCATTTGCATATAAAAGCTTTTCTTTTCTGCTCTGAAAACAATTTTGATTTTATTTTTTCTGGTAATTTTTGAGGTTTAAAATATTTAATTAAACCTATATAAAAGACATGATTTTGAAAGATTTTCTGAATCTGACTTGCATTTTATTAAAAGCAGAGATTGACACTAAAGTTTGATACAAATATGCTTCAGAGCATTGATCTAAAATACTTCATTTAAATTGTTTTACTTTTGAAGCTATTCTTCTTACAATATAGAAGGTTGGGAAGGAGGGGGAAGCCTTTCCCTTTGAGAATTTCTGAGAGGCAGAGCTTTCCCTTCTGGGGTTCAAAGCTCCCGTCTGGGAGATTGCTTCGAGGTGGTTGGGGGTCGGCTGCTTGAGAGCAGAAGTAGTTTATTGTTTATAGGAAGGCGACATGACAAATGCAAGCACAGCTTTCCGAAGCTAGCCTGTTTGGACTGCAAGAGTAACCCTTTTTTATATCCTAAAACGTCTTTTGATTTTCTCTGTGACCCTTTAAAGTCTTTTGAAATTCCTTTGATTTGTGTGTGATTGTTTTAAAAAATTCTAATTACTTTGATTTGATTTCTTTTCCTTGTTGGGTATTTTTTTCTTTCAGGTGGGGGCTGAAGCTCTGCCTGCGTTTTTGCTTATTTCTTTTGGGGAATTTCACTGCTCTTTTGGTGTTGAGTTTCTTATATTTTCCAACAAAGAGAGAGAGGAAGTTTTAGTGTAATCCAGAAAGTTGTCTTTAAAGTCGGTTTGCACAGACTTGTGCTTACCTGGAAGCCAGAAATGGAAAGTTTAGTGAAGAAAGAGTTAAGAGGGTGGAACCGATAAAAAGGAGGATTTGTGATTTGTTTCTGGATCATGGGGCACCTTCGGAAGGCGAAGACAGAGTTAAAGGGTGCCCGATCCAAAGAAGGGAAGCGTAAGTGTACAATTTGATGGCAGAAGCATAAGTGTACAGAAAGTGGTGTTGGGTGATTCCTTTTTGGATTACACCATAGGTTATTATGATTTGTTTATGGCTTTGCATAAGCATTATTCCAGGCTTTCTTTAATAAAAGTTCCTGGGTTTTACTTTAACATTTTATTTATGTTATCTTAGTGTTTTATTTTATTGTTATGGCTACAGTAAAAAGACAAAGTACATATATAAAATCACTACCTCTAAATCTAATTTTTGGTGCATAACCTTTTGCAGAATGGTACCATCCAGAAGCAGAAAGAAAGTTCGGTATTAACAGGCTCGAATAAGCCCTTGGTTAGCAGAGGTCCACGAAAAATTCAGTAGGCTCTCTAGCCCCAGAATATTGGTAACAAGAGGAAATGGAAAATCAGGGGGGTGGATGGAAGGAAAAAAATGGAGGTTCCATGAAAGGGCAATTTCAAGATATCTGAAACTACCATGTTTCTCCAAAAAGAAGGCCGGGTCTTATTTTCTTTTGACCCCTGAAAAAATGGCTAGACTTTCTTTTTGGAGGGTTCTAATCATTGACTCACCTCACGGCAGTGGCACCTACAGCCCCGCCCAGCAGGAGCCCTCTGCTAGCCCACTCCTTCTGTGGCTGCTTGCTGCCACTCACACGCATTGCCTCGGCCTCCATTTCACCTTCAGATGCCTGCCTCTGTTATCGGCTGCAGATGCCTTCCAACAGGCATCTGAAGGCAAAATGGAGGCTGGGGCGATGTGTGTGAGTGGCGGCAAGTGGCTGCAGAAGAAGTGGCTGCAGAAGAAGGAGAAGCAGGTGTTGGGGTGTATGAGGCCTGGTAAGTAGGGCAGCTCCACCACCACCCATTCCCACCCTAGCTTATTTTTTACCTGTGTGCCTCACCCCACCCCCTGCACCCTGGGGTGGGCGGGGTCTTAATTAGGGATAATTTTGTGGGTGAAGCTTAATTTGATCGCATGTGCTCAAAAAAGTGATAGGGCTTCTTTTCACGGTGGGTCATCTTTTTGGAGAAACACAGTATAAACTGAATGTACCATATAGCAACATTCTTTGGCAGATACAAATTGCTGTTGTCTTTCCTGTTAATGTCAGATAAGATAGATAGATAGATAGATAGAGAGAGAGAGAGAGTCATACCGTATTTTTCGGACTATAAGATGCACCTTTTTACCCCCAAAAGGGGGTGAAAATTTAGGTGTGTCTTATACACCGAATGTAGCCCTGCCCACTCACTGGCCTCCACCCTTTGGCCTCTGCCTCCCAGCAGTTACCTCCTTGCAAGCAAACAGCAAGAAAAAACAGCCCCATTCAGCTTCAGTATAGGCTAATTAGCACAAGTTGATTAGATCGGCCTCCCGACTCTCAGCTGATTTGCTCTCAGCTGTTTTGCGCAGGCTCTTTTGCAAGCTCTTGTTTTGCAAGCTCTTTGCTTGCTGCAAAGAGTGCTGGAGAAAGTTTTTTTTCCCTAGCTGAAACGAAACTGAAAGTAAAGCAGGCTCTGCTGCAACGTGACAAAATGAGGCAGAGAGAGAAATTTCTTTTTCTTTTTGCTCACCAAAAAAGGTAGGTGCAAACAATGGGAAATTTAGGGCAAAGAGGAGAGTTCAAGATTTTAAAACACAAAAAGGTTTTAAAAAAGGTCTATTTAACTAGGGAATTGTAATAATTGAGATGCTATTAATTGTATATTGTGTTGAAAGCAGAAATGGTTAAGTTATGGTTTGGAGGAATATATGGGGGAAATTATTTGGTTTATTATTATTGGTAAATATAATTAATTGATTTGTAAGAAATTGGATTGCATGGAAATAATTGGAATATTCATGTTCATATTTATTGATATACAAAAAGATAGTTATAACTAATTGATTTATATAAAAATGTTGAATTTGTATTAAACAATTGTAATATTAAATAATTAACCAATGTGAGGATGGATATAAAAATAGATGACAATGGGAAGGGGTATAACATAGAATAGAAGGGAAAAATTGAATTTGATTAAGATTAGAGATGAGGATGAAGGGTAATATTTTTTTAAAAAAAATAGATGAGGAATAAATATGGCAAAAAGGAAATATAGAAATTGTAAATTTAATTGAAATGACTAAACACTGTTTAAATTTGTGAACCAAATTTAATGCTGAATGTTCAATAACTCTAGTTATCCCATGTTACTCTCAGAACCGGATTTGGAATTTAGGAAAAGTCCAGTTAAACACAGGTAACTTTGTTATGGTGCAGAATGGATCCAATCTTTCAGTCTCAGTATTTATATTTGTGATAGGTTAACAGAAAATCATACAAAATAAAACTGAATTTATTTTCAGAGAGAGAAACAGACTACCTGTATACAATTGATATGTATAGATGCAGTGGTGGGATTCAGCCAGTTTGCACCACTTCGGGAGAACCGGTTGTTAACTTTCTGAGCAGTTTGGCAAACTGGTTGTTGAAAGAAATCATTAGGGCAGAGAACCGGTTGTTAAATTACTTGAATCCCACCACTGTATAGATGTATATAACACATGTTGGATATGCATCTATCATTATTTAAACTTCAATCTGTTGCATATTTCTCCTTTGCTTCAATTGTTTATTCCAATTCTCCCCTGCGCTGCTTAGAGAGTCCATTGAGTGGGTGTTTCCTCATCCGATTGACCTCTGACTGAGTAAAAAATTTGCCTAAACACACCTCCTCTTCTGGTTTAGCCCAGTTCCTTACTCAGTCCGAGCCTCAGAGTCTGTTTTTTCCTGGAGCTCCACTCATTGGATTCTCTATATAGGTTTTTTGCTTCTATCTTCTCTGGAAATCAATTTCTAAACTTCTGTGAGCAAAGGGGAGGATTTCTTGCCAAGTGCTGATCAGTTGTAGAGCGCTAGCTTTGGTGGCAGCTCCTAGCGCTTTCAACAACCCAGCGCTTTAATCGTAAGATTTTGGAGGGCGCGTGTGGGGCTGTGATGTCGGCCTTGCACCGTTTTTATAACTATTATTGATTGCTGTGGTTTGTGGCGAGGAGTCAGAGGCTGGAGTTGCATATTTGTTTGTTTTCTGACTTTTGTGTGAAGGGAAGAGCGTGTGGGAGGCTGTGTTGCTCAGCCTCGCGCTGTAGGAATAGAGGAAAGCCTCGTGGTGTCTTAGCTCAGCTCTTCCTGGTTTTTGCCTCTTAATAGACTCAAATGGCAGTTTGCCCTTTATTTGAATTCTGTGGGACTGTTCCGTCGGTCCTGAAGCCTTCATTGTTAATTGGATTCAAATTGCCTCATGCTTGCAGCAGTATGGTTTTTTTTTTCATTTAATCATCTAAGGGCTTGGCAACATTTTAGAAGGACATTTTAGAATTGTGTTGTCAGTTTCCTCTCCATGGTCACCATTGTGTTTTCCTGCCTTATCAGAGCTGCTGAGTCAGTGGGTGCCATCTTGTTTTGTTAATTGAGGCCTTTATAATGCAGCAGTACTGGACTGCCTGATTTTTTATATTTACTGATTTTCTGCATGTGTTTTCTATTGTTTTAGTAATTTTTCTGTTCTTCCCTGTTTATTCCAGATTCATATTAAGCAGCAATACAGAGTCCCCCTGTTTGTTTCTGCTGTTTGTGCTATTTAATCCATCTGATCTCACAATGGCAGATCGGGCCCACTCCACCAGAAGCAACAAATCTCCATCTCAGCAATAAGGAGGGTCCAAATCCAACCCTCACTCTGCCACCTCTGTCTCACTTTCTGCTGCTGAAGAGAAGGATGCCCAGAGAAGGCACATGGCTCTAAATAAACAGTTTGATAAAGCAAAAAATCAAGCTGAAGCCATGGTGCATCCTCCCCTCTCTGTCTTGTCAGTTCCTCTTGGTCTCATTCCAGAGCAAATTGCAGAGGCTCCTCCAGTCCAAGACTCTTCTTCTTGGTCTCCAAACATCATCTCCACGGATCAGGGAGATCAGTCCATGGTGAGAGAGGTTTTTGCCCAGGAAACTGAAGTTTCTCCACCAGCTGTTCATCAACCCTCTGCCATGTTCACTCCTACAGCGGCGGGGCTCCGCCCGTTGCAGGCTCAGTCTTCTTTTTTTCCTCCAGAAATGTGTGAATTAATTGCTCAGTCCGTGGCCAGAGGCATTAACTCCGCCCTCTCGCAAAGAGGCATTTTGGCTCCTTCCTCTGTTCCAGCTCCAGTGAGACCTTCTTCCAGATCTTCTTCGCACCTGTCCCATGAGGCCCCTGCAGCCCCTTGTTCTCCTTCGCATTCTCATCACAGTGACCAATCCTTCGTTGATGAGGAAGAGACCTTCGACTTTTGTCTTTCTGGTGATGAGGAGGATTCCTCTTCCAGGGCTTCTCCTTCCACAGGCCTTTCCCGTCACGAGGTGTTCAAGACTCTGCTGCACAAGGCCAAGGTCACTGCCAACATGGGTCTAGTTCAGCCCCCTCCATTACCTGCTCCAGAGTCTTTGGATTCCAACAGTTGTCTTTTCATGGAACAGGTGGTCCAGGCGATTCGACAGGCGGTCTACCTTCCCTTATCGCCGGCATTCCTTTCATTCCACTGAGCAGGGGTTTCAGAACCCACAACCTGCACGACAATTCGGTCATACCTCCGACAGACCTCAGGATCGACAATCCTTCAGAAACCACGGCCGACAATCCCAGGGCAAACACTCCTTCAGGGATCCAGGTTTCGGGCCTATCGCAGAAAATATGACCACCACCACCACCCCTTTCAGCCCATTGGTGGTCGGCTCACTCACTTCACTGAGGTTTGGCATACCATGACCACAGATGCATGGGCCATTCAAACGGTGTCCATAGGGCTCACCTTGGAATTTGTTTCTCCCCCCCCCCCCCCACGACAATTTATCCAATGTTCTACTCCCTCAGATCCTATCAAGAGGGCCTCGATGGAAACTGAGATCCTTCATCTTCTCTCCATTCGAGCCATTGAACCGGTTCCCCCAGAACACCAGGGATATGGGTTCTATTCTATTTTGTTTCTTGTTCCAAAAACGTCAGAGGGTTTTACAGCCATTTTGGACTTAAAACGCCTGAATTTTCATATTTGTTATAGGCTTTTTAAAATGTACTCACTTCATTCCATTTTGAGTGGCATTAGAATGGGAGATCTTTTGGCATCTATTGATCTCCGGGTGGCTTATTTACATGTTCCCATTAGGCTCTCCCATAGGAGTTTTCTTAGATTTTGCTATGGGCAAGCCCATTATAAATACAGGGCTGGTGGTTACCATGGACGCAAGTCTGGTCGGTTGGGCGGCCCACTTCAGCTCCCAGGTCACTCAAGGGCACTGGACTACCAGGGAGCTCCGCAACGACATAAACTGGTTGGAATTGCGGGCCACCCATCTGGCTCTCTGTTTCTTCCAGAGTCACTTGTCAGAACACCACGTTCTTCTACGGACAGACAATGTCACGGCAAAAGCCCATGTGAATCACCAGGGCGGCACTCGTTCCAGAGTCCTCATGGAAAAAGCCACTCAGTTGGGCCTTTGGGCAGAGAGGCACCTGTTCTCCTTGCAAGCGGAGCACATTGCAGGGATTCACAACACTCGCGCAGACTGGCTGAGCCACACCGACATCAATCTGGCAGAATGGCAGCTGCATCCCTCGCTTTTCCACCAGATTGTTCAGCTCTTTGGCCTGCCAACGGTGGATCTCTTCGCCTCTCCGACCAATGCACAGGTGACCCATTTTTTCTCCAGGTACTGGACTCCAGGAGCAGAGGGCACCAACGCTCTTCACTGCCCGAGGCCTCCGGGGCGACTCTACGCCTTTCCTCCCATTCTTCTGATCCCAAGGGTCATATGGAAAATCTTGGAGAAGGCAGAAGTCATCCTGATTGCTCCCTTCTGGCCCCGACGGGCCTGGTTCATGGACCTCAAAGGCCTTTCCATTGCTCCTCCCTGGAGGATTCCACCGGACCAAGTTTCTCTGCTTCAGGGGGCGGTGACACATCCAGACCCTCAGTGGCTTCAACTAGCCGTTTGGCTATTGAAAGGGACTTATTGAAGCAAGAACCTTTTTCCGAGGAAGTAATAGACATTCTCCTTGCATCTCGTAGAAGTTCCACCACTCACATCTACAAGACCACCTGGTCTGCATTCCATCGCTGGTGTGCCTCGTCGCACATTGAGCCTACACGGGCCTCTATTCCACAGGTCTTGCAATTTCTACACATGGGTCTCAAAGCAGGACTGGCGGTCAATACGCTTAGGAGGCAAGTTGCAGCCCTGTCTACAGTTCTTTCCTGTAAGGGTTACAGGTCTCTGTCCCTTCATCCCCGTGTCAGGTGTTTTCTGCGGGGAGCGGCCAATTTGCGGCCTCCCGTCATTCACAGATATCCTTCCTGGGACCTGTGTCTGGTCCTGCAAGTCCTTATGGAAGTGCCTTTCGAGCCTTTGTCCATTGTCAGTCTAAAGTTATTGTCCTTCAAAGTCACCTTCCTAGTGGCCATCACTTCAGCTCGTTGAGTTTCTGAACTGGCCGCACTTTCAGTACGCAGGGACCTGTGTATTTTCCACTTGGATCAAGTTGACTTGCGTTTGGACCCCACCTTTCTCCCAAAGATCAATACCTGTTTTCACCGATCAGACTTCTTCCGGACTTCTGTCCCCATCCCGTTCACAACGAACGTTGCTGTCATAAGTTGGATGTTCGTAGGGCGTTCAGTACCTACATCTCCCAGACGGCTTCCTTCCTCAAGTCAGAATCTTTATTTGTTTCTTTTCAACCTACCTCGCTTGGCTCCAAGGTTTCTTCGTCCTCTATTGTCAGGTGGATTAAAGCCTGCATCTCTCTTGCCTACGAGCATAGGAACAAACAACTTCCTGGTCGTGTTACAGCTCACTCGACTCAGAGTGCTGCCACCACCGCGGCCTGGGCAACACAGGCCCCTCTCCTCAAGATATGCCGGGCGGCCACCTGGGTGTTGCCGAATTATTTTATTCGTCATTACAAGTTGGAAAGATTTGCCTCAGCTGAGGCGGCCTTTGGTCATAGGGTTCTTCAGCGCATCCTCCCTGTGGAGGACAGTTCCACCTCCTCTGTTTCTTCCCGCCCTAGGGATATTTAGCTTGGGTATATCCCACTCAATGGACTCTCTTAGCAGCGCAAGGGAGAATGAACACTGAACTTACCTGAAGGTTCTTTCTCCTTGCATTGTTTGAGAGTCCATACCCACCCTTGTTATGTTTTTTCATATGGGGTTTGTTTTCTTGTGTTCTGTTTCACTCAGGCTGTCAGCTTCTTCAGATTCGGAGTTCATGCGGAACTGGGCTAAACCGGAAGAGGAGGTGTGTTTAGGCAAATTTCTTAGTCAGAGTGGATGAGGAAACACCCACTCAATGGACTCTCACGCAGCGCAAGGAGAAAGAACCTTCAGGTAAGTCCAATGTTCATTCTTGTAGATGCCTATGCCTGTAATGATGAACTTATGATGTGTGTGCAACATTTTGGGTGACTTACCAGTATTCGCCAACACCCAACAACAGCTATTCTTGAAATCACACCCTGTTTTCATGTGATTTTTGGAGGTTGCTGAAGGCCAAATATGGCTTCCTAGCCTCAAGCCTCAGCATGGATATTTTCCAATGAAACAGACTGAGACAAGAAGATCATTTCATTACGATTTATTCAAAGCACTCTGATTTAAAAGGATTTCTCTCATTCAAAGAGAGCCCCTCGATTCTCAGCTTACATTCTGCTTTACAGTGAACATATTAAAGAAAATACAAGAGAAAAGTTGATTGGACAGGACAAAAGTAACTTTCCCTTTGCAATCAGTTACATGTAGTCAAACATGTTACATGTATGTCTATTTAAATGAGGTCTGACGAAACCAAGGGCATACAATTTAAGATGTTAATGAGTAAAAAAAATCATAAGGTTGTTTCGTGCCCACAGAAAGAGACAAACCACATACAGGTAGTCCTCGACTTACAACAGTTCATTTAGTGACCATTCAAAGTTACAACGGCACTGAAAAAAGTGACTTATGACCATTTTTCACACTTATGACCGTTGCAGCATCTCTATGGTCATGTGATTTACATTCGGATGCTTGACAACTGGTAGAGAAATAATGGAGAAAAAGACGGCTGTGGATGAACGAGAGCGGGGGTCTCCAACCTTGGCAACTTTAGACTTGTGGACTTCAACTCCCAAATTTCCTCAGCCAGCCAACCTGGCTGAGGAATTCTGGGAGTTGAAGTCCACAAATTGTAAAGTTGCCAAGGTTGGAGACCCCCTGAACTAGAGCTACCAACTACAGGTAGTCCTCAATTTACATCAGTTCATTTAGTGATGGTTCAAAGTTAAAACAGCACTGAGAAAAGTCCTCAACTTACATCAGTTCAAGTTGTGGCCTGGCAGCAGCAAGCAGAGCTGGCAGCAGATTCGGACAGTGAGGAGGTTGGGGAGGAACATGGGTCAGTCCTGGAGTCTGGGGAAGGCTCAGACGATAGCTCTGAGTCGGAGGCAGAGAGGGGGCCAAGGCCATCTGGTAGTTCTTTGCTGCCTCTGGAGTCTCCACAGTCTGACATAAGCGAGGCAGAAGAACAGCATTCCTCCCCAACCTCCTCACTGTCCAAATCTGCTGCCAGCTCTGCTGGCTGCTGCCAGGCCACAACATGAACTGATGTAAGCCTCCACTCTTTCGATGCTTACTTGCTCAGCTGCCATGGAAATGGGGGAGGGGGTGCTAGGGAGATTCTTGGGGCCGGAAGCGTGCTGGAGGAATCGAAAGTGAATCTTTGCTGCATTTCTTTCTTTGAAGTAGATATGTTTCAAGGTCAACAGCCGTGGCATATCAGAAGGATGACACTGCCAGACGTGTGCTCCCACATGACCCCTGGAAGACCTGTGGATTGGATGATTTAAGCTGGACAGTTGGGAGGGGATGCTTTCTATATGTGATTTTCGCGCCTATGCTTCAGATCTTGCTTTTCTATTGTTGCATTCAGTTCATATTCAGTAAAAGTACCTTTCTTCAATGAAAATGGAGTTGGAGTTTTTCTTTTTTGAGTATTGAAAGGAGGCATACCTGACATTAAGCAAGATCTCATTTTAACAGCCATCCCGGATAACTACAGATGATTTTACAAGGAGTTCAAAATATACAAACAAGAGTAGAGAAGATTGAACAAAGAACAGAGAAAACAGATGAGAGAGTGGAGAACATACAGAAAATGATGATGAAATATGAAGATAGACTCCAAAAAATTGAGGAAAAGGAAGAACAAAGAGAGAAAAAAAATCAGAGATATTGATACTAGATTGGATGAAGTTGAACGAGATAAGAGTGGATTAGTCGGATGGAAGATGGACAGATCAGAATTTTATCTCAAATTTCAAAATATAGAAGAAGAAAAGGGAGAGAACCTGGCAGAAATTATAGAAATCTTAGCAGAAGCATTAGAAATTACTAAAGAAAAGATGATGGATGGCATAGATGAGATATTTCGAGTCTATACAAGGTATGCAATGCGAAACAAATTACCACGAGAAGTCCAGATAAGGTTTACCAAGAAATCGATTAAAGCACAAATATTGCAGATTGCAAGAGAAAAAACACTGAAGTACAAGGAGAAAGAAATTGTGGTTCTGAAGCAAATACCGAGAAGAGTGAGGGAGATGAGGAGAGAATATCAATTCCTGACTAAAATACTACTTCAAAAAGGTGTGAACTACAGATGGCTGATACCAGAAGTATTAGTGCTTACGTGGCAACAGCAAAGATATAGAATAGATTCAGTGGATAAAGCTAAAGCATTTTATGCAGAGTTTCTCAGAGAGAAAGAAATGGAAACAAGAAAGGCAGAACCACTGATTGAAATCCAAGAAGAAGACTTAGCAATGATTGAAAAAGCAGAAGGAGCAGTTGGGGGTATTGTGGAATACAAAGAACAACATGAACCGAGATCTACTAGGGCAATAAACCCTTCATATAAAATATGAATATGGAAGAGAAAAAATTGGTTACAATAAATATAAACGGACTTAATTTAGCCATTAAAAGAAGAAAGGTATTCCATAAATTAGAGAAATTAAAGTTTGATATAATCTGTTTGCAAGAAGTGCACATTAAAAAGCAACATGAACAGTTACTGGTTGTCACTGCGTTTCTGTATTTACCAGATGAGCTCTTATTTTTGGACTATTAGACTTACGGTAGTTTGCCAGAACTCCTATCAGTAACTACTGCGCATGTCTACATTCCTTTCTTCTTCTCTACAACTTTTTCTTTTCTTTTTTTTTATCAAATAATTTTTATTTTTTAAATAAAAAACCCACATAAAAACATCATCATTCAATACAATTACAGACAGTATATCGGTCAGTTTGTATCCTTTTGTGCTCCCTCCTCTCTTCAATATATCACTACTTTAAGGTTATTTTCATATATATGAAAATAAAAAAGAAATTCAGATAGTTTATCTCAGCACACATATTTCATGTTTTTCTCCATTTCTTATTGTCCATCCATTGGTAAAATAAATCCCATATCAGGTAATATTGTTTATCTTCCTGCTCTCTTATTTCAAATGTCAATTTACTCATCTCAGCACAGTCCATCATTTTCTTAATAATTTCTTCATCAGTAGGTGTCATTTCTCCTTTCCAATTTTCTGCATATACAATTCTAGCTGCTGTTAAAAGGTTTACAATTAAATACTGCGATTCTTTATTATATGTCTCCAGTAAGATCCCTAGTAAAAATATATCTCGTTTCAAGTCAATATGTCTCTTAGCCATTTTTTCCAACCACGTGTGTATCTTAGTCCAATATCTCTTTGCTTCTCCGCATGTCCAGCACATGTGGAAGTAGGATCCTGGAGTCTGATGACACTTCCAACACTTCTCCAATTTATTCTGGAACATTCTGGCTATCCTCGTCGGGGGTAGATGCCACCTGTAAAACATCTTATACAAATTCTCCTTATAAGCTGTAGACATTGTCATTTTATAATTACGTGACCACAATTTTTGCCATTTCTCTAAATCAATACCATAACCAAAATTTTTCCCCCACACTATCATTGTTTCTTTAACTTGTTCTTCTTCCAGTTTTACTTCTAACAAACATCCATACAACTTTTTTAATTACATGATCATTAGAGCCCATCAAAATCTTATCTAAGTTAGTCAAGACATTATAAAAACCTTCTTGTTTGAGATCTTCTCGATATCTAAAAAATATTTGCATATATTGAGAACAATCTCCGACCTCCGGACTTTTCGTCGGGCCCTAAAAACTTATCTTTTCCAGCTTGCCGGTTTAGCCTGATCCCTGTTGATTTTTTAAAAATTTTTTAGAGTTCGTAGAGTGTTGTATTTTAATATTTACTTGTTTTTAATTCTCAGCCAAAGTTATATGTGTTTTATAATTTTTTAACTTTTATGTACTGATTTTTATTCGGCTGTTCACCGCCCTGAGTCCGTAAGGAGAAGGGCAGTATATAAATCTAATAAATAAATAAATAAATAAATATGAAAACCAATCCATCATATATCCCTGATCTTCTAATTCCTGCTTTAATCTGAGTTCACCTTTTTCATCCAACAATTCACTATATCTAATAATTTGTTCCCTTTTAAGTGTTACTGGATATGAAAAAGCTTCGATTGTAGATATCCAGGTTGGAATCTTCAAATAATGGTATTTTTTGACCTTCTCCCAATTCAACCATAAAGCTTCACGTATCTGATGTCTTCTAAAATACCCTTGTATTTTTGTACCTTTGTACCATAAAAAGGCATGCCACCCCAACAACAAATCATGTCCCTCCAAAGTCAATAATCTAGAATTTCTCAAAGTTATCCATTCCTTAATCCACATTAGGCTTGCTGCTTGATAATACAATTCAAAGTTAGGTAAACCAAAACCACCCCTGGCTTTAGCATCATGTAACAGTTTTAATTTTATTCTCGCCTTTTTCCCTTGCCAAATATATTTCAATATCATTTTGTTTAAGTCTACAAAAAATTCCTTACCCAACTTGATTGGAATAGTCTGAAATAGGTACAACATTCTTGGCAAAATATTCATCTTAATAGTTGAAATCCAACCCAACAAAGATAGCTGCAAATTGCCCCATTTCGCCAAATCTTGCCCTATCTGTTGTTTGAGGTTATTATAGTTATTTTCTTTAAGTGTACTACACCTTGGTGTTAAGTATATCCCCAAATATTTTACTTTGTTTGTAACCTGCATTTCCAAAACCGCCATCAGTTCTTCTTTTTGCTTTTTCAACATATTTTTAGTCATTATCTTCATTTTATTTTTATTCATTATCAAGCCAGCTACTTTGCCAAATTCTCCAACAGTTTCTACCAATTTATTTATTGTTGTTAATGGTTCTTCAATGATAAAGACCAAGTCATCTGCAAAGGCTTGAAGTTTATATTCTTCTTTTCGTATTTTCATGCCTTTTATCTCTTTTTCTTCTCTAATGCGTCTATTTAAAACTTCTAATGTCAATATAAACAACAGTGGGGACAGTGGGCATCCTTGTCTAGTACCTTTTTCTATTTCAATTGAATCGGTCAATTCTCCATTTATCATCACTTTTGCTGTCTGTTTAAAGTAAATAGCTTCAATTGCCTGTATAAATTTCCTACCAAACCCCATCTCTTCCATTTGAAGTGTCATAAATCGCCAATTAACGTTATCAAAAGCTTTTTGTGCATCTAAAAATACCAAAGCCATCTGTTTTTCAGGATGTGCTTCGTAATACTCTAAGGTATCCAAAATTTGTCTTTTTGGTAGGAATCCATTTTGATCCGCATGTATAAAATTGTTCAGATATCTCTTAAGTCTCTCCGCCAATATTGAAGCAAAAATTTTATAGTCCGAATTTAGCAAGGATATAGGCCTATAGTTTTTGATTTGTTGTGGGTCTCTGTCTTCTTTGTGAATTAATGTAATATACGCCTCAGTCCATGATTTAGGTATTTGCTTCTTTATCATCACTTCATTCATCACCTCCAATAGTGGAAGGGCCAAGGATTCTTGTAATGTCCTGTAGTATTCAACTGGTAAACCCTGGGGCCCTGGGGCCTTCCCGTTCTTTTGTTTCTTGATTGCTTCTGTTAACTCCATCATCATTATATTTCTTTCAAGCATCTGCTCCACGTCTTTACAAATCCAAGGTAGTTTTGCTTCTTGTAGATACTTTAGCATTTTTTCCTCCTCTGTTGTCTCTTTTTTATATAGTTGTCTATAAAACTCTTGTATTATCTTCCCCACCTCTTTAGTTCCAAATCTACTTTGCCCTTGTGAATCGACAAGATGTGTTATTTTCCTCGATTCTCTTTCCTTTTTCAATTTATAGGCTAACCATCTGCCTGGTTTATTCGCGTTTTCAAAATCATTTTTTTTGGCTCTTATTTTTTGGGCTAGTTCTTCTTTCTCCAGTAGATCCATTTTATGCTTTATTGTATCCATTTTAATTTTAATATCCTTCTTGTGTGGATCTTTCTGGAGTGCCTTTTCAAACCTTTTATAATCCTCAATTAATAATTTCTATGTTAGTCTTTTTTTTGCATTCCTTTTCCTTGTGTAATCTATTATTCCTCTAGCATATGCCTTCATTGCACCCCATTGGTTTTGTATCAATGTTTCTTCTTTTTTGTTTTCTTTAAAAAAGAAAGCCAAGTCTCTTTCCATTTTCTGCACAAAATCTTGCTCTTTTAATATTGTATTATTCAAGGTCCATCTGGATCTTCTTGTTCGTCATTTCCAAGTTGTTATCACTGGATTATGATCCACCCATAAATTGGCTTCTATTTCCATATAGTCTATATTCAGCAACAAATCCATTGTTGTCCATATCATATCTAGTCTAGACCAAGATGAATGTCTGTCAGAGTAGAAAATATATTGTTTATTTTCTCTGTTTCTTTCTCTCCATGTATCTTTCATATTTATTTCCTCCATCATCTTAAAGAAAGCTCTTGGTAATATCTTTCTGGTATGTTTTGTTACCTTATTCATTTTGTAATCCAAATTTTCATCCACAATTCCATTGAAATCCCCCATCATACATATATTATTATATTCCATTTCGATTATTTTATTATTTAATCTTCTATAAAAGTCATTTTGATTTTCATTTGGAGCATATATTGCTATTAAAAGGATTTTCATATTATTATCAATTATTTAAACCATCAAAATTCTACCTTCTAAATCTGAATATTTTTGTTCCGCCACTATTGTATTTTTAATATATAATACCGCTCCTCTTTTTTTGCTTTGTGATAGGGATAAAAAAGTTTTCCCAAGTTTTGGTTGTGTCAGTAAGTATTTGTGTTGTTCTTTAATATGTACTTCTTGTAAACGAATTATATCAGCTTTTAATTTCTCTAATTTGTGGAATACTTTCTTTCTTTTAATAGCTGAATTAAGTCCATTTAAGTTTATTGAAATTAATTTCCTTTCTTCCATATTCATACTTTATATGTAGGTTTTATTGCTCTAGTAGATCTTACTTCACATTGTTCCTTTTGTTGGATGGCTCCCCCAACTGCTCCCTCTGTCTACTCCAGCATTGTCAACTCTTTCTCTGTAAATTTTATTGGAACTACAGGTTGCATTTCAAACTGTGTTTCCTTTTCTTTTTCTTTAAGAAATTGGTCATAGAAAGCTCTTGCTTTATCAATTGTATTCAGCCAGTATCTTTGAAGTTGCCATACAAAAGTTAATCCTTCTGGGGTCAACCATCTGTAGTTAATTCCCTTTTGCATCAATATTTTCGTCAGAAACTGATACTCTCTTCTCAGCTCTCTTACTCGCCTTGGTATTTGTCTCAAAACCACCACTTCTTTTTCTTTATATTTCAATGTTTTTTCCCTTACTGCTTGCAGAATTTGTGCTTTGATCGATTTCCTAGTGAATCTTATATGTACCTCTCTTGGGAGTTTATTACGTATTGCATATCTGGTATATACTCGGTAGATCTCGTCAACTCCTTCCATCACCTTCTCTTTTGTGGTTTCTAAGGCTTCAGACAACAACCCAATCATCACATCTGGGAGATTTTCTCCTTTTTCTTCTTCTACATTTTGAAATCTCAAATAAAATTCTGCTTTTTCTATTTCCCATCCGATTAATCCGCTTGCTTCTAGTTCCACATCTCCCAGTCTATTCTCAATTTCTTTTATTTTCTCTTCCCTTTGGTCTTCCCTCTTCTCTAATGTCATCAATCTCTCTTTGTATTTCACCATTGTTTGTTGAATGTTATCCATTTTTTTCATCTGTCTTGAGTAGCTGTTGCTCCATCCTTTGAATTTTTTCATTTGTCTTGGATAGTTGTTGTTCCACTTTAGTCAGTTGTCTTTCCATTCTTTGTACCGTTTGTAAAATTGTTTGTATTGGTGATTCTTTATCTTTATCTTTTTCCTGTTGCAACATTGTCTGGATAGATCTTTGCCCACCGGCAAAGCAGGCATAGTTGCAGCAGATCCCACTGTTGCTACTTTTTTACTCATTTTGTAATCCAAACAAGGGAGAAAAAAAGGAAGAAAAAAATAAAAAAACAAAGGGAATAAAAAATCCAAAAAATATAAATATAAATGTAAATATAAAAGTAAAGAGTCAGAATATGGATATAAGTTACAAAAACCAAAAGTGAAAACCAGGAATTCTTCAAGCACTTGATTACCTTAATCCAATACAATTTTATCCAAATTGTGAGAAGGGGCTGAAGAAAAAAAAATAGGGGGGGGGGGGAAGAGAGATCTCAAAAATATGAGTTCAAAATAAAAAAAGAAAAAAGAGAAAGCATTCAGAGAGTGATACTTTAGTCAAGTCAAAATATTGAGAATAATGGTTCAGAACAAAAAAAAAGGAAAGCAAGTAACAGCTCTACAGAGCACAGTGATCTTATACCTTATTTCAAGGCTTCTTTTTCAATAAGCACCAACCAGAGCACCTGTTTAAACAGTGCTGTTAAATCACATTCTCCAACTATACACTGGTTTTATCAACTTCACATGCAGCCTCTTTGTTTTGTCTACACTGTAGCTCTTAACTGTCAGCTTGAATAAACATAAGAAACAAAGTTTCTCCAGCAGATGGCAGTGCACTCTCCTGTCTTTCTACTAGCAAAAATTTCCTAATGAAGAAAGAAATTTTTAAAACTTTTAACAAAAATAGAAAAAGAAAAAAACATTTCAAATCCAATTAAATATTCTAGCCAATGTTCACCAATACTTCTCTTAAGGAAAAGGAAAAAAAAAACAGACAAAGATTACCAATCTTGCAAAGCTTCTCTCTTTCAATCCAGTCCTGGTCTCAGTCAAAAGAGAAAGTAGAGCAATTAATCAATTAAGTCCTTTAGCTAAAAAGCCGAATGGGATAGAAAATTTTTTCCCCCTTTCCTACTTCGCCGCTTGTCACCTCTTGAATGCAATCTTCAAAGCTATTTGCCCTCAGGGTGTTCTTTGTGATCGTATAGTAATAAAAGACTCTCACCGATCCAATACGCTGTCAGTTTCTCTCACTTTGTTGTCAAGCTGCCCTAGCCTTGGCAGCCATTAATGACTGCTACCCTGACACCAGAAAAAGAGCTTTCCCTGGATCAATCAGGGGTTTGCAATACCCCTGAGATCACAGGAAGGCTCTCTACACTACCGCAGTCAAAACTAGAGAGCGGGGTCCCAAAGGAACCGTCTCTGATCAGGGCTATTGCTGGGGGTTTCTGGAGCAAAATCCCCGAACATGTTGCCACGGCGCCAGCTGACTCCTCCTCTCTCTAAAACTTTTTCTTTGTTCTCTTGCCATGAGAGGTAGCCAGGAAAGATTCCAAGATGTAACCTAATTAGATTAGTAAGATTGTTTTTATTTCTTTACAAATAAATATGAGTTTTTCATTAGAATGTATTTCGATTCATTTTCTTGCAAAGTATACTGAAGGAAAAAAAGCCACGATCCACCTCTAATTGAGGGCAATTACCCCAGGATGGGAACGGGGCTGATTGCCGCTCTGACAATGGCACCAGAAGGATGATTGATTTATGGCTTTTTTCTTTGTTACTTTTGGTCATGACCATCTAGGCTAATTAGATAGATGATTGATTAGTGACTGAGGAACACTGATTAATTAACTTCTAAGATGCTGAAAAAGAAGAAAAAAAGGAAAACGAAACTCAGAGTACTCTCTACAAATGATTTGATCTTTTTCAACCCACTTGCCTCAGCCACCTGGCTGGAAGAAGGAGCCGGAGGAGGAGAAACGAATGGAATGCTGTTACAGAGGCTTCAGGAGGAAGATAACAATAGAGCTGCTTTTGAAGGCAACATACTATGACCGAGGTCAGTGACGCCCCCTTCCAATTATGCATGCTCTCAAACTGTCCTCCTAGAACCTTTTGATTTTGAAACGCTTGGTGCAAGGCCAAAGTTTCTACAAACGGCAAAGCATTTTTCCCGCCACGTGGAGAAAGAAACAATTAATTACTTTCCTCAGAACTCCAAGATCACCCCTAATGAACTAGCTATAAAAAGCTATTGTGATCAAATAGAAATTTTTGAACGTGAGCTATCCCAGGCAAAAATGGCTTTATCTAGGCTTGAGCTAGATAAGAGAGAGTCTTGTGCTTTTGAAATTCCTGAAAACGCCATCTTGGCTTCTTCGGAGTCAAAGACACACCCCCTGGTGGATATTGTACACATCACATGTGTCTAGTGATGTTGTCCCTTCTCAGATTTCACATGATGTGGATAGAGAAGCAAAACTAACTCAATCAAGCCTGCAAACTGCAATGCCACAAGTGTCTCCACAGGCTCAATTTTCAGCACCCCCTGGTGGTGCTAGTATATTTTTAGATGGAGCACAACAACGCTTAATGCAGCAAAGGCAAATGACTGTGTCTCCAGCAGGCCATGTTAATATTGCAGCTCAAATGCCACAGCTACAAGCTCATGCACACGTGCCTCCAGCTGTACAACCAGGGCCAGCTCCTGGTCCACCTCCAGCGCAACAAGTGCCTTTACTTCCACAGCGAGCACCTCAAATGCATATTCCTCAACAGGCATACTCTGTTGCTCCACTGGCTGGTGAGTCAAAATTAAAGATGTCAGGGCAGAATTACAAGGCCTGGGTCAGTGAGGTTGGACTTTTACTACGTAGAGAAGGTACCCACCGTATGGTGTTTAACCCTCCTGCCCAACCATGCAATAGGAGACTTAGAGACTAAAGCTTGCACAACATTATTGATGTCCATGGATACTGAACTGCAGGTTACCTTTCCACCTGATGTAACAGCCCAACAAAATTGGGTCCAATTGGAAAATTGCTACAGGCCTGTTTCAATTGAGTCTTCATGTTTGCTCATGTCTGAATTCCATGGTTCAAGATTGAAACCTGGTGAACAAATTGGAAGACATTTAACCAAACTGAAAGGAATGAGAAAAGAATTGAGAGAAAGAGGCTATAATATTGAAGATATTCAAATGATCAGCATTATCATTAACTCATTGAATTATGAATGGAAAGATGCCATCACAAAGATTAACCAAGTGCCTATTGCTCAACGCACAGTGGACAATGTATACAGACTTTTAATTGAAGAAGAAGCAATCATGCTCGCCACTCCACATTTGAGAGGACCACCCGCATCAAGAGCTCCAGCGAGGCGTCCCTTCCAAGGAAGAGCCTATGTTCCAAGGATGCCAAGATGCCACATCTGTAATCGTGTGGGACATGCCACCTGGGATTGTCCCCAACGAGTTCCAGCTCCTGTTATGTACCAGCCCAGAGGAACAGACTCCAGAGGCAGAGGCAGAGGCGGAAGACAAGGCCGTTGTGGTCCCAGGCGTGATTCGCAAGCTCCACTTACCACATTGGCTTTAACCAATGATCCACAACCTCATCCAGAGTACGACAGACGGCTTTTGTGGACTTTGGACAGTGGTGCAGCTTTGCATGTTACTTACCGAAAAGAACTTTTTACAGAGATGCACGAGCCTGAACCTGAACTACGTGAACTTTATTCTTTTTCAAATCATCCTTGTCAGGTCAAAGGAAAAGGAACTGTTTATGTTGAAGAGCTCGATGCATTAATCCCTGATGTTTATTACATACCAACAGCAAATAGTAGTTTGCTTAGTCAGGCTCACTTGTCTAGAGTGTTAAAGTTCCAGGTCCACCACCTTGAGAAAGCAAGTTACATAGTTAAAGATGGAGATATTGTTGCTGAAACCATGTTAATTGGTGGTGTCTATTACTTAAAACCAAAGTCTAAACTGCAAACACAGGCAAGTATACAGACTCCAAAAGTAAGGTGACCAGATTTTAACATTGGTAAAGCGGGACACCATTGATGGGGGGGGGGGGGGGTGTTCTTGATTAAAAATTTTCACAAATAACTCAAGGCAGTGAACATATTGGATACACTTTCCTCCTCCAATTTTCCCTACAACAACCCTGTGAAATGGGTTTGGGGCAGCGGGCAACTCACCCCACCTTCAGCTTCCTGCTGGGACCCACAAAGACGGCCATGACTGGTGCAAGGGAGCGCCCATTAGGATGGGGAGATGGGTGGGCGGGCGGGGGGGGCGAGTTTGCGGAATCTTCCGGCGGCTGCATTCCTGGGCAGTTCGGGGGGGGGGGGGGTGGCCGGGAGATGCGGCCACCTCCTCTGGAGGCCAGCCAGATTCTGGCTGGCCCCCAGCGCCAGCCAGAATAACGCAGGGCGGCAATCCACGTGAAGCCGAAGGCAAAGGCTGGCAATGAATTTGCTGGGCACTGAGGCGGTGTCCCCCCTGCCAGCTGGCCACGGGCCGAGGAAGCCGCACTCTCCAGCCTTGCATTCTGGCCACCGCTCCTCCCGGGCGCCTGACTGCCTTCCCTGTCCGAGTCCGGATCCGGAGCCTTGGCGGAGATGGCTGGCGCTTTGCCCGCTGCTCTTCTTGCTCCTTGTCACCACTGCTCCACCGCTGCCGGAGAAGAAGGAGGCTGAGCTGGCCGGAGGCACTCAGGGTGAGCTGCGCATGCCCCGCTGCTTCTCTGCCAGGTGCCTGATCAGGGAAGCCGCGCCCGCTACCTTGACTCGATCGGGCGCAGCCCTCCGCCCGCTCTCAGAGGCGCACCCCGTGTGGCTTCTCCTAGTCACCCCAGGCGCCTCTCCTCTGGCAAGCGGCAAGCGGGCCGAGGAGGGAAGGCTGTCGCTGGAAGGAGTCTGTGCTGCTTTCCCTGGCAGGATGCCCACCGGCCCCTTAGAGACAGGCCGGCGACTAGGAGGCTCCTTCCCGTTCTCCCAAAAATTGGGACTTTTTTAAAACGCCGCGGGACGCGGGACAAATTGTTCAAAAGCGGGACTGTCCCGCCAAAAGCGGGATGTCTGGTCACCTTATCCAAAAGAGGAGAGCACAGGCCCAGAGAGAGATGTCCCAGAGAGAGATCCTGTTGCTCCTCCAAAGGCTCCTAAAGCCAACAAAAAGAAAATTGGGAAACAGGTTGCTCAAAGCAAGCCTGAGGTTCCTCATAAAACTGTTAATGTTGAAAATTCACTAACTGGTAAACCTTTGCATTACAGGTGTATCCATAAGTGGCATAGAAGATTGGGGCATGCCAGTTTTCGTGTTCTTAGGAAAATGCCGGAGTTTGCAAAAGGTTTGAATCTAAAGGGGTGTGAGGTGATTCTGGATTGTGCTGTCTGCAAGAAAGCCAAATCCAAAGCAGCAGCCATTCCAAAATGCGCTACATGCCTGTCAACACGCATTTTTGATTTGGTACATACTGACATAGTTGGTCCATTTCCGCCAACACTTGGTGGTAGAAAATATTTTTTAACAATTGTTGATAATTACCCTAGATATGGATATGTATATCCTATGAAAGAAAAATCTGAGACCTTTCAGATCTTTAAAGACTTTGCAGCTCTTGTTTCTACCCAACATGGAGTAAGCATCGCCAGAATCCAGAGTGATCGTGGTGCCGAATTAATGTCTCAGCTCTTCCAGGACTGGATGCATAAGAATGGAATTCTTCATCAGACATCGGCTCCATACACGCCGGCTCATTACGGAGTCATAGAGAGAAGACAGGGGGTCCTGCAAACCATGATGCGTTGTCTCCTAGAAGACGCCAACCTCAGTAACCCATACTGGGGTGAAGCTCTTAAATATGCAAATTACATCATCAACCGTACTTGGAGTAGTGTAATAAATCAGACTCCTTTCTTCATGTTGTATAGCTATAAGCCCGACCTCAAGAACCTCCATATTTTTGGTTCATACGTTATGGTGAACATTCCCTTAGCTCAAAGAAGGAAAGGAGGTCCAGCAGCAAAGAGGTTGAGATTTATGGGTATTGATGACAACTCAAAGTGGAGCAAATTTATTGACTCTAAACGTGTAATAGTGATTTCCCAATCCGCTAATTTTGAGGAAGATGCTGACTGGTCCAGGATTCATTCCAATGATCCTGGAGTTTATTTTCCTAAAGATGATGTTGTTGATGCCACGCAGCCTGATGACCAAGTTTCACAGGCAAATGTTCCATCCACCAGTTCTTCTCAACATGATGTTCCGTCTTCAAAAGCCGCAGATGCTGATGCTAGCGACGATTATGAAGACGAGGACGAAACGGAAGAAGAATGGACGACTGTTCCGAGGGGTTCCAAGAGGGCCACAAAGGGAATCCCTCCACAGCGATATTCGTGGCAACTGACAAAAGCACCCTTGCCTTTGATTTGTAATGTTACACTTCCTCCTGATACGTTCACACAAATCAAACATCTTCCTGATTCAGAGCAAGAGAAGTGGTGTTAGGATATGATTTGGGCCTAACAGTTGTCCAGGCAATATATGTGTTCTGTGACTTTAAGTTTCAATGCTGCATCATGCTGTAATGCTGAGTCATGCTATAATTAATTGTAATTTAACAATGTATTTAAGAAGGGTACTGTAATGCATTCAGTGAATGATAAGCTGCTATCATCACGTGCATGTGTGGGTGGATCTGCTACCATCCGGAGTTTGTAAACCAACTACTGTTTGTTTGGTAAGAGTTTGTTTGGAGTTAACCGGTAAAGACTTGGACTGTTTAGAGGACTACGAGATTGTTTATTTCCCATTATAAAGACAACTTTTGATAACACCAGTTTGTATGTATCTCTATCTCATTGCTCTCAACAACGTTTCTCTGTGCACTTTACTCTGCTAGTTGTTACACAACAACAATATCCTTAACATTGGTTATGGGCCCAGGGCCAACCAGGACCAACCAGAAGTAACTAGGATTTTTTCAGAGTTAAACTGAGAGCTAGTTTGAGTTTGTGAGTAGTACAAACTGTGTTTGTGATAAACAATCTGAGTGAAGATGGCACTAGAACAAGCAGCAAATTTTTCCATGATAACCCAGCTGGACGGAACAAACTATGTATCCTGGTCTACAAAATGTAGTCTACTTTTGCGTAGAGAAGGACTGTGGGACATAGTTAATAATCCACCAGATGTAACAGCATGGGATCCTGCTGATGAAGAAGATGCCAAGAAAGTAGCCAAGTTTAACAGAGACAATGAACGAGCTCTATGTATTATTGGACTGACACTGGGTGACCAGCAGCTTGTCCATATTCGTGGCGAAGAGTCTGCTGCTAGGTGTTGGACCAAGTTGAAGAGACTATATGTTCGTGACTCTGTGGGTGCTCATATATATCTCACACGAAAACTATTTAGACAACATCTTCTTAAAGGGGAAGATATGATGGCTCATTTGGAATCCATGACCAGAAGTTTCCAGGAGCTGCATGAAAAGGAACTTGTTTTCTCTGAACTACAACAAGTTTACATAATTCTTTCTTCTTTGGACGATAGTTATGACAACTTTGTTTCTTCGTTAGAGGTTTTGTCCAGAGATGAACTGACATTGGCTGGCATAACCGGTAGGTTGTTGGAAGAATCCAAAAGAAGACAAGAAAGGGATCAGTTGAGAGTGCAACAACCAAAAGAAGATAAAATGTACTCAACTGCTTATTTTGTAAAACGTTGTTTTGCTTGTGGGGCTAAAGGGCATATAGCTAAATATTGTAAAAATAAGAAAATGCCTGTTAGGGACAATATTAGACCCAAGAAGGGTTGTAATTTAGCTATATCTAGTTCAACTACTGATGTTAACCAGGATTGTTGGGTTGTTGATAGTGGTGCTTCTCAATCTATTACTAGAAATAGAAAATGTTTTGTTAAAATGGAGAAGAGTAACCAACATGTTAAACTAGCAAATGGCTGGAAGGTTAAGGTAGCTGGAGAGGGTGTTGCTTGTTGGTCATTTAGTAATGAACCATTGCCTATGTTATATATTCCTGGTTTAAAATTCAATTTATTATCTGTTAAATCTTTGGTACAATTTGGGTTTACAGTAACATTTAAAAATGATAAGTGTCTTATAGAGAAAGATGGCAGGGTTGTTACTGCAAGTTTAGAAAATGATTTATTCATTTTAAGGGAGAACCCAGTATTGGTGGCTAAGTCTAAGTCTGTTTATGAGAATGTTAAACCACATGATGAATGTATTCATCTGTTACATCGGAGACTTGGGCACTTAAATTTCAGGACGTTAAAGAAGACAGTGCAATTATCGGAAGGGATAAAACTACAAGCATGTAGTAAATATCTGAACTGTAATGCCTGTAGTCAGCAAAAAAGTAGGGTTACACCAGCAAACCGTGTTAATGGTTTTAAAACTACAAAGCCGTTAGAGGTAGTGTTTATAGACCTAATTGGACCCAAGAAACCCAGTATAGGAGGTGCCTGCTATATTCTAAGCATAGTAGACCATTATTCAAGATATGGCTTCTGTTATCTTATGAAAACAAAATGTGAAACATTCCAGCATATAAAAAACTGGCTGCGTTTTGTGGAAAGGAAGCAGAAATTTAAAGTTAAATGCTTAGTGACCGATAATGGTACAGAATTTACTAACCAAAGGTTAGAAAAGTTTTTGCAGGATGCAGGGATCCAGCATAAACGATCTGCTCCTTACAGACCAGAGCATAATTCCTATATTGAGAGGCGAGGTCAAACATTACAAGCCATGATTAGAACTATGTTGGCAGATTCTGGTTTGCCTGACAATTTATGGGGCGAGGCTGTTATGTGTGCTAACCATGTGCTAAACAACGTGGTTCATTCCTCTACAGGTGAAATACCATTCACCTTATGGCATGGGAGGAAACCAAATCTTAGTTATTTACACACATTTGGAGCCCCAGCTTGGGTACATATTCCATCTAGTGTTAGGAGAAAAGATCAACAAAGAGCCAGAAAAATGTTTTTCGTTGGCTATGAATCAAATCATAGATCTTTTAGATTTTGGGCACAGGGTACTACTAGTGTGTACTGTAGTGCAAGTGCTAAATTTCTAGAGCATGAAGGATGGGATAAACTAGAGCGTGCAGATTTCAGACATGATAATACTGTTAGTATAGAGCATCATGTCCCTGATGAGAGTCCTGAGGATATAGATACTATAGAATCCTCTATTAAGGTTGAGGAACAGGAAGTAGGTTTAGGGGAGGATGAAACTGAAACATCTGAAACGAGTCCTGTATTGCCTAGAAGATCTACTAGGGAAAGGCATCCACCGGATCGATATAAGGCGACTGTAGTTTGCCAAGTTAACATTGAACCTTCAAGTTATGATGATATCAGGCTTTATCCTGAAAAAGAGCAGAAGGCTTGGAAGGATGCAATGAGTAAGGAAATTAAGTCATTGACTGATCTAGATGTTTATGAAAATGTGAAATTGCCACCTGGTGAGAAATTAATAGGTTGTAGATGGGTTTACAAAATTAAGAAAGGTATAGATGGGACAGTAACCCATAAAGCTCGCCTAGTAGCTCAAGGTTTTTCTCAGACCGAAAAAGATTTTGATGAGGTTTTTGCTCCTAGTTTATGTGCTAGTACTTTAAGAACAATGCTGGTATGGGCAGCTAAGAACAAATATAGTATTAACCATATAGATGTGGAGACGGCATACTTGCATGCTCCATTAAGGCACACCATCTATATGAGGAAGCCTTTAGGAGTTGAAACACAAAACCAAACTGATTGTTGGAAGCTCAAGAAAAGCCTTTATGGTTTGAAACAATCAGGGTTTGAGTGGAACCAATGTATAGTAAAAGAGCTAAATAGGATTGGTTTTCATGAAGGTATAGCGGATAAATGTCTCTTTAAGAGAGAAAGTAATGGGTTAGTTTCATTTTTGTTATTGTTTACAGATGACATAGCTATAATAACTAAAACTGACAAGGAAGCCATAGATATTGTTCACCAGTTACAAACTAAATTTAAGATCAGAAATTTAGGAAATATCAGGCATTATTTGGGACTAGATATTAGTCAAACAGCTAGAGGTTATAAAATATCTCAATCTAGCAAAATTAGCCAGATGTTGAAGCGTTATGGCATGGAGCTATGTAAGCCGGCCAAGACACCTATGGCACAGGATTTTAACCATGAGGAAATCCAAAGCCCTAACTTTAGTAAGGAGATCTACCAGTCTCTTATAGGTAGTCTATCTTATATCAGCAATTGGTCGAGACCGGATATATCATTTAGCGTAAATCAATTAGCAAGATATAATGCAGAGCCAACTGATAGGCATTGGCAGGCCGCAAAGCGTATACTAAGATATCTAAAAATGACGATGCATTATGCATTGTATCTAGAACCTAACCAAGATTTAATACTGAGCGCATATGCTGATGCCAGTTTCGCTACTGATGTGACCACTAGAAAGTCTACATCGGGTATAGCTATAATGTTAGGCAATTGTTTGATTGGCTGGAAATCAATTCGTCAAAAACATATTAGTCTATCTACAATGGAGGCAGAATTTTCATGTCTATCACTGGTATGCACTGATCTGATATATTACAAACAACTAATGATGGATATTGGTTTAAAAATGGATTATCCAATTGTAATACATGAGGACAATCAAGCTGCTATAAACATGGCAACTAATTTAGCAGTTAAAACTAGATCCAAGCATACTGATATTCGGTATCTGAATGTTCGCCAAAGTATCCAAAGCAATATGGTTAAACTGGAATATTGCATGTCGGAAGACAATATCGCGGATAACTTTACCAAGGCTCAAGGTGCTGTCAAACATAAAGCTTGTTGTGAAAGCTATGGATTAAGGATCTAAACTGTATATATTGTATTTAAACTGTATATATTGGCCTGTCCAAAGGGGAGCATGTTAGGATATGATTTGGGCCTAACAGTTGTCCAGGCAATATATGTGTTCTGTGACTTTAAGTTTCAATGCTGCATCATGCTGTAATGCTGAGTCATGCTATAATTAATTGTAATTTAACAATGTATTTAAGAAGGGTACTGTAATGCATTCAGTGAATGATAAGCTGCTATCATCACGTGCATGTGTGGGTGGATCTGCTACCATCCGGAGTTTGTAAACCAACTACTGTTTGTTTGGTAAGAGTTTGTTTGGAGTTAACCGGTAAAGACTTGGAATGTTTAGAGGACTACGAGATTGTTTATTTCCCATTATAAAGACAACTTTTGATAACACCAGTTTGTATGTATCTCTATCTCATTGCTCTCAACAACGTTTCTCTGTGCACTTTACTCTGCTAGTTGTTACACAACAACAATATCCTTAACAAGTGGTATGATGCAATGCAGGCTGAAATGGACAGTCTAAAGAAACTTAAGGTGTTTACGCCTGCAAAACCTCCAACAAACAAAAAAGTCATCAGCACTCGATGGGTCTACAGAATCAAAAAGAAGCCAAATGGTGAATCATTGTATAAGGCCAGACTTGTAGCTCAGGGTTTTGCTCAACGTTATCCTGAGGACAACACAAATACCTATGCACCGACAGTCAGAACTGAGAGTGTAAAAATTGCTTTAGCCACTGCAACTATCCTTGGTTTAGAAGTTTTCCAGTTTGATGTTGATACCGCTTATCTGCATGCTGACCTAGATGTAGATTAGATAGCCTGTTATTAACATCCAGCTGTCTGCAATTATTGCAAGTTCGAGGCTCAAGGTTGACTCAGCCTTCCATCCTTTCTAAGGTAGGTAAATTGAGGACCCAGTTTGTGGGGGCAATAAGCTGACTTTGTATAAAAATATACAAAAGTATGAAGGCTATTGCTTAACGCATTGTAAGCCGCCCTGAGTCTCCGGAGAAGGGCGGCATATAAATCTAATTTTTTAAAAAAAGAGAGATCTATGTGAGAGGTCCTCCAGGATTCTGACAGCAAGAAGGGGATATCTGGTTTCTAAACAAAAGTCTTTATGGTCTGAAACAGTCTGGTTTAATGTGGTACTTATGTCTTACTGACAAACTAAATTCAATGGGCTTTATTAAGTCTGAAACTGATGAGTGCGTGTTCACAAAAAGATCTAACAATACATATGAGATACTTCTTGTTTATGTTGAATGTTAAGGATATTGTTGTTGTGTTAGCAACCAGCAGAGTATAGTGCACAGAGAAACGTTGCTTAGAGCAATGAAATAAGAGATACGTGCAAACTGGTTTATCAAAAGTTTTCTTTATAGTGGAAAATAAACAATCACGTAGTCTTTTAAACAGTCCAAGTCTTTGCCAGTTAAATACAAAAAGCTTCTTACCACACAAACAGTAGTTGGTTAGAATAACAAGCCCACTCTGGTTCACAAACCACGATGGTAGCAGATCCACCCACACACACGATGATAGCACAATGGTAGCTTATCATCAACTGAATATATTACAGTACCTTTCTTAAATACATTTACAACTAATTACAGCATGACTCAGCATTACAATGATGCAGCATTAAATCTTAAAGTCACAGAACACATATATTGCCTAGACAATCTGTTAGGCTCAAACCATATCCTAACATTGATGATATTGTTTATATTGGTCCAAATAAGCAGATGAGATTTTTGCTAAAACTTTGCAGAGATACTTCACATTGAAATCTTTAGGTCATATTAGCACTTATTTAGGTGTTCAGATTGACAAAACACAGAAAGGGTTTAGTCTTTTACAAGAAGATAAAATTGAACAAGTTTTGCATCATTGCAACATGAAGGATGCTAACACAACAAAGACACCCATGCAAACAGATTTTCACAACTTGACACATGAACCAAGTCCTGAGTTCGAGGACCAAACACTTTTTTTTTTATTGAAAAAGTTTTACAATACAAATTTTTTTTTTCCATTTTCACCCCCCCTCCCCAGTCCCCCTACCCAACCCCTCCCATCCTCCCTCAACCCCAACCCCTCCCCTCCCTAACCCCCCCCTGACTTCCGCTACAAGTTAAAAAAAAACAAAACTTAGAACAAGGGAAAAAGAAAAAGATTATTAAGTATTCAAATTCTCAATTAAACAAATTTCGAAAGAGGAAGAGAAAGAGAAAGAAGGAAAGAGGGAAAAAAAGTAAAAAAAAACAAAGAACCAAACATTAATATATTTAAACAATATTAAAAAAAACCATTGATAGTCATTATAATTAAAAACACTATTATAATTCTATGCTAACTACACCCCTTAACTAAAGAAAAACCCCCAAAAACATAAAACATAAGAAATATATATGCATATATAGTTATAATCATACAGTTATATCATAAAGAGAATTATCTTATTTAATTCATTTCTCAATCTCTATAATCCAAATTTCAATCTTCTCTTCAACTTGATTGATGTCAAACATATTTCCTCGCATAGATCCTGCTTCAATAATCTTCGTCTTGCCGCTGCCCCCATCAGCAAAGTAAAACGTTTCTCCACACAACCCCCCGAGTGACTTTATATAAATAAAATCCAACCACGAAGATATTCACCCCTCTAGGAAGATTCATTCAAACTAACTTATACTATACCTAAAAATAGGCTTTTGCAGCCTTAACATTCAAACCTTGAGAGAGAAAGAAAAAACCAACTAAGAGCTGCATTCCCAGATGTTCCTTTAAAATTGTTTCAAATCCTGCCACCCTTTGCAATTCAATCCTTCGGGTTATAAGATATTTTCAATTTCATAGTCTTCTCCTAGATGATAAGTTCCACAAAAAATGTATAATTGGGTAACCAATGATCGCTGCTAATTTTGCAGCAATCTATCAGAACTCAGGATATCATGTCCAATCCAGGATAAACTTCATAGTAGAAATTTTTATAATCCATTTTAATATATGAATTTAAAGTTAGTCCAACTCAGAATGAACTTTTAACAAATTGTTGTACTTCTTAAAAGAATTTTTATAATCCACTTTTTCCAGATCTTTCAATGCTTTCTGATTCAGTATCAAACAATTCACGATGCTCTTTAAATTTATCACCTGTGGTTTCCAGTCGGATTTCTTCGTTGACCTCTAGTTCCTGTCGATTAGCATCACCCCCCATGTCTTGAAGAGTATTGGACCTCTGTTGCTGGTCATCTCGAAGTAAAACTTTGTTTTTTGAATCTTCCTCCAGCAGTTCAAGGTCCTGTAATCCCCCAAGGACACTGAGGTGTTCAGTTTTCTCATCAGAAAAATCCATAATAGAATCCTCTGGACAACCACCAAATTCTCCTTTTATTTTTAACACACTTTGATTTTCTTCTTTCTGTTCACATTTTGTAAACTCTGTTTTTGACTTTTTATCCTTAAGATATTTCGGTGCTCCCTTAAAGATATTTTGATAAAAATATTCTGCTTTTTCAATACTATTCAGACAATGTCTCACACCTTGATATCTAAAAATTATACCAACTGGAAAATCCCATCTAAATGGGATATTACTTCTCTTCAGTTCCTTGACCAAAAAATCAAAATCTTTCCTGTCCTTTAAGACCTTCGATGGTAACTCTTTGAAAATCCTGATTTGTGTACCTGCTACCTGCACTCTATCAAAATAAGACTTTTGTAAAATATCATCTCTCAGTCTTTTATCAGTAAAGTAAACAACAACATCTCTAGGCAGATTCCTTTGTTTAGCCAAACGTGAGTTAACTCTGTAAACTTTCGCTATAGAGCCCAAAATTGATTCATCTTGTAGCTTTAATAATTCTGCAAAGGCCTTTGCACAAGTTGTTCTTAAGTTTTCTCTGTTGTTTTCTTTTATCCCTCTTAGTCTAATTGCAGATTCTTTAGCCCTAATTTGAAGCATAATAACATCATTCTGAATATTATGATTTTTGGCCTCTGCTTCCAGAAGTTTCATTTGTAACTCTTGTATCTGAGATTCAAATTTATTACTCATCTCAATCACTTTCTTCCCCATTGCAGCCACCGCAGTTGAAAAATCTGAAGCTACTTGAGCAATAATTTGATTTAATTGGTCATATTTCCCAAAAACCAGTTCCTCAATATCCTTCTGTGAACCTTTTATCTTATCTACCACACTCTCTAAGGACCTTGTAATTAACTCTTTTAACTCTTGTTCTGTAAGTCTCTGCAAATGAGACATTTCAACTTTATTCATCTGATTCAAGGGGGAGCCCCCCCTTCCTTTAGGTTTAGGCATCTTTACTTTTAAAAAGGACCAAAAAAAAAGAATCCTTCTTACTCCAATAGAGAAAAGAAAAGAAAAAAAAAGCAGGAGAAATCTATTCAGCCTCTGTTCCTTTAAGTTCTTTGTCTGTGAATATTCCTTTCAAAGTCTTTCAGGACAAAACTCTGCACTCCATTTCCGCTATCACTTTCCTTTCAAGCAGAGCCAGTCGCCATCTTAAAAACTTTCACTTTTCTTCCTCTCCTTCCCCCTTCCCCCCCTCCTCTTCCAAAAAAATCCGTTGAAAAAAATCCATACTTGCTTAAATTTTCCTTCTTTCTTTTCCAGCTTGCTCCAATTGTCGTTTCAATTGTGGTGTTGCTCCCAGCGTCTGGCTCCGCTAATTAGGTAATTAGCGGAGGTTCCTCTCGGCGCGGAGCATACCCTAGGGGTATGGAGGGAGCCATCCCTCTGAGCCCTCCCCAGGACAAAGAAAAAATCCTGGGGGGCTCAAGGAGGCTCAACCTCACCCCCAGAAGCTTTCCCTGCTCCTCCCGTCAAGGAGCAGGTTTTTCGAGCCGCCTGCCAGCTGTAAGGCGGCTCTAACGCGCCGAGAGACCGGCGGGCATGGAAAGCCCGCCGCCAACGAGGAAGGCGCCACCGGAAGTCCAGGACCAAACACTTTATTGTTCGGTTATTGGATCACTGTTGCACATTAGTAGTTGGACTAGACCCAACATTGCACTTAGTGTTAATCTCTTGTCTCGACACATAGGTAAGGCAAAACAGTTTCATTGGTCATGCGTTAAGAAATTATTGAAATACCTAAAGCACACTAAACATATGAAGTTTGTTGTTAGAACCAACACATACTGATTACGTAGAATTATGTTGTTATGCAGATTTTGATTGGGCGAGTGATAAGAAATCATGTAAAAGTACTTCAGGTTATATGATGTTCTTAAATGGATGTCCTGTTTACTGGCAAGTGCGTAAACAGAATTTTGTTTCTTGTTCATCTACTGAAGCTGAATATGCTTGTGTTTCAGATGCATGTAATTCTCTAATGTGGTTTGATGCTTTGGTCACAGATATCTGGACACGTCCGATCCGACTGATCACCATGATGGAAGACAATGAATCGGTGGTTTATATTTCTGAATCACATTTCACAGGTTCTAGGTCCAGACACATTGACATCCGTTATAGAAATATCAAACAATTAGTGAAACAAGGTTTTGTAAAATTGCAGTATGTATTTACACATGATCAGATTGCAGACATGCTCAACAAACCACTCCCAGAAACTCAACACGAGTATCTGCGTAAGAAGATGTGCCTTATTTGATGATGTACCTGATGTTCACTCAACTGGCAAAGAAGGGGATTGTCACTGCGTTTCTGTATTTACCAGATGAGCTCTTATTTTTGGACTATTAGACTTACGGTAGTTTGCCAGAACTCTTATCAGTAACTACTGCGCATGTCTACATTCCTTTCTTCTTCTCTAAAACTTTTCTTTGTTCTCCTGCCAAGAGAGGTAGCCGGGAAAGATTCCAAGATGTAACCTAATTAGATTAGTAAGATTGTTTTTATTTCTTTACAAATAAATATGAGTTTTTCATTAGAATGTATTTCGGTTCATTTTCTTGCAAAGTATACTGAAGGAAAAAAAGCCATGATCCACCACTAATTGAAGGCAATTACCCCAGGATGGGAACGGGGCTGATTGCCGCTCTGACACTGGTGCAGCCAAAATTAGGGAAAATTTTTACTTCATTGCCACAATGTAAGAAAAGGGGAATTGTCTTATACATTAGAAATACAATTCCAGCAGAGCAAATATACGCAGATGATGAGGGAAGAATTTTGATGGTGGAAATAATAGATAATAATATGAAAATACTTTTAATAGCAATATATGCTCCAAATAACAACCAAGACGACTTCTACAGAAAGCTACATAAGAAAATAATTGAATTGGACTATGGCAATATTTGTATGATGGGGGATTTTAATGGTATAGTAGATGAGAAATTAGACTACATTACACACAAGGCAATAAAGCACAGTAGAAAACTACTTCCAAAATCCTTTTTTAAAATGATAGAGGAAACAAAATTAAAAGATGCATGGAGAGAAAGAAATGCAAAAAATAGGCAATATACTTTTTATTCTGACAGACATTCATCATGGTCTAGATTAGACATAATATGGACGACAATGGAATTGACTTCTAATATAGAAGAAATTGAAATAGAAGCAAATACCTGGGCAGATCACAATCCAGTGACTGTGAGATGGAAAGGACAAAGGATAAGATCTAGATGGACTTTAAATAATAATAATAATAATTAAAAGAATAATAATAATTAAAAGAAAAGGACTTTGTACAGAAAATGGAGAAAGAATTGACTTTCTTTTTTAAAGAAAACAGAAAAGAGGACACATCGATGCAAAATCTTTGGGATACAATGAAAGCTTATACTAGAGGTCTGATAATAGACTATACAAGGAAAAGAAATATTAAGAAAAGACAAGTCTATAAAACACTAGAAAATGAATACAAGAAACTCAAAAAGGAACTTCAGAAATTTCCACAAAAGAAGGATATCAAAATAAAAATGGATACAACTAAGCATAAAATGGGATTAATAGAAAAAGGATTTAGCACAAAAAATCAGAAGTGCTAAACAGAACTATTTTGAAAATGCCAACAAACCAAGTAGATGGTTAGCATATAAATTGAAAAAAGAGAGAGAATCAAGAAAAATAACACAACTAATGGATGACCAAGGTCAAATTAGATTAGGGAATAAAGAGAAGAAAGAAATTATACAAGATTACTGTAGAAAACTGTATGAACAAGAAAATATAGAGGAGGAAAATGTTAAATAATACTTGCAAAAGGCAAATTTACCCCAGATTCCTAAAGATATTGAAATGATGTTAGAAGGAAATATAACAATGATGGAATTAACTGAAGCACTTAAAAAACAAAAGATTGGGAAGGCACCAGGCCCGGACGGACTGCCAGCGGAATATTATAAGACATTACAGGACTTGTTGAGTCTCCCATTGCTAGAAGTCATGAATGAAGTTACGTCAAAGAGGAAAATACCCAAGTCATGGTCAGAAGCATACATTACACTTGTTCCAAAAGAGGATACAGACCCACAACAAATCAAAAATTATAGGCATATTTCCCTGCTAAATTCAGATTATGAAATTTTTGCTTCAGTATTGGCAGAAAGACTTAAAAGATATTTAAATAATTTTATACATTCAGATCAAAACGGGTTTCTTCCAAAAAGACAGATTAGAGACAATATGAGGATAATTCTGGACACTTTGGAATATTACGAGGCACATCCTGAAAAGCAAATGGCTTTGATATTTCTAGATGCTCAGAAAGCCTTTGATAACATCAACTGGAGATTTATGTTACTTCAATTGGAGAAGTTGGGCTTTGGCAGAAAATTTATCCAAGCAATAGAAGCCATATACTATAAACAAACAGCAAAAGTAATGATAAATGGAGAACTGAGAGACTCTATTGAGATAAAAAAAAGGAATGAGACAAGGCTGTCCACTGTCTCCTCTGTTGTTTGTATTAACATTAGAAGTGCTAAATAGAAATATTAGAGAAGAAAAAGATATAAAAGGAATGAAAATTCAAAAGGAAGAATATAAATTGCAAGCGTTTGCAGATGACCTGGTTTTTATTCTTGAAGATCCTTTAGAGTCAATAATTACATTGATAGACAAAATAGGAGAATTTGGGAAAGGAACAGGTTTGAAAATTAGTAAAGATAAAACGAAGATCTTGACAAAAAATATGTTAATAAAACAAAAAGAAGAATTGGTGGAAATAGCAAAGATGCAGGTCACAAATAAGGTTAAATATTTGGGGATATATTTGACAGCAAGATGTAGCACACTTAAAGAGAATAATTATAATAAACTCAAACAACAGATTGGGACAGATTTGGCAAAATGGGAAAATTTACAATTATCATTGATAGGGAGAATATCGACAATTAAAATGAATATACTACCTAGAATTCTATATTTGTTCCAAACAATTCCAATTAGATTGGGAAAAGACTATTTTGAAGATTTTAATAAAATAATGTTAAAATACATTTGGCAGGGTAAAAAGGCAAGGATAAAATTGAAACTGTTGCAAGATGCTAGAATAAGAGGAGGTTTTGGTTTGCCTAATTGGGAAGTTTATTATCAAGCGACAAGTTTGATGTATTTAAAAATTCCAGTCTGGTTATCGACTATTGAAGCATTTTCATACTCAATAATATTTAGAAGGGAACGAATTGTTAGATATAGTGAACTATTGAATGAAAAGGGTGAACTCAAATCGAAGCAAGAATTGGAGGAACAAGGTTTAAAGATGAATTGATGAATATAAGATGAATCTTATATGCAAATACATTCTAGATATGATAAAGATTGTAAGACAGGGGTTTTTTATAATAACTTGACTACCTTAGATAAAATTTTAACAGGTTCTGATGATTATGTGATTAAAAAATTGTATGGTTATTTATTAGAGGTAAAGTTGGAAGAAGAACAAGTTAAAGAAACAATGATTGCATGGGGGAAAAATTTGGTTATGGAATTGATTTAGAGAAAAATTGTGGCAGCAAAATTATAAAATGACAATGTCAACAGCATATAAGGAAAATTTGTATAAGATGTTTTACAGGTGGAATAGCCAGAATGTTCAAGAACAAATCTGAGAAGTGTTGGAAATGTCATCAGACACCGGGCTCATATTACCATATGTGGTGGACATGTGTAGAAGCTAAAAGATACTGGACTAAAATCCACACATGGTTGGAAAAAATGACAAAAAAAAAACAACAAAACCCCCACATAGACTTTAAGCCAGAGATTTTTTTGTTAGGAATTGTGCCAGAAATATTGATTGTGAATGTTTTAACAGCAGCTAGAATTGTGTTTGCTAAAAACTGAAAAAATGAGAAAATACCAACGCAAGGTAACGTTATTAAGAAAATCATGGAATGTGCTGAAATGAGTAAATTGACATTTGAAATTAGAGAACAAGAAGATAAACGATATTATAAGATATGGGATTTATTTTATCAATGGCTAGATAATAAAACATGGAAATGAAATATGAAACATGAAATGGATGTTATAAATATAGTATTTGAAAATAATTTTTATGAAGTGATAAAGCCATAGTTAAATAAATGATAAATGAGGATGTTTATTTGTTTGACAATATGAGAAATTAGATAAGTAGTAAATTTTGAATATGGGGATGAAGCGTAAAAGATTTGTAACCAACCGACACACTGTTTGCTGGATGATGGATTTATGTTTTATGTTTTGTCTAAAAATTTTTTAAAAATTCAAAAAAAAAAGAGAGAGAGAAGCGAACGGGACGCGAGCTTTTGCAGGAAGCGATTAGTTCATCTGGCCAATTCAAGATTTGAAAATTCTGTTTATGACTTTGTGCCAAGTTTGGCCTTGCCCTGTGTCTGGAAATTAGCTCTTTGACAGCGTTCCACGTGAGATAGGTGGGTGTTGATAACCTTCCTCTGAAAGACTATCAAGCCTTGCAGACTGTAAATGAAAGTAATTTACAGCTGCATGAATTAAAGAGGTTGGTCTTTCAGCAGACCCATGGTCACCTGATTAAATTTGGTTGCTTGACAACTGGTTCATATTTACGACAGCTGCAGTGTCCCAGGGTCACGTGATAAACTTTTGCAACCTTCTGACAAGCAAAATCAATGGGGAAGCCAGATTGACTTAACAACCGTGTTACTAACTTAACTGTAGTGATTCACTTAACAAGTGTGGTAAGGAAAGTTGTAAAATGGGACAAAACTCACTTAACAAATTTCTCACTTAGCAACATAAATTTTGGTGCTCAATTGTGGTCCTAAATTGAGGATTACCTATACCAGTTAGCACTAACAAACTTTCTCTTATCAGAAAACAAACTCCAGACATCCTATCCTTTCAGTTTAGGAATGTTAGAAGCTATCAATCAATCCATAAAGAGTTTACTACATTCCAACCTGCAATGGTTTGATCATTTAAAAGAGAGAAAAATAAGTCAAATTAAAATGCAAAATAACTCTGTTAGCAAATATAACAATACTACAAAGTCGTGTGCTGTGTGATCCTACAAAGTCGATGTTGTGTGGCACTCACTGCAGAGCCTGTGCAAGAACAGCATGTGCTTTCTCATGGTTTGCGGAGGCAGCAGAGGCCACAGAAGTGCATTCTCTGAAGCCGCTTGAAGAACCAAGGCCTTGTCCAACTCAGAGCCACCTCAAGTAAGCTGCAGGGGCCTGTCAGAAAGAGGACACCACCTGAAGGTAAGCAATGTGTAGCAGATCCTGGGGAGCGCTGGGCTTGCAGATCTCAGGTTGGAATTAGGAAAGTTGTTAAAGGAATGGCTGAGGCACAAAGTTCATTTATTTATTTATTTATTTATTTATTGTTTCAACTTATATACCGCCCTTCTCCCTGGGGGGACTCAGGGCGGTGAACAGCCAAATTAAAACACATATAATACAAATATTACAAACATTAAAAATAAATTAAATCATCGGCGTTTCAATATAAAAATCTCAAATCTACAAGTTAAAATACCCAATTTAAAACCCAAAAAATTGATAATATCAAAATTTTTAAAACCCCATTAAACCAATCAAGCTAGGCTGGCTTGTTGAAATAAGTAAGTCTTAAGGGCCTTTCGGAAAGCGCGAAGGTCCGGGATCAATTGAATTTCAGGAGGTAGCTCATTCCACAGGGTGGGTGCCCCCACAGAGAAGGCTCTCCCCCTGGGGGCCGCCAGCCGACATTGCTTGGCTGATGGCACCCTGAGGAGGCCCTCTCTGTGTGAGTGTACTGGCCGGTGGGAGGTAATTGGTAGCAGCAGGCGGTCTCGCAGATACCCCGGCCCTATGCCATGGAGCGCTTTAAAGGTGAGAACCAACACCTTGAAACGCACCCGGAAGACCACCGGAAGCCAGTGCAGCTCGCGCAGGAGAGGTGTCACGTGGGAGCGCCTTGTCGCTCCCATAATCACCCGCGCGGCCGCATTCTGGACCAGTTGGAGCCTCCGGGTGCACCCCAAGGGGAGCCCCATGTAGAGAGCGTTACAGTAGTCCAGGTGAGACGTGACGAGTGCATGTGTGACTGTGCATAAGGAGTCCCAGTCCAGAAAGGGGCGCAACTGGCGCATCAGGCGAACCTGATAGAAGGCCCCCCTGGCCACGGCTGCCATATGCCCTCAGCTGCCATCAGTGTAACAAGACCAGTAATGAATGGTGGGACTGGGACACTACTGTTGTCATCAATTCGGGTCTGAGCCTGGTGCTGAAGCTGATGAGGAATACCAAACACGAGGTGCAGGTTTTGTTTCCTTTTATTGAAGCACTCCTCTGTGGAGCAGAGGAGCGACAAAGCTCCGATGACAAGCAATTTCCTCCCCCCCCAGCACGGAGAATGGAGAGGAGGTGGGATCAGCGCAAGGCAACCTGACGACTCAGGAGGAGGACACCCCGCCCCTCTTCATGAGGCTCACCTGGGGAATGAGATTTAAAGAGATGCTGTTGGGAGGGGTGTTGGTCAGGAACAAGTGTTGCTTTTTCCAGTCTCACATGCTGTTATCGACATCTGGATACTTTGCTGTGCTTGTCTTGTTTGCCTTGTTTGCCATGCTGGCCTGGCCTGGCCTGGCCTGGCCTGGCTATATGCAAGGTCACAGTGACACAGTTATACTCCGGGTGGTGCTGCAGTCCCAGGGAACTCTTCCTTTGACAAGGACTCTCTGCAACCAAATTCCTTGAACTGTGGCTGCTCTCAGAACTGTGCTGCTCCTCTGGACTAATAGTAGCCAGGAACTATTGGAGGTGCGTGTTTACAGTTTTGCTCCTGGACTTGCAGTGAATGGTGGGACTTTTGGGGTAAAGTTGGAACAATAAAAGGGAGTTAAGCCTTTGTTCTGGCTGTGTTGTTTCTGTGCCCAGCCCCAGGTCAACACATACATTTTCATTAAAGCGGAAGTCAGGATGAGGCAGGATATATAAAACTAATTATCTAATAAACTTTTTAGTAATGATATAACAATTTTCCTATTGCTCTCTAGCCATCCCTATTCCTAAGCTTCGGTTAATGAATGCTCCAGGAGTTATCTAATACACATTGCATTTGCTCCAGGCCATCCCTATTCCTTCTAGCTGAGGTATGCAGGGTGTCTATCTCTTTGTTACTGTTATCAGTCCTCTAACCACCTAGAAATGATACAAGTGTTACACTTGCATATTCTTTGTGCTTCCTTTTAACAGACAATCCATCACTACTGCCTAGCAGCAAGAAAGTTACAAGTTAGAAGGACACTTAGAAGGATGCTAGCTAAGGGGCACATAGATATATAACCTTTGGTAACCTCTAGCTTATTATAATAGTAAATCACACATAATAATAAGAAAAATGATAAGAAAGCTTATTAGCATAAACATGCAATGTGTGAAGAAGGGTAAAGTAGCAGAATCCAATCAAAAGAAACATGTATCAAGGAACCAATGTGTGATTCTTAGGGTGTTAAGGGTGTTCTTTAATCGTAGCTGTATAAAATTTGTGTTCATGCATTGTTCGAGGTCTTGGCTCCTTTAGCTGCTGAGACCCTTTTGCTGGAGTACTCCAATAAAAGATGCTGAAAATGCCATTCCTCGTGTCTGGTGGTCTTTATTGGCTTTGGCACCAGGCTAGGACCCATTTTGGGAACAACAGGCTGTGAGGGCAATTATGTATGTGCCTTATGGAACTTCAGGCCTAGCCTCAGTGCTATTGCCAAATGCCGTTATTCAGGGTAACCTAGATGTGGGGGAGATAAAAAAATGTTTCTCTTTTGTTTGTGTGTGTGTGAGAGAGAGAGAGAGAGGGGGGAGGGAGAGAAAAGGAGGGAGGGAGGGAGAGAGAGAGAGATGCCAGCAGAGTCAAGTTAGGCATTTGGTGAATTTTTGACACACCAAGCCCAAAAGGTTCACCTACATTTTTCACTATGGAAAAGGGTGCCGCATCTCCAAGAGCCTCACTTCTTCCTGAGTAAAAATTTTGCCACCGATCACAGATGAAAAGTAAGGTGGCTCAGCACCACCCATGATCTTTGGGACTGATCTCCTCAGGTAAAGTTATATGCACGTGTGGAACAATTAGAAATGTTTCTCTTATGCTGATGCAGAAATATGCATCAAAATCATATGCAGAAATGATACCTCTGTTGAGACTTAGAACAATTTATTAATTTTTTTAAAAATTTGATTTATGTTATGTCCTTATAAGGACATCCGCCGGGGGATTGGTTAGTTCCTCTGGCGGGAAGTTTGAATCACTGTCATTGGCTGGCCGGCATGCCCGAGCAGAATATAAGGAGGCTCAGGAGCCGCTGCCGGCAGTCTGTTTTCCTGTACAATAAAGAGTGCTGGACGGACAGCAGCTGAGTCGCATTTCTTTCCGGCGCCGATCTAACACTGGCGACGAAGGACTAGAGAAGAACCGACGAAGAACAGCAGGCACGATCGCCACCTCACCTTCTAGAGCAAGTCACTGAGCTGAGTCACTTGAGCCTCTCACGAACCATGTCTGGTCCACAGATCTCGCTGGCTCCCTTCAACCCGAGCCAAGAGAAATGGAAATCTTTCATGGTTCGCTTCAGGCAGTTCCTGGCGGGAAGTGGCTTCACAAATCTCGACGACAGCAGAAAGAGAGCGCTGTTTCTGGCCCATTGCGGCTCGGAAGTCCTGGAAATGGCCATGGCCCTCGTGGCGCCACAGGACATCGAGCAGATGCCATGGTCCGAGCTGCAGGACGTCCTCCAGGACCATTACACCCCAGCAAGCACCCCTCTGGCTAACCGCTTCGATTTCCACCAGAGGAACCAACAAGAGGGGGAGTCGTTCAAAGAATTCGTTTCGGCGCTCCGGAATTCGCCAGCTGCGAATTCGAGAATGTAGACGTTCGCATAGTCTTTGGAATGAGGGACTGCACAGTGCAGAAGAAACTCCTCAGCCGAAAGAAAGTATCCCTCAAAGAAGTCATCAAGGAAGCCACAGCCGCCGAATCATCGGACAGGGCAGCAGCCGCAATGAGGAGATCCAAGGGGATCCATAAGGTCCACAGGGATCCCCTGCCATCATCGGACGAAGCCTCCACGGGGTCAGAATCAGATTCCGAAATGGCCGTGCACAAGGTCACAAGACCCCAACAGTGGGAAAAGCCCCAAGATGGCGGACGGGATGAGCACTGTGCCAGCTGCAACGGAGACCATCCACGTGCCAGATGTTGCTGGCAGGATGCAACGTGCAGGCGCTGCAGGAGGAAGGACCACATCACCGAAGCCTGCAGGGCAGCAGAGCCAAGTTTTGAGCCAGCCAGAGCAACAGACCGCGAGTACCAGAGATCATCCAAACAGTCCCAGTACCTGCGGCGAGACGACGACGGCTTCCACAAAAGCAAAGGGATTCACCAGACTACAATTGCGCACGCCGCTGGACGAGGCTCCAATAAATTCCACATAACAGTCCACGTGGAAGGGGCACCATGCCCCATGGAAATAGACTCCGGCTCACCTTACTCTATTATCGCCTGGGACCAGCTTAAAAGACTTCAGCCGCGACTATCCCGGAAGCAGCTAAAACCGCTCCAAGCAAGGCTGGTGGATTTTGGGGGGCATCCCATTGGCATCCTGGGCCAGACCGACATCTGGGTCAAGTTCAAAGACTTCGAAGGGAACCTCCCCATCGCCGTCGTGCAGGAAGCCCGCCCAACCTTGTTAGGCGTGGAATGGTTCAAGCCTCTAGGGCTCACAATTGGCGGAATCAATCAAATTCAGGCTAGCGCACTCGACCAACTCCTGGAGGACTTCAAAGACGTCTTCGATGGGAGTTTAGGTAAATTTATGGGGAAACCCATCTCTTTCAATTTAGACCCTACAACTGCACCCATTCGGCTAAAGCCCCGCAGGGTTCCTTTTGCCCTCAGGCCTAAGGTAGACGCACAATTGGATAAGTTAATTGCCCAGGGCATCTTGGAGCCGATTGATCATGCGGCATGATGAGTCGCGTTCCTTTCCGGCGCCGATCTAACAATTTATATGCCGCCCTTCTCCGAAGACTCAGGGCGGCTTACAATGCGTTAAGCAATAGCCTTCATACTTTTGTAGATTTATACAAAGTCAGCTTATTGCCCCCACAAACTGGGTCCTCAATTTACCTACCTTAGAAAGGATGGAAGGCTGAGTCAACATTGAGCCTGGCGAGATTCGAACATGCAGTAATTGCAGACATCTGGTGTTTAATTACAATGCTTAGTCTGCAGAGCTATCCAGGGAATTTAACTTCCCTGCCCACCTGTCCCAACACCACCTTTGATTTTAAAGCCACAATTCTTAAAATCAATTGCTTGTTAGGAATGCATTTCACCTTCTCTCTCCCATGTCTGCATCATGCATACACAGAGTGTGTAATGTTATTTTTAGCAAGAGCTTCTTGTTTAATTGTCTAACTTATTCCCAGTTCATCCCCACTTCCTTTTCTATTCCTGTTGCTTCCATGAATGAAAAGCTTTGTTTGGAAGCTTCTCAGAAATCCATTTGTTGCATCTCTGAAAAAAGTCATGGCTATTGATGATAACCCCAAACTGGCTAAGTTTCCCAGGAATTACATTTTACACTGTTCCAATTGAATTCTGCTTTCTCTGTCCCTTTTAGTCCATTATGAATTCATCCATTGCCCATGGCTGGGAACATTTAGAGTTATCAACTCAGTAAAAACAGAGGGCATCAGGCTGATACTGTTTTGTTGTACAGGTAGTCCTCGATGTACAACAATTCATTTAGTGACCTTTTGAAGTTACAATGGCACTGAAAAAAGTGACTTATGATCATTTTTCACACTTACAACCATTGCCGTATCCCCACGGTCATGTGATTTACATTTGGATGCTTGACAACTGACTCACATTTATGATGGTTGCAGTGTCATGATTTCCTTTTGCGACCTTCTGATCAGCAAAGTCAATGGGGAAGCCTAGATTCACTTAACAACTTAATTTAACAACTGCAGTGATTCACTTAACAAATGTGGCAAGAAAAGTCATAACATGGGACAAAGCTCACTTAACAAGTTTCTCACTTAGTAAGATAAATTTTGGGCTCAATTATGGTGGTAAATCAAGGACTACCTATATACCCATGAAGATCTGTGGTTTGCATTCCTCTTCCAACATTGCAATTATAAGGAAGAACTGGGTTATCTCTGATCTCTGCCCAAAACCAAAACAGCAAGAAGGAAAAGCAAGGAAAAGCATAATTAGTCTCCAGCTGGGGTAGCAGTGCTTTTCAGTTGGGTTGCAAGGTAAAACCAAAGGGAGTTATTACTACAAAACTGGTTTTTTTCTGTTTTGCTGACTAAGAATAGAACCCCATTCTGGAGCAATAAGACCTCTTCAAGATATTCTGCTGCAATTGTGTGAGAGCTACGTATATGCTTCAAATGTCTTTTTTTCTTGTAAGTTTCCATCAAGTCATGTTTGATGTCTGGTAGATGATTAGACCATGTTTTTGTTTTGTTTTTGGCAAACATGCAGAAATACATCATTGCTTAAATCCTTTGGATTGTTTTTTTAGTTCTCAAACTAAGATTTCTTCATGGTGTTCCCTTCAAGCATTAATGGCTTAGCCTTTCATGGTCAGCTAAAGTTAACTGCAATTGTTCACCTAGCTGAGCATGCAGTTTATAAAAGTATTGATCTAAACAAAGGGGCACATAACTAAGGCAGAATATCAGCAAATAGCCCAAGCCTGCAAAGATGAAGTGAGGAAAGCTAAGGCTCACGATGAACAAAGTCTTGCAACAAAAGTAAAAAAATGACCCAAAAAAGTTTCTTCCAATATGTTAAAAACAAGAAAAAAGTCAAGGAAACAATTGGTCCATTGCTGGGAGAAAGTGGCAAGAAGGTGACAAGCAACAGGGAGAAAGCAGAACTACTTAACTCATTTTTTGCATCTGTCTTTACACAAAGGGAAAATACAGTCCAACCTATCAAAAACAGCACCACAAAAAAAAAAAAAAGATTAGGAACACAAGTTAAAATAGGTAAGAAAATGGTAAGTGAGCACCTGTCTATCCTAGACAAGTTCAAATCACCAGGACCAGATGGATTACACCCCAAGGTTCTGAACGAACTGGCAGATGTTATCTCAGAACCACTGAATTATATCTTTCAAAGATCCTGGAGCACTGGGGAACTGCCAGAGAACTGGAAAAGAGCTGATGTAGTTCCCATATTCAAAAAAGGAAAAAAAATAGATCCAGGAAAATACAGACCCATCAGCCTGACCTCAATACCAAGGAAGATTCTGGAAAAGATAATCAAGCAACGAATCAGCGAACACCTAGAAGCAAACAAAGTAATAACTAAAAGCCAACATGGGTTTGTCAAAAACAGAACATGCCAGACTAATTTTATTGCATTCTTTGACAAAGCAACAAAATTAGTGGGCCAGAGGAATGCTGTCGATATAATTTACTTGGACTTCAGTAAGGCATTTGATAAAGTAGACCATAACCTACTACTTGATAAGATAGAAAAATGTGGGTTAGATAGCATCACCACCAGATGGATTTGTAACTGGCTGACCAACTGCACTCAATATGTAGTCCTCAATGGAACTGCATCTACATGGAGGGAGGTATGCAGTGGGGCACCCCAGGTCTCTGTTTTAGGCTCAGTACTCTTCAACATATTCATCAATGATTTGGACAAGGGGATAGATGGGGAACTCATCAAATTTGCAGACGACACCAAGCTAGCAGGAATAGCCAACACTCCAGAAGATAGGCTTAAGATACAGAAGGATCTTGACAAACTTGAACATTGGGTGCCATCTAACAAAATGAAATTCAATGGTGAAAAAAGTAAGGTTCTACATTTAGGCAAGAAAAACAAAATGCACAGGTACAGTATATGTGGTACCTTGCTCAATAGTAGTAACTGTGAAATGGATCTTGGAGTCTTAGTGGACAATCACTTAAATATGAGCCAGCAGTGTGCTGCAGCTGCCAAAAAAGCCAACATAGTTCTAGGCTGCATAAGCAGAGGGATAGAATCTAGATCACGTGAAGTGTTAATACCACTTTATAATGCCTTGGTAAGGCCACGCTTGGAATACTGCATCCAATTTTGGTCGCCACGATGTAAAAAAGATGTTGAGACTCTAGAAAGAGTGCAGAGAAGAGCAACAAAGATGATTAGGGGCAGGGGCGGGTTCTAAATTTTTTTACTACCGGTTCTGTGGGCGTGGCTTATTTTGTGGGTGTGGTTTGATGGTCATATGACAATTCTTTAGGATTTAGCAGAAGTACTGGTCTACCAGGCTTTTAACTGCTTGCAGAGCTGTACCGGTCTACCCATTTGTTCTTGGAGGCACCAGTCTACTCATTTGTTTTTGGAGGCACTGGTCTACCACCACGCTGCCTTTTAACACTGATCAGCTGTAGGGCAGCCCTTTGAAGCCCCGTGGCAAGAGTTTAAACAGTTTTTTTCCTTCTAGCCATTCAGCTGGGACTCGGAAGACAGCGAATAGATTGGGGGTGGGGGCAAATAAAAGGTAAGAATAACACAGGGGAGGGGTGGGAGGGCCCAGCTCCCAAACAAACAGAACTGGTTCAATGACATCATATCGTCACTGCTACTGGCTTGGCTGAACCGGGCCGAACCGGGAGGAACTCACCACTGATTTGGGGACTCAAGGATAAAACATATAAAGAACAGTTGCTGGAACTGGATATGTCTAGTTTTATGAAAAGAAGGACTAGGAGCGACATGATAGCAGTGTTCCAATATCTCATGGGTTACCGCAAAGAAGAGGGAGTCAAAGTATTCTCCAAAGCACCTGAGGGCAGGACAAGAAGCAATGGGTGGAAACTAATCAAGGAGAGAAGTAACTTAGAACTTGTTGTGGCCCCGTCCGCTGAGCCTATTCCATTGGAGGAAGGAAGCTCTGAGCAGGAGGAAGAGGAGCCAGCCAGATCTCCCAGCCCCCCCCCCCCTCTGGCACCGTCTCAGGTGCCAGCTGAAAGAGAGCCAAGTAGTGGGGAAACAGGTGTCTCAGATGAGAGTGAGGGAGAGACGTCATTCCTGGACGCACGCCAAAGAAGGCGAGAGAAAAGATTACTGCAGCTGCGGCAACGTATGAGGAAATAGACCTGAGTCACTGGATTGGAGTCACAGGATCAATGAGTCACTGGACCACACCTACAGCCTCCTATATAAGACAGGACGATGGGCCAGGATCTTTGTGACGAACAAACAAAACAACATAGCAACCTCGTAGTCTTGGAAGCTAAATGAACGGCAAAGCTACGTAGGTGATTTTCTGTTTGTGTAAATTAATAAAGGCCTTGGCAGACGGTGTGCATATCGCTGCCAAGTTTGAGATAAGAACTGTGGATTGTGCCAAGTGATTCTTAACCCTCGACTGGCTGTGTTTTTGTGGGTCTCTGAAGTGGGGGACAGATCAGAACTAAGGAGAAATTTCCTGACAGTGAGAACAATCAACCAATGGAACAGCTTGCCTCCAGAAGTTGTGGGAGCTTCATCACTGGAGGCTTTCAAGAAGAGATCGGACTGCCGAGACCGGAAGTTGATGTCACGGTGAAACGGACGGGCAATTTTGGGGCTCCAGAATCCCCGCCGATAGCCCCACTGCTAGACGGTCCAGTTCGGACCCCACAGTCTAGTTTTGACTGTGGTAGTGGCGGGCACATTCTGTTGATCCCAAGGACACTGCAAAGTCCCTGGTAGATCCAGAAAAGCCCTTTTTCCTGCAGCGGGATAGCAGCCATTGCAGCTGCCAAGGCTGGGACAGCTTCGGAGGAAGAAAGAGGAAGGACAGTTATTTGTTGCGGTGAGAGAACAGTATTTTAAATTGACAAGTTCACCCTGTGAGATAAGTGTGACGATGATCAAGATTAAGGAAATTTAAGCGGCGAATTTATTTTGGAATAGACTATTTTAAACCCAATTGCCAATTTGGAAGGTTTTTAAACTAATTGCTTTTTAAGATCGAGACTGGATTGAAAGAGAAGAGAGGGGAAGATATTGTTTTTTGGAATTGTGCCCCTTTTAAAATTTTTGTCTGATTTGGGATTGATTCATTGTGAAGTCTTTTTTTTTTTGCTCTTTCCTTTCTAACTTTTTTTCTTTTTTAAAAAATTTATTTACAATAAAGAAGATCTGGACTTTTAATGTAGGAAAGCTAGGAGAGTGAGCAGTGCTGTCATCTGCTGGGGGAAAGAAAAAAAAGAGAGAAGAAACTTTGTTGCCATGTTTACCCAGGCAGAAAGATGAAGGATATATTGTAGCCATAATAATAACAAAGTGGCTCTGAGCTCTAGCTTGTTAAGTGTGTGAAGAGAACATCTGAGGAAGTAGAATTATCTGCATTGTTTATTCAGGTGTTCTTGTTGGTTTGAAGTAGGAGCCTTGGAAAAGTGTGGAAGGAAAACTTTTTCTTTATTATTCTTTTGGGTAGCTACTTTTATTCTCTCTATTTGAGGCTTGAATGCGAGAGAACTCTCTGTATGCTTTCTGGATATAAATATAAGTGAAAGATCTTCTTTATTTTGAGATTTTTAAAGAACTGAATTGGATTAAGGCACTCAAGAACCTGAAGCTTTTTCTTTTCTTTTCTTTTCTTTTCTTTGTTCTTTTTTGTTGATTTTTGAATTTGGACTTTATATTTTTTCTATTCATCCCTTTATTTTTCTTTTCTTTTATATTTTGCTTTTACATTATTTTTTCTTCTATTGGACTTCTATTTGATGGATTAGGGTTTGGAAGAACCTGAAGAGTTGGCGTTTTTCTTTTTCCATATTTGATTTTTTTCTTTTTCTCTTTTCTTCCCCCCCCCCTTTTTCTTTATACACACACACACACACACACACACACACACACACACACACACCAATTTTTTGGCTTGGGCACCAGCAGATTATTGAACAAAATGAGTAGAAAAGTTGCAGCAGTGGGAGCTGCAACCATGCCTTCCTCATCTCCATCTGGAGGACAATGCACTATCCAGGCGATGCTTCAACAAGAGAAAGATAAAGACAAAGAAACATTGATACAATCTTGCAAACAGTTCAAAGGATGGAACAATTACTTAAGACAAATGAGAATGTCTGAAGGATGGAACAACAACTAATTAAGACAGATGAAAAGTGGTCAACATTCAACAATGTTAAAATATGAAGGAAGACTACAAGAGCTGGAGAAGGATGATCAAAAAGGGGGAAAAATGAAAGATATTGATAACAGACTGAGAGAGGTGGAAAGTGAAAGGAGCGGGTTAATTGAATTGGAAATGGATAAAGCAGAATTCTACCCCAGGTTTCAAAATGTGGAGGAAGAAAAAGGAGAAAATCTTGCAGACGTTATGATTTCAATGTTGGCAGATTCTTTAGAAATAACCAAAGAAGAGATGATGCATGGAGTAGATGAGATTTACCGGGTCTACACTAGATATGCAATGCGTAATAAACTGCCAAGAGAAGTTCACATAAGACTTACTAAGAAATCGATTAAAGTACAAATTCTTCAAGCAGCAAGAGAAAAAAAATTGAAATATAAGGAGAAAGAAGTGGTGGTTCTGAAACAAATACCAAGAAAAGTGAGAGATATGAGAAAAGAGTACAAATTCTTGACTAAAATACTAATTCAAAGGGGAGTCAGCTCTAGATGGCTGATACCAGAAGGATTAATTTTAACATGGCAACTTCAAAGATATAGGTTGGATACAATTGATAAAGTGAGAGTTTTTTATGAAAATTTTTTGAAAGAAAAGGAAGTGGCAATGGAAACAGAAACACAAGCTGCAGTGGTGCCCTTAAAACTTAGAGAAGAGGAAATGGCAATGATTGAATCAACAGAAGGTGCAGTAGGTGGGACTGTGGAAATCAAGGAACAACGGGAAGTAAGATCAACTAGAGCAACAAAACCTACATATACAGTATGAATATGGAAACAATGAAATTAATTTCAATAAATATAAATGGACTTAATTCGGTTGTGAAAAGAAGAAAGGTGTTTCATAAATTAGAGAAATTAAAATTTGACATAATTTGCTTACAAGAAGTTCATATTAAAAAGCAACATGAACAATTATTGGTACAACTCAAATTAGGAAGAACCTTTTTATCATTATTGCAAAGTAAAAAGAGAGGAGTAGCATTATATATTAGAAATTCAATAATGGTGGAACAAATATATGCAGACTTAGAAGGTAGAATTTTGATGGTGGAAATAATTGATAATAATAAATACTATTAGTAGCAATTTATGAGCCAAATAATAATCAAAGTGACTTTTATCAAAAGTTACATATGAAAATAATTGAAATAATTGAAATGATAATAATAATAATTGAAATGGATTACAATAATATATGCATGATGGGAGATTTTAATGGAATAATAGATGAAAAATTGGATTACAAAACACCAAAAACAGAAAGACATAATAGAAAGACACTACCAAATTCTTTTTTTTTAAATGATAGAGGAAACAAACTTGAAAGATGTATGGAGAGACAGAAATGGGAAGAATAGACAACATACTTTTTACTCTAACAGGTACGCATCTTGGTCCAGGTTAGATATGATATGGACAACAATGGACTTGATTTTGAAAATAGAAAAGGTGGAAATAGAAACTAATTTGTGGGCCGACCATAATCCTGTGATAGTAACCTGGAAAGGTCAAAAAAGAAAAGCCAGATGGACTTTGAATAATACAATTTTAAAAGAAGAAAAATTTGGACAGAAAATGCAAAGAGAGCTGGATTTCTTTTTCAAGGAGAATAAAAAGGAAGATACATCGACACAAAATCTTTGGGATACAATGAAAGCCTATGCTAGAGGCCTAATAATAGACTATACAAGGAAAAGAAATGTGAAGTAAAGACAAACTTTTACAATATTAAGTGATGAATATAAGAGATTTGAAAAGGAACTCCAGAAAGATCCATGTAAGAAAGATGTAAAAATGAAAATGGATATAGTAAAGCACAAAATGGACTTACTGGAGAAGGAAGAGCTAGCCCCAAAAATAAGAAGTGCTAAACAGAACTATTTTGAAAATGCGAATAAACAAGGAAGATGGCTAGCATATAAATTAAAAAAAGAAAGGGAATAAAAAAAACGCAATTAATTGATGACCAAGGACAAAGTAAATTTGGAAACAAAGAGATGGGAAAAATAATAGAAGAATATTATGGACAACTTTATAAAAGAGTGTTGATAGAAGAGGGGAAAGTTAAAAAAAATATTTACAGAATGCAAAACTACCCTTGATTCCCAAGGATATTGAAGAGATGTTGGAAGGGTGTATAACGATGATGGAAGCAGAAGCAATTAAGAAACAGAAAAATGGAAAGGCACCAGGACCAGATGGTCTGCCTGTTGAATATTATAGGACATTACAAGAACCTTTAAGCCTTCCATTATTAGATGTTATGAATGAAGCAATGACAAAAAAGATAATATACCAATCATGGACTGAAGCTTATATTACATTGATCCACAAAGAAGACACAGACCCACAACAAATCAAAAATTACAGGCCTATATCCCTGCTAAATTTGGACTACAAAATTTTTGCCTCAATATTGGCAGAAAGACTTAAGAGATATTTGAATAATTTTATACATTCAGATCAAAATGGATTTCTTCCAAAAAGACAAATCAGAGACAATATAAGAATAATTTTGGATACTCTAGAATATTATGAAGCGCATCCTGAAAAGCAAATAGCTTTGATATTTTTAGATGCACAAAAAGCATTTGACAATGTGAACTGGCGATTTATGATGTTACAAATGGAAGAGATGGGCTTTGGCAGGAAATTCATCCAGGCAATTGAAGCTATATACTCTAAACAGACGGCGAAGGTAATGATTAATGGAGAATTGACTGATTCTATTGAGATAGAAAAAGGTACTTGACAAGGATGCCCATTGTCCCCATTGTTGTTTATATTGACTTTGGAAGTTTTGAATAGAAATATCAGAGAAGAAAAAGAGATAAAAGGAATGAAAATCCGAAAAGAAGAATAGAAATTAAAAGCTTTTGCTGATGACCTGGTCTTTATTATTGAAGAACCACTAACATCAATAAATAAACTGATAGAAAAAATTGGAGAGTTTGGGGAAGTTGCTGCTTTGAAAATTAATAAAGAAAAGACGAAGATAATGACTAAAAATATGTTAAAAAAACAAAAAGAAGAATTGATGGAGATTTCAAAGATGCAGGTCACAAATAAGGTAAAAGAGCCTCAGATAGCTCACAGGCTAGATAGATAGCCTGTTATTAACATTCAGCTGTTTGCAATTATTGCAAGTTTGAGGCTCAAGGTTGACTCAGCCTTCCATCCTTTCTAAGGTAGGTAAATTGAGGACCCAGTTTGTGGGGTCAATAAGCTGACTTTGTATAAATATACAAAAAGTATGAAGACTATTGCTTAACGCATTGTAAACCACCCTGAGTCTCCGGAGAAGGGCAGCATATAAATCTAATTAAAAAAAAAATTGGGGATACAGTTGTCAACGAGGTATAGTTCTTTTAAAGAAAATAATTATAACAAGCTTAAGCAACAGATAGGACGATATTTGCTGAAATGGGGAAATCTGCAGTTATCTTTGATTGGCAGGATTGCAACTATTAAGATGAATATTTTACCTAGAATCTTGTATCTTTTTCAGACAATTCCAATAAAGCTGGGTAAAGAATTCTTTGTAGATTTGAATAAAATGGTGTTGAAATACATTTGGCAGGGAAAGAAGGCAAGAATAAAACTTAAGTTGTTACAAGATTAGATCCCAGATAGAAGAAACTATACAGCAAAAGATAGAAATAAGACCAGAAACCTTTCTACTTGGAATACTAAACGGACAATATGAAAAAGAAATAACATATTTAATTATACATATGATAACAGCAGCATGAATACTATACGCACAATACTGGAAGAGTAGTGAGATACCGACAGAAGATAGGGTAATTAGCAAGACCATGGAATGTGCAGAATTAGATAAACTCACTAAGGAACTACAAAATAGGGGGGAACATGATTACTATCTAGTATGGAAAAGGTGGTATTGTTGGTTGGAAAAGAGAAAAGAGAAAAAGGGTCAGGAAGTAAATTGAACTACCAAATACAGAAAGAGGAAAACATAGTACACACACAAGTCAATAATAAATCAGAAAGATAGATAGAAGGGAAAGACCAAATAAGGAGGAGTTAAATTATGAAATAAGATTACAGACTACAGTTGCAAAAATTTGGATAAATATTTGATTTTGTCATTTTGTGTTTATACGTTTATGTTTTGTATGTTTTACTGTTTTATTGTTTAGTTTGTTTTACTGTTTTATTGTTTGTTTAGTCTGTATATATAAATAAAAATTGGAAAAACACTAGATTATTGAATTTGGAGGGACATGATTTGTTGATGGGGTGGCACGCTTTTTTATGGTATAAAGGAACTAAAATACAGGGGTATTTTAGAAGACATCAGATACGTGAAGCTTTGTTTTTGAATTGGGAGAGGATTAAAAAATATCATTATTTGAAGATTCCAGTCTGGGTATCTACAATTGAAGCTTTTTCATATCCAGTGATATTTAAAGGGGAACAAATTGTTAGATATAGTGAATTATTGGATGAAAAGGGTGAACTTAAATTAAAACAAGACTTAGAAGATCAGGGATTTAAGATGGATTAGTTTTCATACATGCAAATATTTTCTAGATATCAAGAAGATCTCAAACAAGGTTTTTATAATGATTTGATTATTTTAGATAAGATATTAATGGGCTCTGACGACCATATAATTAAAAAACTATATGGATATTTGCTAGAAGTAAAATTGGAAGAAGAACAAGTTAAAGAATCAATGATAGCATGGGGGAAAAAATTTTGGTTATGGTATCGATTTAGAGAAATGGCAAAAATTGTGGTCACATAATTACAGTGGGGCAAAAAAGTATTTAGTCAGCCACCAATTGTGCAAGTTCTCTCACTTAAAAAGATGAGAGAGGGCTGTAATTGTCATCATAGGTAGACCTCAACTATGAGAGACAAAATGAGAAAACAAATCCAGACAATCACATTGTCTGATTTGGAAAGAATTTATTTGCAAATTATGGTGGAAAATAAGTATTTGGTCAATATCAAAAGTTCATCTCAATACTTTGTTATATATCCTTTGTTGGCAATGACAGAGGTCAAACGTTTTCTGTAAGTCTTCACAAGGTTGGCACACACTGTTGCTGGTATGTTGGCCCATTCCTCCATACAGATCTCCTCTAGAGCAGTGATGTTTTGGGGCTGTCGCTGGGCAACACGGACTTTCAACTCCCTCCAAAGGTTTTCTATGGGGTTGAGATCTGGAGACTGGCTAGGCTACTCCAGGACCTTGAAATGCTTCTTACGAAGCCACTCCTTCATTGCCCGGGTGGTGTGTTTGGGATTATTGTCATTCTGAAAGACCCAGTCATGTTTCATCTTCAATGCCCTTGCTGATGGAAGGAGGTTTGCACTCAAAATCTCACGATACATGACCCCATTCATTCTTTCCTGTACACGGATCAGTCGTCCTGGTCCCTCTGCAGAGAAACAGTCCCAAAGCATGATGTTGCCACCCCCATGCTTCACAGTAGGTTTGGTGTTCTTTGGATGCAACTCAGCATTCTCTCTCCTCCAAACACGAGGAGTTGTGTTTCTACCAAACAGTTCTACTTTGGTTTCATCTGACCATATGACATTCTCCCAATCCTCTTCTGGATCATCCAAATGCTCTCTAGCAAACTTCAGACGGGCCCGGACATGTACTGGCTTAAGCAGAGGGACACGTCTGGCACTGCAGGATCTGAGTCCCTGGCGGCGTAGTGTGTTACTGATGGTAGCCTTTGTTACGTTGGTCCCAGCTCTCTGCAGGTCATTCCCTAGGTCCCCCCGTGTGGTTCTGGGATCTTTGCTCACTGTTCTTGTGATCATTTTGACCCCACGGGGTGAGATCTTGCATGGAGCCCCAGATCGAGGGTGATTATCAGTGGTCTTGTATGTCTTCCATTTTCTAATTATTGCTCCCACAGTTGATTTCTTCACACCAAGCTGCTTGCCTATTGCAGATTCAGTCTTCCCAGCCTGGTGCAGGTCTACAATTTTGTTTCTGGTGTCCTTCGACAGCTCTTTGGTCTTCACCATAGTGGAGTTTGGAGTGTGACTGTTTGAGGTTGTGGACAGGTGTCTTTTATACTGATAACAAGTTCAAACAGGTGCCATTAATACAGGTAATGAGTGGAGGACAGAGGAGCCTCTTAAAGAAGAAGTTACAGGTCTGTGAGAGCCAGAAATCTTGCTTGTTTGTAGGTGACCAAATACTTATTTTCCACCATAATTTGCAAATAAATTCTTTCAAAATCAGGCAATGTGATTGTCTGGATTTGTTTCCTCATTTTGTCTCTCATAGTTGAGGTCTACCTATGATAACAATTACAGGCCTCTCTCATCTTTTTAAGTGGGAGAACTTGCACAATTGGTGGCTGACTAAATACTTTTTTGCCCCACTGTATAGATATATACCCTGTTTCCCCCAAAATAAGACATCCCCTGATAATAAGTCCAATCAGGCTTTTGAGTGCATGGCAATAAGGCCAAACACTTATTTCAGGGTTCAAAAAAATATAAGACAGGGTCTTATTTTTGGGAAAACACGATACTATATACTTTCTTTTGAGAGCAGGCAACATAATTTCATTTTTTAATGTGTGCCAGTGTGCCCACAGTAAAAAATGACAATAAAGGTCATCTCATCTCATCTTATCTCATCAAGAAACTTAATAGGGATGCATTCAAGAACAAGCAAAAAACGTGTCTCAACTTGGGACCCCTTGGAACAATTAATCAGTGGAACATCTTCCCTCCAGAAGTTGTAAATGCTCCAACACTGGAAGTTTTTAAGAAGAGATTAAATAACCATTTGTCTAAAGTGGTGTAGGGTTTCCTGCCTAAGCAGGGGGTTGGACTAGAAGACCTCTAAGGTCCCTTCCAACTCTGCTATTCTGTTCTATTCTAAACACCAACTACAACCTACTTACAAGCCAGACACACCAGGGAAAGGCTTGGCTTTCATTTTATTATTATTAAATAATTGATCCTCTATGAAGGCCTGTTCATTGAAGGACATGGACTGTAACCTATCTGGTTACAGGTTAGTAGAAAGACTATTTTTTTATTTCCTATTCTAGACCAAGACAAAGTGACTGGATGAAGCTTTCATGCCTAAAGGAGGACTGGAACCTGGGTCTCCCCATTCTTAGCTCAGCATCCTAACACTAGACCATACTGGATATCAGCTTGTTTATATACAAAAGATCACATGACATAAACAACAAGAGATCTTGCAGCTTTCTCTCTCACACATTTTCTCTCCCTCCCTCCCCTCCCACTCCGTGAGCACACCTGATTTCTTGCAAAGGGCAATCCCTCTGTCTACCAAACACATGGACACAGACACACAAGCACTGCCACCCCCTTAAAAATCAGCATCCATCTCTTCCTTGCAAAAACTCATTACATATGATTGTGTGAGTGCATGCACACATTTGTGCCCATACCCATGTAAAAGCTTACATGCATACAGTATTCTCCTACCAGAACAGGAAACTGCAATCAGCAGCTGAGTACCCTGCTTCCTTCCCATGCTCCTCATCCAGTGCTCTGAACCTTCACTAAGCCCTCCCACCCCGCAGCCCCACGTATCCTGTCAGAATCCTTTCCCCACTCCCTTTCCCCATCCCAACCCCACCCCTTCATCCCCACCCCTTCCCCCCTGCCTGGGGAGGAGGCACTGCCTTTGTTTCGCCAAGGGTTAACCTGGATTGTGTCTGTCACCCAGTTGCCCGGATGCTGATGTAAGAGGAGAGCTGGAGAGATCCCTTCAGATTGCAGTGAGAGGAGGTGAAGAACCAGCCTGGGAGAAGAGCCTTGCCAGGAGCATCCTTCATCCACAGCATTGGCTGGACCAGCTGAATGATGCTGGTATCCAGGCTGTAGCATTCTTCCTCCTTCTCTACCCTCCCTTTCCTGATGCCAAGAGCATCCCCCTCTTGCTAAACCCATCAGGATGCCGGCCTCGGTATTGTCCCTATAGGGGGGCACGGTGGGGGGGGGCTTGCCTTGCCTTGCTGTACCCCTTCCCATCCCACCACCCCGTTTCAGATTGTTGCTCAGAAGGGCGACAGACAAAAGCCATGTCCAGTGGCAAAGAAGCAGGTGGGGTCCACCCCTACCAGTCGCAGCAGAGCCAGCAACATGCTCAGTATGTGGGGCCCTATCGGCTGGAGAAGACTCTAGGGAAAGGGCAGACTGGTGAGTCTCTGGCAGATTTGGAAGTGGGGTCTGGAAAGAGAGTACCAGTTTCATGGGGTGGGCATGGTATGAGTAACTCAGCAGCTGAGAAAATTGCCTTCATCTTGGCCTCAGATGTATCTAAAGACAGAGGATAATGAAGGAACATCTGGGGTGTTTTGTCCAAACGGTCCGGGTTAATTTGGCTTGCTGGGAGGAATAAAAATGTGGTGAGGTGGTAGGTGAGTGGAACTGCTGGTCCTATGGTAGACTGAGGGTGGGATTGAGAGGGTGGGGGAGCATAGGGCTCCACTAGAAATTCATTTGGGGTTTGTGGGGTGAAGGTGTTAAGAGAATGTTGCAATCCTACTGTCCTAGAGGTTTTTTGGGGGAAGGGAAGTAAATGGGAGCCCTGCTTAGGGCAAACAGCTTTCTGGTAGGTAGGTATGGGGTGGGGTTTGGGGAATAGCATTGAAGATGTTGAGGGGGGGGGGGGCTCTCAGAAGAGAGAGAATGTTAATCTTATCTGTGCTGGAGTATAGTTAGAGGAGAGCATCTAATGTTTCCCCTGTTCAAGTGTATTTGACATGCTCATAACCTGCAAGAAATAACATTGTAATAGTAAAAAGGCACAGGTTTTAAAAAGGCCACAACTATATTACCACTTAGCTGCAAGTGCTGTTAGATTCCTTGAAGACACAATGTGTACATGGTCGCAAACAGATGTGTGTTCTATGTCTTTGTAAGAGGGGTGTGTGTGTGTGTGTGTGTGTGTGTGTGTGTGGCACAACCACTTAAACAGAGAGGGGAAGGTAAGCCATGGATTTCATGGCTGGGTCACTTTTAAGCCTGCTTTCCAGACTGCTTTGCCAGGCAATTGGGGCCTGAAGGAGAAGGTGTCAGAGGTGCAGCTGATGCTTAAAAAAACAACAACACTGCTGCAATGATCAGGCTTACTTGGGGAGGAAGAAAAGCCCAAATCGGGGAGAACCCAGCACAAAGATCTAGGCTACAAAAACAACATCATCTGTTTGCTCTCCGTCTCTGTCCTGTGGGGACTCTGGATCTGAGGACTGAAACTAGGGGTGGTGAAGACTGTTGTGGGAAGGCCTATACATTTCTCTCCTCCACCACCTTTTTGCCTGCTGCAGCACTCTGTATGAATGGAACAGGGATTTTTTTAAAAAACCTCTGCAGGGATGCTGATTCAACTGTGTGGTTTATATGATGGGCTTGGTTACAAGAGCGTTTTATGGAAATCTGTCTTCTATAGCTCCTTGTCTTCTTTCTTGGTCAGGCACTGGAGGGAACACTGGAGGGGGGAAGCTATCCATCTCTCTGCAATGATGCAGGAAAACTCAGACCACAGGCCTCTCTCCTGGGTCCTTTAATTTCTGTGTGTCTCTGGGTAGAACTAGCTTTGAGGCTTCAAAAGGGGAGGGAGGTGGATTTCTGCAGTGCTCCCCCCCTCCCCAAAGAAGAAGAAGACACCCTGTCTTTAGAAGGGGCCATGATACCATGATGCCAGTGTGTGTGTGTGTGTGTGTGTGTGTGTGTGTGTGTGTGTGCGCGTGCATATTTGGGAGTTGTTATCCCCCCTCAAATCGTTATAATAAAGATTTGGAGCAGGTGGATAAAAAAAAAAACAGAAGAGGCAGCAGGGAATAAGGAAGGGCCAATTTTGCTAAATAATCATTTCTTGACTGTGGCGGAAGGCAGTTTATACAAAGATGATTCAAGAATATCCCTATGAATGGGCAGATGGATGGATGTTGTTCCTGGCCTGGAGGTGGGAAGTGGGGGTGGGCAGGGGTACAGACCAGGTTGTTTCTAATAGCCCAGAAACTGGGAAGCAATTGGGAAATGCAGGAGTAGTAGGGCAAATGGATGCCTCATCCAGAAAACAGAGAATTTAGATTCATTTTACTGTGATGATATTGGCATGAATTCCCATCCATTTATTTCCCTTATCTTAAGGAGTTGAACGTTCCATAGGGAAGGAGATGGATAGGCAAAAAGTGAAGCTCACAAACAAGTGACATGCCCAAGGTCATCAAGGAGCTATTGATAGCAGAGATGCAAATAAACAGTGGTAGATATTTTGGTGTCTCCCTGATGACCCTGTTTAGTTTTGTTTTTCAATCCCTAGCCAAGCTAAGATGGGTTGTATGATGAATGGCCTGTCTGCCCGTGCAATGAAGAAACATTCAGATATGGAGAAACCGTTTTGCAAACTTTGCAAAAAAATCTGTGTATGATATGGGTGGTAAGCATGGCTGTGCTGAAAAAAATGTTCTAAAATTATGGAAATATTCAAATAGTAATCAGAAACCTCACTTTTTTGCAATTAGAATCCCTTAAGTAGGTTTGTTGTATGCTGTCTGAGCAGGGATGCAGCTGGTTGCTTGCTGATCTTGGATTTAGGAAATCTATCAGTTATGAAGCCACAATAGATGAGATGCTATGGAAGTCAGTCATACTTCAGTCCTATTGAAATCAGTGGGAGCCCACATTATTAATTACTGTTTTATTAACACCTTTTAGTACTTTAGAGAAGGCATAGACCAGGCTGTTTTTCATACCCATGTCACATAGCATTCCCTAGCAATGATAAAGATTATAGAGTTTGGGCCCATACTTGCCGGTTTATCACAAGTGCAACCAAATCTTAAATTAAACTTATCCTGAGATAGCTTATGTTGTTCTGTGTAAGCTAGGATCTTTAATTAAAAATTACTTTGCAAGTCAACATATTGCCACATATGGACTGACAACACACACTTGGGGATGCCGACAACATGCAAAATGTTGTCAGTTCTGGATTTCACCAGAACCTAAGCATGATGATACTGGAACAAAACAAGCAGATGTGTATCGGGAAAATCTGGTGGCCTTAGGGATATTTGCTAGATGTGGTTCTGAAATTCTTTGTTCCTCACTCCAAACCCAGGAGCAAAAGTTCTTTCTTGCTCAGAGTATGTTTCCCAGCTATAGCTATTTCCCATGGATATTTTAAGCTATGTATATATGTTCATGTGCTTTGGAAAAAAATAATAATGACCAGCTTAGGTCACTGTTATTTATAAATTTAGGTTGGAGAGACACTAATAAAGCTAAAAATGAGCTTTACAAAAGGCAACTGGACACATTTTGCTTCTCATCCAAGACAGTTCTGACAGAACTGAAGAAGCTTCTTGGATGAGAAGCAAAAAGTTTTCAAGAAAAAACTAAGAAAGTTCAGTTGCCTTTTAAAAAGCACCTTTGGGACATGCAACTGTTGGAAGAAAAACTCCGTGTTCGTTTCCCAGCTGGGACACACCACAGACGCTGAGAAGAAATGGATGCAGGAACCAGCTGCCAGAAAGTGAAATTCTTTTAATGTAGGGAGGCAAGAAGCAAAAAGCGACACAGCTGGAGTGTTCCTGGCTTGCAAGCAGCTTGGAAGTGTGAATCTGAGCCTTTTATGCTTAATTCCCATTTGAAGCTCCTGCAGCTTGATGGGTTTTGAACTTTCGATGTGTTTCTGATTCTGGGTGTTGTTTTCCTGTTTTCCTGAGTTAATCTTGGCCTCAGGTCTTTTGTTTTTCCTGTCCTTGGGGTTAATCCTGTCAGGGGCAGGAAAAAGAAAGTTTCAGTTTTCCTTGGAGTGTTTATTTTTTCCTGATTCCCCTTATTTTAATGGCTCTACTTAAGTATTTCTGTTACTTTTGTAACAGCCATTAGCATGGCTGCTCTGAGTTTTCCTTTCAGCTGGTGATTCTTGGTTTTCTTAAAGGGGGAAGGGCTGACTTGAGATTCTTGGCACTGTTTTCTGAGGTTTCTGGTGCTGTGAGGTTTCTGGCACTATCCTTTTGGGGTGTTTATTTTAAAATATTTATATGGCCACCAGAGATGGGTTTCAACAGGTTCTGACCAGTTCTAGAGAACCGGTAGCAGAAATTTTGACTAGTTCGGAGAACCGGTAGTAAAATTTCTGACTGGCCCCACCCCCATCTATTCTCTGCCGCCTGAGTCCCAGTTGATCGGGAGGAAATAGGGATTTTGCAGTAACTTTTCCCTGTAGTGGGGTGGGAATGGAGATTTTACAGTATCCTTCCCCTGCCACGCCCACCAAGCCACACCCACAGAACTGGTAGTAAAAAATTTTGAAACCCACCACTGATGGCCACTCATCATAAAACCAGATCCCAGGAGGACTCACGACCGTTATATAAAACAATATCAAACAAAGAACAAAATCAAATAAACAAAAAAACCCTCAATAAAATTAGTCTTAACTTCAGTGTTTGCAGGAAATATATTGTTTGACTCACCATAAAATGTTCTGATTTGTTATATTGATGTATATATTTGTTATATACAATATCTCCTATAGGAGCTCAAAGTAGCACACATGGTTCTCCTTTACCTCTTTATTTTTACCTTCTCCACAACAGTGTCAAGATCACCTTAGACTAGGATGATACCTAGCCTGAATCAGCAATGAACGTCAACCTGAGTTGGGAACTGACCTCTAAGTCCTATGAATCCTGTTCCACCATTTTTGATTTACATCCTGCCTTTCAGTGATAAGTCCTTCAAGGTGGCATTTATATGGTCATTGTTTATTCTTTTCCTCACAGCAACAACTGTATAAAGTAGATTGTGCTAAGAAAAAGTGAACACTGTAGTTCCCAATTGCCCACTGAGTTGCACGGGGGATGGAGGATTTCAAACTGAACGTCCATGCTCCCAGTCTAATCCTCTTATACTAGTTGAAAGTCTGGTTCCCTCTGTAACCAGCCTTGTAAATAATCTCACCAATATTATGTCACAAAATTGACCAAGTCATAGAGTACTGCTGCTTTGATCTGCTAGGAATAGTACAGTGGGGCAAAAAAGTATTTAGTCAGCCACCAATTGTGTAAGTTCTCCCACTTAAAAAGATGAGAGAGGCCTGTAATTGACATCATAGGTAGACCTCAACTATGAGAGACAAAATGAGGAAACAAATCCAGACAATCACATTGTCTGATTTGGAAAGAATTTATTTGCAAATTATGGTGGAAAATAAGTATTTGGTCAATATCAAAAGTTCATCTCAATACTGTTATATATCCTTTGTTGGCAATGACAGAGGTCAAACGTTTTCTGTAAGTCTTCACAAGGTTGGCACACACTGTTGCTGGTATGTTGGCCCATTCCTCCATGCAGATCTCCTCTAGAGCAGTGATGTTTTGGGGCTGTCGCTGGGCAACACGGACTTTCAACTCCCTCCAAAGGTTTTCTATGGGGTTGAGATCTGGAGACTGGCTAGGCTACTCCAGGACCTTGAAATGCTTCTTACGAAGCCACTCCTTCGTTGCCCGGGCAGTGTGTTTGGGATCATTGTCATGGTGAAAGACCCAGCCACGTTTCACCTTCAATGCCTTGCTGATGGAAGGAGGTTTGCACTCAAAATCTCACGATACACGACCCCATTCATTCTTTCCTGTACATGGATCAGTCGTCCTGGTCCCTTTGCAGAGAAACAGCCCCAAAGCATGATGTTGCCACCCACATGCTTCACAGTAGGTATGTTGTTCTTTGGATGCAACTTGGCATTCTCTCTCTTCCAAACACGAGGAGTTGTGTTTCTACCAAACAGTTCTACTTTGGTTTCATCTGACCATATGGCATTCTCCCAATCCTCTTCTGGAGGACTGTAATATCTTTCATTGTATCTCCTTCTGGCAAATTGCAATCCTTTCCCCCCTTCTCTCTGATTGTCTCTCAGAGATGATGCTAGCATTTTTTTACTTTGAGTCAACTGTGTGTATGTTATCCTTCAGGTTTCAGCTGCAAACTTTACAAAGCAGAACCAATGTGCTTATTTTACATGTGTGTAAGGGTGTAAATTCTATAGGCTGGAATGGTGTGGTATTGTGCAATGACATTCACATACTGTTGTTGCCAAAGGAAACTATGAAAAGTATAGTGGACAATATGTTGGGGTGGGCTTGAACACTTCCTGCAGCCCAGTGGTGGGTTTCACTTACCTTTGCTACCGGTTTGTTTGCGCGTGCACTTCTGCAAATGCGCAGAAGCTTCTGCCCATGCACAGAGCGTATTTGATGACATCCAGGTGGGTGGGCGGAGCCTCCTGCCGCTGCTGCTACCAGTTTGCCTGAACCGGGAAGAACCGGTAGCAACCCACCACTGCTGCAGCTAAACATAGCTCAATATCGATTTTGTTGTTGTTAGTTGCGAAGTCATGTCCGACCCATCGCGACCCCATGGACAATGTTCCTCCAGCCCTTCCTGTCCTCTACCATCCTCTGGAGTCCATTTAAGCTCACATCTACTGCTTCAGTGACTCCATTCAGCCACCTCATTCTCTGCCGTCCCCTTCTTCTTTTGCCCTCAATCTTTCCCAGCATTAGGCTCTTCTCCAGTGAGTCCTTGCTTCTCATTAGGTGGCCAAAGTATTTGAGTTTCACCATCAAGATCTGGCTTTCTAAAGAGCAGTCAGGGTTGATCTCCTCTAGGACTGACCGGTTTGATCACTTTGCAGTCCAAGGGACTCGCAGGAGTCTTCTCCAGCACCATAGTTCAAAGGCCTCGATTCTTTGGTGCGCAGCTTTTCTTATGCTCCAACTTTCACAGCTATACATTGCAGCTGGGAAAACCATAGCCTTGACTATATGCACTTTTGTTGGTAGGGTGATGTCTCTGCTTTTTAGTATGCTGTCTAGATTTGCCATAGCTTTCCTCCCCAGGAGCAAGCATCTTTTAATTTCTTGGCTGCAGTCCCTATCTGCGGTGATCTTGGAGCCCAGGAAAATAAATTTTGAACCAATCAGTGGTTCCCTGTCCAGTTCTCACTATTGCTTCATGACCCACATATAGGTTTCTCAAGAGACAAATAAGTTGGTCTGGTAATCCCATCTCTTTAAGAACTTGCCACAATTTGTTGTGATCCACACAATCAAAGGCTTTAGCATAGTCAGTGAAGCAGAAGTAGATGTTTTTCTGGCACTCCCTAGCTTTCTCCATGATCTAGTGTATGTTGGCAATTTGATCTCTAGTTCCTCTGCCACTTCGAAATCCTGTCTGTACTTTTGGTAGTTCTCAGTCCACATACTGCTGGAGCCTATCTTGTAGGATTGTAAGCATAACTTTACTAGCATTTGAAATAAGTGCAATGGTGCGATAGTTTGAACATTCTTCGGCATTGCCTTTCTTTGGAATTGGAATGTAAACTGACTTTTTCCAATCCTGCGGCCACTGTTGAGTTTTCCAAATTTGCTGGGTAATTGAGTGTAGCACTTTTACTGCATCGTCTTTTAAGATTTTGAATAGCTCAGCTGGAATACTGTCACCTCCACTAGCTTTGTTGTTGCTCAGATTTCCTCAAGCCCATTTGACTTCACATTCTAGGATGTCTGGCTCGAGGTCAGTGACCACCCCATTGTGGTTATCAGGGATGTTAAATTCATTCTTGTATAGTTCTGTGTAATTTTGCCACCTCTTCTGCCTCTGTTAGGTCCCTGCCATTTTGGTCCTTTATCATGCCCAACTTTGCATGAAACGTTCCTTTCATATCTCCAATCTTCTTGACGAGATCTCTGGTCCTCCCTATTCTATTGTTTTCTTCTATTGTTTGTATATCCCTAATAATCCCCATAATTTCCCATCCAAGTACTAACTAAGTCCAAACCTGCTGAATTATAGTGGCTTCTACAGGATCTTTATTAGGCCAATGGAAGTTGTATAAAAGGAAGTTGTATAAAATGCCTGCACACGTTTGATCTTCAAGTGCTTCAGTTCATTTATAGCTGATATTGGAGGCCACTATATTACTAAATATAGGCTAGATGGAGTGATGGAAAGCCTACAGATACCTAACTTGGGTTTAGAGCAGTGATAGTGAAACTTTTAGGGACTGAGTGCCCAAACTGCAACCCAAAACCCACTTATTTATCACAGAGTGCCAACACAATTTAACCTGAATAATAAGGTTTTACTACCAGTGGTGGGCCCTGATATAACTCTCCGAGATTGGATCAAATCTCTCTCTCTCACACACACACGCACACAGGTTAGATCGGATCTTTCTCTCTCTCTCCCTCCCTGCTTTAGGCAGGCTTAGAAAGTCTGCCAGGCCTGGCATGCTGCGGACGCCCCTCGCTTGCCCCTTTGCCTGGCTTCCCTCCTCCGCAGTCTCCTCGGTGCTAGCTCACGTTCTCCCGCCCCAGTCTTAGCTTGACGCAGGCGGCAGCGAAGCTCACATTGCCCTTTCCAAGCCCGCTGTTAGTGAAGCTGGGCACCGGTGAGGGCTGGCTTTTTGCCTAGCTTTGTCCGACTGTCGGGGGGGGGGGGGACGGATGGGGGCCTGGGAAGGAAGCCTGCATCAAGCTAGACTGGGAAAGAGAGGAAGAGAAGCCGGGTGAGCCGGACCCAGACGCTTCCTGGGTCCCCTCATCCCAGAAGCAGAACCTCGTACTGTCCCCTCTCTGCTAGCCCCCTTCTTCGCACGGTATTGCCCAGCAGCGGGAATGGAGAGGGAGAAGGGAGCAGCGGCGGCCACTAGCATTGAGGGGGGAGTGCCACACAGAAACAGAAGCACACAGGAACGCTGCCCCCTTCTCCCTCTCCATTCCCGCTGCTGGGTGATCCCGTGTGAAGAAGGGGGCTATCAGAGAGAGGAGAGTGTGAGGTTGCTGGGATGAGGGGACTGGGGAAGCGTCTGGGTCCGGCTCACCCGGCTTCTCTTCCTCTCGCAGCCCGGTTTCCCAGTCTAGCTTGACGCAGGCTTCCTCCTCAGGCCCTCATCCGTCCTCCACCCCCCCCCTCCCGACAACCAGACAAAGCTAGGCAAAAAGCCAGCCCTCACCGGCGCCCAGCTTCACCGACAGTGGGCTTGGAAAGGGCAATGTGAGCTGCGCTGTTGCCTGCGTCAAGCTAAACTAGGGAGGGAGTGCGAGTGAGCCAGCGGTGCTTCCCTCCAGCCTTCGCCCAAAGCCCTGCACCGCACCAGGAGGCTGAAGTTGGAATTTCTGACCCGCGCGTACCTTGGCAACGCGACTGTTTCTCTCTTCCCCCCTTTTCCCGTTTTGTCAGCCAGATCGGCACAGGGGGACGAACCTAGCTTTGCTGCCCATTGCAGCTAGGAATCTCAAAGCCGAGAACGAAATTTTGTGTTGTAGCCAGCCCGGGTGCTATATCAGCCCCCTGCGAACTCCATCTCTCGAGGAGACCGGCCGAACTTTTACACAGCACTCGCTGAGGCGGAGGGTGGGGTGGAGCTAATAGGTGTCCAAGCTAAGTGCCTGAAGAAGGCCAGCGGGGAGGCGCGTCATCCCAACACCGGCAGCTCTGCAGGAAAAGAAACTGCCTTTTTTTGACGAGCCGAGATGACGCAGGGCTCCGCGTCGTAATGGACTTCAGGAGGAGGATGAGATCACGCCTCTCCCATTGTGAATCGCGCAAGTGAAAAAGTGCACTCAATGAATTCCAACTTCGTGAGAGCCTTTTCTTTCGCGAGAAGTTGGAATTGATTGAGTGAAATGCGATGGAGAAACGCGATTGGAGCTGGGCTGGGGTGACTGCGCACGTGCCCACAAAGTGGGCTCTGTGTGCCATGTGTGGCATGCATGCCATAGGTTCGCCATCACGGGTTTAGAGTGTAGAGTGTGCCAAGGACAAAATTTGCTGAGAAGATAAATCCAGAAAATGGTGGTGCATTTTGTTTTCCAAGGGTTCAATTCCATCTGTTAAGTGAAAGTCATTTGATAAAATCAGTGAAAGTTAGTTCTCACATGGTCAAAAGTAAACTACAGCATCTAACACTGTATTGTTATGGAATGAAGTGACCAAGCAACATCCCTGGGTCAGTCAGAGAGAGAGAGATTTTATTTGCGCAAAGACTCAAGCTAGGTTTGCCAATCTTAGCTTGGAGTAAAGTCTCCAAGATTACATTTTATACTTTCCTAAACAAAGGATTCTGCTAACACAGCAACTTTCCATACATTTGTTATTTTGACTTTTCTTAATTATTAAAGTTTTACATCGTCCTTGCCAAACAATCATAATTCTTCTGTAACTGGCTAAAGTACAAATTCTTCTTTTGATGGATTAATTCCCAACCAGATGGGTATCCTCGACCTAACCACTTCTAGCTATATGTCATTAGGATTGTTCCTTTCTTCTGACAAGTTAGGGGGCCTCTTAGAGTGTTAGAGGAGATTATGCTGGCCTTGTATTCTCTCCAGCTGGAGATATTTCTTATCTTCAGAATATAGTTGCTTTTAGAATATCTTTTAGAATATAGTGAATATAAAGTTATCCAGCGGTCATCCAACCGCAACCACTTTATCCCCCCCTTTGGAAGTTTGTCTATTATTTTTTTTAATACATAAACTTCCACTATTTGTATACTAGGTTCCAATAAACAAATCTACCATATATAGAATCTAACAAAATATAATAATAAAAGGATAGGTAGTTCTTGATTGTTATTACTCTCTTGATTCTTGGGGAGATTCTCTCCACCTTGCTACAGGTCCCATTTCCTCATATGGGTCTGTATCAGAATCTTTATGTTCTTCAAAGGCATTAGAGCTAAACTGATGATCGATGAGAGTTTTCATTAAAACTAACTCCTTTTCAGATTGCAGTTCCTTTACTGCTCTCTTATAGTTGTTTAAGCAAAGGATTTACACAAGAAATAAAAACTAGACCTGCTTCAGCACATATTAACAAAAATAACATTTGTTTTATCCTGCCGGATCCAGGCAACCAAGAAAACCACATATCTGCTGTCTGTAACCTGTGGCTTATTTTGGAAGCCCTATCCTGCAATTCATTAGCACCTTCCTTGACCACACCTGATTTCCTTTCTCAACTGTCAGGAGGTCCAAGGCACATCAGTTTTGTAAAATTACTGCTGCCAAGGAATCTATCTGATCTTGGACTTTGACCAAGGTTCCAGCAATCTGGTTCAAGCTCTCTTGAAGCTCTTCTGACAATTGCTGAAATTGTATTACAGAGTGTGTCAGACCACCTACACCTGTTCCGAATGCAGTCCCAATTCCCATGATTGCTAATAGTGGGTTTATGATGGGCACCTGTTTCTGATCGTGTCCCATGAGATAGGGATAGTATTCCCCAGTGACAACACCTATTTTAGGAAAAAGGTGGACTAATATACATGTTCTTGTCCAGTTTGTTGGCAAACATAAATATGCACTCTTTCCACACAAAAAGAACACTCCTTTTTCCTTTTACGCATACTCCTATGTTCATAGAGAAAGCATGACTCCTACGATGGTCTTCATTAGTCCAGACCCCTAAAGTCCCTGCCACCAACATTTCTGTCAGTGGTTGTAATGGGACTTCTAGTGAAGGGTCGTTTTGTTTATCTGAGAATTGGTCCTTCAAAAAGATATCGGGAGGTAATATTTCCCTGTGGAAAAAGGATACATAAACCTGATTTGATCTTAAAGTTTAGCCAAAGCGGAAACCATGAAGGCTGAAATGGTTTTGGACAGCTTTCAAAGGTTATATTCCATCCTTCCCACTTTCCTTTTTTAAAGCTCATTTCTGGTGGTGTTGAGAAAGTAACCTTTTTTTGAAATAGGTGGTGGGCAGAGGGAAAAATACCTTTTGTTAATTTTATATCCCTCAAGTACATCTTAGGGCCAAGGTATATTTTTGACTGACATTGTTCTTCTGTCAGGGACCCTACAGGCCTACCAAGTTTCTGGTGTCTCTTTACACACAGAGAAGGCGTTCCTATGAGGTCTATACCTGTAGCTATTGGGCCTGTAATAGGAAAGCGGCTTTTACCTAGTCTTTTGAATGCCTCATAAAAATCTCCTTGTATCGGTGAGACGGGTACTTTATTTCTACTATCCCCTTCAAGGATAATTGTAGCCTTTGTTCTAACCCAGAGTTGTGGCTTGTTAGGAACAGCATAATAAGATGCAGGGTCAGCAGATAAACATAACCAACATCTTTGACCTAGGGTAGGGTTATATTGATTAACAAGTTCTTGACTTAATTCCAGGATTCTGGATATGTAGTCTGCTTTATGCAATTGTTGTAGAGGCCCATTTTCCTTATCTATCCTCCCCTTTGCAGGGAATGTTAATCTCGGAACCTTAGGTTGTGGAGTTGTCTTAGGTCTAAGGTAACGACCCTGTGCATAACAATGCAGGAGCGTACTTGACCTAAAGTGTCTCTATTTAGGGGAGTAGTGTTCATGATATGGTCATGTGAGAGTCCTATTGCAAACAATGTCCAAAGCCATAAACAAAGCATGATCACCTATGGTGTAAAACTCACTACGTCAGGAATAGAGTCAGTGGTACGTGATGATTGGGAAATAACAGTAGGAAGAAAAATCCTAGGTGTACCACAAAACCATTCCTTATATGTGTAAAACAAGAGTAAAAGTAGGGCTAGGATAGCAACTACCCAGAGAATCCACACCCACAACCAACCTATTTCTAACATTAGTATGTGTAAAATATATAAGATTACAGTGAATAAGATATATATATATAATGTGAAGGCTATCTTCGTCCTTACTGATCTTCAGCCGTGCGCAGGGAACCAGCTTCCGGAGTGGTTCAGCAAGGCAGACGTTCACCACCATGCGTAGAGAGTCCGTTGCCGGTAGGACTTAGCAAGGTGTATTCTTGAATGTCAGCACCAATGGCTTGTCAATGTTTGTTACCTGGTATGTGACCAGATCACTCTGGTCTGCGGGTTTCAGTCTCATCCAATGGAACCAAGATCTTCTTTCTAAAGTCTTAAAAGGCACTATTACAAAACCCAACACATCTGGGAGAAGTCGCAATGGAATCTGATCAGTTGCAGTCCTCTGAAGTTAGGAAACAGCATGGGCAACTACTTAGTCCTAAAAAGAAAAATACAAACATAGTCCAGGTGATGAAGAACGCTATTCCCACTGGTTACTGTCCACCAGTCGATTGGTTCCTTTGGATCTGCAATGTCAATAGATTTCCTTGGTGAGATTCCACCTTCCACTCCTTTGGGGCTAGCACGGGCCCTTTCACTTGGGGTTTAACTTCCTTCCAGCTCCGGCTCAACACCCAATCATTGTGGTGGAAGTTGTGGACTGGAAACTCCAAAAGTGGCATCTGGGCTAAGAGTCCTTGTTTCCTAAGAACTTCAAAATATCTGGACAGTTTATATACATGTTGTTTCAATACTATGTCTCTGGTTTCCAGGTAATCAATGCATATGCTTCCTGACATGAAAGCTACTCCAAACAACAATACATCTGATGGTATTCCAATATTCTTTCTAGGTTGGATCTAAGTAAACTCTTGACACTTCTGTTGCTGTAGCATTACTGCAGGGAAGGCGTTAACCCACCCTGTGAGGTGGTCCACTATGACCAATAAATATTGTACTCTCCCCCTTCTTGGTAATTTTGTAAAATCCACTTGAGTACATTGAAATGATCTTAAAGCTGGTGATCTCCACTCATCTGATGTTTTCTGAAAGCTTGTTTATTCACCCTTTTTCACAAATTAAACATTTGTCTATAATTTGCTAAAGGATATATTCCAATATCACCATAGCATTTTAAAAGTTCATTTACAATAGCTTGAATTCCCCAATGATTTCACCCATAGTTTGCTAAATGTATGCATTATCCCAAATGCATGCTTGGAATCTGTTATGTTTCCTCCCAAGCTGCATAGAGATTGATTTAGTGCATACACTTCACAGGTTTGAGCAGACCAATTTTGAGGCAAACCCCTTGCTTCCAGGATCTCTTAAGTGTCATTTATAATAAAACTTGCTTGTTCTTGTTCCAGGGGGTGTTCCTCCAAATCAGGTCTTATGTTTATTATTTTTTTATTAATTAATTTATTTTTATATTATTATTATTATTATTATTATTATTAACCAATTACTTTAGCACAATAATGTTTTAATCCAAACTGATCCATTAATCTAGTGTTGGCTAAGAACTGTGCTGGATTCAAATTGTGATCTGTAATTAAAATTAAGTCAGTCTGCTGCATTAAAATTGCTTCATATTTTAGATGGGGTGCTCACAATAGGGGCTTCCCCAAAGGTCAATTTCCCACTTTCTTGGACCAGTAGCAGCAATTGCTTGAATACATACTGGCCATCCCCTTATTACTGGGTCCATTATGTTTGACAGGAATGCCACGGGTTTCTTTTGTCCTGTCCAGTCCTGAGCCAACACCCTTTGTGCAATTCCATTTACTGTGTTTAAAAGAGATGGAAGGGCTTTTCCAAATTTGATAAACTTAATATAGAAGCCTTGGTTAAAGCTTGTTTCAAATTTTCAAAGCTTCCTCTTTTGTGTCCCTCCCATTTCAAATTCCAAGGTCCAGATTCAATTTATTTTGCATACAGGGGTTTGGTAAGATCAGCATTCCCATCAACCCAAACCTCAGTATTTCCTTAGTTCTTGCTTGATTTCAGGTAGAGGTTGAAATGCCACCTCTTCTATTCTATCAGGAGTGATGTTCTATTTCCTTCACTTAATTAAGTGTATTCTAATGCTTTGTTCACTTATTTTGATCTCAGTTAATTAAAAAAATACTACTTCCTCTTCTTTTAGGTCCTAATATTAAATTTATCAAGAGCTCTCTGTGTCCGAGACAGAGTTGTCTAAGAAAGAAATAACGTGCCTCTCACATTTTGATAATAAAGAAAAAAAAACATTTATTTATTAGAACAACGTCCTTACGAACTCATATGCAGCCAGGAAATGACCTCTGCTCCAAATTCCCTCCCTTTCCTGGCTTGTTCCCTTATTCTATTGGCCATTCTCTAAATCATTCTACTGCAGTAATTTAACCCCCCCTTTACTATGTCAGCCCTGAATGAAATGCAACTTGAGAGGCTGACACTCTGTGTAATCCAAAAAGGAATCACCCAACATCACTTTCTCTACACTTACGCTTCCCTTCTTTGGATTGGGCACCTTTTAACTCTTCCTTTGCCTTCCGAAGGGCTCCCATAATTCCAAAAACAAATCCCAAATCTTTCTGTTTATCAGTTCCACCCTCTAACTCCCATTTCTGGCTTCCAAGTCAGCACAAGTCTGTGCAAACCAACTTTAAAGACAACTTTCTGGATTACACTAAAACTTCCATTCTTTGTTGGAAAATATAAGAAACTCAACACCAAAAGAGCAGTGAAATTCCTCAAAAGAAATAAGCAAAAACGCAGGCAGAGATCCAGCCCCCACTTGAAAGAAAAAAATACCCAACAAGGAAAAGAAATCAAATCAAAGTAATTAGAATTTTTAAAACAATCACACACAAATCAAAGTAATTTCAAAAGACTTTAAAAAGTCACAGAGAAAATCAAAAGATGTTTTTAAAAAGTTACTCTTGCAGTCCAAACAGGCTAGCTTTGGAAAGCTGTGCTTGCATTTGTCATGTCGCCTTCCTATAAACAATAAACTACTACTGCTCTCAAGCAGCCGACCCCCAACCACCTTGAAGCAATCTCCTAGCTGGGAGTTCTGAACCCCAGGAGGGAAAGCTTTGCCTCTCAGAAATCCTCAAAGGAAAAAGCTTTCCCCTCCTTTCCAACCTCCTTAACTTCCTATATTGTAAGGAGAATAGCTTCAAAAGTAAAACAATTTAAATGAAGTATTTTAGATCAATGCTCCGAAGCATATTTGTATCAAACTTTAGGGTCAATCTCTGCTTTTAATAAAATGCAAGTCAGATTCAGAAAATCTTTCAAAATCATTTCTTTTATATAGGTTTAATTAAATATTTGAAACCTCAAAAATTACCAGAAAAATAAAATCAAAATTGTTTTCAGAGCAGAAAAGAAAAGATTTTATATGCAAGTGGAAGAGAGAGAGAGAGAGAGAGAGAGATGCTGCAGCTGACCCCCCACTTGCCCTCCCTTCTCAGACAGATTAAGAGAAAAGGAAAAAATTTTTTTTAAAAGGAAGCGGACAAGCTGCCCTCCCTTAAACAAACTGTATTCCGAGTCAAAAACAGTGAAGCTACAAAGGCAGGTATCAGATATCACCCTTTACCCCGCCTTTCTCAGGCTGTTTCAGCAGAGAGAAAAAAATGGTGAAAAGAACAAAAGCCCACAGCCCACCCTTTTCCTGCTTTTCGCAAAGGAAGTGGGGGGTCCGGAATACAGAGAGAGGAAAAAAAATGGTTAAACTGCATAGGATTCTCATCTCCTTTCGCTTTTCAGCATCCGTTCAACAACACACAGACATTCACAGGGCACTCTATCACTCCTTATGAGCTTTGGGACACCTCACACACACACTCACATTTGTGCTGCAATCAAACTGCTTGTGTACATCATTTTTACATGCAGAAATCTCACCAATCATTACAATTATTTCAAGGAGCTCCATTTTCTAAATATTTTTCATCCTTTTAGCAGGTTTGGAAATGATTACATACATACACATACACATACATACCATTAAACATTTCCAGATCTGTGGAGGGAGGTTGTTTGTTTTAATTTTATTTCCTTGGGCAGCCTATAGCTTATTCTTAAAGGAGTGGGGGAACTCAGAGAGCAGTTAAATCATAATTATGATTGTGGGCCCAAACTACTCTCTGTTTTCCACAGCTCCAAGTCAAGATGTTCAATTTAGACATGTCACAATTAATTCAATTCTTATTCAATTCTACACAGTATCATTATAAATGCACATCAACAAAACAAAATAATTTTCAACAGGAATCACATCAAAGCAATCAATTCAAATTGTTTTCCCATTTAGACAGGCTTTACTTTTTTATTACCTGCTAAACCCCTGTGGGAAGAACAATAAAACAATTTTCTTTCCTTTCTTAATTCCTTCAGAGCTTCTCAGCTCCCTTAAAAATGGTGATTTATGAGAATGCCTACAACACTGCGGCAGTTCCCTTCTGTTATCACACATTTTTTTAACTTCTCACTTTTTACTCTGTGTACTTTAACTTTTATCAAGTTCTCTATTTACACAGTCCTTAACCAGGAGAATTAATATTTTCTCCAAGGGAAGTGATCAAGTTCCCTCTTCACCATTTAATTGGTGGGCTACCCTTTTAACAGAGACTAAAATTCCCTGATCTATACTTACCTGCAGGCTTGCTTTTCTTTTTGAAAACTTTTTTGTTGGGGTCTCTGTCTGTCTGACCTTTGTGGGTCCTTGACTGGTCTGCTTCGCTGGTGGGTTTACGGCATCTCCTCACCAGAAGATTCCTTAGACTTCAGTGGAGTCCTTGTAGCTGGCTTAATGGATGTTCCGCTTGGGAAGGAGCCGATCCCACCAGGGCAGCCGTCAGGTAGATTATTGTTCCTTAGTCTGATCTGGGGTGCCAGAAATGTTATGGAATGAAGTGACCAAGCAACATCCCTGGGTCAGTCAGAGAGAGAGAGATTTTATTTGCGCAAAGACTCAAGCTAGGTTTGCCAATCTTAGTTTGGAGTAAAGTCTCCAGGATTACACGACACATTTTATACTTTCCTAAACAAAGGATTCTGCTAACACAGCAACTTTCCATACATTTGTTATTTTGACATTTCTTAATTATTAAAGTTTTACATCGTCCTTGCCAAACAATCATAATTCTTCTGTAACTGGCTAAAGTACAAATTCTTCTTTTGATGGATTAATTCCCAACCAGATGGGTATCCTCGACCTAACTACTTCTAGCTATATGTCATTAGGATTGTTCCTTTCTTCTGACAAGTTAGGGGGCCTCTTAGAGTGTTAGAGGAGATTATGCTGGCCTTGTATTCTCTCCAGCTGGAGATATTTCTTATCTTCAGAATATAGTTGCTTTTAGAATATATTTTAGAATATAGTGAATATAAAGTTATCCAGCGGTCATCCAACCGCTCCCACTTTAGTATCAGACTGTTACCAAAACAAAGAACAGATGGAAACTATATTTCCCACCCCAAGAGGGTTGCTTCTAGCCCTTTATGTAAAGTAGGTGGGAGAAACAGCACAATATATTTGATTATTATAAATAAAAGTTATTTATTAGAATTCATATTATGGCGTCTTATCTTTTGATAAATTATGTGTCAGAAGTTGTTAAACTTTCTCAGGTTCCCTAGAAATTAAACCTCTGAGCAAAGCCAACCCATGATGGTTAACAAGAATCCAAACAATAATAAGTCTGTAATGAATACAGGAAGTAAAACTAACAGATGTTATCAAACATTGAAAAAAATCTCTCTATATATGGGCATGAATGCTAAGGCATCATATAGAAGCCCCTTTATTTCTTACACTGCAGGACTAAGACAAGAAAGGGCAAATTTAAAGTATGCATTTGCTTTTCATTTGGTTGGGTTTGGGTTTGGGTTTGGGCTTGGGTTTGGGTTTGGGTTTGGGTTGGGAAATCCTGGGAAAATTTCCTGTACAAATACAAATGTGCATATAATTTAGTACAGCCATATTAATATTGTAGAACCGTGATGGTGAACCTTTGGCATGCATGCCACAGGTGGCATGTGGAGCCATATCGGTGGGCATGCGAGCTCAGCTCCAGCGCACGTGTGTGTTGGCCAGCTGATATCCGGGCCTTCTGGGCCTACCAGAAGTCAGGAAACACACTGTTTCTGGCCTCTGGAGGGCCTCTGGGGGCGTGGGGAAGGCTGTTTGTGCCCTCCCCAGGCTCCTAGAAAGGCTCTGGAGCCTGGGGAGAGCAAAAAACAGGCCTTCCGGTTCTACTGGAAGTTGGCAAACCAAAAGTGGGGGGAGCACAGGGGGTCATGTGCGGAAGCGGTGGGGCGGAGCACATAGAATTATGGGTGTGGGTACATACGCTCGCAACCCCCTGCACTCCCCTCACTTAGCCATCACTGTTGTAGAAGTTCTCCAAAAAGATATTGATCCTCTCCCCACTCCTCCCATAAGATATACAGGTAATCCTTGATTTACAACCACAATTGAGCCCAAAATTTCTGTTGTTAAATGAGACATTTGTTAAGTGAGTTTTTCCCCATTTTACAACCTTTCTTGCCTCAGTTAGTAACAGGGTTTGTTAAGTGAGTTTTGCCTGATTTTATGACCTTTCTTGCCACCATTAAGTGAATCACTGTGATTGATAATTTAGTTAAGTGAATCTGGCTTCCCCATTGACTTTGCTTGTCAGAAGGTCGCAAAAGCGGATCTCGTGACCCCAGGACACAACAATGGTCAGAAGTATGAACCAGTTGCCAAGCATCTGAATTTTGATCACATGATCATAGGTATGCTACAAAGGTTGTAACTGTGAAAAATGGTCAAAAGTCACTTTTTCAGTGCTGTTGTAATTTTGAACGGTCACAAAATTAACTGTCAACTGTCAAGGACTACCTGTAATTTAAACTACTTTTAAGAAACTTGTATTAACAAATTTTATTTCATAATCAACATGCAAACATATAGGCATATAAACAAAACATAGTCATCAAAATATAACATCTAATACATCAGAGCTTGAAAAAGTTTTTTAAAATTTCCCCCCCGCCTCCCCTCTCCTATCCCAACCCCCCCCCCCCGACTTCCCAGAGCAAATAGAGGGTAAAACATTTGATAAACACACACAAAAAAACCACCCACACTAACTACCTATAGATTTATTTGTTAGGGATAAATGCCTCCCCTGCTTACGCCCCCCTACCTGGCACAGCACCTCAGGGGTTAAACCACACACCTCAATCCTCCTCCCACTCCCATGAACCCCACTTACCTGTAGCCACTCCCCCTGGGTATATAAGCTCGACACCATGTGCTCCTCCTGTTGTTGTTCCAGTACCTGCTGAAGGAAACACATGTCAATAAAGGATACTCTGAATCAACCACACGTGTCTTGGAGTTTTATTGGGTCATCCATCGCCTCTCACTCTCACAAAATGGTAGCAGAGGATGACCCGAGGAGCAGAAGACAAAAAAGGGAATGACCACCTGGAAGAGAAAAGGAGCAAGCCCCTCACCAGGGCCAAAAAGAAAAGAATGGAGGACGAGCGACGGACAAACAGGAGCAACCCCCCGACGTGATCCCCCGAGAGGGAGGAAGAGACAAGCGACCCTGAGACCGACTCATTGGATGATGAGAGTGGAGCCAAGGGGGCAAAAGAGACAAAAAACCGTGATCCCGGCATCAGCAAGCTCAGGCGCGATCTGCTGAGCCTACTGGGATCATCTGCCGCCGCCGAAGAGCTCGTGGCCAGCATCGGCAAGCTCATCGGCGGCGACAGAAGACAAACAACGAGGCGAGGGAACGATCACCTGGTAAGCAGCCCCCCAGCCGAACCCACCAGCCAAAAAGGGGAGAAAGATGCCGCGCTCACATTTGAACGGTGGCCATCTTGGACCACGTGCCCCCAAAAAATGGCCGACCACCAGCCAATCGAAGACGTCTATTCAAAATGGCTGGCAGTAAAACCGAAAAGGCCCCTAAAAAGTGAAAAATGGGGCGAATACATAAGAAGGGGGGAAGAATCGGAGACCGAGGAACCCCCAACCGAGCGGCAGGTGGAGGAAGCCATGAAGGTCCTCACCGCCGCCTTTGGGCCCAAAACAAAAAGGGCCGAAAAAACACCCGACGCGCCTAACGAGGCCAGGGGCAGAGGAAGGGGGCTCCTAAGCTACCAACCGGGGGCTGCGGACACCGTCGGAAGACCGCCAGGGCCGCTGCAACCCCCAGCCTACCTCCTACGACCGCCGCCGGAGCAGCAGACGATGGACCGCCACCGCCGGGACAGGCAATCACCGCCGCCGCCGTCGCTGCCGCCCCGAACTTACCGAGCGAAGACAAACCACCGTCAGGACAATGAGGAGACTCCAACTGACCATCGCTGGACCTCAGGACTGTGGCCGGACCGCTACTCGACCGGAGGAGGCCTTCCCGCCGGAGTAGCAGCAGCGAGCTCTTCCCTCGACGAATCCATGGCCGGAATGACTCTCGCGCATGCGCAGAGCCACCTGTGGACAGAAAGAGAAAAAAAAATTCAGGGAGAGATTTTTGAACTGCCTAACAGCATACCCATGCCTTTCTGTGAGTTCCCAAGCCTGCAGCACCATGGACAGACTCCCAATGTAAGTAATAAGGACAATGGTTCTGGGAACTTGCCCAATGACTTCCCTAAGCTTAAATTAGATGGGACAAATTTGCTGGAATGGTACCAGCACCTACAAGTTGTACTTTTAAAAGAAAATGTTTTAACTTTTGTGACTAACCCCCCAAATAGACCCTGGACTCTCGAGCAAGACTTTAGCAAGACCACAAAGCTTTCTGCATACTAATTACTAGCATTTCCCCCTCTATGTACCTGGGTATAGGGCAACACCTGACAGTCTCTGAAATAACCCAAAAAATGTTTAAACTGTTTTACAACGAGAGTGTGGCTGCCACCAGTAGAATTTCAAAAGACTTCTACTGAGCCAGGATAAAGGCAGGGGTCACCATGGGGGAACACTTGATGGGGTTAAGTGCCACCAGAGCAGAGTTACAATTGAGGGGGGAGGTGGTCTCTGAACAAACGATGAAGAGTGTTGTCATCAACTCCTTAGACCCCTCATGGGAACCCTTTATCTCCCGCCTGGACATCACAAGCCTAGGCTATCTATCAGTTGAGGGCCTATTTAATAAACTTATATCTGAAGACAACATGAGAAGGGATAGGCAGCCAACGTACAGGGATCACAAATACACTAGGAGGGTGGCCTTCCAAGACAGGCCATCAGAATCCCCAGAGTGTTTCATATGCGGATCCAGGGGGCACTATAAGAGAGACTGCCCCCGGAACCACAGGGAAAGGGAGAGATGCGAACACAAACACCGCTACCAAGACAGACAGTCACCAGAGAGCAGGCATAGGCGCAGAGAATCACCCTCCCCCAGGGACCAAAGAGGGAGCAGAGATAGCTCTAGGGACAGCAGGAACGGGTCCTCTTATGGGATAGGTGGGCGCACCCAAACCCACACTCCAGATAAGCTGGTCACACTGTGGCTTATCGACTCTGGGGCAACCAACCACACCACGTGCGACAAACAGCTACTCACATCATTCAGGGAGGAGAATTTCCAAATCAGAGTAGCTAACCAGAGCGAAGTACAAGTGATAGGGAAAGGCGAAGTGACACTGCCAGGGATAGGGAAGATAGAGGGGGTACTGCTAGTCCCCGAGATACCCCACAACATACTGGCGGCACTGAAACTCAGTAGGGAGCTAGGAATAGAAGTATCTCTCAAGGATGGGGACATGGCCATGAAGAGAGGGGGTGAGACAATAGGGAAGGTGACGATCATGAGGGGGTTACCCTACCTGCACGCAACACATACAAACACACCCAGCATCAACACCAATACTAACACGAACAAACCACAACACCCAAAGAAGATAGACACGGGCAAACCCATACACGAAGATTGCGCACACCTACTACACCGCAGACTAGGCCATGCGAGTTTTCCGGTACTGCAAAAAATGTTGGAATGTAGCGAAGGTGTCACAATAAAAAACTGCAAAACCTACCTGGACTGCTCGGTGTGTAAATGCTCCAAGCTAAAAACCGCACCCAGACCCAAGAAAGCAACACGCTCGACCAAACGCCCCTTTGACCTAGTACATATGGACCTGGTGGGCCCCCTGAAGCCATCCATAAAACACAGGAAGAGGTTCTTCCTTACCATAGTAGATGACTACAGCAGATACGGCTTCATCTATACCCTGAGACACAAGAGTGAGACTTTTCAAAGATTTAAGGACTTCTACAAAAGGGTAGAGGTGCAGAATGACACCAAAATAAAACAGATAATGACAGATAGGGGCTCAGAGTTTCTATCTGGCGAGTTCTCCAGATGGCTGAGGTCAAAGGGCATCGTACACTACACTTCCTCCCCTTTCTCAGCATTCCAGAACGGGGTCACAGAACGCAGAAATTCCACCCTGCAAACAATGGTCAGATGCGCCCTGGAAGACTCCCAACTCAGCCAACATTTCTGGGCAGAAGCACTGGCATACTCTAACTACACACTAAATAGGCTATGGTCCAGCGTGCTAGGCAAAACCCCATACGAGGTAATGTACGGAAAGAAACCCCAGATAGCCCACCTGCACATCTTTGGGGTCACCGCTGATGTGCACATCCCAAAGCAGCTACGCAGAAAGGGGGACAAGGTGTCCAGGCGCCTAAGGTTCATGGGGTATGAACCGGGGACCAAGGGGTTCAAGTTCATTGACAATAACAACCGCTTCATAGTATCTCGAACAGCCAATTTCCATGAACAGGCGAACTGGTCCAGGATACACCTGAACGAGATCCAGCCACACCTGGAGGCAGCTGCAGGCGATCAAACACTACCCGAGCCCAACGCACACACCAAACCACCAGGGAGCAAGAGCAGGCCAAGGCACAAGGAAATCAAAATAGGTGAGTGGAAGGAAAACCACCCCAAAATCAATGTAGACTCACTCACCCAGAAGGAAGCCAGGTACCTGCATGATATCGAGTCAACACCCACGAGACCAGTCAGAGCCACCAGAAATCAGATCCCCAAGAGACTGAGGGACTACGTACTACACACACACTCCAACCCCGTCAGTCCAAGTTCCTACGAGGAGGTGACCAAGCTGCCCACCGAGGAAAGGTTAAGGTGGGAAGATGCCATGGAGAGGGAAATGGACAGTCTCAGGCAGCTAAACGTCTTTACCCCAGCCAAGGCCCCAGAAGGCAAGAGTACCATTGGAACCAGGTGGGTGTTCAAAGTCAAGACCTTGGAAGGCGGTGGGGCCCTATACAAGGCCCGCCTCATTGCCCAGGGGTTCGCACAGAGGTACCCCGAGGACTATACGGACACTTACTCCCCCACCGTGAGGGCAGAGAGCGTCAAAAGCGCCCTGGTCATCGCCACACTCCTAGGCCTGGAGGTGCAACAATTTGATGTGCAAACCACCTACCTGCACGCCAGGCTGGACAAGGAGATGTATGTCAGGGCCCCACCCGGCAAAAGCACCCAGAGAGGAGAGACCTGGCTGTTAAACAAGAGCCTATACGGGCTAAAGCAGTCAGGAAAACGCTGGTACGAATGCCTGCTCAGTGTACTCAAATCCCTGGGGTTCAAGGCCACATCCGCAGATAACTGCTTCTTTATAAGGAAAACTGGCAACCTCCCCGAATTCGTGCTCGTCTACGTAGACGACATACTTTACATGGGCAGACAGAGAAGCAAATGCGAAACCTTCGCCAGCAAATTAGGAGAACACTTCTCACTCAAATCCCTAGGAAAAATAAGCAAATACCTAGGGGTGCAGATAAGCAAGACAGACAAAGGCTTCCGGCTAACCCAAAAGGAGAAAATCATTGAACTACTCCACTAATGCAACATGGCAGAAGTGAAGCCATGCGACACACCCATGCACGCCGACTTCCTGAAGAATATGTACAATGAATCCCCAGAGTTCAAAGACAACACTCTGTACAGATCCACCCTCGGCTCACTACTGTACATTGCAAACTGGACCCGGCCTGACATCGCCCTATCCATCAACCTCCTCTCCAGGCATGTAAGCAAACCCACAGAGTACCACTGGGAGGCAGTCAAGAGGGTGCTCCGTTACCTCAAATACAGCTCTGAAGCCTGCCTACTACTGGAACCCAAAGCCTCCAAGCAACCATCCCTCACCTGCTATGCAGACGCTGACTGGGCCGGAGACACAAAGAGCAGGAAGAGCACGTTGGGCTACATTCTCTTCCTGAACAACAGCCCAGTACACTGGTACACCGGAAAACAGGTACTAGTAGCCACATCCACAACTGAGGCAGAATACATATGCCTCTCAAAGGCTGCCAACAACTTAGTCTGGTTCGATGACCTCATCTCCAGCATCTGGGCCGAACCTCAGTACCCCATCACCATCTTTGAGGACAACAAGGCAGCCATCGAAATATCCAGGGCAGATGCAGTTGGCCAGAGGTCTAGGCACATTGACATAAAGCATAAGCACATAAGGGAACTCTCCAAGGTAGGATTTATAAATACCACACACTGTGAGACTAAAGAACAGGCAGCAGATATCCTCACCAAACCACTCCAATCCAAACAACACTCCTACCTCACTGCCAAACTAGGTGTATTTCTCAACAACACAGATAGGCTAGAAAACACATACCAGCAGGCCAGGCATTTAGAGGGGGATTTGTTAGGGATAAATGCCTCCCCTGCTTACGCCCCCCTACCTGGCACAGCACCTCAGGGGTTAAACCACACACCTCAATCCTCCTCCCACTCCCATGAACCCCACTTACCTGTAGCCACTCCCCCTGGGTATATAAGCTCGACACCATGTGCTCCTCCTGTTGTTGTTCCAGTACCTGCTGAAGGAAACACATGTCAATAAAGGATGCTCTGAATCAACCACACGTGTCTTGGAGTTTTATTGGGTCATCCATCGCCTCTCACTCTCACATTATCTCCCTCTTGCACTTTAACTCGCCTTATTCATATCTAAATATAACTGTTCTTGCTTGAAGGTAGTTAGTCCCACTTCATTCTTGTCGATTCTTCAACAATAAGCAGATCTTTATTCCAGTCAAAACCTAGTAACAATTAGCCATCACATCTCCAACCCTTACATATATTAACACAGTGAGAAAATACTTCAACTATTCTCCAGTAAAATATATTGTAAAAAACCTTATACTTCCCATCCTATAAACTTATATTAAACATAAACTTATTCAACTTATTCTCCACACCCCACTAGATAACATTAATGTAATTTAAAACAAAATATAAAAATTGTAATGATATCCTTCTTGGAACCCTTGAATTTATATTGGGAGATCTATACTGACCTTAATTTTAACATCCACAATATTTTCCTTTTAGTCCATCAGCTTTTATAGTTTCTTTTAAAAAAAAACACTGTTCAAAATATACTTCCAAACACAAGTAACAATTTAGCCAGTAACCTATAACAATTCAAACATAACATTACTTAAAATAACTTTCCAAAGTAAATCATGTCCCTAAATATAAGTAAATCATTCATTTTCACTCTAATATAACTTTTCAAAACAGAACAAATCATATTCCTGCCGCTTGTAAAGTCTTTTTAAAGTTTCTCGATCTTTACAAGCGGCAGAGTAAGATCGGACTTTGAATTTGAACTGAATAGAGAGGAAAGGAATCTGGAACTGACTAAAGATCCACAGCGTGACAGGCGAAAAGATCCAGAAAGAAAACAACAAGAAGATTAAAAAACAGCAAGAGTGCAAGTGAGAGTGGCAGCGCCATTGAAGTAGTGAAAGTGAACGAGAGTGATGCAATACTAGCGGACTATAATAGATTTGTGGCGATTTGAGAAGCCTGAGAGACTGAGAGACTGAGACAATAAAAACAATACAATATAAGAACTTTTTCACAAGAACCGTTGCACGTAAGAGTGGAAAAGAACTGTATATCAACTGCAAAATAACTTTATACTTTATAGTTATATCGGATCAATTTTCCTAAATAAGTGTAAATTCTGATCAATATTTAGCAATAATAGGATTCTGAATAATTGATGTTTACTTAACTATATGGTTGATCTTCTAGGATTTAATTAATTAAGGGAAATAGAACTTTAAGTAAATAGAAATATTTGAACAGTTCAATACTTAATCCTTGCCTATTTATTTACATTAGTGATACTTGATTTCATAGATTCTAGTAGATAGATTGATTAACTTACTGTACTACTTATATCTATTTAATTCCATGGATGATTGCTTAAGAAATAAATAATTAATTAAGGGTTATAGAACTTTAAGTAAATAGAAATATCTGAATAGTTTAATATTTAATCCTTGCTTATCTATTCATATTAGCGATACGTGTATTGATAGATCCTATCAGATAGATTAATTAATCCATTGTATTACTTATATCTATTTAATTCTATGGATGATTGTTTAGGAAAGAACTGATCTAATTAAGGGTAATAGAACTTTCAGTGAATAGAAATATTTGAATAACTTAATATTTAATCCTTGCTTAAATACTTACAAGAGTGACATTTGTTTTGACAGACTCTATTTGATAGACTAATTAATTTACAGTAATTCATTGTATTGTTTATATTCAGACCTAATGATGTGTTAGAACCTGAAGTTTTTCCCCATACCTCCCCTATATTAGTCTTCTTTCCCCCAATTAGAGTGCATAAGTTATATTGATATACCCATACATTCAAGTGCCTATTAGAGTGTCCAGTGCTGAAAATATATATAGAAATTACAGACCAATTAATACTGGAAGAAGATAAGCCCCAGACATTATCATAGATAAACACACAACTACAAGTAACAAAAGCGAAGAACCAATAAGAATATTTAAGTGTATGAAATTTTGGGACAACTTACTAAAAATAATCAATATGACAAGCACTGCCACAACCACTATAACCAAAACAACCAAAAAAATAATTCCAAGCCAGGCCCCACTTACAGCCTCTCCTGCTCAGAGATCTATTGAAACAATGTTAGGAACTGAAAAAGAAAAGGCAGCTTCCATATCCAGCATGCAAACTATCCATTCAGCTTTGGCAATGCTACAGGAAACGATGATTAAGACCCAAGAATCAATTGCCAACAATCACGAAGAGACAAGACGAAATCACGATGATCTGAAATCTGATGTGGGAAGGATAAATGATAATATACAGAAAATGGATGATAAGATAGAAAAGATTCAACAGAACATCGCCAATAATGAACAAAGGATCCAAAAAACGGAACTCAAAATGGAACAGACAATAAAAAAAGTATAAAGGCTGGAACACCAACAGTTGACAAGTAATCGAGAGACGGAAGACGCCCTTACATTTCTCGAAATGGAAAAAGCTTCGTTTTATTTAAGGTTCCAGAACATCACAAATCATATCCCTTAATACAAGTATAGTAATTCTTTTTCACCATTATTATCCTCCCCAAGAAGGAGGAGTATAATTCTTCCATCTCCATTTTTTCCTGGCTTTTTTACGAGCCTTCTTTAGTCTTATTCCTCCATCTTTTTTTATTTTTACAAACTCTTGAATTTTCAGCTGTAATTTTTGAGTCTTGCAATCTTGTACACTTCGCCAAATAATTCCTTTTAGTAAGCACACCTCTTTAACTAGAATTGAAAGTCCATTTTTATAAAGAAATTGTAATGTTCCATTTCGAATCCTTCTTCTTATATTAAAAATCCCAACGCCTCCTGTCACTTTTCCATTTGACTGTGTCAAAACCTCTGTGAAGATCTCTCTCCATATCTCCTGATTAATCTCCTTCAGGCCTGTCAGCTTTCCATTCTTAATTTGTAGAACATCCACTCCATTTTCCTCAGGCGCTTTGAACTGGGTTACTTCTTCCTCCTCTTCGTTCAGCATTTCAGTATTATTTGGCATCTGAGATACCAATACAGTGTCTCCCCTTATATCTTTGTTAGAAATTTGAGTAAAAATCTTCTCTAAACGCCCTTCCAATCTTCCCATTAATGAGGTAAATGATTCTAGCCTTTCTTCAAAGAGATCCACTGTCAGTATTTGTACATTTGCTGATGTGTGTGATAATAAACCTTCATCCCTTTCAGAAATCTTGACCACTGCTGTTTTTACTTGTTTAACCGCCATTTCCAAGAAACACTTTCCAGCAGCCTCAGAACAAAGTCAGTAAAATTCTTATTCTCAGTCTCCAACAGGTATTACCATATAATAGTCAATAAATCCTATTTTCTTGAGCTGCAAACCTTAGTTTCAACTTCATTCAGCCAAACCTTAAAATACTGACAGCTTTAACAACTTTAACGAGTGCTAACGAGCATTAACAATCACTTTCTTCTTTAGCTTTCATTTTCACTCCTTCTAGCAAATCAGCGCCATCTTGTTTCTTTTAAAAACTTTCTCTCGCCTCTGGAAGGAAGTAGTATTTATTGGAGTTAAAGTATAAGTAAAATACTTGCAATAATTCTCCTGTTTTGCTCTGCCTGCTTTAAAGTCATTCCTTGGAATCAGTTGGTTCGCAGGGATGGTTGCGACGCCTTGTTCTGTCATTGACAGAAACATCCCAGATCTGGAGCTGCTTCAGGCGCTTGGGGAGCCCTTGCCCACTACACCCCCAGGATTAATCCTGGGGGTTTGGGGAGCTCTACCCATGCCTGTGCATTCGCTTCCCCCTCTTCGCCCGAGGGGAAAGTTCCGAGCCGCCAGAACAGCTGATTTTCATTGTTTTGGCAGCTTTACAGATCACGGGAGTCAGAGCTCCCAAAAGAGCTGCTGTGGCGCCAGCCTACTTTTAACAAACTTGTTGCCATCTTTAATGAAGTTGCTTTGGAAGTAGCATACATTTCCATGATAAACCATGAGAGAGAAAAGACCCATGGCTTCGGACAGGGCAAATCCCATAACAGTATCTGCTGTTTCAGAGAAGGATGACTGGCATAACCAATGAATAGATTCTTAAGGTTAGAAAAAGTCCCTGCAGATTTTTACTCCACTAGTCGTTGCTCATTTCTGTTTCAAGGCCATTGAGCCAGTACTGGCCGAAGAGGTTTCCGCAGTCATGTGACCAGCAGGATGTCATGGAGTACTGTTACCAAAGTGGTACCTATTTATCTACTTGCATTTGTATGCTTTTGAACTGCTAGGTTGACAGGAGCTGGGTCAAGGACGGGAAAAATGAGCCAAGGTGGTGCAGTGGTTAGAGTGCTGTACTGCAGCTACTTCAGCTGACTGCTAGTTCAGCAGATCAGCAGATCAAATCTCACCGGCTCAAGGTTGACTCAGCCTTCCATCCTTCCGAGGTGGGTAAAATGAGGACCCAGATTGTTGGGGGCAATATGCTATTTAGTATACTGTCTTTGTTGTAAGCCGCTCAGAGTCCTCGGAGAGTGGGCGGCATAGAAATACGAATAATAAATAAATAAACTCACCCTGTTGTGTGGCACTCAGGTCTCAAACCTGGGCTGCCGGCTTTCCAGCCAACAAGCCCAGTGTCTTAATCGCCAAGCCACCACGCTACCCCCAGATTCCTAAAGACACTTTCAATACCACCACCAGAACAGCCCCTACTCCTATCAAACACCCACACTAATAAATTTGGCAGTGGTGTCAATCTCCCTGTTGAGAGCAGGAGGAGGAGGAAGGAGTATTAGGTATGTTTGCCGCCTTGAGATATTTATAAAAACAATAAAGGTGGGATATAAATAAATAAAATCATAACAATAATATTAATAGTTTGGAACTCCTTGAGTGCTTGTTGACTGCTAGCATTCTGAGAACATGTAAGGAAAGAAGTATTGGCCTTTCCAGTCCTGAGTTCCAGCCTAGATAACACCAATGCAGAAATTGGTCTTTATAGGATCCTTGATCCAATACGCTAGTGGTGAGCTTGATGCATGCAAACATGGTTGTTGCTAATGCTGCCCTGCTAGGAGAGCAGAGGCCACTGCAGCTCTACAGTTCTTAGGGATCCGGGCCTGGCCCTGGTAGTTTGGGGATGGTGGTGACAGCAGCGGTTTTCCACCTAAGCGAGTACAGCTGTACAAGTTTTTTAAAAATCAGATATATTTTAATCTATCAATAATATATATAATATATAATATATTGATAAGAACCACTACAAGATGTGGTATAGGTGGCACCTAGCTCCCGCTAGATTGGCAAAAAGGTATCCAAATTGTAACCCGATATGTTGGAAATGTAGACAATCACCAGGAACCTTTTATCATCTTTGGTGGCTTTGCCCAAAAATTAAAAAAAAATGGATGAAAATTAGAATATGGATAACAGAAATAACAGAAGAAGAGATTGACCTAAAACCTGAAATTTTTTTATTAGGCATACTTAAAAAAAATAGCAAAAAAGAAATAAAATACATTACATTACATATAATTACGGTGGCTAGATTAACCCTAGCCCAATCCTGGAAATTAGAACAGTTGCCAACAGAAGAACAAATAAGCCAAAAGATATTTAGATGTGCATAAATGGATAGATTAACTTTAAAACTAAATAACAAGGAAGACTCACAGTATTACCAAATATGGAACAGATGGTATGAATGGATCAATAGATGGAAAAAAAAACTGAAGTCAAATACATTAAGAAATTAAAGGTAACAAACTTACACCGTCATTAGGAAATTAAGGTTAATGTATATATATATTTATATGTTTAAATATTATAGATAGATAATTTTGTTTATTAGTTTTAGTATATAGGTAATATAGAATTGTATTTTCGTTCTTAGAGTCAAGAATGTTTTGTACAATTTTTTATCTTTTTACATTGAATAAAGTTTGTTTTTAAAATAAAATTTAAAAAAAGAAAGATAAATAGGCTTTTCTAGGGTCTTTGAACCAAACAGCTAACATCTCTTTTAATTAACACAGTTCTCTAACAAACAATAAAAGAAAAAGCAATATAGAACCATGCATCAGAATTTGCAAAGGGATCCTTAGAAAGAAAGATAAGGGAGTTACAAAGATGAGCTTGTTTAAATTGATTAAATATTGAAAATGACATTAATGGGCTCTTGACCCCTTTCCTCTTTTTTCAGGTTTAATTAATAATATAGGTGGCCCTCATTATTTGTGGGGGCTCTACTCCAGCCTAACAACCACAGAACATGAAACCAATCCAAAGTCAACTGCAAATATGCAAGGCGTCATCTTCCAACCTTACGGATGTGATAGTAACCTAACTTCCCCACATGCCAATGGCTGTGAGATCTGGGAACTATAATCCAAAATTTATATGGAAGGGACCAGATGGAGGGGAGGCTGTTTTAATGTGTTTACTTATGAAGATAGCAAAAGGCACCAAAAGAATATTTATCCAAAAACAAAACAAAACCCCTCTGTCCTGATGTTTGACACTATGACCACTGCCTACAAAGGCAATAGGATCATTGGCAAGCATTAAAAATTAAACCCTCCTTCAATTTAAGCTCAAATTACATGTAGGTTTTTTGTGGTTTTTGGCAGTGGCATGGAAGTGGATTAACAATGTTTTATTTAAGGATCTTTTTTTTAATCTTCCTATTATGGTTCACAGCTCTGAAGTTCCCTGCTGAATCTTACTCTGCTTAATTTTTTGGGATCATTCATTTTGAAGTTGAAGCTGCAGTACACACATGAGCAGCAAACATTTTTTTAAAAAAGTATTCATAAGTTACTTTCAAGTGTAACCATCTGTTTTTCTGTTCTGACTTTTCTGCAATGGTTCCTTGCATCCTTCACCCTCCATATTGCAAAGTTTCCAACCATGGGCCAGGGATGGGATGGGATGGGGGAAAGGGCAGACACTAATCTCTTGGCAAGTTGCAAAGCATGGCTGCTGGGTTTCATGTGACAACAAAGTGAGCAAACGTAAGACCACATTTAGAATATTGCATCCAATCTTGGTCGCCACAATATAAAAAGTTGTTGAGGCTCTAGAAAGAGTGCAGAGAAGAGCAACAGAGATGATTAGGGGTCTGGAGGTGAAAACATACGAAGACCGGTTTCCAATTTCCCTTTCAGATAGGCTTTGACATCAGTAATGGCCAGGGATTATAGCAATTAAAGTTGGACACATATGAGGGATATGTGGTTGGGAATTATGTGTACAGATCTGGAAAAACACTCAATTTTGCCAAGGAATAACCTTGTGGATAGTTTTTGAGCTCTCTGTGACTCTGTGAGGTTCCTGCTTGTTGCAGGTGCCATTTTGTGTGGAGTCCAGCTGCTTTGCATTGTGTTGTGTAGCTTTTGTGTTATTTTTGTGTAAAGTGTGATAGTTGGTTTTCCAGGTCACATGCCCACCAAGCCACACCCAAAGAACTGGTAGGGAAAATTTTTGAATTTCACCACTGGATCAAGGATTAGGGAAATTTTAGTTCAAATGTATAGAATCTGCTGGACTGTCTAATTCTGCTACAGGGATTTACACTGACTCAATTCCAGAAGGATCTGGGTCCCTGCCAACATATACTCATAGAGGGTGTAGCCAAGGCCTCTGACCTTTGTGATGCCAGGGAGTGAATGCATAGTTTGCAAATCAGGACTTGATGCACAAAATAACCTGGAAGTGAACATCTGTGATGACCCAGGAAAAATGCAATGCGAGCACTTACTATAGATGCCAGTGTGTTGAGGAACAAACTAGGTCTGTGGGCTGATTATGAACAAAAAGGAGCAACAGAGAGATGTAGAAAGTTAGCAACTACCCCTCTCCTAGAAGAATGAAATATTCTAGGAAATATTAAAAAGGCAGGATATTACTGTATTTTTCAGAGTATAAGACGCACCTTTTTACCCCCTAAAAGGGGGTGAAAATTTAGGTGCGTCTTATACACCAAATGTGTCAGGTTTCGAGGTCGTCTCAAATAAATTGCATTTCAAACAAAGTATTTGATGAAAAAACTCTCATTTATTAAGCACGACATTCTAGCTCCGACTCATCGTAGCCAACACTGACTTCCGACCCAAAAACCCTCCCCTTCCTTCCCCCACTCCTCTGCACTCATTGGCCATCTTCCAAGTCACTCTACCCCTAATCTACTGCTCCAAGGAATTTCCCCCTCCCATCCCATCTCCTAGGGGATATTATCTCCAGGGAAAATAAGTAGGTGAAAAGTCAACCGTCCCTTTCCAGACGCCTCTGCTTCTTCTTCTTATGTCAGCACTAGAGTAAATGCAGCTTGAAGTGCTGACATCCGGCCCCTCCCCCTTCATTTTTCCAGGGTGGCCTGTGTAAGACAAACAACAAGTTAAGTACCGTTACCCCGTCCGGGGGTGTGTGTCCCACCCCCTCCCACCTTGCCCGGGTGATCTGCATGGAATTTGGCTATAAGGCAGTCAGCTTGGATGTTTCTGCTTTTCACCCAGGAAGCCTCTGATAAGGGGTAACCCTTCCACTTGGTTAAGTATTGGAGGTGTCCCTGTCACATATAAATGCCCTACCTGCTCATACCACACACTCTAGCACAGCAGTACAAGGGTTAACCCACACACACCTTACCCCTGCCCCTTCCCATGGCCACTCCTTACCTGAAGCTCTGCCCCTAGGGTATTTAAGGTTGTCCCACGCTGCTCCACATGTTCTTGCTACTGATACCTGTAAAGAAGAAACATCTGTAAATAAAAGGTAACTTGCTTGAATCATAACGAGTCTGTGTCTATTATTGGGTCCGATCTTGAACATCTATAACAAAATGGTAGCAGAGGATGGTTCGATGACCCAATAACGAGAAGACATGCCAGGAAAACAACAGTCTACTGAAGAAAAGAAGAAACCGCATACCAGATCCGACACAAAAAGGATGGCGCAACCTTCCCCACGTGGCGACTCCCCAGCAGGGACACCAGAAAGGCCCAGGGCCAAGGCAGACCCCGAATCCACCACAACAGATGAAGGAAAGGGGATCGAAAGCCAGAACGACCGGGAAGCCGACCATCGAGAGAACAACAAACTCAGGCAAGGAATACTGAACCTGCTGGGATCGCCTACAGACCTCGTCGCGAGCATCCAGAGGCTGATCCAGGGCCGCGAAACAGCGAGGGAAGATCGCGATCCAGCCCCAGGACAAAAGGGCCGCCGTCCGGCAAGAGAGCCACCCCCAGTCGAGTTCCATGCCGACACTGAAGAACTCAATGCCATGCTGGATTTTGAATGGTGGCCATCTTTGGTTACTCAGCCTGCCAAGATGGCCAACCACCAGCCAATCAAAAGCGAAGGTTCAAAATGGCCGGTGCGAAAAGAATGCAGCCCCCAAACCAGTGAAGAGGATGAAAGCTACGAGGAAGAAGCGTCTGAATCAGACCCTGAGACACCCCCAACCGAACGGCAAATAGAAGAGGCCATAAAGACCCTTACCGCCGCTTTCGGGTCAGACATAAAAATATCTAGAAATTCAACCAAAGCACCTAGGGGAGCAAGAAGCAAAGAGAGGAGACCCCCGTCCACCCACTCAAGGGGTGCGGACACCGCTGCCAACCCACCAGCACCACAGCACCCCTCGAGAGCGCGACACCAACCACTGCGGAAACCGCACGCACCGGAGCTCGAGGACTGGAGCGGGTACTTACCGACATCGCGGGCACACACGAGTGAGCGGGATCTTCATTCCATTGAGAGAACGACCTTCTGACCTCCTTCGGACCGCCGCTGGACCCATGGAGCCAAGACTGAGACCTGCACGACCGAGAGAGGCCTCTTCGCAGGAGCCGCCACAACAGGATCCTCCACCGACGACTTCAGAGCCGGAATGGACTTCGCGCATGCGCAGAATCACCTGAGGAGAGAAGAAGAAAAAACAATGCAGAGAGGGCTTTTTAAACTTCCAACAAGCATACCCATGCCCTACTGCGGCTATCTACACATCCAGAACCATGGACAGCCACCTGCTGTAAGTAACACGACTAATAGTACAGGGAATTTACCTAATGACTTTCCAACATTGAAAATGGATGGGTCTAACCTACTGGAATGGTACCAACAACTCCAGGTTATATTTTTGAGGTAAAATGTATTATTTTTTATTACTAACCCCCCAGAGAAGCCTTGGACTTTTGAACAGGACTGCCTACATCATAAGGCATTTTACCTACTAATCTCTAGCATTTCGCCCCCTATATACCCCAGCATTGAGCATTACCTAACTGTGTCAGAATTATCACAAAAAATGTTTGGGTTCTTCTACAGTGAAAGCGTGGCAACCACAACTAGAATATCCAAAGATTTCTATTCTGCCAGAATCAGACCTGGGGTTTCCATGGGGGAACACTTATTAGAATTGAACGCCACCAGGGCAGAATTACATTTAAGGAGGGAGGTTGTGTCAGACCAAACAATGAAGAGTGTGATAATTAACTCTTTAGACTCCACCTGGGACACCTTCATTGCACACTTAGACACACTCAGCCTAGGTCACATATCCATCGATAGCCTATCTAACAAATTAATAGCGGAAGACAATCTAAGGAAAAACCGCCACTTGACACGCAGGGAACACAGGCCTACAAAGAGAGTAGCCTTCCAAGACAGACCACAGGACCCAACCGAATGTTACAATTGCGGGTCCAGGGGTCACTATAAAAGGGATTGCCCTCAAAACTTCAGGGGGAGAGATAGACACAAACACCGGAACAGACACTCTGAGAGACACTCACCAGATAATAGACACAGGTGCGGGGACTCCCCAAACCCAAGGGACAGAAGGGGGAACAGGGACAGCTCCAGGGACAGCCGAACCAGTTCACTGTATGGGATAGGGGAATGCACACAAGCGACCAAAGTAGACAAGGAAGACACCATGTGGCTCATTGACTCGGGAGCCACTAACCATACCACCTACAACAAGCAGTTACTCTCTTCTTTCACAGAAGAGAACTTCTTAGTCAAGGTAGCCAACCAAAATGATGTCCAAGTAACAGGGAAAGGAAACAACCCTCCCAGGAATAGGGAAGATAGAGGGGGTACTGCTTGTCCCAGAAATACTCCACAACATCCTAGCCACATTAAAACTCAGCAAGGAATCAGGCGTAGAGGTCATATTCAAAGGGGGAGAAGTTTTTATCAATAAAAACAAAAAAGACATAGGGAAAGTTGTAGTTAGAGGGGGGTTACCCTACCTATACACTGAAAACACTAACATATCCAGTATAAATGCCAGCATGGAGACAGAAACAGACAAAGCTGACACTCAAATAGAAGGAGATGAGGTCGACCACACAGATAGGAAAGAACAGAGAAACGGGGCCATTAGTACACAAGGACCCAACATACACAACAAAGGGAAACTCGCCATAGGCAAGCCCATCCACGATGATTGCGCTCACCTATTACACCGCAAATTAGGGCATGCCAGCTTCCCCATTATCCAAAAAATGACAAGCTGTACTGAAGGCATTAAAGTAAAAAATTGTGAAAACTACCTCGATTGTTCAGTGTGTAAATGCTCAAAGCTCAAAGTCAAACCCAGGCCCAAGAAGGCAACATGCACCACCAGCCACATCTTCGACTTAGTACACATGGACCTTGTGGGGCCCCTAAGGCCATCAATAAAATACAATAAAAGGTTTTTTCTCACCATAGTGGACGACTACAGTCGATACGGCTACGTCTACACATTAAAACACAAGAACGAAACATACCAGAAATTCAAGGAATTCTACAAAAGAGTAGAAGTCCAACACAACATGAAAATAAAGCAAATAATGACCGACAGAGGGTCAGAATTTCTATTGGGGGATTTTTCACACTGGCTCAGATCAAAGGGAATACTACACTTTACTTCCTCTCCATTCTCAGCCTTCCAAAATGGCGTTGTAGAACAAAGGAACTCCACCCTACAAACCATGGTGAGGTGCGCACTAGAGGATACTGGGCTTAGCCAACAGTTCTGGTTCGAGGCTCTAGTATACTCCAATTACACACTCAACAGGTTATGGTCCAGCGTAATTGATAAAACCCCTTACGAACTAATGTATGATAGGAAGCCCCAAATAGCACACCTACATGTATTCGGGGTCACCGCAGACGTACACATACCCAAGCAACTACGCCGCAAGGGAGACAAGGTATTCAAACGGCTAAGGTTCATGGGTTATGAGCCAGGGACCAAAGGATTTAGATTTATAGACAACAACAATAGATTTGTCATATCTAGGACAGCAACATTCCACGAACAGGCAAACTGGTCCAAAATACATCTTAACGAAATATACCACAGACGGGAAGTAAATCACGACACACAAAACCAAGACAAGCCAAACACACGAGGTAGTACTCAAAAGGGAGGGGACAAACCCAAACACCAGGAAGTCAAGATCAGTGAGTGGAAGAGGGACCACCCCAAATTAAGGGTAGACTCACTCACCCAAAAAGAGGCAAGGTACTTACATGACACCGAGTCCACACCCAAAAGGCCAATCAGGGCTAGCAGGAACCAGATGCCCAAAAGACTCGAGGATTACGTAATGCACGTACATTCTAACCCAATCACACCAAACTCCTACGACGAAGTGGTCAAACTCCCCCAGGAAGAGAGATCTAAGTGGGAATCAGCCATGGAAAAGGAAATGGGCAGCCTCAAAGAACTGGATGTGTTCACACCTGCAAAGGTCCCAGAGAATAAGCCCCCCATAGGGACCAGATGGATATTCAAGATCAAAACACTAGAGAGCGGCAAGACATTGTACAAAGCACGATTGGTAGCCCAAGGGTTTGCACAAAGATACCCAGAGGACTACACCGAAACTTATTCTCCAACAGTAAGAGACGAAAGTGTTAAAAGTGCCTTAGTTATTGCATCCATCCTAGGTCTGGAAGTGTATCAGTTCGATGTACGAACAGCGTACTTGCATGCTAAGTTAGACAAGGAGATCTACGTTAAAGCACCCCCCAGCAGAGACACACACAAAGGTGACACGTGGCTGCTCAACAAGAGCCTGTACGGATTGAGGCAGTCTGGGAAACGATGGTACGAGTGCCCGGTTAAGGTGCTTGAGTCAATAGGGTTCAATGCAACACCCACAGACAATTGCTTCTTCACCAGGAAAAGCAATGACTCCTTAGAATACGTGCTTGTCTATGTGGATGACATCCTCTACATTGGCAAACACAAAAAGGAATGCAACATTTTTGCAAGCAAGTTGGGCGAACACTTCTCCCTAAAATAAACAAATATCTGGGTGTACAGATTGACAGAACCTCCAGGGGGTTTCGCTTATCGCAAAAGGAGAAAATTACAGAACTTCTATACAAATGCAACATGGCTGATGCCAAACAGAGTGATACACCCATGCAAGTAGACTTCCTGAAAAACATGTATAGTGAGGCACCCGAGTTCAAGGATAATACACTCTACAGGTCCACCATAGGGTCTCTCCTATACATCGCCAACTGGACCAGGCCAGACATTGCTCTACCAGTAAACTTGTTGTCCAGACATGTAGGCAATCCCACCGTTTACCATTGGGAGGCTATCAAAAGGGTACTCAGGTACCTGAAGTACAGCTCAGACGCCTGCTTGCGCTTAGAGCCCGATACACTTAGAGAACCTACTCTCACCTGCTACGCATATGCTGACTGGGCCGGAGATGTAAAAAGCAGGAAAAGTACATCAGGGTACATATTCTTTCTCAACAACAGCCCTGTACACTGGTACACAGGCAAACAAAATTTGGTAGCTACATCAACCACAGAAGCTGAGTATATATGTCTATCCAAGGCAGCCAATAATCTAACATGGTTCGACGACCTACTCACCAGCATTTGGACCAAACCCGTGTACCCAATAACCATTTACAAGGACAAGGCCGCTATTGAGATATCCATGGCAGACGCGGTAGGACAGAGGTCCAGACATATAGACATAAAACATAAGCATGTCAGACAGCTCTCCAAAATAGGATTCATCAGAACCATACACTGTGACACCGAAGAGCAGACTGCTGACATACTAACCAAACCATTGCAACACAAGCAGCACGCTTACCTTACATCCAAGCTATGCATTCACTCCAAGGGCACCCGACAACAGCAAACCGCACACTCACTGGTCAGGCATTTAGAGGGGGATTTGTCACATATAAATGCCCTACCTGCTCATAACACACACTCTAGCACAGCAGTACAAGGGTTAACCCACACACACCTTACCCCTGCCCCTTCCCCTGGCCACTCCTTACCTGAAGCTCCGCCCCTAGGGTATTTAAGGTTGTCCCATGCTGCTCCACATGTTCTTGCTACTGATACCTGTAAAGAAGAAACATCTGTAAATAAAAGGTAACTTGCTTGAATCATAACGAGTCTATGTCTATTATTGGGTCCGATCTCGAACATCTGTAACAGTCCCCTGTGCCACCTCGAATTGAGAATTCGCTGTACCTCATAGTGAGTGTGGCCCCCAAAGACCAGGGGCCCGGGGGGGGGGTCACGTGGCACTGGCCTTGAAGTTGACCCCACCACAGGTTTCAGGAGGCTACTGTGGAAAACGGGGTGTATTCTCCCTAGTAGTCGGAGCAGCTGCAGTTGTACTGTAACTGGGTTGATCACTTTTACTATAGGGAATGGTCCTATAAATTTCGGGCCCAGTTTCCTGCTTGGGAGTCTGAGTCTCAAATACTTGGTGGAGAGGTAGACCTTCTCTCTCACTCGGAACGGTCTTTGGGGAGTTCGGTGCTTATCTGCTTGTTTCTTATAGGATTGTGCCACCTTGGGTACTCTGGCATGGGGACGAAATCCATACCACTCACTATCTTAAATGGGGTTAGTCCTGTGCTATTGTGGACAGCATTATTATACGCAACCTCCGCAAAGATAGGAGGTCCGCCCAATTAGACTGTTGGTAGTCGACGTAGCACCTCAGGTATTGCTCTATCATGGCATTCAGTCTCTCTGCCCCCCCATTGGTGCTCGGGTGAAACGCTGAGCTGAGGCCTTGGGATGACCCTATGGACTGTAGGAATTCCCTCCAGAATTTTGCTGTGAACTGGACACCTTGATCGGAGATGATTCTTCTGGGTACTCCATGCAGGCGGTAGATGGGTTTCAGGAACAGTTTGGACGGTGGAGGGGGGGGGGGTTGAGGCCCCGTAGCATCCAAACTGGCTGGAATCAAGATTGGCTCTTTTCCAGTTGCCTGAATTAAGCTCTCTTTGGACAGCTTGCTTTCCGCCATGACGTCCGGACTGCTTCTCCACTCACACCATACATCTGGCAGGGAGCTGGAGATCTGGAGGTCAGCCAGTTTGGCTTGGAAAGTAGTGTTGGCTATCTTTCAGGTTTTGAGGTCGTCTCAAATAAATTGCATTTCAAGCAAAGTCTTTGATGAAAAAACTCTCATTTATTAAGCACGACATTCTAGCGCCGACTCATCGTAGGCAACACTGACTTCCGACCCAAAAACCCTCCCTTTCCTTCCCCCACTCCTCTGCACTCATTGGCCATCTTCCAAGTCACTCTACCTCTAATCTACTGCTCCAAGGAATTTCCCCCTCCCATCCCATCTCCTAGGGGATATTATCTCCAGGGAAAATAAGTAGGTGAAAAGTCAACTGTCCCTTTCCAGACGCCTCTGCTTCTCCTTTTTATGTCAGCACTAGAGTAAATGCAGCTTGAAGTGCAGACATCATGTAGCCCCGCCCACCCACTGGCCCCCACCCTTTGGCCTCTGCCTCCCAGCAGTTTACCTCCTTGTAGCAAGCAGCAAGAAGAAACAGCTGGTTTCAGCTTCAGCACAGCCTAATTAGCACAAGTTGATTGGATCAGCCTCCTGACTCTCAGCTGTTTTGCTCTCAGCTGTTTTGCGCGGGCCTCTGCTGCTTGCTGCAAGGAGGTAAATTGCTGGGAGCAGATTTTTTTTTCTTCTGCTAATCAAGCTATGCTGAAAATGAAAATGAAAGTAAAGCAGACTATTTGCTGCAACAAGGCAAAATTGCTGGGAGGCAGAGGCAGATTTCTTTTTCTTGTTTTCCTCACCAAAAAAGGTAGGTGTGTCTTATAGTCCGGAGTGTTTTATACTCTGAAAAATACGGTATATTTCCCTGGATGAGAAAAGGAGAAAGATGTTTTTAAAGACAAAGGGCAGCTCCCTGCAGCTCCCTTCCCCCAGCAGATATTTGGTGCACATTAAACTGGGCCAGCCTATCTACAAAACAAAAGACCTCAGCTCCAGGGTGATGCGATTAAGACATGACCCTCCAGGACATAATAGGATTATCTATCAGCAGAGCTCACCACGTCATAACCAAGCCTCTTCATTACATCACCTAGCAAGGTTCAACCAAACTTGATTCAGACAAACATGACTCTACATGGGAGTCTGACTACAGCCAATAGAATACATTCCTTGCCACAGGAACAGGAAGCTCAAGTTCAAAACCCAAGAGATGGTATAAATACCTCTCACTCTCCACTCCATGTGGTCAGCTACCCAAAATCACACATGCTTGGTGGTTTTGCTTCACCATTAAATCATCTTTCCAATCAGCCTCCATGTTTCTAGTGTCTTTCTCCCCACTTGGAACTGAACCCAGATGGACATTCTGTCAGCCTCTCAAGTTGCATTTCATTCAGGGCTGACATAGTAAAGGGGGGGTTAAATTACTGCAGTAGAATGATTTAGAGAGCAGAATGATTTAGAGAACAGGGAATTTGGAGCAGAGGTCATTTCCTGGCTGCATATGAGTTCGTAAGGACGTTGTTCTAATAAATAAATGTTCTAATAAATAAATGTTTTTTTTTCTTTATTATCAAAATGTGAGAGGCACGTTATTTCTTTCTTAGACAACTCCGTCTCGGACAGATTCCTTCCAACAGAGCGAAGTGAGAAGTACTCCCTCTCCAGCCTAACCCCAAGGCAATCCACAATGGCAATATTCACACTGAACCATAAATCAGCCAACCAGATTCTAGTTTAGCATGCTGTGTGAATGCAGCCTATGTAAATGGTGCAAGTATATGTTCGTAATACAAATGGCTGTATCACAAACATCTAGTTTAACCACAAGGCCTCTGGCAGAGATCTAGAAAGGAGCAGGGACAACAGAAAAAGTCTGGTCTGACTTAACTAATATTTCTCTCCAGCTTCATTTGTAGAATGCAAAAATGTATGTGTACGTGATTGTGTTCGATGGGTTCAGTTACTTTCAAGGTTGGGAACCCAATGAAACCCAAGTTCCTTTGGGCCAACAGCCATGATTTTGTTTTCACTAGAATACTCTGTTGGCCTGTATTTTGGAATCTATAGACTCTACAGTGACTATGGTAGCTAAACACGGTAGCAAAAATAGGGATGGCTAGTTCAGGAAAAACTGTGAAAACATGACTGAGGCAAAATATGGCAACACTGTTCAAAGTCAAGTTCTGTTTTCTCTTGTTCCAGAATTCCGGACAGAACAATGGCTCTAAATTTCAGAAAAATAAATTCTAGTAAACCACTAGGAAAATGTTCCTAACAGTAAACATAGTTTGATAAAAGAACCAATGATAAAGAGATCTGTGGGTCCTCTTTCCTGGATGTATTTAAGAAGAGGCTAACCATCCATCTATCAACAAGCCTTTAATTTGGGTACCCACACTGAACAAGAGGATGGATTATATGGCATAATTGAGCCAGTCCTGTGGCTCCTTGTGTGTTATTCCAACTCAGGCAATGAAACTAATTTGGCAAAGAGTAGCTCAGTTAAGCATTTTCATTGATTCAGAATTATAGAGTCATAAAATAAGAGTTGGAGGTAATGTAGTCCAAAATTTCCCAACCTTGGTAACTTTCTGAGGAGTGGCATTCAGTACCCAGAATTCCCTAGCCAGCATGGCTATTGCTGAGAATTCTTGAAGTTGAAGTCAACATTTCTAGAATTTGCCATAGTTGGGGGACACTGACCCAGTCCAAGCCCTTACCATATGCAGCAATCAGTACCAACAGATGGCTGCCCAGCCTTTCAAATACTCCCATTGAAGAGTATCATCACCGCCCAAGGCAATCTAATTCATTCTTGAACAGAACTTGCCAGCTGGACATTTTTCCTGATGTCCACCTGAAATCTACTTCTTTATAACTTAGACTCAGTTATCCTTTTTGTCAGGGTTCCAAGTAATAATCCGTTATCAAGCAAAACTCCAAGGCAGGTGAATTCCTCAAAGAATAGCTTTATTGGAAATATCATATTGGCACAGATCTGGTGAAAATGGACTCTGAAGGTTCCCATGTTTTTCACCTAATTAAAAGAGAAAGTTTTCCTACAACCCCAAACAGTCACATGGTCCAATCAAGACCTTGTCTAGTTTTCTGGTGACCTCACTCCTCCTTCCACGGTCCAGGTGTGAGAACATCCTTGGTTCCCAAGATAAAGTATTTTATTTTGGCTACACAACCCCAACTATCTGTAATCCCCCTTTGCTATCCCTCAGCTCCAGCGTGGCAACACTGAAGCTCCAAGATGGCTCCGGTCAGGTCAGTTTCAGGGTTGACAGGCTGCCCCCCCCTCAGTTGAAGAAAACTTCCTACAAGACAAAACATACAAGTAGAAGTTAGTCAAGGCTCAACTCAACTCCCCCCTTCCTCCTCCCAGTGGTCCCTTAGGTTTCTGGGGAAAATCACTATGAAACTGTTTGACCAGCCTATCTGCCTTCATATCCCAGCTCTTGACCCATGTGGCCTCAGTTAGGGGATATCCCTTCCATTGCACAAGGTACTGCAATTGGCGCCTATGCAATTTTGAATCCAGAATTTTCTTTACCTCATAATGTGTCTCCCCTGCACCACTATTGGTTTTGGGGCTGCCTGATCTACTGGTCTGATCAGGGAGCCTACTGCCGGCTTTAACAAGACCGGATGCACTTTCCCTAGCAGGCGAGGGAGGCCAAGGTGTACCGTAACCGGGTTAATTACTTTCACTATAGGGAAAGGCCCTATGAACTTAGGTCCTGACTTTTTGCACAGGAGTTTTAGCCTTAGACATTTGGTCGAGTGGTAAACTTTGCTTCCAACCTGGAATGGCTCTTGGGGGCTGTGGTCCTTGTCAGCTTGCACTTTATGAGTTTTTGCCACTCCTCGCAAAACCTACTTGGTATTTTCCCACCCCTCCTTCAGGGACGCCATCCACTCATTTAGTGACATGGAGGAGGTGGGCTCCCTAGGGAGCTCAGGCATGGGGATGAATTTCATGCCACTGGTGACCTGAAAAGGGGTCAGGGTGGTGCTGTGCATTGCCGTTCGCTGAGGTAAGCCACCTCAGCAAATGGCAATAACTCTGCCCAGTTGGACTACTGGTAATTGACATAGCACCTTAAGTACTGCTCTATCATAGTGTTCGTGCGTTCTACGACCCCTTTGGTACTCAGAAGGAAAGCTGAGCTAAGTCCCTGCGAGGACCCAATGGACCTAATGAACTCCCTTCAGAATTTTGCTGTGAATTGGACACCCCTATCAGAAATAATCCTGTGGGGAGCGCCATGCAACCTATAAATTTGTTTTATAAACAACCTGGCCAGCTTTTTAGCTGACGGGAGCCCTGGACAAGCGGTCAAATGGACTTGTTTTGAAAATAAATCTATTACGGTACAGATGACTGTATTTCCCCCGCTTTCAGGGAGCTCCACAATGAAGTCTATGGCAATCTCCTCCCAAGGCCTGGAGGAGTCTGCCACCTGCTGCAGTAGCCCTGGGGGTTTTTCTGGCCTTTTCTTCATGGCCGTGAAAGTGGCACAGCTCTTGACATAGTCCTCAATGTTGTTTTTCATTTTCGGCCACCAAAACTGTCTCTGGGCCAAGTGCAGGGTCTTTAAGTAGCCAAAGTGCCCTGCCTGCTTAGACTCATGACTTTGCTGAAGAACTTGGAGTTGCAGGCTTGTGGGGATGTACAATTTCAAGCCTTTCCAGGCTAGTCCATCTCTTAGGGTCAGTGCCTCCTTGTTTTCATTGTACCACGGGCTGGCTGGCAGTTTGTTTCTCAGTCTTTTGGTCACCTCACCCCCGCCTGTAGCTCCTTGTCATCTGGCTTGCCCACAGGTTGTGGCTTGCAAGGCAGGCTGGGGGAGGGGGGGGAATCATGGCATGGACCACCTCTTCACATCTGCTGTTGTATTGTGGTTTGCGTGACAGAGCATCTGTTAGGAGGTTTTTCCCCCCAGAGATGTACTTAAGCTCAAAGTTGAACTGCTTGACATACTGTGCCGAGTGTACTTGCTTTGGGGAAAGCCTTCATGGGGTTTTTAGTGCCTCTAGGTTCTTATGGTCAGTGCACACTTCAAACAGGATGTGACTGCCCACAAGGAAGTGTCTCTAGCTTAGCAGGGCCCAATGGACCATGTAGGCTTCTTTCTCCCACACAGCCTTTTGGTCTCTGTCAATTTTTTGGAGGTGTATGTGCAGGGTTGCAGGTTTCCATCTGTGTTCTCTTGAAGAACTGCCTCAACGGCCACATCGCTGGAGTTAGCTTGGACGATGAAGGGCTGTTCTGGATTGGGGTGCTTGAAGATTGGCTCCTTGGCAAACAGGGCCTTCAGCATCTCGAAATCCCACTGGCATTTTAAGGTCCAGTTCAGGGGTTCGCCTGGGTGTGGTTGCTGCAGACCCCCACCCCCCTTTTTTAATAGTTTGGTGATGGGCTGACCCATCTTTCTTTTATTTGAAGGGGACTGGGGTGGCTACTTTGGATTTAGCCGGTTGTATAAATCCTCAGGTCAAGTTAGTATTTATGTAGTCCCTTAATTCAGTCCTCTCTCTTGGGGTCCTGGAGTACATCTTCAGCTTGGGCAGTTTGGCCCCTGGCACAAACTCTATGGCACAGTCTGTGGGGCCGTGAGGAGGTAGGGCATTGCATTCATCCTCACTAAACACTTCCACCAAGTCACGTTACTCTCTGGGGACCTGGGGGTTTCCTGGTTGCGTCTTTGCAGTAGCAGCTGTCTTTTCTCTCTCTAGCAGCCTGACTATTCCTTCCCCCGCAGGGTCAGGAGGGGGGAGGGGACCTAGTCCCAGCTTTATTTTCTGGTAGCCATCTTCCCATGAGATGGTCGGACCCAATTTGTCCAGTCATGCCAGCCCCAGGATGATCGTTTCAGTCACTTTTGGTGCCACCATGAACTGGATGAGCTCCCAGTGGCAGCCCATCTCTAACCGTATGGGTTTGGTGACCAAGGCAGCAGGGGTTCCCCCAATTAGTGACCCATCCACTTGTTCAAAGTGTATGGGGCTGGCTATGGCTTCATCTGGATGCCTAGCTTCTGACAGAGAGGGAGGCTGATCAGGCAATGGGTGCATCCCGTGTCTATGATGGCCTCTACTTCACCCTGGGCTCCTGTCTTGGGCACTACTAGTCTTGACTTGATAGCGAATGGATGGATGTTTTTACTTACCATCGGGTCGTCCTCGCTTTCGTCCTCGCTGTCGCCTGCTGCCAGCAGTGGTGCCTCTTGAGCCGGAGTTCCCCCCTCCATTTCAGGAGGAGAGGAGACCTCAACGGCCTGACGGACAAACTTCCCCTTCTCTGTGGGTCTCCACGGCAATGACATTGTTGACTGCACTGAAAGCATTTGATTGATGTCATTGAGGTCCCCCTAGGCTGCTCTTCTGTTTGACGGGAAATGGGTCACCTGCCCAGGTGCCTCTTGGGTTTCTTCTCCAGTGTCTCTTTTGGGTACAGGTGAAGCTCAATGTCCATGGCCACTGCCATCCACTACCAGTCGTGGATGTGATCTGGGATGCCTGGGCAGATGCAGGCATTGTGGAGCTCCTGGTCCAGGCCCTCTTTAAAGAAGTGGACTAGGAGGTGTTCTGGCCAATGCTGCAGTTTCCTGCCAAGCCTCTGAAACTTCCCGACATACTCTTTAGCCGGGTGGCCCCTCTGCCTGAGCAATTTAATCTCTGCCTCTGCTTCTTTGCCCTGGGCCGTGTCCTCAAATCTTTTCCTCAGCTCCTGCAGGAACTCATCAATGTTTTCTAACTCCGGAGCTCTTTTGTTGTGCAGTTGGGTCACTCATTCCACAGCCTTTCCCTCCAGGTTCTCAGTGATGGCTGTGATCATTTCCTGGTCACTAGATGTGATGACCCAGGGCATGGCACAGAGATAACACAAACAGCTGGCAGTTCAAACAGCCCGTTTATTGCTCCAAATCTCCCCAAATGCTCCCACATTACTGGCAAGTCCTAAAGCAGAGTGAGAACAGAATTCCGAACAGCCTTGCCTGGACTGACTCTGCCCTTCCCCAGTTTCCTCCAAGGCCAACGGAGCTGCCCTCTCACTCGCTGTCAGTTCTTGTTCCAGCTCATCTTCTGCTGCAGATTCAGACTCTGATGGGGGCATGACACTAGAGTAGTTTTCACCATACTGGACAATGTGAGCCCACACCTGGTTCAGGTAGAAGGCCAACTTCTCCGAGTTCCTATTGAAAGCCACTCTGAAGCATGGTGGGGTGGCAGGCCAGGCTGGAAAAGGAGGAGACGGCGGTGGGGGAGCCGGGTCAGACATGCACTGAGCTTGGACCAGTGGTGAAATCTAAAATTTTTTCCTAATGGTTCTGTGGGCGTGGCTTGGTGGTGGGGGTGTCCTGTGACTGAGTGGGCATGACCAACTCGACATCACTCACAGCCACGCCCACTCAGTCACATGACCCCCCTTGAACAGAAAAGGGCGGAGATGCTGCAAGTCCCTGGGTTTTATGCCCTCTCTGGCTTTGAACTTCCTGGGGCCCAGAAAGAGTATCCTGATTGGTTGTCAGACTCCCAGGGGTTGGGGGTCTTAGCTAGCCTTGCTGGCTGATGTAATCTTCCCAGGTGCCATGTGGTGAGTTTCGGTTGCTAGATGGGTCCTATTGTGTTAGTTTCTGTTGCTAGACGGGTCCTATTGTGTTGCAGATGATGGTCCATTGACAAAGATTGAGTTTCTGCCTCTGGCCCATTGACAATGGGTGGGGGCAGGAAGATGGGAGCTGCTTCGTCTTTAAAACATGCTTCTCCATTTCTCATCCAGGGAAACATAATATTCTGCTGTAGGAGGTTAGTACCCACCCCTGTCCTAGAAGAATTGAATATTTTTAGGAAATATTAAAAAGGCAGAATATTGTATTTCCCTGGATGAGAAATGGATAAGCATGTTTTGAAGCAGCTCCCATCTTCCTGCCCCCACCCTTTGTCAATGGGCCATTAAGGCCTGGGCCAGTCTATTCTACATAACAAAGATCTACCTCCTTCAGGCAGAACCATAGTAGGAATTGCCAAAGATCCAACAAAGATAGGATTAGCTCTCTACACAATAGCAGCAGAAACTCACCACATGTGACCTGGGAAGCATGTGACCTAGGAAGCACATGTGACCATCAGCCAGCAATGCTAGCTAAGACCCCCACCCCCTGGGAGTCTGACAACCAATCAGGATACTGTTTTGGGGCCCCAGGAAATGTGAAGCCAGAGAGAGCATAAAAACCCGAGGATTCCCTGTATCTCCCCTTTCTTTTCTGTTCAGGAACTCAAGCCATGTGATCCTGTCCACCATTAAACCATCTTTCCAAGCAGTCTCCATGTTTCCAGTGTCTTTTCCCCCACTTGGAGCTGAACCCAGAAGGATATTTCTTCCTACACTGCCTTTTTTAATATTTCCCAAAAATTTCATTCCTCTAGGAAAGGGGTGGGTGCTAAGTTCCTACACAGTGATACAGTTACAATCAGAGAACCAACACAAACTGGAGAGTGTGAAGTTGCACAGCTTCTTTTGGGATCTTCAGATGGAATAAGAGAGGCCACCACTCAGGCTGGAAGACCAACAAATTGCTACTCCTGCAACGAGAAAAATCACAAACAAAACCCATTCATACCACAATGACATCATCAGTTTTTGGAAACGTTCATTCTCAGATGGTCTCCAGGAATCACTTGACACTTATTAAGTAATACAGACATTTTGGGCAAATTTCCCTCCCACCTGACATAAATCTAAGGTGTTCAGAACTTGCTGTGCCAGCTACTCTCAAATACAAGCCTTAAATGAGTACATTAAACTGATTACAATATAAATGAGACAGGAAAGAAAACCTTACAATGAATTTCCACCCTCCCCCCATAGTCTTTCCAGATGTCTTCTGAGGATTGAAAAGAGGTTTTGGGTCATTACTTGTCCATTTCAGGGTCCTTTCTTTCATGTCTGCTGGGTGACATGCTTGGTGGTAAGGCTGGTCAGTCAGGCTTGGGAAGGTCTGTTCCACTCTGGTTGCTGTGATGACTTTCAGTGGAGGCGGGATCCAAACCCAATTACTGGCTCAAATGGATGGAATGTCTCCTCTGGAGGAAGCAACTGGACCCATGTGTTCTGCTTCCACAGGTTTGAGTCATCTGTGCAGGGCTGAAAGACATGAGAATGGGGTCCCCTCCTCCCTTTCTGGGTGAGGGAAAGCATTGTTGGAGGATTAGGGAGGGGTGGTCAAGTGGGGGAGGATAGATAGCTTGCAGGCAGAACTTGAAAAGAAACAACAACACATCAGTATTGCAGGTTCTAAACAGATAAACTGGTACAATATGGGGATATCGCAGAGGAGAAAAGGTAGCTGGATTCACACACTTCAGGAAGGAGATGAACAGGTAAAATCATTCAAACAAAAGTACAGAGAAGAAAAAGTTGAATTCTGTTCTTCACCCTGTCTAGGTAGCCAGACCAAACTGGGCGAAGTCATTTTCCTTCTTTTCAGTGCTTTTAACACTTTTCTAACAATTTAAAATTCATATCTCTAGGGATCAGACATTGAACAGTTGTCAGACATTGAACAGTTGCAAGTCATACACACACACACACACAAAAACAACGACAAAGAGGTGATAACAGAACTGGGGGGGGAGATTTACAGACAAATCTCAGTTAAATTAGGGAAGGCAAAAATCGTGGTTGCATAGAAGATAGAGAAAGAGACAAACAAACAACAAAAACCCCAACACCCTCCCTTTTCTTCATGTGTAGAACTTGTTCACTAACAAGTTTTACATTTTGCATATTTGTCATAATCCACAGTATCAGAAACTTCCAAAAACAAAGCACATCATATTTTAGCAAAATCAACATTTGCCATACTTGCTCACACTTTTTCTAACTCTTTCTTCTCACCTAACATTAAACCTTCAGTTCAGCTAAATTAGTGTCTCAAGCTTCAAATTCAAAGCTTGATTTAAGGCATTTGTACAGACCAACTTAACTTTCTACTTTCTTCCAAAACTTCTTCTCTTACCTTCTACCACTTTCTCTTCCCATCTATAAACAAATTAACCCCTTCTCAGTACCAATATCCAATCATCCTTCTAAATCTCCTCTTAAAACTGAGCTGGATTCAAGATCATCCTCACTTGAGGAGGGGCACTAGGGCTCCTCCAAAAGTCAAATTTCTGCTTTCCCTCACTAATACTGCCATAGCTGCCACTGCTTTAACACAATCTGGCAATCCTTAACAGACAGGATCTAACATTTTAGACAGAAATGCCACTGACTCTCCCTTTCTACATATTGTAATTTCTAACTCATCTCTGTAACAATTCCTAAAAGGGCAACAACTTGTGCTGCTAACAAACAAACAAACAAACAAACAAGCCATAGGATGGAGCACCTGGTCTGCTAAGTATTCAAAATGCACAGACATAAAGACATAAAAGAGTAAGAAAAACAGCTTCAAAAATAAAACAAACAAACTAAATGAGGTATTTGGAGCCAATACTCTGAAATATAATTGGGTATTTAAGCATTTGAAACCTCAAAAATTTCCAGAAGGAAAAGAAAATCAAAATCGTATTCAGAGCCAAAAACAGTGCAACTGCAAAGGCAGGTATCAGATGTCACCCTTTCTCAGGCTGGCTCAGCAGAGAGAAAAAAAATGGTGAAAAGAAAAACCGTAGCCCTCCCCGCTTGCTCCTAAAAGAATGAGGGGAGGTGGGGGAGAGAAATACAGGGAGGAAAAATGTTTTAACTACACAGAATTCTCACCTCCTTTCGCCTCTCAGTGTCCTTTCAACAAAACAACCCTCTCTGCATTTCTCTTTAGCCTCAACAACTCACAGACATTTTCCACAAATTTCTCTCCCACATCCTCCATGGGATCTTTACTTACTTCACAACAACAACAGCAGCAAAACCTTGTAATTTACTGTTTATACAAAAGGGAATGGGGGGGGGGGTGTCAACACACAGGCATCAGAGGTCTCAGGATGACTTCACCTTATCACTCCTTATGAGCCTTGGGGCATCTTACACACACATTCACATTTGTACTGCAATCAGACTTTTTGTATAAACCAATTTCACATACAAAAAGTTCATTTAATGCTTTCTCCATGCAAACCAATCATTATCATTATTTCAGGGAACTTTTTCACAAGCCAATGAGCTCCAATTTCTAAATAACTTCTTGTGTACTGTTATTAGAGGGTCTCATCCTTCCTGCAGGTTTGGAAATGATTACAAACAAACACATACACACACATACCAGTAAACAACATTTCCAGAACTTTGGAGGTTTTGTCCCTTCCAATTTTCATTCATTTTTCTTTTTTAAAAGACATTTTTCAAAGCAACCTTTACTCCCACATTTATTTTTATTTTTATTTATACCTTTTTTCTTTTTCCTTTCCTTTCCTTTCCTTTCCTTTCCTTTCCTTTCCTTTCCTTTCCTTTCCTTTCCTTTCCTTTCCTTTCCTTTCCTTTCCTTTCCTTTCCTTTCCTTTTTTTTCTTTTTTCACATGTTTTTAATGTGTTCCAGTGGGCTAACACACAGCCAAATGGAGAACACGCCCCTATTCTTTTTACTAGGTTATTTGTTCCAAACAGGCTACCAGTATGGTTGCCCATTTTTCCCCAGGGGATTTCTTTCCATCAGTTCGAAGCCTAACCAAACTCTCCCTTTTTCCCTAAGGAATTTCCCGGACCTCCCCTGGCCAGTCCAAAGTTTGGTCAAAACCCTCCCCTGAACTTCAAATTCTTATTACAAGTCACACTCCTTCAAAGTGTAGGCAAACCTGTATTAGGTATTTCCCACATCTCAGTCACTCACACACACAAGGCAACACTCCCCTTCCCAAGAAAAAAAATGATTTCTACTCACCCACAAGAGCTCAGTTCCATAACCCCCCACAATGCAAGCCTCTTTGGTTAGGCGTTCAGGGCAGGCAGAATTGGAGCCTGCCAGCAAATGACCAGATCAAAGTCACTGGATAAATTTTTCCAGGAGCACTCTTGACTTCGGTACTGGTCCAAGCTGGTTTCTTCCGTCTGCCATTAATGAATGCCACCAAGCCTCAAAGTGACTCAGTTTGTGGGAAGCCGAATGCAGCCACCTTGAAGGAAACTGTGCCTTCAAGTCCCAACTGGGGTGCCAGAAATGTAAGGTCCCAAAATGCACTTGAGTCACCAGAATGCCAAAGAGAGACTCAAGATGAGGCTTGCAAAAAGAAGCAGATTTTATTTATGGCCAAAAACAAAATACTGGTTGGGACTATATCCAGAACATACAGATATAATGCATGTGAGGAAACAGCCACCTCTTGGGGAAGGTATGGCGTCCTTTTATACCCTCAGAGACATCAGCTTAGTACCCAATTCTGGCCCCCTGGCCCTTCCCTTCCTTTGGCAGTGCAGCAAGGAAGAGGGGTGGCTGGGTGCTTAGTAACCCTGCTTCTTGAGATATCCACCAGGCATGGAGTGGTACAGAAAAACAGGATAACAGGATAACACAGAGGTGAGATCACTGGTAGAAGCAAATGGCAGAGGTAATTCCAATTCTTAGCAAAGCAATTCTTACAGAAGCAAAACAGCAAGTCAAACCAATTCCACTGACACTACTATTATGTCCCATCAATTCTACCGGTTCTATTATTATTATGTCCCTTCAATGGTAAGGGAATAATAGTGGCTTACTGTCAATACCCCATGCAGTTGATTAAATTAAACATTTGTGCCATTATATGTATGGTAATCTTTGTTATTACAGGTAGTCCTTGATTTACAACAGTTCATTTAGTGACTGCTTGAAGTTACAATTGAACTGGAAAAAGTGACTTATGACCGTTTTTCACATTTACGGCTGTTGCAGCATCCCCAAGATCAAGTGATCAAAATTCAGATGCTTGGCAACTGGTTCATATTTTTGACGACTGCAGTGTCCCAGGGTCATGTGATCACCTTTTGCAACCTTTTGACACACAAAGTCAATGGGGAAGCCAGATTCACTTAACAACCATGTTACTAACTTAACAGTTGCAGTGATTCACTGAACAACTGTGCCAAAAAAGGTCATAAAATGAGGCTAAAGGCAGTTAACTGTCTCACTTGGCAACAGAAATTTTGGACTCAATTGTGGTCATAAGTTGAGAACTACCTTTAAAGGGTTATAAAACGTAACACAATTTTTTCAAATTTGGCAACTTTAAAATGTTGTGGACTTCAACTCTCATAATTCCCCAGGCCCCAGCCAGTGAAAAACACTGGCCTAGCAGATTGAAAATACTGTAATACTCATTTTGGACAATGTTGGAATAAGTGGGAAGCACTTTTGCATCACATCGTCTAAGATGTCTTATGTCTCAGCTGGAGATGAGATGAAGTCAGCATCATGGCGACAGAGCAGAAGTTGTTACCAAGTTATTCTTATGCCAGGGTTAGATGCAAATGGGAGGGAAGGTTTTTTTTTAACATGTAATGGTCATCGTTACCATGAGGACACCTCAAGCTAGATAAAGTTGCAGTTCTACAGTAATGGCAAAAATTGTGGAAACCTTTTGGGAAAAGTGTATTTTCTAAAACTAGCTAATAACACCACTTTTTTTAGTAGTACCATAAAATTATATATCAATGGAAAGATAATTTAATCAAGACTGTAATGCAATTACTTTTATGAAGGATTTGCTATTAGAATAGCAGTTACAGTATAAAGCAGAAAAGTGAAATACGTAGAAAAAACGAGATATACAAAAATTATCATGTCAGTTAATACTTAGTTGAGTAACCTTTAGCATGAATTACGGCCTTACAACATCTTCCCATGGAGTGAACCAAGTCTTTTAGTTCTGCAGATGTTATCAGGGCTAATAATGAAAAGATATTGTATTTCTTTTTTTTTTTTACTGAAAAAGTTTTACAAACATAAATTTTTCCACTTTCCCCCCCTTCCCCTCCCTAACCCTCCCCTCCCCCCCATGACTTCCCAAGGTGAAATCCAAATCATACCATATCATACAATACCCCAAACTCTTCTGCCCCCTGTCTATACTATAAATTTCTACATAACATTCAGCTAAAAGCTATCTGATACTTCCTTGTTAGATTTTTGTTTCTGCACATAGTCTATCCATTTCTTCCATTCCCACACAAAAGTTTCTTGAGTCCGGTCTTTTAAATATGCTGATATCTTTGCCATTTCTGCAAAACTGGCCACCTTCAAAGTCCATTCTTCAATAGTAGGCATAACGTCTTTTTTCCAATATTGACCAATCAGTAACCTAGCTGCTGTAATCATACATAATATCAGTTTTGTTTCAGTCAATGAAGAATCCTTAACTATGCCCAGTAAAAACAATTGAACATGTTTGAAAAAACATGTTTTTTCCCATGTTTCCATCATAACTGGTTCTGCAAAGTTTTGTGCCCATGTTATCATACAGTCTTTAACCAATTCGTTTTCAGAGTCTCTTTCCAGCAGTATGTTATAAACCCTCTTAATATGCATTGGGCCTTTCTCTTTTATCTGTCTCACCAATTCCTCTTCATACGTCATTAAACCAGTTTTTTGATCTTCCCTCCATCTTGATTGAAGTTGACTATATTGTAGCCAAGTTAAATTAATCCCTTCTTCCAAAAGAGTATTAAATGTCTTTAAATTCCATCTGCCCCCATCATCAAAAAGTATCTCTTTATATAAAATCCCCCCGAGTGACTTTATATTCCATATAATATGACCAAGATCCAACCACAAAGGTATTTTGTAATCCAATTTAAGCTGGTGCTTCTTCCAAACTCTCATCAAAGAGTTTCTAAGTATGTGACTTCTAAATACATTGTCAACTTTATTTTCATAAAATAAGTATGCAGCACGGAAACGGCATTGGTCGCGTTGGTTGATGATCTCTGGAGGTCTCGGGACAGGGGGTGCTCCTCTGTCCTGGTCCTGTTAGACCTCTCAGCGGCTTTTGATACCATCGACCATGGTATCATGCTGCACCGGTTGGTAGAGATGGGGGTGGGAGGCACTGTGTTGCGGTGGTTCTCCTCCTATCTCTCCGACCGGTCACAGTCTGTGTTGGCAGGGGGGCAGAGGTCGACCCCGAGGCCCCTTATATGTGGGGTGCCACAAGGATTGGTCCTCTCGCCCCTCCTGTTCAACATTTATGTGAAGCCGCTGGGTGAGATCATCCGTGGTTTTGGGGTGAAGTACCATCAGTACGCTGATGACACTCAGCTGTACATCTCCACCCCAGACCACCCCAACGATGCCCTTGAAGTGATGTCCCGGTGCCTGGAGGCCGTGCGGATCTGGATGGGGAGGAACAGGCTCAGGCTCAACCCATCCAAGACCGAGTGGCTGTGGTTTCCGACGTCCCGATATAGTCAGTTGGCGCCATCACTGACTATTGGGGGCGAATCACTGGCCCCCACGGAGAGGGTTCGTAACTTGGGCGTCCTCCTGGATTCACGGCTGTCCTTGGAAGGGCATCTGACGGCCGTGGCCGGGAGGATTTTCTATCAGGTTCGCCTGATCCGCCAGTTACGTCCCTTTCTGGATCGGGACTCCTTGCTCACGGTCACTCACGCCCTTGTCACTTCCCGTCTAGACTACTGTAATGCTCTCTACATGGGGCTCCCCTTGAGGAGCACCCGGAGGCTCCAACTGGCGCAGAGTGCGGCCGCGCGGGTGGTGATGGGAGCGACATGGCGTTCCCATGTGACACCTCTCCTGCGCGAGCTGCACTGGCTCCCGGTGGTCTTCCGGGTGCGCTTCAAGGTCCTGGTTACTACCTTTAAAGCGCTCCATGGCTTAGGACCTGGGTACTTGCAGGACCGCCTACTACCACCAATAGCCTCCCACCGGCCAGTACGCTCTCATAGAGAGGGGCTCCTCCGGGTGCCGTCAGCCAAACAATGTCGGCTGGCAGCCCCCAGGGGGAGAGCTTTCTCTGTGGGGGCACCTACTATCTGGAATGAGCTCCCCCCAGAGATACGGAGGATCCCGGATCCGCCCACCTTCCGCCGCGCTCTTAAGACTTTTCTATTTCGCCAGGCGGGCCTGGCCTAACCACTCCCCGTTTTTAGTGTCAAATTTTAAAAAAATTTTAAATTATATTGGGGTGTTTTAATTCTGTCTGGGCCAAATTCATTTAATTTGTTTTTAGTTGGTTTTTAAATTTTGTACGTATGTATTTTTATTGTTGGCTGTACACCGCCCTGAGTCCTTCGGGAGTAGGGCGGTATATAAATCCAATAAATCCTAAATCCTAAATCCTAAATCCTAATCCAACCAAATTCCAAGTCATGGCCTTCTATATTCAATATTTCAGTCCTTGTCATTCCAAACCAATCACTTGCTTGTGTCAGCGCTGCTGCTTCATAATATAGTCGTAGGTTTGGAACTTTAAGGCCACCTCTTTCACGAACATCTTGCATAATTTTCAGTTTAACTCTTGGCTTTTTCTCATTCCAGATAAATTTGTTCAATCCTTTTTGCCATTCAATCAAATTTTTATCACTTTTGAGCACCGGAATCATTTGAAACAAAAATAAAAATCTAGGTAGAACATTCATCTTAACTGCTGCTATTCTCCCAAGTAAAGATAGTTGCAGCTTTTTCCAAGTTTCCATATCTTTTTGGACCTTTCGCCACAAGACGTCATAATTATTTTGAAAAAGTTTTATATTTGAAGCTGCAACCTGCACTCCTAGATATTGCACCTTTGCCACTATTTCAAAGCCTGCCATCCTTTCAAGAGCCTTCTTTTGACCTTCTGACATATTTTTAACAATCATCTTGGTTTTTTTCTGATTCAATCTAAATCCTGATACCAAACCATATTCTTCTATAATATCTTTCATCTGGATTATTGATTATTGATTCCAATGGCCGTGTTAGGGTAACAACCAGATCGTCTGCAAATGCCCTCATTCTGTAATCTTTTTGCCTTATAACTATTCCATTCAGAGTACTTGAGTCCCGTAATGAGTTCATCAAAACTTCTAAAGTTAAAATAAATAGCAATGGGGATAACGGACAACCTTGTCTTGTTCCTTTTTGTATATTAAAATTTGTTGTTAAACTTCCATTAATAATAATGTGTGCTGTTTGCTTTTGATAAATTGCTGAAACCGCCTGGAGAAACTGGTCCCCAAAGTTCATTTTTATTAAAGTCTTTAATAAAAAGTTCCAATTGACACGATCAAAGGCCTTCTCCGCGTCCAAAAACACCAGCACTGCAGGGATCTGTTTACTTTTCTCAAGATATTCCAATAAATCTATGAGTTACCTCACATTATCCTTCATGTATCTGCCTTCTATAAATCCAGCTTGATCATAATGAATCACCTCTTGCATAACTGGCATTAATCTGTTGGCTAAAACTTTTGCAAAAATTTTGTAATCCGTATTCAGGAGAGATATTGGTCTAAAATTTTCCGGTTTTGTAGAACCTTCCTCTTTTGGTATCAATGAAACAAAGGCCATTTTCCATGAGGGGGGTATTTTTCCCCCTTTTTGTATGCTACAAAATAAGTCTTCAAGATGTTCAATCATTTCTGTTTGTAAAGTTTTATAATACACTGCTGTCAAGCCATCCGTCCCTGGAGCTTTAGCCGTTTTCAATTGTTTAATTGCAAAGATAATCTCCTCAACTGTTATTAATTGATTCATTCTTTCCTTTTGCTCTCTGGAGATTTTTGTAAGTCTAGTTTCTTCTAAATATTTATCTATAAGTTCATTCTTTATATGGTCTTTGGCATATAATTTAGAATAATAATCTAATTAAATTTTGTTGAAAAACTTCCTTCCCTCCATATTCAATAATATCAATAAATCGAGAACTCTGCTGTTTTCTCAATGTATAAGCCAACCATTTGCCCGGTTTATTAGCATTACAAAATGTATTATATTTTGCAAATTGTAAGTTAGTTGCAGTTTGTTCTGCTATAAACATTTGAAATTGGTCTTTCAAAAGTTTTATGGTTTCTTGTAATTTTTTGTCCAACGGATTTTTTATAAGTAATTGTTCTTTTTTCTTTATTTCTGCTTCCAATTCTAATATTTTCCTTTGTTGATTTAATTTATGTTTAGAGTTCATATAAATCAGTACTCCTCGCATATATGCCTTACTTGCATCCCAGACAATTTCAATGGGTGTACCCTTATTGAAATTCATTCCAAAAAATTCCTTCATATGTTTTTAAAGTTCAATTATATTCTTTTCATATCTAAACAAATTTTCATTTAATCTCCAGGATCTTCTCTCCTTCTTTCCCATTTCTATTTCTGTCCAAATCGGACTATGATCCGTTAGAGTCCTGGGAAATATTTTTGTTTTTCTTGTTTTGGAAAGTAGGTCAGCTGTAACTAAAATAAAATCAATCCTAGAAAAGGATCTATGTCGATCTGAAAAAAATGTAAAATCCAATTCTTTTGGGTTCTGCACTCTCCATACATCTTTCAATTCCAAATCCTCTTTCATATCAAAAAAAGTCTTTGGTAATTTGACACCTGATTTTGCCAAGCTCTTTTTATCTATTTTAATATCAATCACTCCATTCCAATCTCCCATAATTAAAATAGACCTGTAGTCCCATTGCAATATTTTAGAATATAATAATTTATAAAAATTTTCCTGTTGTTGGTTAGGAGCATAGATTCTAATCACCAAGAGTGGGTCGTTCTGTACAATTGCTATGTATCTTCCGCAATCATCTGTTTCTATAGTTTTGGCTGGTAAACTTTTGTTTATATACATCACAACACCATTCTTTTTTTCTAAATTTGAAGATATAAATTGTACACCTAATCTAGAATTCATCAAATATTTTTGATCCTGCGTTCTAATATGAGTTTCTTGCAAACAAATCACGTCATTATTAAATTGTCTCAAGTAGTGAAATATTTTCCTTCTTTTCTGTGGTGAGTTCAAACCATTCACATTCCAAGATAGAAATTTAATTGTCATTTGTAGTCTCACGAAGCGTAGCAAGCATTTGCCGAAGTTTCTGTTCCAGAGCGGTAGTCTTTGGTTTAGCTCCTCCCATGGCTTCAGATTTCTGTGGTTTACCATTGGCACCCTTCCTCTCTTGTGGTGGGATAGACCTCTGCTGCTGCTGCTTGTCTAAGATTTGCTTATGGGCTGCTCGAGTTATACGTTGATCTTTAGGTTCCTGCATCAGCAGTTCAAGGTCCAATGCCACCTCTCTTGTGCTTCTAGGTGGCCCTTTTCTGGCCTCTGAAAAATCCAGCAGTAGTTCATCTGAAGAGCCACCTGTTGCTCCTTGACTTTCCTCTATTGCTCGTTGAGTTTCTATTGCCTCCAGCTCCGTCTGTTTCCGCTGTTCCTCAGTCTCTCGTTCAAATTCCTTGTCTTTATCACCCTCCTCTATAGCTAGCACCGAGGATGAACATGGAGATGTTGCACCATGTTTAAGGACATTGTAGTAGAAGTTTTCCGCTTTTTCAACAGTGTTTAGTCGATATCTCTCACCTTCATGTCTCAATATTATTCCAACTGGTGCATCCCACCTAAATGGAATCTGACGTTTCTTCAATTCAGTCACCAAGAATCCAAAGTCCTTTCTATCTCTTAGCATCTTAGGCAGCAGTTCTTTATAAACACCAATCTCTTTTCCATCTACTTGGATAGTGGTAAGAAAGGACTTCTGCAAAATATCATTTCTCATTCTTCTATCAGTGAAGTAAACCACCACATCTCTAGGCAAGTTCCTTTGCCTCGCCACCCGAGAATTCACTCTGTAAACCTTGTCAATCTTACTAAAAATATTTTCAGGATTTACCTTTAACATCACAGCAAGTGCATCAGCACAGACCACTCTCAGGTCTTCTCTGTTGTTTTCCTTTATTCCTCTCAATCTTAAAGCAAACTCCATAAATCTGAATTGTATCATTGTCACTTCATTTTCAATTCTTTGAGTCTTAATGTCCACATTAAAAATTTTATCATCAGTTGCTCTCATTTTGGATTCAAATTCTGAGTAATTTTTCATTTACTCTCCATGATCTTCTCTCATTCTTTCCCATTTCTATTTCTATCCATACTGGGCTATGGTCAGTTAGAGTCCTCGGAAATATCTTTGTTTTCTTTGTTTTTAAAAGTAGATCAGCTGTAACTAAGATAAAATCAATCCTGGAGAAGGATCTGTGTCTATCTGAAAAAAAGGTAAAGTCCAGTTCTTTTGGGTTCTGCACTCTCCATATATCTTTCAATTCCAAATCTTCTTTCATATCAAAAAAAAATCTGTGGTAGTTTAACACGTGACTTTGCCAAGCTCTTTTTATCTTTTTTTAAGATCTATTACTCCGTTCCAATCTCCCATAAGTAAAATAGTTCTATAATCACATTGCGATATTTTAGAATATAATAATTTATAAAAGTTTTCTTGTTGCTGGTTGGGAGCATAAATGCCAATCACCAAAATTGGACCGTTTTGTGTATTTAATTCGATTGCTATATATCTTCCGCAATCATCTGCTTCTATAATTTTAGCTGACAATCTTTTATTTATGTAAATCACAACACCATTCTTTTTCTCTGAATTTGAAGCTATAAATTGTACACCTAATTTAGAATTTATCAAATATTTTTGATCCTGTATTCTAATATGAGTTTCTTGCAAACAAATAACGTCATTATTAAATTGTCTCAGATAGTGAAATATTTTCCTTCTTTTCTGTGGTGAATTCAATCCATTCACGTTCCAAGATAAAAATTTAATTGTCATTTGTGGTCTCATGAAGCGCTAAGAGCATTTGCTGAAGTTTCTGTTCCAAAGTGGTGGTCTTCGGCCTGGCTCCTCCCATAGCTTCAGATTTCTGTGGTTTACTATTGGCACCCTTCTTATCTTGTGGTGGCATAGACCTCTGCTGCTGCTGTTTCTCTAGAATTTGCTTGTAGGTTGCTCGAGTTATACGCTGATCTTTAGGTTCATGCAACAACAACTCGAGGTCCAATGCCACCTCTCTTGTATTTCTGGGTGGCCCACTTATACCCTCTAAAGGAAAATCCAGCAATGGTTCATCCAAAAAGCCCCCTGTTGCTCCTTGAGTTTCCATTGCCTCAACCTCCATCTGTTTCCGCTGTTCTTCAGACTCTTGTTCAAATTCCTTCTCTTTATCACCCTCCTCTGTACCTAACACTGAAGATGTACGTGGAGATGCTGCACCAGTTTTAAAAACATTGAAATAAAATTCTTCCGCTTTTTCAACAGTATTTAATCGATATCTCTCTCTTTGATACCTCAATATTATACCAACTGGGGCATCCCATCTAAATGGAATCTGTTGTTTCTTCAACTCAGTCACCAAAAATCCAAAATCCTTTCTATCTCTTAGCATCTTAGGCGGCAACTCTTTATAGATCCCAATCTCCTTTCCATCCACTTGAACAGTAGAAACAAAAGACTTTTGCAAAAATATCATTTCTTATTCTTCTATCTGTAAAGTAGATCACCACATCTCTAGGCAATTGCCTTTGCCTTGCCACCCGAGAATTCACTCTGTAGACCTTGTCAATCTTGCACAGGACATCTTCAGGGTTGACCTTTAGCATCACAGCCAGGGCATCAGCACAAACCATTCTCAAATCCTCTCTGTTGTTTTCTTTTATTCCTCTCAGTCTTACAGCAAACTCCATAAATCTGAATTGCATCATGGTCACTTCATTTTCAATTCTTTGAGTTTTGTTATCCACATTAGAAATTTTATTGTCAGCTTCCCTCATTTTAGATTCCAATTCTGAACTGAGTTCTCCCACTTTTTTATCAATCTGAACAACCACTTCTGACAGACCAGTCACAACTGTCAGTATATCTCGCTTCATCTTATCATACTTTTCTTGAACCACCTCCTTAATTTCCTGTTGAGATTTCTCAAATTTCTCAAATTTCTGGTCCATCACTTCATTTTGATTCATCAGAGCCACAGCAATAAATTCCTTCAAGTCTTTAAATCCAGTCTCCTGTTCTTGGCTCTGAGTCTGCAAGCTTAATGGCTGCTCTTTTGGTTGGTGAGTAGGGGAGCCCCCCCCCCCCGCAGCTTTGGGAGCTGGCTTTGTCTGCTTTGAACCCATGCTACGCAATCTTATTCTTTCTAGGAAGGAAGTCTTCCCCCCCTTTCCACCACAGAATCCTTTAAAGAACTTCCCCAGCTTTAATCAAGTCTCTGAGGGAGGAGGAACAGATGAAAATCACTTTTAAAAACTTTTCCCTTTTCTTCTAACAGCACTGTTACTTTAAATTCTTTAAAACGCGTTGAAACACTCAGGCATATCCACTTTCACTTTCAGCATTTTTCCTTCGCTAAAGCTGGACGCCATTTTAATGTACTTTCACTCTTTCTCCATTCTTAAATTCAATGACAGGGCTAGCACAGATACTTGCAGTTTTTAGTTTTGGGAGATTCAGTTAGTTTTCGCTGCTGTAGTTGGTCGCTTCATCTGGCTCTGCTGGATGCAGAGTTGTCCCCGGAGTCCGGAGCCTCAGCGAGCTGTGGATAGGGAGCCTCACCCTGCTTCCTCCCCAGAAGCAAAAAAAAAAAAACAGTCTGGGGGCTTCGCAGGGGGCTCTACCTGTTCTCGCTGGCTCTCCTCATGTTTATCCGTAAACGGGAGTTTTCCAAGCCGCCTCTCAGCTGTGGAGGCTGCTCTTTATGGACGGTGGGGCTGGCGGTCATAAAAAGACCGTCTAGCGACGATGGCGGCACCAACTGGAAGTCAAAAGATATTGTATTTCAATGGGAATTGGAAGTGTCCTATCTCTAAGTGTCCCTATACTCTGAATTAATTCCAGAGTATAAGCATTTTCCTTGCAAGCTAATACAGATAGTCGTTCAATTTACAACAGTTCATTTAGTGACCATTCAAAGTTACAACAACACTGAAAAATGTGACTTATGACTGTTTTTCACACTTACAACTATTGCAGCATCCCCATGGTCACATGATCAAAATTCAGATGCTTGGCAAGTGGTTCATATTGATGACAGTTGCAGTGTCCCAGGATCATGTGGTCCCCTTTTGTGACCTTCTGACAAGCAAAATCAATGGGGAAGCCAGATTCACTTAACAACTGTGTGACTAACTTAACAAATGCAATGATTCACTTAACAACTCTGGCAAGAGAAGTTGTAAAAAGGGGCAAACTCACTTAACAAATGTTTTACTTGGCAACATAAATTTTGGGCTCAATTGTGGTCGTAACTCAAGGACTACCTGTAGTAGTGTTGTGAAGGGCATCCAGTTTTGGTCACCAAGATATAAAAAAAGATGTGGAGACTCTAGAAAGAGTGCAGAGAAGAACAACAAAGATGATTAGGGGACTGGAGGTGAAAACATATGAAGAACGGTTGCAGGAACTGGGTATTTCTAGTCTTATGAAAAGAAGGACTGGGGATAACATGATAGCAGTGTTTCAATATCTTAGGGGTTGAAACAAAGAAGAGGGAGTCAAGCTATTCTCCAAAGCACCTGAGGGTAGAACAAGAAGCTATGGGTGGAAACTAATCAAGGAGAGAAGCAACTTAGAACTAAGGAGAAATTTCCTGACAGAACAATTAATGCTCCAACACTGGAACTTTTAAAGAAGAGATTGGACAACCATCTGTCTGAAGTGGTATAGGGTTTCCTGCCTGAGCAGGGGGTTGGACTAGAAGACCTCCAAAGTCCCTTCCAACTCTTCTAGTCTAGTCTAGTCTAGTCTAGTCTAGTCTAGTCTAGTCTAGTCTAGTCTAGTCTAGTCTAGTCTAGTCCAGTCCAGTCCAGTCCAGTCCAGTCCAGTCCAGTCCAGTCCAGTCCAGGGGTGGGTTCTAAATTTTTTTACTACTGGTTCTGTGGGCATGGCTTATTTTGTGGGTGTGGCTTGATGGTCATGTAACAATTATTTAGGATTTAGCAGAGGTACTGGTCTACCAGGCTTTTAACTGCTTACAGAGATGTACCGATCTACCCATTTATTTTTTGCAGGCACTGGTCCATTCACGTATTTTTGCAGGCACTGATCTACTTATGTATTTTTGCAGGCACTGGTCTACCCATTTATTTTTGCAGGCACTAGTCTACTCATTTGTTTTCTTTTAACACTGATCAGCTGTAGGGTGGCCCTTTGAGGTTTAAACAGTTTTTTCCCTCTAGCCATCAGCTGGGACTCAGGAGGCAGCAATAGATTGGGGGTGGGGCCAAATAAAAGGTAAGAATAACGTGGGGGGTAGGCGCAGGGCGTGGGGGGTGTGGGGGTGCAGGGGGGGCAGAACCAGTTTGGTGACCTTATATTGTCACTGCTACTGGCTCAGGAGAACTGGGCCGAACCGGGAGGAACCCACCACTTGTATGGTCCGGTTCGGTCCTATTCCTATTCCTATTCCTATTCCTATTCCTATTCCTATTCCTATTCCTATTCCTATTCCTATTCCTATTCCTATTCCTATTCCTATTCCTATTCCTATTCCTATTCCTATTCCTATTCCTATTCCTATTCCAAGCAGTACTACATGGGTTTTATGCCCCATGAATGAGATAGCACTGAAGCATACATGCACGCACTTGGAAATACACACACAAACTTTTCCTATGGAACACATGCACAAATTTGCTTTGTAAATATAGCATTATTGTTATTTATAATATCTTTCATAGATGCTTAATTTACAAATATAATAGGAGTGAAGAGAGGAACCCTGGCTAAATAGCAGTTTTGAGAAGAGATCCTTCTGATATGTCCTCCTCTACACACACCCACAAAAACACAGCCAGTCGAGGGTTAAAGAAGCACTTGGCACACACCACAGTCCTTATCTCCAACTTGGCAGCGATATTCACACCGTCTGCCAAGTGCTTTAATTGTTCACAGAAAGAAAATCACATACGTAGCTTTGCCAAAATCCATTCTTTTAGCAGCTTCAGGCTACAATGACTACCAGATTGAGTTTTGTTCGTCACAGGGATCACTGTCCACCACCCTCTCTTATATAGTCTCTGGGTTGTGATCCAGTGACTCATTGATCCTGTGACTCAAGTCCAGTGACTCAGGTCTATTCCCTCGCACGCCTCCTCAGCTGCTGCAAGCGCTTATCTCGCCTTCGTTGACGTGCGTCCAGGAATGATGTCTCTCCCTCCCTCTCATCTGAGACACCTGTTTCCTCACTACTTTGCTCTCTTTCAGCTGGCACCTGAGACGGTGCCAGAGGGGGGGGGGCTGGGAGATCTGGCTGGCTCCTCTTCCTCATGCTCAGAGCTTCCTTCCTCCAATGGAATAGGCTCAGAGGACGGGGCCACAACACCTTCCACCATTCTTGTATCTTCTCCATTATCCCTCTAACTTCTCAGCTAACTCTGCTTCAGTTTCTTTCTCTTCCATACAGCAATTTATTTCTCTGTCTCAAGCCTCTCTGCCAAGCACTAAACTTAGCTTTGAAGAGACCTTAAATAAAATGCAGGATTTGGTTATAGTTATCAAATTTCAGAGCAATGACCTAAGAACACCAGATGGCTGTGCGTGGCCACTCTTTCAATTTTTCACATGCTCCAAGACCATTCATGAGTTTTTGTGGGAAGTTGTAAGAATCAGTAAATGTAGATACCCAAGGATTATTTCAGTCATAGAAATCAGTCCAATACATACTAATTTGACAGAGAGAAAAAAAGGAAGACGACTACCGATAGTCCTTGACTTATGACCACAATTGACCAAAATTTATGTTGCTAAGTGAGATAGTTATTAAGTGAATTTTGCCCCATTTTATGACTTTTCGGGCCAAAGTGAATCACTGCAGTTGTTAAATTAGTCACACATTTGTTAAGTGAATCTGGCTTCCCCATTGACTTTGCTTGCCAAACGGTTGCAAAAGGTGATCAAGTAACCCCGGGACGCTGCAACTGTCATAAATATGAATCAGTTGCCAAGCATCTGAATTTTGAGCACTTGACCATAGGTATGCTGCATAACTATGAAAAATGGTCATAAGTCACTTTTTTCAGAACCGTTGTAACTTCAAGCAGTCACTAAATGAATTTTAAGTCAAGGACTAATTGTATTCTGGAGAAGTCAGTGGCTGGGAAGAGAGGGGGCAGAGGGGGAAACTACATCAGTATAGTTTGCTGCCAAGTCAAGGATGGATGGAGAGTACTTGAACTCAGAAATAAGGAAAGGCTCAAAGAGATTCAATTTTGAATGGTCACTAAATGAACTGTTGTAAGTTGAGGACTACCTGTAATTTGGTAGTTCTAGTTCATTCACAGCCTTCTTCTGCTCTATCCTTTATCTGCCAATGCATCTTTTGTCTGCCTTGCAGTTCCCCATCTCAGAAGCCTACCAAGCATGTGCTAGTAAACAGGCGCATTTGAAGGAAGTGCTATTGCAGAGAATGGAATGAATTGATTTTGCAAAGTTTTGGTACATTGCATTATGGTAGAACTCTAGTGCCTTTCTTGTTTCCGTAGGTCTGGTGAAGTTGGGTGTACACTGCATCACAGGGCAGAAAGTTGCCATTAAGATAGTGAATCGGGAAAAGCTTTCTGAGTCTGTATTGATGAAGGTAAGCAAATCATATTTCTTGGGGTTATAGTGGGGGGGGGGGACTCGTGGGTGAGGGAGATTGGAGGAGACCAAAAGAGTGAGGTACTGAATCCACAATCCAGAGAGAAATAAATTGCATGGTATGCTTTCTACGCATCTCACCTTCCTTCCTGTGGGAAGGTTGAAGTCTGATAAAAGTGGAACCCTTAGCAAAGATATTTATTTGATTCATAGTCTGTATTGGTGCCCTGAAGGAATTTGCCTGTCAATTTCTAGCCACTGGGAAATTTGCAAAATTAATGCAGTCTCTCACCAAGTTGTCAAGTTTAAAGAAGGCAGCACAGAGTAATGTTACTGAGGTGGCTTCTCCACTAAGTACTTAGAGAAACTTCATAGCAACCCCTTAGCTGTCATTGAAGTTATATGCATCTTGTCCTCATTATTGCAATCCCATTAATTTGGCACAGCAGTGGAGGGATGACTATAGAAACTGTTCTAAGTAACTGATGGGAGTTGGAGGCAAATGATATAAGTATCATGCAGATGCCATGACTTTTAGATATTTGCATCCAACATTACGACTCAAGTACACACTAGTGTCATTTGTGCAGTAAACTCAAGACACATATGTCCTTTTGGCATCCTCATGGCTTGCTGTGGACACTTGTAGCTACAAGTTGTTAGTGGAGAAAGAGCAGTAGGATTTTGCTTCCTAACAAAGGATGTGCAAAACATAGATAGATACTCTAAAATGTATATGAGCTCTATGTGAGAATGGCACAACCCAGAACAGAATCAGGGTTAGGTAAGACTCCCATGGCTCTAATATCCTGACTTTGGCCTGTTTGTCCAGACTGTCTCAGTCTGCACCACCAGAGCAGATGTTTTTCCTTGCCTTTGATTTGTACTGCAAAGTGGAATAATTTCACATGAGTGGTTCAGCTGAAGTATTTTTCTGTACAGTAGTACAGTTTCTGAAGTCTGTGCTAATATCAGATAGCTTTAGCCATAACATAAAGGAAATGGTAATTTTTATTTTTATTTTTAAATTGGGGCAACTGCATCCCCTTTTAAGTCTTTTGGGGGAAAAGAGTACCTGAAACTGTCATGCATAGCAGAGCAGCTTATTAAATCTTTGCATGCTCTTAGTTGGTGTTTGGTAAGACCCAATCAAATGGAAAGCAAAACAACCACAGAAAGATATACTGTATATGAGGCTTTATATCAAATTGAGTGCCTTGTGTTTGCCAGTTAATGTCCTGTCAAGTACTGTGAGGACAAGCTGACAAGCTGATAAAAGGTTTAAGGTTTAAGGTTTATTGCATTTATATACCACCCTTCTCCCGAATGGGACTCAAGTGGGTCCCATTCAAAAGACAAGTGGGTGACAGATAAAGATCTTGCCTGGAGACCCAGAGCAAAGACTAGATTCCCACTTTCTGCAGCATAATGATAGACTCAAAGAAATGAATCTTTATTTTCACCTGTAGTGCATTTGCATGTCCTTCCAAATTCACCTTAGTCATAAGTCACTTTTTTCAGTTCAGAGATGGGTGGTTTAGAAATGTGAAATATAAATAAATAAAAGAAAACACTTGTAGCTCGGGTTTTAGATTTTGGCAGTGATTTGCTCTCCAAGCTTGTTTCCATTTAGTTTCTGAACGTTCCAGACTAGGTAACACCATCAGCAGGATTTTCTTGTCCTATTCCTCATTCCTCAAGAAATTCCTGCTGCTGATGTTACCTAGTCTGGGAACGAAATGTTCAGAAACAAAACGGAAACAAGCTTGGAGAGCAAACCACTGCCAAAATAAATAAATTGTTAATTGTTCCCTAAATATTCCTTTTTGTGCAGTTCAGTCTTCAACCAGCTTTTATAATTAAAAAAAAGTACAGTAAAAATGATAAGTAGCTTAGCACAGCAATTTGTTATTGGGAAAGGGAAAAATAATATGGCAACAAAACATGCAGTATCTAATTAAAAGTTTTGCACAGTGCATAACTTGGTGAAGATATCAGGCCACCTGATAGGTGAGTATAGGGTGAGCAACCTTGAAAATAATAAACATATCTTTTTTCTGTGTGGTCCTCATACTTTGAAATGATTGGGTGCAATTCTGTTCCTTTCCCTTTTTTTCCTTTTCCTTTTCCTTTTCCAATGATGTTTGTGGCATGGCTAAATATCAATATCTCATACATTTGAGTAGGATTAAACACACTAAGACTACATAACCCAACATCCAGCTTCTTTGTTATAATAACTGTTTATGAGACATTTATGAGACACCTGTGTGGCACATATGCCATTCTGTTATGGCTATTCACTATTCATACAGAAAATGTTAGTAGTCTGCTCTTGATTACACTAGAATTTTCCCCTCCCAGTGATGGGGTTTAGATTGACTTCCAGATGAATTTCTAATCCTAAATGATGCAATGAAGACCTGATCCAGCATGCTACAATATCTCTTCCTGATTAAAAGACCCCTTGAGGGAATAGGCAATTTGCATGCATAAATTGCTTGCTTTTCTTTCCTGTTTGTTTATCAAACTTATACAGCCACCCATCCCACAAAACTGACTATCATTATTGTAATAATTACTAAAAACATCAAAAATGAAGGAAGAGTAGGTGGAGAGATGTTAACATTAGTCTAGCCTGAAGGACCCAGAGATTGCAAGGGAAACCCTGTTTAAGCAAAGCAGACCAAGGGCAATAGTTTTCCAAACCTCAAATTTATTTCTTAAATTTATATAGCTACTCGTCTTACCCAAGGTGACTCTGGGTGGCATGCAACAATAAAAAATGAACATATAAAAACAGCAAAATTGTTTTCTCTCTCTCTTTCATCTATCTATCTATCTATCTATCTATCTATCTATCTATCTATCTATCTATCTATCTATCTACCTACCTACCTACCTACCTACCTACCTACCTACCTACCTACCTACCTACCTACCTACCTACCTACCTACCTACCTATGATCTAAACTATCATCACATCCTGGAAACAAACTGTTTCAACTTCTCCCCTCAGAAAAACACTATAGGGCATTACATGCCAAAACAACTAGACATAAAGAGTTCCCCCCCCCTCCCCATGCCACCATTCACTAAACATGAGTCATGGTGGTACAGTGGTTAGAATGCAGTACTGCAGGCTACTTCAGCTGACTGCTGGCTGACTGCAGTTTGGCAGTTTGATTCTCACCAGCTCAAGGTTGACTCAGCCTTCCATCCTTTTGAGGTCAGTAAAATGAGGACCCAGATTGTTGGGGGCAATATGCTGACTCTGTAAACCGCTTAGAGAGGGCTATAAAGCACTGTGAAGTGGTATATAAGTCTAAGTGCTATTGCTAATGCTATCTAATTCCCACAGCACTGTCTGTGGGAATTAGATAGGATATCTAACCATGTAGTAGGACTGTATTACTATTATTCTTCTAATCTTTCCTATTACCTACTTCTATTGGCATCTTGTGACTATCACTTTGTTGATTGTATCTTATGATTTATGATTGTATCTTATATTATTATTGATTGATTGATTAGCCTATAGGCCATATGAACCAGGGGTGGGGTTGCTACCGGTTCACCCTGGGTCTGCACATGCGCAGAAGCATTGTGTGTGCGTGTGAGCGCGCGCATGCCCACGAGCAAACCGGTATCAACGTACAAGGTTCAAACATGTATTACCAATAAAATCCTATACAAACAATTTAAAATAAGAGTAGGGTAAAATACAATAGCTATACGATATAATACAACAATTTAATACATGTTACATGTAAAATAGAATTAAATGACATAAAATTATATTTCTGTATCACCCCTGCGATCTACCCCAATCAGGCCCACATATGCTGTATATAATCTGCATCTTATAATTTATCACTTTGTTGCTTATATGCTTACTGAGAGCTTATGCACCGGAGACAAATTTCTTGTGTATCCAATTACATTTGGCCAATAAAGAATATCCTCTCCTCTCCTCTTCTCTCCAAAGAAGGACTAGGGGCGACTAGGGGTCAGGGGTGGGTTCTAAAAAATTTTACTACCAGTTCTGTGGGCATGACTTATTTTGTGGGTGTGGCTTGATGGTCATGTGACTGGGTGGCCCCTCCCTTCCCAGCCATTCCTTGTCACACCCAGCCTCAACGTATCTATAGTTCTGTAAAAATGTTCACCTTTTTTCAACTTTATTATCTACATACTATAGCTGTACTTTCATGGACCTCTGAAAGGAGAAAATGGCTCACATGCTTTGTCCAACATAGAGAGAAGCAACCTAAAACTAAGGAGAAACTTCCTGACAGTGAGAACCAATATAGGTGCAGAAATATTTCAGTCATAATTTCACATATAAAATAGCCATTCGTGTAATACAACCTGCATATTGTTCAAAACAGTCATTAGTATTATGGCTGATGTTTGACAGCAAGCCTAAAAGTCAAAGAGCACAAGAGTGCTTCTTTCTCTGTATGTACACAAAACATCACATACCAGGAATAGCATATTAAGATGGACTTATACAACCTGATGTACAAAATAAACACACACATATTTATGCTCTGGACTATAGGCATTGAATGCATGTAAATCCCTGAAAAATATGTGGTAGCCCTGGGCAAAAGAAAGGCAGTAAAATCACTCTAGGTGTAGGGACAGTGTAAAATATTAACACATGATAAATAATGGAACAATTAAAAATAATAGCACGGGGGGGGGGGTTCTCTCTCTCTCTCTCCCTTCTTTCCTTCCTCTTTCTTTCTCTTCTATCTTTCCCTCTTTCTCTCTCTCTTTCTCTCTGTCTCTCTCTCTCTCTCTCTCTCTCTCTCTCACACACACACACACACACACCTGGTCTGGGCAAAAAGTATCTGTTGTTACAGAAGTTCTCATTTCTCTCTATAATACACCTGATACAAATCGATACCCTATCTCTCAACTACGTAAAGCCTATGCATGTTTACTTGGCAGTAAGGCTACTATCTTTCAGTGGGATTTACTACTAATAGATACACATGATTGCAGGCAGACAGCTAGCTCCATTGTTTAATAGGCTGTAAGTAAAATTTCTCCATTAACACAATTTATACCTAAACAACAGAATATAGGAGCAAAAAAATCATAGCACTAGTCTGAGCTACGCTTTTCTTCTTTAAATGGAAGTACTACCCATTTTAACCAGACATTAAGACTCATTAGTTTGGAATACTAGTATGGCTTGCACTGAACCTTGACAGTTTGTTGTGGCCCCGTCCTCTGAGCCTATCCCATTGGAGGAAGGAAGCTCTGAGCAGGAGGAAGAGGAGCCAGCCAGATCTCCCAGCCCCCCCCCCCCCTGGCACTGTCTCAGGTGCCAGCTGAAAGAGAGCCAAGTAGTGGGGAAACAGGTGTCTCAGATGAGAGTGAGGGAGAGACGTCATTCCTGGACGCACGCCAAAGAAGGCGAGAGAAAAGAGTACTGCAGCTGCGGCGTATGAGGAAATAGTCCTGAGTCACTGATTGGAGTCACAGGATCAGTGAGTCACTGGACCACACCCAGAAGCCTATCTATATAAGACAGGCCAGTGGGTCCAGAAGTTTGTGACGAACAAAGCTAAACAAACATAGCAACCTCGTAGTCTTGGAAGCTAGATGAACGGCAAAGCTACGTAGGTGATTTTCTTGTTTGTGTAAACTAATAAAGTCCTTGGCAGACGGTGTGCATATCGCTGCCAAGGTTGAGATAAGAACTGTGGAGTGTGCCAAGTGATTCTTAACCCTCGGCTGGCTGTGTTTTTGTGGGTCTCTGAAGGGGGGGGACAGATCATCTTGTTCGTCACCCAAAACTCCATCGTTAACCCACGATGGACCAACAGCTGCAGCAGCAGGTACAGCAGATGCTGGAGGCCAATCAACTTCTGCAACAGCAAGTAGCACAGCTAACTGCACAACTTGCTTTGGGAAATGCTCCTGTAGCAGCTCCACCTGCTCCCCTTCCCCGTCCAAGATGCCCAGTGAACATGCCAGATAAGTTTTCTGGGCAGCAGGAAATGTTCCCGGCCTTCTTGGGACAGTGCCAGCTGTACATGGCAATGCGGCCGGAGGATTTTCCGGATGACCGGGTTCGGGTGGCTTTTATTATCAGCTCCCTCTCTGGCACTGCCGCCCGATGGGCCACGCCCCTGTTGCTGCAAGACAGCCCCTTGCTTCTGGACTATCAGGGCTTTTTGCAACACCTGCGCACCATGTTTGAGGACCCCCTCCGGGTGCAGACGGCAGCGAGGCGCATCAAGGACCTCCGCCAAGGCAAGCGCCCCCTGCAGGACTATATTGCGGAGTTCCGATTGCTAGGCCAGGATTCGGCCTGGAATGAGGCGGCGCTGATGGATGCCTTCCAGGACGGCCTCTGCGATGAGATGCAGGACGAGCTGGTTCGGGTGGAGGCGCCACAGACCCTGGACGCGCTGGTGACCCACTGCCTGCGCATCGACGCCCGCCTACAACGGCGACGGCCCCATAGGGCTCTTCCGGAACCACCGACAGTGCCGGCACCCCCGCGTTTCGTACCAACAGCGCCCCGGACCGTACCGCGTTTGGTGGCGACGGCTGAGGAGCCCATGGAGCTCGGAGCAGCCAGACCTCAACTGACGGCCCAGGAGCGGATGTGGAGACGCCAAGGGGGGTTGTGCCTCTATTGCGGCGAGGCTGGACATTTCGCCGCCTCGTGTCCCCGGAAGCGGAGTGGACCGCTCAAGCCTGTTCCGGAGCCTCGGCGTGACCAGCCGGGAAACGGGTCAGGCCTGGCTTAGGGGAAACTCTGGGTCAGGCAGGTGACCATGCCCCGCCGGAGGCGGCGGCTGTGGACTGTGAGCCCCCTCGGCACCTGATTTTGAACACCCGGGTGTTGTTGGCTAACCGGTCGGAGGGGCTCCAGGCGCACGCGCTGGTGGACTCGGGGGCCACCACGAACTTTATGGACCAGGCCTTTGTGGCCCATTACAAGGTTCCCTTGGTTCCAGTGGACCCTCCGTTGAGGGTCGAAACTATTGATGGGTGGGAACTTGTGGCGGGGCCCATCAACTTTGCTACTCAGCCCTTGCGCCTTGCCATTGGGAACCATGAGGAGGCGATCCAGTTTTATGTGACGGCGGACCTGCACTTCCCCTTGGTCCTGGGGATGGCCTGGCTTCGGGCGCACGACCCTCAGGTGGCGTGGTCGAGAAATGCCATCTCATTCCCAAGCCTGCAGTGTGTCGACCACCTTCGCCACACCTGTGCCGGCCAGGACGTCTCTGCCCCGAACGTCTCCGCCCCGAACGTCTCCTTGCCTCCGGAGCTGACATCCTTCGCTGACGTGTTCAGCGAGAAGGAGGCGGATCGCTTGCCCCCGCACCGACCCTACAACTGCGTGGTGGACTTGATGCCCAACGTGCCCCTGCCCTCGGGACGCCTGTACTCCATGTCGGAGCCCGAGCTGGCCGCCTTACGGGACTTTCTGGACAAGAACCTGGCCCGTGGGTTCATCCGGCCTTCGACCTCCCCGCTCTCGGCCCCAGTCCTCTCCGTGAAAAAGAAGACGGGGGACTTGCGCCTGAGTTGCGACTACCGGCGCTTGAATGCCATCACGGTACGGAATCGCTATCCCCTGCCGCTGATCCCGGAGCTGATGGAGAGGTTGCGGGAGGCCTCGATTTTCACCAAGCTCGACCTCTGGGGAGCCTACAACCTGGTGCGGATGCGAGAGGGGGACAAGTGGAAGACGGCATTTGGCACCCGATACGGACACTTTGAGTATACCGTCATGCCGTTCGGGTTGACCAACGCCCCCGCGGTCTTCCAGCACTTGATGAACGACGTGTTCCGGGACATGCTGGATTGGTTCGTTGTGATCTACCTGGATGATATTTTGATCTATTCCCGGACCCCGGAGAGTCACCTCCAGCATGTCTGCCAGGTCCTGCAGCGCCTGCGGGAGCACCAGCTCTATGCGAAGTTGGAGAAATGTTACTTCTTCCAGACTTCCATAGAGTTCCTCGGGCACATCATCACCCCCGAGGGCATCGCGATGGACCCACACAAGGTGGCGGCCTTGTGCAGTTGGGAACCCCCGCGTCGGGTGAAGGACGTCCAGCATCTGTTGGGATTCGCCAACTACTACCGGACCTTCATCCCGGGCTTTGCCACCCTGACCGTGCCGTTGACCCAGCTCCTTCGGAAGAAGGTTCCGTTCCAGTGGGGGCCCCCGCAGCAGCAGGCCTTCGAGGTTCTCAAGCAGGCCTTTGTCACGGAGCCGGTCCTGAGGCACCCCGATCCACACCGTCCGTTCGTGGTTGAGACAGACGCGTCCAACGTGGCGATTGGAGCGGTGCTGCTACAGGCTCCGGTGGATGGCGGCACTCTTTTTCCCTGCGCTTACTACTCCCGGAAACTCACTCCTTCCGAGCGCAACTACACCATCTGGGAAAAGGAGTTGCTGGCTATCAAGGCCGCGTTCGAGGCTTGGCGACATCACCTCGAGGGGGCCCGACACCAGGTGGAGGTGCGGACGGACCATCGGAACCTGGAGCACCTCACCACGGCCAGGAATTTGAACCAGCGGCAGATCCGGTGGTCATTGTTTTTCGCCCGGTTCAACTTCCACGTCACATACATTCCGAGCCACCTCAACCAGAGGGCGGACGCACTATCCCGTAAGCCGGAATACTTTTGCCTCAAGGACTCCCTTTCCCCCCGGACGGTGCTGCCAGCGGACTCCTTGGCCGCGGTCCAGGAACTGGTGGACCTGCGGACTCAGGTGCTGGAAGCGCAACGACGGGACGACTGGCCGTAGCAGCGGAGAGCGGACGTCGGCCCCGCGTCCCCATGGACCGTGGAGGAGGGCTTGCTCAGGCACCAGGCTGTACGTGCCCACAAGTCCGCTCCGAGCCCTCGTCATGAACCAGTGCCATGACAACCCCGCGGCGGGGCACTTCGGCTTCTTTAAGACCTTGAACCTAGTGACGCGGACTTTTTGGTGGCCTCGGGTATGGCACGACGTGCACGCCTACGTGACGTCCTGTGTGCCATGCCGACAGGCCAAAGCCGCGTCCGGCCCCCCTCCTGGACTCCTCCAGCCGCTGCCGACACCGGAGAGACCGTGGGGAGCCATCTCCATGGACTTCCTGACTGACCTGCCCCTGTCCGCTACGTTCACGACCGTCCTCGTGGTGGTGGATGCGCTCACGAAGATGGCACATTTCATCCTGTGCCGCGGCCTGCCCTCGGCTCGTACCACGGCTCGCCTGTTCCTGCAACACATCTTCCGCCTCCACGGCCTGCCGGACCGGGTGGTTTCGGACCGCGGGGCCCAGTTCATGGCCCGCTTCTGGAAAAGCCTGATGGCTGCGCTGGAGGTGCAGGTGTGCCTGTCGTCGTCGCACCATCCGGAGACTGACAGGGGCACAGAGAAGGTCATTGGCATACTGGAGCAGTACCTCCGCTGTTTTGTCAACCAGCAGCAGGACAACTGGGCCGAGTACCTTCCCCTGGCGGAGTTCGCTTTTAACAACTCCCAACATACCTCCACCCAGATGACACCGTTCCATGCCAACGTCGGGTACCATCCACGGTTTTTTCCGTTGACCATCATGGACTCCCCTGTTCCTGAGACCCGGGACTTCCTCTCGGAGCTGCAGGCGGTGCAGCAACTGGTGCGGCGGCAGCTGATCCAGGCGAAAGAGGACTATAAACGGTTCGCCGATCGCGCCCGCCGGGCGACGCCACCGCTGGAAGTTGGAGATCGGGTGTGGCTGTCCACGAAACACCTCCCCACGGACCAGCCGGTGAGGAAACTGGCCCACCGCTTTATCGGTCCCTTCCCCATCGAGGCGGTCATCAACCCGGTGGCCTATCGGTTGACTCTACCCCGCTCCATGCGGCTCCACCCCGTTTTTCATCGGTCCCTCCTGGTCCCTGAGACTCCCGCTAGCCTTCTCCGCCGCCCGCCGCCGCCTGCCCCCCCTGCCGCAGCCGACGAGGACGACGCCTCGACGTATGAGGTGGACAGAATTCGGGACTCCCGTTGGCTGAAGGGGCGCTTCCAATACCTCATCGCTCGGAAAGGGTACGGGGCTGAGGATTTCACCTGGGTGGACGCGTCTGCCGTTCAGGCCCCTGACCTGTTGCGGGCTTTCCACGAACAGTTCCCGTCCTGACCCCATCCCAACCGTCAGACCCGGGGGAAGGGCCCTGCGGTGGGGGATAGTGTTGTGGCCCCGTCCTCTGAGCCTATCCCATTGGAGGAAGGAAGCTCTGAGCAGGAGGAAGAGGAGCCAGCCAGATCTCCCAGCCCCTCCCCCCCTCTGGCACCGTCTCAGGTGCCAGCTGAAAGAGAGCCAAGTAGTGGGGAAACAGGTGTCTCAGATGAGAGTGAGGGAGAGACGTCATTCCTGGACGCACGCCAAAGAAGGCGAGAGAAAAGAGTACTGCAGCTGCGGCGTATGAGGAAATAGTCCTGAGTCACTGATTGGAGTCACAGGATCAGTGAGTCACTGGACCACACCCAGAAGCCTATCTATATAAGACAGGCCAGTGGGTCCAGAAGTTTGTGACGAACAAAGCTAAACAAACATAGCAACCTCGTAGTCTTGGAAGCTAGATGAACGGCAAAGCTACGTAGGTGATTTTCTTGTTTGTGTAAACTAATAAAGTCCTTGGCAGACGGTGTGCATATCGCTGCCAAGGTTGAGATAAGAACTGTGGAGTGTGCCAAGTGATTCTTAACCCTCGGCTGGCTGTGTTTTTGTGGGTCTCTGAAGGGGGGGGACAGATCACAGTTCTTGTTTTCCTTACAAACTAGCTCAACTTTGTTTCCTTTAAATCTTGCTTTCATTACACACCGCCGGCTTTGGATCAAAAGCTCAGTTTTTAGGGAAAGAGAGTGGACTGGGGGGGGGGTGTGCTTTGGAAATAAAAGTGCAGCAAGAGAAAAGGGGAAAGACGTGCTCTGGATTCCGGACTCCGAGCCTTCCCTGAGCCGGGAAGCCCTCCTCATTCTCATTCTTCCCAATCCCTATCCACTACCTTTTGCTTGAAACTCAGGGGTGAAATGCTCCCAGTTCGGAGTAGCGGTAGCGATGGCGGTGGGTGGTTTGGAGAACCGGTAGCAAAAATCCCTGCCCCCCATGCCGAGCTGAGCCGCACAATCATCAGAGGCTTTTTTTTTAACTTTTAAAAGCATTTTTTTACAACCTCTTCGCTGAAGAGCTTGTAGAAAAAATGGTTTTAAAAGTAAAAAAAAAAAGGCCACGCCCACCCAGTCACATTACCCCTCCCCACCAAGCCACGCCCACAGAACCGATAGTAACAAATTTTAGATTTCACCACTGTTGAAACTCCTTTAAGGGTGGGAGGGAAAACCAAATAAAAACGGGAAGGAGGCAAGGACAGGAGGGGGGCGCGGACCTGGTGGGTATTACGGAGTCAGGAGGGGGGGTCCCCCTTGTTGATATGTGCCCACCTGGTTTTCGTGCATTTCATCAGCCAAGGTCACAGGGGAGGGGCGGGGGGGTGGCAGTTGTTATAAACGAGGGTCTTATGCCGAGGGAGGCCACTGTTCCTCAGACGGCTGGTTGTGAGTTCCTCCTTGTGAAGTGGGGTCATAGGGTGCAGTTGGGCCTGCTAGTCATGTACCTGGCTCCCTACCACATGGCAGCAGCCCTGCCTGAGCTGCTCAACCTTATTGCCGCGGTGGCGGTTGATACCCCCAGGCTTACGGTCATGGGGGATTTTAACTTGCCATCAATCAGTGAGACGTCTGAGATGGCTCGGGAGTTCATGGCTTCCATGATGGCTATGGACCTGACCCAGTTAATTTATGGCCCTACTCACATGGGGGGAAACACGCTAGACCTGGTTTTTGTCTCTGGACAGTGGTTGAGTGATCTTGAGATAGGGGATGTAGCGATTGAACCCTTGTCATGGTCAAATCACTCCCTCCTTCGCTTAGACTTTCGAACCGCCGCACCTCGCTGCAGGGAGGCGGAACCGGTGAAATGGTTCCGCCCCAGGCACCTAATGGATCCGGATAGGTTCCAGACGGAGCTTGGGCCATTTCCTGAGGCTCTGGCACACGGCTCGTCTGAAGACTTAGTGGCCGCCTGGGATGAGGCGGCCGCCGGGGCTTTGAACCGACTCGTGCCTTTGCGGCCTCTGACCCGGCATCGATCTCACCTGGCTCCTTGGTATACTGAGGAGCTGAGGGAGATGAAGTGCCGGAAAAGACACCTAGAGAGCAGTTGGAGGGCCAGTTGTTCTGAATATGACCGGACACTGGTAAGAGCTCATATTAAGAATTACCTAGTGGCGATAAAAGCGGAGAAGAGGAGGTACTTTTCCGCTCTTATTGCATCATCAGATAATCGCCCAGCCACCCTGTTTAGGGTGACCCGCTCCTTGCTGCAACAGGGGGCGCGGGAGGCCCCCTTGGAGGGTAGAGCTGAGGACTTTGTACAATATCTGTATGTCAAAACCGCTCAGATTCAGGAACAGCTAGACTCTAACCCTGAATGGGTAGATCCAGGGGAGGTGACTGGGGCAGGTCTTGAGACTATTATATGGGAAGAGTTTGACTCTGTGACTCCAGAATACGTGGACAGGATACTGAGCAGTCTGAGTGCAGCCACATGTTTATTGGACCCGTGTCCCTCCTGGTTGGTGCTGGCCTCCCGGGAGGTGGTACGAGGCTGGCTCCAGGGGATTATAAATGCTTCTTTGAGTGAGGGTGTCTTCCCCGCCGCTTTGAAGGAAGCGGTGGTGAGGCCTCTCCTCAAGAAGCCTTCCCTGGACCCGGCAATGTTGGTAAATTATCATCCTGTCTCCAACCTTTGCTTCGCTGCGAAGGTTGTTGAGAGTGTGGTTGCGCGACAGCTGCCTTAGTACCTGGATGAATCGACCTATCTAGATCCGTTCCAGTCGGGCTTCAGGTCCGGGTACAGCACGGAGACGGCATTGGTCGCGTTGGTTGATAATCTTTGGAGGGCTCGGGACAGAGGTTGTTCCTCTGTCCTGGTCCTATTAGACCTCTCAGTGGCTTTTGATACCATCGACCATGGTATCATGCTGCGCCGGTTGGAGGGGCTGGGAGTGGGGGCACTGTTGTGGCTCCGTTGCCTGAGCCTGCGTCATCAGCAGGGGAGGACTCTGAGAGTGAGGGAGAGGAGTTGGCAAGGCCTCCTTCTCCAGGACCCTCCTCTCTGGCAATGCCTCCGGAGGACACCGAAGGGCAGGAGATAGGCCCAGAGCCAAGCTCATCCCCACAGCCACAGGAGGACATTGATGAGGGGAGTGAGTTTTGGCTGGATCCTCGCCAGCGTCGGAGAGACAGGAGAGCCCAGCAGAGGAAAAGGCGTGGTCGTGATTAGCTGGTGGACCACACCCCACAGGCTATAAAAGAGAGGGATTGCAGCCTGTATCTTTGTGATGGACAAAACAAAGATTCATGGATCCTGGTTTCGAATCTGCCCTGCGTCTCAGCTCTGGACATTTTGGTGGTGTGTATTTGACTGAACTATTAATAAAGGCTTTGGCAAGCAGCTGCGGGGATTGCTGCCAAGCGTTTTACCAGCTTACTTGATTGCCTGCCAGTTCATTAGACTCTGACTGTCTGAGGGGCTGTATTCCTGGGAGCGGGGCCAGAACATCTTGTCTGTCACCCAAAAAAGTTAACCCATCGTTACCACGATGGATCCACAGCTGCAGCAACTTCTCCAACAGTTGCAAGCTGACAACCAGCTCCTGCAGCAGCAGGTTGGCCAGTTGACTGCGCAACTGGCTGGGGGAAATGTGCCTGCAGCTGTTCCTCCTCCCCGTCGGAAAAGCCCTATCAGTGTGCCTGATAAATTCTCTGGGCAGCAGGAAATGTTCCCGGCTTTCATGGGACAATGCCAGCTGTTTATGGCAATGAGGCCGGAGGATTTTCCGGATGACCGGGCTCGGGTGGCGTTTGTTATCAACCTCCTCTCCAGCAATGCCGCCCGATGGGCCACGCCTCTGTTGCTGCAGAATAGCCCCTTGTTGGCAGACTAACAGGGCTTTTGGCAACATCTGAGGGTGATGTATGAGGACCCCCTGAAGACCCAAACGGCAGCCAGGCGCATCAAAGATCTCCGTCAAGGGAAGCGCCCCCTGCAGGAATATGTGGCTGAATTTCGGCTTCTGGGCCAGGACTCGGATTGGAATGATGCAGCGCTAAGGGACGCTTTCCAGGATGGCCTCTCCGATGACCTGCAGGACGAGCTGGTTCGCGTGGAGGCGCCCCAGACCCTCGACGCCCTCGTAACGCAATGTCTGCGCATCGACGCCCGCTTTCAACAGTGCAAATGTCAACCTCGCTAGCTTTGCCTTGCTGCTTCGACTGTCATAGAAACGGAGGGAGGGGGGTTTAGGTTCACGCGGGCTTTGTAAAATCTGAGAAACGAAACCATTTCTTAAGCTGTTATCAGACCAACGGACACTGCATTCCTGGATGCTGACATGACCAGACGTTTGCTCCCACCTGACCTCTGGGAGACCTGTGGATTGGATGATTTATGGTGCACAAGGGAGGGGATGCTTTCTAATTGTAACTTTCACGCGTTTTGCTTCAGAATCCTGCTTTCCACGGTTGCGTTCATTTCATATCTAGTAAAAGTACCAGTCTTTAACCTATAATGAAGTCTGGGTCTTCCTTTCCTGGATACTAAAGGAAGCATACCTGACAATAAGCAGGATTCTCACCTCAGCCATCCCGGACAACACCGAGGGGGCTGAAACCCACAGAATGTCTGATCAGGAAAGTGATACAGATCAAATGGGGGCATATGGTTCGGCTACGTCTTACAGTGGTTCTCCTCCTTTCTCTCTGACCGGTCACAGTCTGTGTTCACAGGGGGGCAGAGGTCGACCCCGAGGCCCCTTGTATGTGGGGTGCCACAAGGGTCGGTCCTCTCGCCCCTCCTGTTCAACATTTATGTGAAGCCGCTGGGTGAGATCATACGTGGTTTTGGGGTGAAGTATCATCAGTATGCTGATGATACTCAGCTGTACATCTCCACCCCAGACCACCCCAACGATGCCCTCGAAGTGATGTCCCGGTGCCTGGAGGCCGTACGGATCTGGATGGGGAGGAACAGACTCAGGCTCAACCCTTCCAAGACCGAGTGGGTGTGGTTTCCGACATCCCGATATAGTCAGTTGACGCCATCTCTGACTATTGGGGGCGAGTCACTGTCCCCCACAGATGGGGTTCGCAACTTGGGCATCCTCCTGGACTCGCGGCTGTCTTTAGAAGGGCATATGACGGCCGTGGCCGGGAGGAGTTTTTATCAGGTTCGCCTGATTCGCCAGTTGCGTCCCTTTCTGGATCGGAATTCGTTACGCACGGTCACTCACGCCCTTGTCACCTCACACCTGGACTACTGCAATGCTCTCTACATGGGGCTCCCCATGAGGAACACCCGGAGGCTCCAACTGGTCCAGAATGCGGCCGCGCAGGTGGTGATGGGAGTGACGTGGCGCTCCCATGTGACTCCACTCCTGCACGAGCTGCACTGGCTCCCAGTGGTCTTCCGGGTGCGCTTCAAGGTTCTGGTTACTATCTTCAAAGCGCTCCATGGCTTAGGACCAGGGTATCTTCGGGACCGCCTTCTGCCACCAATAGCCTCTCACCGACCAGTCCGTTCCCACAGAGAGGGGCCCCTCAGGGTGTCGTCAGCCAAACAGTGTCGACTGGCGGCCCCCAGGGGGAGAGCCTTCTCTGTGGGGGCACCGGCCATCTGGAACAAGCTCCCCCCTGAGATAAGGAGGATACAGGACCTACGTACCTTCCGCCGCGCCCTAAAAACACTCCTATTTCATCAGGCTGGTCTGGCTTAAACCTCCCCTTTATAATGGGTTTTATACTGGGTTTTTAAATGTCTTATATAATTGTATTTTAATTTGCTTCAGCCAAATTATTTAATTTATTTTAAATTTTTAAACTTTTCTATGACATTGTGTTTTAATCGGCTGTTCACCACCCTGAGTCCCTTCGGGGAGTAGGGCGGTATACAAATTTGATTATAAAATAAAAATAAAAATAAAATAAAGGACAGAAAATGGTTCATGGAGGAGGGGATTTTTCAGCCGCTTTCTGGGACTGAAAAGTTGAGGGGACCCAAGGAAGCAGCAACTGGCCAGGACTAAGATGCCCCCCACTCCCACCCTCCACCATCCCGCGCCACCTTCTTTTTCTCTCCCTGCCCCCACTCTTCTCTCCCGGGAAGAAGGGGACTAACCTTAAAAAAAAATGCTCTGCTGCTGAACAGAGAAAGCAGTAGCTGGGAAAGATGTTGCTAGAGTTAAAACAATGAAAAAATGGCCCTTCCCCTGTTCCTACCCACCAGTTTCTTTTAGCTTTGGCTTCGGTGCCAAAAGAGAGAATTCTCTTTTGTTTGTGAAGTCCCCCTCCTTTTTTCCCCACCCAGCTGGAGAAAGACAGGAGAGGGCTGCTGCTGCCCCTATCAGTCCCAGCGCAGTTGCTGCATGCAACGCCAGCGGCTTTGGGAGGCACTAGCCAGCAGGGAGAAGGGAGCCGGCACAGCAACCTTTGTAGCCACACAGCTGCAAAGCTTGTCGAGCTCCCCCCCATCCCAACCTGTCACCCCAAAATGCGCCCCACTGCGAGACGCACATTTTACCGGAGAGTGGCAGCTGCAGGGAGTGCGAGGCAACTAACTTCTCACACTCAGACGTTTTTCTTTACTTTGCAAGGTTTTTTCCTTCACACAATGGCTGAGAGACGACCCAGAGCTGCCAGTCTGCGCTCTGCCAGGCGAGCAGCAGAGCGAGTAAGCTAATGATCTGCCGGCTTCCTGTAATCTGCAGTTTAATCCTGTAATCTGTAATCCTGTAATCTGCACCATGCTCATGAGTAAACTGCAGATTACAGGCAGGCAGCAGATCGCAGTCAGCGAAAGAAACCACCGCCTCCTGCCTCCGTGCATCGAGGAGGCTGAGCAGCAGTGGGAAGAGCATGGGACGGGAGGCGCAGGAATTGGCTGCCAGCGATGCCCTCAGGTGAAGATGTTGTGGGTGGGGAGGTTCGACCCCCCCCACTTAGGAGCCTCAGTTTACTCGTGAGCACCATTGGCCTTTCTCCCTGCCTCTCCCGGCCAACGGTGCTCACAAGTAAACAGCAGCTAAGATCTCCCGTGTGCTCCCCTCCCTCCCTGCGTGCATCGTTCCACCACCCGCTGCTGGTATCACCCCTCCACCAGCTCTCCCCCCCTCCCCCACCCGGGCCCTTCGGCCTTACCTCTGCCAGCAGCAGTGAGCAGAAGTACGGGGCTAGATTCTGCAAGTAGTGGCTGGGTAGGACAAACATTGGGCAAGTGGGGTGAGCGAGCCGGGACCGATTCGGGGGGCGTGGCCAGCCAAAGGTCACTAACGGTTCGGATAAGCACGGCAAATTTCTGCTAATGGTTCTCCTGAACCGGTAGCAACCCACCTCTGCTAGGGGTGACATGATAACAGTGTTCCAATACCTCAGGGATTGCCACAAAGAAGAGGAGGGTCAACCCAGGGGTGAAATTCAGCTGGTTCTATCTGGCTTGGGCAAACCGGTAGCAGCAGCTGTGGGAGTCTCCGCCCACCCATGCAGACGTCATGACATCACTTTTTTGCGATGATTTTAAGCCTCTGGGCATGCACAGACGACAGGTTTTCCTGCCTGGGCAGAGGGTTGGACTAGAAGACCTCGAAGGTCCCTTCCAACTCTGTTATTCCATTCCATTCCATTCTTCAAATTTCTATATAGCCTGTCAGGCACAAGTAACTAGGAACAGGACTTGCGTTCAAAGCTCTAAAAATTTATTACCATATTTTTTGGAGTATAAGGTGCACTCCCCACCCCCCAAAAAAGAGGGTGAAAATTTGGGTGCGTCTTATACACCAAATGTAGACAAAAAGGCGAGGCACGGAGGAGGCAATGGTCTGTGGCAATCTCTGCAGCCTGGAACAGCTGATTGGGGGTATTCCGGGAGGCCGATCCACCTGCCAATCAGCTTCTCGTGTGAATCAGGCTGCAATAATGTGCTGAAGCTGACCTGGCTGTTCGCTATTTGCTGCAAGGACTGTCAGAGTTTGCAGCACCAATCACATCCAGAAAGCACACACAAGTAACTGATTCAATGGGATTCAATAACTTCTCTTTATATATAATATAACACATGAAGTAAATATACAATACCAAAAGCAGGTTTTCCAACGTGGTAGTAAATAAAAGCAAAACACAAGCAGAGGAGAGGAGTTTCAGTTTTAGTTTCAGAGATCAGCACAGCATGCAGCTTTAGAACAGTTGAGCTAAGCGCCCAGGTTCCTTGCTGTCTCCTTCCTTCTTGCTCATATAGCAAATACTATTTCAGTTTCCAAACAGCCCTCAACTCTCTCACACACTGACAGGACGCTAGCCAGATGAATACTGATGGATGCTAGTAGGCAGAGGCAGAATTTTTTTTCCTTATTTTCCTCCCCAAAAACTAAGGTGTGTCTTATACTCCGGAGCGTCTTATACTCCGAAAAATATGGTACATGCTAACTATATACAATAATCTGATCTACTAACGGTCTTAACAAATTGGCACTAGGTAAGAGTTAACAGAATTCACGGGGGGGGGGGGGGGGTGGACAGTGGACTTAGGTCTCTGATGATACATTTGACCCTGCATTCGGGCTCTGCCTAGTCGTCTCCTACACCACTCCTCACACATGCGGGACTTTAGCTTGTTTACAAATAAAAATTATAATAAATACAAATATAAAAAATATTGCAATAATTATCACCTAAAAGAAGAATAAAAAATGGCCCCATCAACAATGGAGCCATCTAGACAGGTCTCCTGAACAATTCTTGCTCAGTAAGCATATCATGAAAAACACAGGTAGTCCTCAATTTACAATAGTTCATTTAGTGACTGCTCAAAGGTAGAATGGCATAGAAAAAGGTGACATGACCATTTTTCACACTTACCATTGCTGCAGCATCCCCATGGTCAGGTGATCAAAATTTGGATGCTTGGCAACTGACTCCTATTTATGACAGTTGCCGTGTCCCGGGGTCACGTAATCCCCTTTTGCGACCTTCTCACAAGCGAAGCCAATGGGGAACCCAAATTCCCTTAACAACCATGGAACAGGTAGTCCTCCATTTATGACCACAACTGAGCCCAAAATTTATGCTGTTAAATGAGAAATTTGTTAAGTGAGTTTTTCCCCATTTATGACTTTTCTTGCCACAGTTGTTAAGGGCTTCACTGCAGTTGTTAAATTAGTAACGAAGTTGTTAAGTGAATCTGGTTTTCCCATTGACTTTGTGAGAAGGTTGCAAAAGGTGATCCCATGACCCCGGGATACTGCAACTGTCATAAATGTGAGTCAGTTGTCAAGCATCCAAATGTAAATCATGTGACCAGGGGGATGCTGCAATGGTCATAAGTGTGAAAAATGGTCATAAGTCACTTTTTTCAATGCCATTGTAACTTAGAATGGTCACTAAATGAACTGTTGTAAGTCAAGGACTACTTGTACTAATTTAACAAGTGCAGTGATTCACTCAACAATGGTGGCAAGAAAGGTCGTAAAATGGGGCAAAATTCACTTCACAGATGTTTCAGTTAGCAACAGAAACTTTGGGCTCAGTTGTGGTCGTATGTCCAGGATTACCTGTACTTCCTTTTGTGTCTTGCTCCCTTGGTGTTTTGGCAGATCTGCCGTCCCACTTCTGCCATTTCTCTTTGTAAAGGAAGACATTACTCCTCCTTGCCACCATCCTGGTGCTAAACTCTGCTTATAAGGATTTTAAGTGGGTCCTGTCAAGCACCAGTCAGGAATTGTTCAAAGAGAACATACAGGTAGTCCTCGACTTGCAACAGTTCATTTAGTGACCATTCAAAGTTACAATGGCACTGAAAAAAGTGACTTAGGACCATTTTTCACAGTTACGACCTTTGAAGCATTCCCATGATCATGGGATCAAATCCAGACAGAATCAGCATTCAGATGCTTGACAACTGGTTCATATTTATGACCGTTGTGTCATGTGATCCCCTTTTGCGACCTTCTGACAAGCAAAATCAACGGGAAAGCCAGATTCGTTTAGCAACTGGGTTACTAACTTATCAATTGCAGTGATTCGCTTAATAATGGTGGCAAGAAAGGTCATAAAATCAGGCAAAACTCACTTAACAAATGTCTCACATATCAACAGAAATGTTGGGGTCAATTGTGGCTGTAAGTTGAGAACTACCTATAGTCTGTTCTCTTCTGGAGCCCAAGTAGGAAACAATGTCCATGAATGGCAGTTTCCAGTGAGGAAGAGGCATGGTGAAGCATCCTGAAGTGACCAATAGGAATTGGGGACATCTTACTCCTGTCTGCATCAGTGACTGTACTCTCAGTGAGGCATGCATGAAGCATATTGCCTGCCAATTATATTGGGAGAAGAGAGGAAAAATGATTTTAAAACTAAAAAAACTTTATGCTGCTTCAGTTGTGGGTTGTGGGTAAGAGGCCATGGTTTTAAAAAAGTTCCTGGAACATGTTTGTGTCGTACTTAGAGAGACGCAATGATGAGCTTCAGGGGACATCTTTTGTGATAGGTGTCTGCAACTATTCCTTCAGGATATTGTGGTTTCACAGGTTTGATGAACGCATCACCTGGCAGGACAACACAGCCACTCATGATTCAAAGAATTATCATAAAACCAGGGAAAGAAAAAAAAAGAACTGGTATGTGAAGAAAACAGCAAAATAATGTAGTAGGGAGTAAGTGATGTGAATATGAGCCAGTGGGAAAAACTCTTGTCTCCATGTGCCCCAAGCTCTGCATCCTAGGACACAAACAGAATTTTATTTTATTAATTTATTTATTAAATTTATATGCCACCCACCTCACTGTGACTCCGTTTATCCTTGTACACAAATCACTGTGGCCAACTTGCTGCGGCGAACTCACCATGGCCAAGTTTTCGCGGGACCACTTGCCATGGCAGGGCAATTTAACAATTCAGTTTAATTATTTAAAATGAATTTAAAAATATTTTTATTTTTGTCATTCACATTTCATTTTGTCCCTATTTTGCATCCCTTCTTTAATGATTCTATTCCACCATTTCTTTGATATTAGTGTAACTCTTGTCCCGCAGCGAGTTGGCCGCCACAAGTTGGCCGCCACAAGTTGGCCATGGTAAGTTGGCTGTGGCAAGTTGGCTGCGGTGAATTGCGATAGATCCATAAACATTTTCTGTCTTTTTTCTTCCATTGCAGGTGGAACGGGAAATTGCCATTTTGAAGCTGATTGAACACCCTCATGTACTCAAACTTCATGATGTCTATGAGAACAAAAAATACTTGTAGGTATTTATTTGCAGATTGCCTCCCACTTGCAAATGAGGTCCTGAATACATACCTGCCAGAGTGAAATAGAGGTAGCCTTGACATACAAAAGTTCATTTAGTGACCGTTCGAAGTTACAATGGCACTGAAAAAAGTGACTTCTGACTGTGTTTTACACTTATGACCGTTGCAGTATCCCCATGCTCACATGATCAAAATCAGACACTTGGCAACTGACTCATATTTATGACTGTTGCAGTGTCCTGAGGTCATATAATCACCTTTTGCGACCTTCTGACAAGCGAAGTCCATGAGGTAGCCAGATTTTATTTTATTTATTTTATTTTATTATTAAGATTTATATGCTGCCCTTCTCCCATAGGACTCGTGGCGGCTCACACAGTAAAAAACCGCAACAATAAAATACTAAAAATCAATCCAAATTTAAAATCCCCAAAATTAAAAGCCTCATAGTCGGTCAGGGAATTTGCTGAAAAAGCCATGTCTTCAGGCCAGTGCGGAAAGTGCGGAGATCGGGAGCCGTCCGGAGCTCGGTGGGTAACCCATTCCAGAGGGTCGGTGCAGCCACAGAGAACACCCTCATCCTGGGGGGTCGCCAGCCGACATTGTCTGGCCGATGGCATCCAGAGGAGGGCAGCTCTATGAGAACGCACTGGGCAGTGAGAGGCCAGAAGGAGGTGGTCCTGCAAGTACCTTGGGCCCATGCCATGAAGGGCTTTATAGGTTAGTACCAGCACCTTGAAGCGGATCCAGAAGGCCACCGGTAGCCAGTGCAGCTCGCACAGGAGAGGTGTTGCACAGGAGTAATGGGAAGCTCCTGTGACAACCCGTGCGGCTGCATTCTGGACCAGCTGGAGCCTCCGGCTGCACCCCAAGGGCAGCCCCATGTAGAGGGTGTTGCAGTAATCCAACCGAGAGATGATGAGAGCTTGAGTGACTGTGCGGAGGGCATCCCTGTCTAGGAAAGGCCACAACTGGCACACAGATTCACTTAACAACCATGCTACTAACTTAACAGCTGCAATGATTCACTTAGCAACTGTGGCAAGAGAGTTCGTAAAATAGGGCAAAACTCATTTAACAACTGTCCCACTCAGCAACAGATACTTTAGGCTCAATTGTGAATGTAAGTCAAAGGCTATCTGTAGTTTTTTATAGAAATTAGCCACATTCCAACCTGGAATATTGTAATCTCTTTTCATGGATTTGCTTGCTAAGGATTCTACATTCAGAAGAAATACGGGGCCTTCTTTCCAATCATACATGTAGCTATAGGGATTACAACTCCAGATTTATAATCATATGAATTGATACATAAATACATAAATACAATATATAGAGACTGAAATCTACTAATAGTACGGACAATGTGAAAACTGTAGTTTGAGTTTAAAATGCATTGCAAATAATTGCCAAAGGCTACTAATTAATGTGGTGAAACAGCCCTGGATTAAGCACAACACGTAAAGACATTAAACCACCCATCTTCCCCAATCACCATGGTCAATGCCCCTCTCATGTTCTTAACCACAATGTTGCCTGCAACAAACCTACATGAGATACTACTCAGGTACTATTCTACCTTCCCAAAACCTTTTTCCTGATGTTTGATGTTCTTATGCCATATAAAGAAGAGCAGGATTGGCCATGGAATAGTATCATTTCCACACTTGCAACAGAATGGCCACAGAATGGTGGGCTCAAAAGAAAGGGTGAAGCATCCATGCGGTGGTGGGATTAAAATAATTTAACAATCGGTTCTCTGCCGTAATGACCAGCTGGGTAGGCTTGACTGGGTGGTCATGTGACTGGGTGGGCGTGGCCAACTCAACGTCACTCACATTGAAGGGTGCTTCTCCTCGCCCGGCCTCATGACCATGGGGATGCTGCAACAGTCGTAAGTGTGAAAAACAGTCATAAGTCACTTTTTTCAGTGCCATTGTAACTTTGAATAGTCACTAAATTAACTGTTATAAGTCAAGGATTACCTGTACAAAAATACAAAAAGCTTCTTTGCTTGCAAAAAGCTGCCCTAAATACCAATCATTAGATTAGAAATACCTGCAAGCCAGAGTTACCAATCAGACAGGGTGCCAGAGCACCTTAAGGAATTAAAATTGTTAAAATGCAATGATAACTATCAGCAGCCAACTCTTGCTCATAAAGTGAAACCTTTTAGTAGAGAAGTCATTTAAGCTCTCCAGAAGGTGGGTGGGCATATTTCAGTTACAAAATGCCGAGCTAAAGATATAAATTAACAAATTATATAGGGAACCCAGGTTCAAGTCTCTGCCCTCCCAAGTTTTTCAAGCACAGCTGGTCTCACTCACCTCACAAGATATCCTAAGGAAATCATCCAGATTTAAGGAAAGATCACATGCCCCCCCCCCCAAGGCAGTAAAAAAATCAGTGCCAAGCTTGCATCCTGCCTCTTGGAAGTACACCCCAAAAGCACAGTGCCAGGAACCACTAAAGCAGTGAAGGAAGACCCCCTCCCCAGATAGAAAAAGAAACCATGAGGCAGGAAAAAATTCAAACACAATACAAATAATTACAAATCACAACAGTTTAAATCCTTTAAAAACTAAAACACAAACCTTGTCTAGCTCATTGCCAGAGTTCACACCCCAGGCAAGCTCAAGTGTAAACACTTGAGATAAACCTAACTGCAAAGAAAGCAATTTGTGCCAGAATGTAGCAAAAGAGCAAACACAGTAGCTGTTACTTGTTAAACCAATTACCAGAACAAATAGACACAGGAACTAGCCAGAATTCTGAACCCTGCTTTTTTTCAGGAACAGAGATTAACCTTTTTCCTTCCAAACAAAGCTGAATAGGAAAAATTATCCCATCAATAAACACAGGATTAAACTTCACCAAAAACCAATTTTAGACCAACACTCAGGGTATGTAAACTCACATTTGAATGTCAATCTTTCTAGCTAGCCAAGAAGCCTTGCTGAATGTCACTCACCTTGGTTCCTTGTCATTAAAAGCTGCTTTCTGGCAGCTCTGCTTCGTTATTCAATTATTTCTTCAAAGTGCTAATCCTTGTATCCTGGCCTAAAGAACTCCAACAGGGGAATATTTCCTCCCAACAGCAGTGTAAAAAGCTTAAAACAACCCTTCCCCTTTAAGAAAGTCAAGCCCCAGCAAAGTATCAGCAAAGGGAAAAAAATCACTCCCATTAAAGTCAACTAATCTTCCAGTGCAGGGGTGGGTTCTACTCACCTTTACTACTGGTTCGCAACGGGGCTGCACATGCGCGCTTGCTTCACTTGCGTGTATGTGCGCTCTTCTGCGCATGCGTAGAAGCGTTCTGATGACGTCAGGGTCAGTGGGCAGAGCCTCTTTCCAGTTTTACTACCCGTTCTATAGAACCGGTCCGAACTGGGGGCAACCCACCTCTGCTCCAGGGGAGTAAATAAGTAGTGAGGGTTATGAGTAAGAGAGAATTTTCAATGATTATAGTTATAATAATAATAATAAAAATAAAAATAAATAAATAGAGAGAGAGAGTTAGAGATGTATCAAAGTTGAACCTGAAATGTGGCATTCTCAATGTTGTTTGACTGAATTTTTATGAATAAAATAAATAAATAAATATATAAAAAAGACTCTAGCATAGCTTGGAAAACCATTGGCTATGTTAAACTGCACCTCTTATTATCTCCAACCAGTGCACCCACCAGTCAGATTAGGCAAAAATAAGCGACATGACTTAAAATGAAAGCTGGAAATACTTTTCCAAAAATACTTTTTTTTAAACTGATAGTATTTTAAGGGAGCGGTCTGTCTATTTTTACTTTTGAACCTTGGAAAGGTCCACAGATTCTGCTGATACTGAACATTTCATATAAAATAGTCAAGTCAAACAAAATTATCTGGGTGCCCAAGATAGAAGACTTAATTATATAGTTCTCTGAGCTTCTCACTGTGTAGTCAATTTTTTGGGGGGGATGAAGAGAACATGTGTTAATTTCAAGGACCCTCTACACACATCTTTCCCAATGAGTTGCAGCCTGGAGATCACCTCTCTCTTGCTCCCGTTCTGTTGTCCTAGATGGGGCTCCAGGGGATCTCCTTCCTCCTTAAGGCGGGGGTCCCCAACTACCAGGCCATGGCCTGTTCAGAACTGGGCCACGGAAGCAGCAGGTGAGCATGTGAGCAGCTCCACTTGGACCTGCAGTGGGTGGGTGAGCTCACGCAAAAGGAACTGCGCTTGCCTGCTGCTCGCTCAGAACCATCCCCTCTCCCCCACACCCCTGACATTCCCCCAAGCCGGAAAGGTTGGAGACCGTTGCCTTAAGGGATCTGCTTAGCCTCAAGTAGATACAGAATACAGAATAACAGAGTTGGAAGGGACCTTGGAGGTCTTCTAGTCCAACCCCCTGCCTAGGCAGGAAACCCTATACCACTTCAGAAAAATGGTTATCCAATATCTTCTTAAAAACTTCCATTCACAACTTCTGGAGGCAAGTTGTTCCACTGATTAATTGTTCTGTCAGGAAATTTCTCCTTAGTTCTAGGTTGTTTCTCTCCTTGATTAGTTTCTTGTCCTATCCTCAGGTGCTTTGGAGAATAGCTTGACTCCCTCTTCTTTGTGGCAGCCCCTGAGATATTGGAATACTGCTATCATGTCACCCCAGTCCTTCTTTTCATAAGACTAGAAATACCCAGTTCCTGCAACCATTCTTTATATGTTTTATCCTCGAGTCCCCTAATCATCTTTGTTGCTCTTCTCTGCACTCTTTCTAGAGTCTCAACATCTTTTTTACATCGTGGTCACCAGAGGTGGGATTCACTTACTTTCCCTACTAGTTCCCAAATGTGAGTGCATGCCTTACCAAGGCATTATAAAGTGGAATTAACACTTCACATGATCTAGATTCTATCCCTCTGTTTATGCAGCCTAGAACTTTGTTGGCTTTTTTGGCAGCTGCTGCACACTGCTGGCTCATATTTAAATGGTTGTCCACTAGGACTCCAAGTTCCCTCTCACAGTTACTACTATTGAGCGAGGTACCACAAATACTGTACTTGTGCATTTTGTTTTTCTTCCCTAAATGTAGAACCTTACTTTTTTCACCATTGAATTTGATTTTGTTAAATAGCACCCAATGTTCAAGCCTGTCAAGATCCTTCTGTGATGACCCAGGGCACGGCACAGAGATAACACAAACAGCTGGCAGTTCAAACCACCCCTTTATTGCTCCAAAGCTCCCCAAATGCTCCCACGTTTCTGGCAAGTCCAAGAGCAGAGTGACAACAAACCCCCACACAAACCTCAAGCAGTCTCTGGCTGCAATTAGTCCAGCCCAGAGCTGTCTGCACCAAGGCTGCACAGCAATAAATCCCAAATGTATTTGGCAAAACAAGAGCCAAGCAAGGAGTTCAGGGAGCAGAACATCCAGATAATTAGTCCAGAACGCCAACAAGGAATGCAAGGACTCTTGGCGAGTTCAAATGTTGGCACACAACACTTCAGGAACTCAGTGTTTGTTCCCAACAAATGCCCCTCCCCATGGCGTCTCCTTAAGTCTCATTCCCAAGGTGTGCCTGGTGAAGCTGGGTGGGTCACTCTCCTCGCATGTGGCCTTCTCTGCCTGCACTGATCCTGCCTTCTCTGCACTCTCCTAGCTCTTGCATCAGGAGGGGGTGGTTCTTGCTCCTTTCTGAGCTCTGTCTCTCCTCCCTGCCTGCAGATCTTACTAATTCTGAACAGCCTTGCTTGGACTGACTATGCCCTTCCCCAGTTTCCTCCAAGGCCAACGGAGCTTGTTAAGGATATTGTTGTTGTGTTACCAACCAGCAGAGTATAGTGCACAGAGAAACGTTGCTGAGAGCAATGAAATAAGAGATACGTGCAAACTGGTTTATCAAAAGTTTACTTTATAGTGGAAAATAAACAATCTCGTAGTCTTTTAATCAGTCCAAGTCTTTGCCAGTTAAATCAGTCCAGTAATACAAAAAGCTTCTTACCACACAAACAGTAGTTGGTTAGAATAACAAGCCCACTCTGGTACACAAACCACGATGGTAGCAGATCCACCCACACACGATGATAGCACAATGGTAGCATATCATCAACTGAATACATTACAGTACCTTTCTTAAATACGTTTACAACTAATTACAGCATGACTCAGCATTACAATGATGCAGCATTAAAACTTAAAGTCACAGAACACATATATTGCCTGGACAATCTGTTAGGCTCAAACCATATCCTAACAGAGCTGCCCTCTCACTCGCTGTCAGTTCTTGTTCCAGCTCATCTTCCACCGCAGATTCAGACTCCCGACGGGGACATGACACCTTCTGTATCTTAAGCCTACCTTCTGGAGTGTTGGCTATTCCTGCTAGCTTGGTGTCATCTGCAAATTTGCTGAGTTCCCCATCTATCCCCTTGTCCAAGTCATTGATGAAGATGTTGAAGAGCACTGGGCCTAAAACAGAGCTCTGGGGTACTCCACTGCATACTTCCCTCCATGTAGATGCAGTTCCATTGAGGACTACACATTGAGTGCGGTTGGTCAGCCAGTTATGAATCCATCTGGTGGTGATGCTGTCTAACCCACATTTTTCTACTTTATCTAGTAGTAGGTTATGGTCTACTTTGTCAAATGCTTTACTGAAGTCCAAGTAAATTATATTGACAGCATTCCTCTGGCCCACTAATTTTGTCACTTTGTCAAAGAATGCAATAAGATTAGTCTGGCATGATCTGTTTTTGACAAACCCATGTTGGCTTTTGGTTATTACTTTGTTTGCTTCTAGGTGTTCGCTGATTCGTTGCTTGATTATCTTTTCCAGAATCTTCCCTGGTATTGAGGTCAGGCTGATGGGTCTGTCATTTCCTGGATCTATTTTTTTTCCTTTTTTGAATATGGGAACTACATCAGTCCTTTTCCAGTCCTCTGGCAGTTCCCCGGTGCTCCAGGATCTTTGAAAGATATAGTTCAGTGGTTCTGAGATCTAGCTTGCCAGTTACTTCAGAACCTTGGCATGTAGTCCATCTGGTCCTGGTGATTTGAACTCTTCTAGGGTGGACAGGTGCTCACTTACCATTTTCTTCCCTATTTTAACTTGTGTTCCCAGTCTATTTTTTGTGGTGCTGTTTTTGATAGGTTGGACTTTTTTCCCTTTGTGTAAAGTCAGATGCAAAAAATGAGTTAAGTAGGTCTGCTTTCTCCCTGTTGCTTGTCACCTTCTTGCCACTTTCTCCCAGCAATGGACCAATTGTTTCCTTGACTTTTTTCTTGTTTTTAATATGTTGGAAGAAGCTTTTTTTGTTATTTTTTACTTTTGTCACAAGCCTTTGTTCATTGTGAGCCTTAGCTTTCCTCACTTCATCTTTGCAAGCTTGGGCTATTTGTTGATATTCTGCCTTAGTTAGGTGCCGCTCTTTCCACTTTTTATACCTGTCCTTTTTGTCTTTCAATTTGTCAGAGAGTTCTTTATGCAGCCATGCTGGTTTCTTTTGAGAGCTGTTATTTTTCTTCTTTGTTAGTATTGTGCTAGACTGGGCTTTTATAGTCTCACTTTTCAAAATTTCCCAAGCTTCTTGAGTTGTTTTCCCCTTGGGGATTCTCATCCATGGAATCCTTCCCAAGCTCTCTCTAAGTTTATTGAAATTAGCTCTCTTAAAGTCCAAGACTCTAGTTTGACTTTTTTCTATTGCTTGTCTGCTAGGTTTGTTAGGAACCTGTTGGATCTTCCACTTGGTGCAGAGCTTGTCTCCCAGTTGATGTCAGGGTAGTTAAAATCCCCCATTACTATTGTGATGTGTTTCCTACATACCTTATGTAAGATGGGCGCAGGAAAGAAGACGTGACCAGCGGAGTCCTTGAACAAGTTTTATTAAATGGGAACAAGACTGGCGCTGCGCTGCCGGAGCTCTCCTTATATTCGATCCGGCAGCCGCACCGCCCACTAGACAGCAATTCAAACTTCCCGCCGGAGGATTTTCTAACCAATCCCCGGTGGGTGTCCTTATAAGGACATAACACTCCTCCCCCCAGTTCTTAGTCCGTCCATCAAAAACGTAATCACGTAAGTACACCGGACGTCTACAAGTTCTGCCAGACCTGCGCAGTTCCACTGTTGGCTGGCAGCCCTCCTGGTCAGAGGGAGCTCCTGTGCCTCCTGGTTCCCTCCCTGGAACCAGACAGGATCCGGCTGTCGAGGACGCAGGCTGGGTTCCCGTACCTCCAGCCGGGTCGTGGACCTCTGCCTGCGGGCGATGCTGGTCTTCTTCCCCGCTCGGATCTCGCAGTCGCTGTCGCTGACCCTCGCTCCCGATCGGTCCAAAACTCCTGAATCCCGGTAAGTCCTTGGTGTTTCCTCTGGTTCTTACTGGGTCGGGGTTGATCGGGTCCGGTCGTGGGTGCAGGTCCTGCGGCGGCGTCTGGTTCTGGTCCCGGTCCCGGTGTTCCCTGGTTGAGTCCGGTTCACTCCCAAGGTGGATGTCGGTCCGGGTTGGTGTCTGGTCAACCTCACCGGGGTGGTGCAGGCCTCCTTCGCAAGGGTGGCGTTGGCCCTCTCTGCTGGGTTGGCATTGCTCAGGTGGTCCATGACTCTCGCCGCTGGGTTGTTGATGGCTGTTGCCGTCCCTGGCTGGTTGGTGCAGGCCTCCCTCGCTGGGGTGGTGGAGGCCCTCCTTGCAGGGTTGGTCTGCTGTTCGGCTGGGTTGTTGTTGGGGACACCTCTGGTGCGGTAGATGGTGGTCTCCCTCACTGGTGTGTCGGGTGCCGACCTCGCAGGGCTGTTGTTTGGCTCCCCTGTTCTGTTAGCCCCGGTCTACCGTGCTCTTCTGGCGGTGGCTCTTGCTTCCAGGACGGTGTTGCCCGACCTCGCCGGGGTGTTGTTGCGCGTGGTAGCCATCTGGGTCTCGGTCCCCCTGGCTGCGGTCGTCGGCGTGTAGGTCTCTGGCGTCGGGGTGTCGCTGGCTACCCTCCCCGGAATGTTTCAGGGTCCCCCTCAGGCATTGTCCCCGGTCTACTGGTGCTGTCTCATTGCCGGTACTGGCCCTGGCGGGTGGCGGTCCTGCCTCGACGGGGGGTGGCGGTCCCTCTCCCACAGGGTGTTGTAGGCCTACCCCGTCGGGGTGTGGCAGGCCTACCTCTTCGGGGTGTTGTAGGCCTACCTCGTCGGGTTGGTTTCCGTCCGATCCCCTCCACCTTTTGCGGAGCTGGTCGATGTGACGTCTTGCGACCAGTCCATCTTCCAGCTCCACCCGATAGGACTTCAGGCCGGTTGTGCTGTGGATCTTGCCTTTGAGCCATTTTGGAGAACCATGAAAGTTCAGCACAAAGACGGGATCTCCCACGGCAAAGAACCGGAGTTGGCGGCTGGCAGCTGGCGGTTGCGGGCACCTCTGAGTCGTACTGGGGGTGTAGTCTGTCCAGAGGTGACCGGAGTCTTCTGCCCATCAGGAGCTCGGATGGGCATTTCTTCGTGGTGGCATGCGGGGTGATGTGTTGGGTGAGGAGGAAAGTGTCGATGCGCTCCTGCCAATCACCCGGGCCCATCTTGGTGAGTGCCTCCTTGGTGAGCCTCACCATGCGTTCAGCTTGACCATTTCCGGCCGGCCTGTAGGGCGCGGAGAGGGCGTGGCAGATGCCCAGTCTGGCCAGAAAGGCTTCCATGGGTACGGACGTAAGTTGGGGACCGTTGTCGGAAAGCAAAACATCCGGTAGCCCATGGGTTGCGAAGAGCCGGCGGAGTGCGCGGATGGTTGCTTTAGATGTGGTCGATGCCATGGGTACCACCTCGAGCCATTTGGAGAAGGCATCAACCACAATGAGTAGGTGGCGCCCCTGCATCGGACCCGCGAAGTCGATATGGATCCGAGACCAGGGGCTGCTTGGTGTCTCCCATGGCGTTGGTTCTGCTTGGGGCGGTGCTGCACAAACTTCTTGGCATGGGCCACATCTGGCGACCTATTGTTCAATGTCCTTGTCTAGTGATGGCCACCAGACGTAGCTCCGTGCCAGGGCCTTCATTCGGACGATGCCAGGGTGTCCGTTGTGCAACGTCTCGAGCGTCTTCCGTTGCAGAGTGCTGGGAATCAGCACTCTGTCTCCCCATAGCAGGCAGCCTTTCATTGTGGACAGCTCCTTTTGCTTTCGGCTGAACGAGCTGTACTTCTCCCCGGTTATCTCTGCTGGCCACCCTCTGAGGATCCAGGACTGCACTTGGCGGAGTGTGGGGTCCTTCTTTGTGTGTGCTGCTACGTATCCAGATGTTACTGGGCAGTTGTTGTCATTGTCAATATGTAGCAGCTCGAGCGTGGGGGCCGGGTCTTCTACTGCGTCTGCGGATGGGCATCTGCTCAGCGCGTCAGCGTTCGTGATAGACTTTCCTGGCTGGTGGATAGGTCTGTACGAGTAGCCGGCGAGGAAGATGGCCCATCGTGTCATCAGCGGCGACATGAATGTCGGGGTTTGCTTGTCGCCTGCGAGTAGTCCCAGGAGTGGTTTGTGGTCTGTTACTATGGTGAAACTTCTTCCATATACATATTCGTGGAAACGTTTCACCCCTGCGATGATCGCCAACGCCTCTTTGTCCAGCTGGCTGTAGTTGCGTTCAATAGGCGATGGGGGCCTCTGAGCCATTGGGCAGTTCGTGGCTGAGCACTGCCCCGACCCCGTGTGGTGATGCGTCGCAGGTTAGCTTGATTGGCAGCGTCTCGCTGTATTGGATGAGGATGCTCTTGGACGTCAATAGTCCCTTGATGGCCCGGAAAGCTGCTTCCTCCTCTTGGTCCCACTTCCAGGAAACCGCTTTCCCCAGCAAGCGATGGAGCGGCTCAGCAATTGTGGCTTTCTGCTGGAGGAATATTGCATAGAAGTTAAGCAATCCAAGGAATGCCTGAAGCTCCGCTTTGTTTTTGGGGCTGGGAGCTTCATGGATAGCTTTAACTTTCGATTTGGTGGGGTGTATGCCAGTGCCATCTATGAGATAGCCCAGGAACTCGACTTCCTGGACTCCGATGATGCATTTGTCTCGCCTGACTCTCAAGGCTTTCTCCTTGAACTGCTGTAGGACAAGCCTGAGCCGCTCAAGGAGTTGTGCCTTTGAGTCGCCGGAGATCAATACATCATCAAAGTACAGCACTACCCCTTGGAGAAGGCGTTCCATCATGGATTGAAATATTCCTGGGGCGGCACTGACTCCAAATTGGAGACGGTTACATTTGAATGCCCCCCTGTGCATGACAATGGTTTGAGCCTCCGCCGTTTTTGGGTCTACTGGCAGTTGCTGGTAAGCCTGGGCCAGGTCCAGTTTGGCAAAAATTGTACCCTTGCCTAGTGAGTGCAGGAGGTGCTGCACCACTGGCACCGGGTATGCGCTCTGCGGCAAAGCCTTGTTTATTGTCACCTTATAATCCGCGCAGATGCACACCGATCCATCCTGCTTCATCGGGGTCACAATGGGAGTCTCCCATGAAGCATGATCGATGGGTTCCAGGACACCTTGGGAGATCAGCTTATCCAGCTGAGCATCTACCTTGGGCCTCAAGGCGAATGGAACCCGGCGGGGCTTGAGCCGAATTGGGGTAACCCCCTTGTCCAGATTGAAGGATATGGGCTTCCCTACATATTTCCCCAGCTTACCATCGAATACTTCTTGGAACTCTTCGATGAGTGAGTCAAGTTCGTCTCTCCTAATCTGGTGGATGCCTCCTATGGAAAGCCCCAACGGCTGGAACCACTCCACGCCGAGCAGGTTCGGACGGCTGTGCTCCACGATGGTAATTGGGAGCTCTCCCTGGAACTGCTTGAAGGCGATGTGGAGGTTGGTCCTGCCCAGGACGCCGATGGGATTCCCGCCGAAATCCACCAGTCTGGAGCACAGGGGCTTGAGCTGGCTCTTGGTGACTGCCGGCTTGAGCTTCTTCAGCTGGTGCCAATCCATGATGGAGTAGACGGAGCCTGAGTCTACCTCCATCTTGCAAGGTGAGCCCTCTGCCAACAGCGTCACGTGGAATTTGGTGGCACTGTTGTCGCTGGTGTGGGCTATTGTGGTCTGATTCACCGCTCCGTTCCGCGAATCCTCGTAGTCGTCGCGTCTGGGCTGGTAAGAGGACCGTTTGGATGTCCTCTGGCTGTCCCGGCGATTTTCGCGGTTCTTGGGTATGGGCGGTTCGGGGGCTGGATCACCGGCTCTGCATGCCTCAGCTATATGCCCCCTCTTCAGGCAGCGTCGGCAGGTCGCACCCCGCCATCTGCAGGAGGCTCTGGGATGATCGCCTCTACAGCTGCCGCAGCGTTCACCCTGGTGGCCATTTTGCGGGTTTTCCCACCTGGACGGCCATTTCCCCATCGGAGTCGGATGGTGTGGTGGAGTCGTCTGAGGTATCAGGGACCGATTGGTGGATCTTATGGATCCCCCTCGCCTTCAGCATTTCCACGGCCGCTTGCTCTGATGTCTCGGTGGCTGTGGCCTCCTCGAGTACGTCCTTGAGCGTGATTCATTTTCTGCTCAAGAACTTCTTTTGGAGACCCGCATCCCGCATTCCGAAGATGATGCAGTCCCTCAGTGCGTTGTCCACGTGGTCGAACTCGCAGTTCGCTGCGATTTGGCGCAGCACGGCCACGAATTCCTTGATGGATTCACCTTCCCGTTGACTTCTTTGCTGGAAGGTGAATCTGTTCACGATGGGGGTGCCTGTGAGTGCGTAATGCTCCTGCAGGGCGGCTTGAAGATCCACCCAGGACATCTCCTCGATGTCCCTGGGCGCGACGAGGTTGACTGCCAGCTCCAGGACATCTGTTCCACAGTGGGCTGGGAAGAGTGCCCTCTTCCTCTCATCGTCCAGATTGCTGTATCCGTTTCCCCGCAGGAACTGGCAAAAATGGATCATATAGGAGCTCCATTTCTCCCGGCCGGGGTTGAATGGAGCGAGCGATGCGAATGGAGCTTGCGGTGTTGCCATCGTCTGGATTCAGCGGCGAGTGACTTCAGCTCTCCACAGCGATTGTGCCACGCGATCGATTCTCTCTCTAGTCCTTCATCGCCACTGTAAGATCGGCGCAGGAAAGAAGACGTGACCAGTGGAGTCCTTGAACAAGTTTTATTAAACGGGAACAAGACTGGTGCTGCGCTGCCGGAGCTCTCTGTCAGCCTCTCAAGTTGCAATTCATTCAGGGCTGATATAGTAAAGGGGTGGTTAAATTACTGCAGTAGAATGATTTAGAGAATGACAAATAAGAATAAGTGAGCAAGCCAGGAAAGGGAGGGAATTTGGAGCAGAGGTCATTTCCTGGCTGCATATGAGTTCATGAGGATGTTGTTCTAATAAATAAATGTTTTTTTTTTTTATTATCAAAATGTGAGAGGCACTTTATTTCTTTTTAGACAACTCCGCTCGGACAGACAGCCAGGAAAAGTCTCTTCAAAAACTTTTCTTCTAAAAATATTTATGCATTCCTAAGCTACTCCACGCCGACGTTGGCAGACCTCCAGATGTCTCTGAAGGTAAACAGCATTATCAAAGGCCATGGAAGAAAGCCATCTCCACCGAAGGTTTGCCTCAGAAAGCTGCAAAATCAAGCTCAGAGGAAAAAATTATGATGCCTTTCGCTGGACTCTCACCAAGTGCCAGGTAATGGGGGAAGGTTCAATGGCTCTCCAAACGGCAGCATAGCCCCCCCCCCCCCCCACACACACACAACGAAAAAAAAAGGATGAGAGAAGAAAGCTCCAAAATGCACCCAGGGCTTCCCTCCTTGCTCAGCAAGCAACCCAGCCCAGCCACGGCATCACCCCCCTGCACCCACGTGGGAGATGAGGAAGAAGCCCAAGGGCACCGTGGGCAGGCTCACAGACCCCCGCAATGGGAGGAGTGGTCACCGAGGGTGGAACCACCCCGATTCAGAGGGAAATTCGATGGGGATCCGGACCTGCTAGCGCAATTTCTCGATGCAGCTGAGATTTACATCGAGTGCTATGCACACCTTTACCCTTTCCCCAGGGCCCTGGTCAGTGCCATCGCAGAAGATCTGGAGGGAGAAGCAAGGAGCTGGTCAGCGGCCCAGTACAAACACAGGGCCCCCCAACTGCAAGATGCAGATGGTTTCTTACAACTGCTACGAGCCCGCTTTGAAGAAACAGGGGACAATCCCTATATAGAAGATGAGCTCAGGCACCTAATGCAGAGGGGGAAGCCTATCCAAGAACATATCCGTGAGTTCAGGAAAGTTGTTGAGACTTTACCTCCTTTGCCTGAACGACTGCTAGTATACTTCTTTAGAACAAGCTTAGATAAGCAAATCGCCCAAGTGACCGCTTATCGAGATATTCCGAACCGACTGTCCGACTGGTTCCGGATAGCGACGCAAGTCGAGAGAGGGCTACGTGCCAACAACATGCTAAAACAACCACAGGCAAAGGAGAAAACCCAGCTGGACCAGGAACCGTCTACCAGACCAGAAACTACAGCATCACGGGCCACCCAGAGGCCATCCACCCCACAGAGTCCACTGAGGTGCTACAGATGTGGGGGAGTCGGGCATTTGGCAGCAGTGTGTGGAACCCCGGGGCCAAAAACAGAGCCCCCGGCCAAGGCACGACCAGAACGAGGACCCAGGCACACCATCAAGGCACCATTAAGACTTTCCCCGACTGCAGAAGATTTTGCCCATCTGACTGAAAATAGGGGGAGCTCAAACGATGCGAATCGACCCCCCGAACTGTATGATGGCGATGACGATGGTGAAAACGACCCAATGGTGAGCGCACCCATCCACCCTTTTTTTCCCCCCATACGCCTAACAGCCCCAAAAACAGGTACCCAAGGGACTTTCCAAGCCCTAGTAGATCCGGGTTGCACGAGGTGCCTGATTAACAGTCCTAAAACTGGGGATCCGGGCAAAAAGGCTCAGCCACCCAATCCGTTTTCAGCAAGTTGATGGATCCCTACTGGGGGGGCGGACGCCACACACTTGACCGAGCCAGTGAAGCTGGAGCTAGCGGATCACTGGGAAATGATTTGGTTCCTAATAGCCCCCAAGATGACCAACCCAGTCATACTGGGACTCTCCTGGCTGGATAAGTGGGGCCCCACCATCTGGTGGCAAGAAGGGACCCGCAGACTGAGGATAGCAAGGGGGCCCCACCCCCTGCCGCCACAACCAGAGAAAACGGCCCCTCCTCCCACCCAGGGGGTTCAACCCCTCCCTCTAGAGGGACAAAAGACGCCTCCAACACAGGCACCCAACCCGCCCTGTAAAGGGACAACAGAGCAACTGGTGGCCACCTCCAGCCCCTCCCATGGCCCGGACCAGATCCCAAAAGAGTACCAAGACTTGGCAGAAGTATTTAGCGAGACCGAGTGTGACATACTACCACCCCACCGCGCAAGAGCCATAGTTGCCCACCCCTGCCCTAGAAGATGATGGACTCATTGGAACCTCAGAGGCACATTTTCAAACAAAGAAATACTGGAGGCATTTTGCTTTTGTTTTCCTCTTCCATTCAATTGAGTCAGATTCTCAGAGACTGCCTGGACATGTCCCCACAGTTTTTTTGTCAAGGCTTTTCAGAAATGGTTTGCCATTGCCTCCTTCCTAAGGCTGAGAGAAAGTGACTGGCCCCAGGTCACTCAGCTGACTTTGTGCATGAGGAAAGACTAGAACTCATTGTCTTCTAGTTTCTAGTCTGCTGCATTAATCACTACGCCAAACTCACTCTCGGTTTGCTTTTACATCATGACAACAACAACAAAACAAAAAAAAGGGGGGGGAGGGAGAATCTTCTAAAAATGTTAATGTCCAGTAGGGCAGGGAGACTGGTGAACCTATTCATACAGCATTTGCCTTCTCAAGGATCATATGGGAACCCCAGGTCTACATATTTGGCTATTTAACTGAACAAATTCTGGTCAAAGGAAGAAACTTTAGTCTGTAAGGGTGAACTCAGAAGTTTAATAATACCTCTCCCCAATTTTAGCCCTAATACACATATACATATATTTTTTTCATGCATTCTCTTTATCCTATGGCTTTCTCTCTCTCTTTATATCTCCTCCCATTGATTCAGAAGAGGATGACAAAGAAAGCTTATGTGTAGAGAATGTCACTGGTCTGGCACCGCCTGGTATGTTGGACAACTATTCTGCAATCTCTCTCTCTCCCCCCCCCCCACCTCTCTCTCTCTCACACACACACACACACACAGGCTCTGCCATTCTGGCAGCATTCACACACAAGAGAAATACAAATATCTAGGAAACCATAGCTTTGTGCCAGGGATTTCAGAAGCAGATGGGAACACAAATCCTTTCTTTTTATTGGTCCCACACCTTTCCAGAAACCAAGCTTTTGAATTTCAATTACTTTAGCAAAATTGGAGGAAATGGTTATTTCCTGTCTTCTGCTATCCTCTCTCCCTCCCCATTCAAAGGTTGCCACATATAAATTTGAGGATGAGGGTGGAGAGTAGCCTCAATCTGTTGGGAGTAAAGGGGGTAATTGGATTGGTAAATGCTTTGGGATGAATGAAAAAAAAAAGCCTTAAAATTCCACTTCAGAACAGCTCCATAAAACCACAAGTCTTTGGCTATTGTTTATCACACTTTAACTTGATCTGCCTTCAAGAAGAAGTACCAAAACTGGCCCTATCTTCAGATAAATGAGGTCACTGCCTCAGACAATAGACATTAAGCAGGTGGCCATCTGTCTGTTCTTCTTGAATGTCAAGTTGTTTCTTTTTGCTGATAGAGCCATGGTGGTCTGATAGATTTTCAACTTCTTTTTAATTCTTGTCCTTGCTTCTTGGTCATGTTTTCTCTGGACTTCTAATGTGTTAGGTACCTCGTCTTGGAACACGTCTCAGGAGGTGAACTTTTTGATTACTTGGTGAAGAAAGGACGTCTGACCCCCAAGGAAGCCAGGAAGTTTTTCCGACAAATTGTCTCAGCTTTGGATTTTTGCCACAGCTATTCTATATGGTGAGTAGACTGTTGTGTTATTATGAACTGTTACAATATCTCATTTTGTTCCTGCAGGAAAAGAAAGAAAAACATTTTTCTTTTGGGTTTACTTTTCTCTATCATCTTGTGGTCCATCCGTCCCCCCTTTGTTATTTGTGTTCTACTGATTTTTTTATTGTGTCTCTAGTTTTTATGCTATTGGCCACTTTGAATTATCATTGATAAAGAAACTTATACTTATTATACTCAATACTTATTATAGTAATTATTGTTCCTTCTCCCATCCCTGGATCCTATTGATTATTGAAATGCCAATGCACTCTTTATTAAAGTATATGTTTCCCTAGGTCACCAGATGATCATTGGTTTCCTCATCTTTTGATCACAGAGTGATATGTAAATATTGGGAGTGGATGTTTTTTCTGGCAAAATGTAATATCTAATAAATGCAGTGGTTTCCAGACTTTCATAATTTAAGTCCCATCCAGTCAAAGTTCTAAAGACTTCATTAACATTAAATTACTTATCCTGCATCCCATCCATGATTTCTTGTCAGTCTCCCAGGAACTGAGAACGACACATGGAGTTACTTCTGAGTAGTTTCCTTTATTGTTCCTCACCGATAGGCAGAAGTCTTGTCAAACTAAAGCAACTAGTTGCATCACTATAGATATACTCTAGGAATCACTAGGGAGGAGCCTTCTTAATTCTCTTCCTTGCTACCAAACTCTGCTTCGCTGCCACTTTACCCTCTAGAATGCAGCCCCTCCCTCCTGGGAATCCAGACCACAACCCACTACACTTCTAAATCCCATCTTTGGTGTTTGAGCCATTGGCTGAGAATCACTTTGTTGTGCTAGCAGATGCACATCAAGCTTCATTTCAAGCACAGGAACAAGAGCCAGTAGATAAGTTCTCTTAGACCATCTCTATTCACATCAGCTGGCATGTTCTGCATCTGCTTGTTGCTCATAGGCTATCAGTCAAATCATGGAGAACATGAAATGCAGTTTTTTGATGATGGCCCCACACTTCTTTATTCCCCCTCCTTACTAAATTAGATCTCACTTGTTTGGTGTAGGCATCTACATAAGCTTTGAAATCTCCTCTATTCCTGGCTTCATTTAACTAAGGATGTATATAGTTTAACCCTGCTTTTGTAGATAATTTCTGTTGACTCATGTTACTTTGTAAAAGCATATCTCTGAAATGTGGGTTATACATTTTTTAAATGTATGAATAAATAGTTGGAAAGAAAGCAATAAATGTAGTAAAATCATAATTCCAGTTTACAGCTTCATTTAGGAGGAAGAATAGATGAGAGCAGGGGTGAAATGCTACCGGTTCTCTCTGGTTGGGGTGAACTGGTAGTAAAAAAAATGCTTTAAACAAGTAAAAAAAAAGGTTCCGATGAGTGCGTGGCTAGACTAGAAGGATATTTAATTTAGATTGGGAACATATCTCCTTAAGAAATTGATCTCTGGGAAATGTAGTCTTTATGTCATGTGGTCACTGGGAAATGTAGTCTTTGTGACATCTGCGCAGTTTGATTGGCCACTGAGTTATAGCTCTACTGGGTAAATGTACCATGCAGTTAAGCGGTCATTTTGAATCTTAACAAAGGAACCAGCATCAGCCTCTCAGATTATGAATTGAGCCTCAAATGAATCTCAGCAGTATCGTAAATTATTGCTTGAGAATGCCTGAAGAATAAACTTAATCTGCATGAATTTCCCGTTTCACGTGGAGTTTGTCTGCCTGAGAAGAGCGAACCTTCGCTCCAACCAGAACAGTGAAAAGAGGGTAGCTTAAACCCCTCCTCTTGGAACGTATAGGAAATCTTGTTTCAGGGAAAAGAGTGTGGCTGTTTACATCCTAAGCTGTGCAATTAAGAAGAACTTTGTTTGCATTTAATTAAGACTTTGGTTTGTCACCGAAGTGAAGAGAGATTAAATTGCATCCCAAACTCCGTTTGAATTTTAACTGAGAACAGCTGCCTTGGCAGTGAAAAAAGAGCTGATTCTCTCCTTACAAAAGACTTTGTTTAAGTAAAGAGTTAGAAGTTCTCCTTGCTCAGAAAGAGGAAAGACTTTGTTGTGTTAACTAAGAAAATTGCCGTGCTAAAGAGACCCCAGCCTGAATTCCCCTGGCAAAGAACTAAATCTAAATCTTTTAAGTCGTTTAAATCATTTAAATCTAATCTGCTAAGAAAGGAAGAGATAAACGCACCCCTCCTTCTCTTTGCACAAAGCAAGATGCTCCCTGTGAGCTTAATTGAGAAGTTGCCCTGGCAAGGAAAGGGAAGAGAGGCCCCAGGATTTGCATAACAAACCCAGCTTTCTGGTGGCCAGCTGAATCTGCGTTTGAAGAGCAAGTTGCTAAAGGCATGTGTTTTGTAAGGGAAAGCTCATGAGGCAAAACAGCAGCCCAGCTACAGTGAAAGCTGTTACTTTGAATCTTGCTTGAAAATACTGAGAAAGCAAATTTCTTTTAGCATTGCAAGGCATTCACAGTCCAAATTGGGATCCAATTTTCGGAGAAAGCCCTTAGGAACCCAGAATCGGACACTAAGCATTGTAACCTTCAACAAAGGAAAGGCTAACTCCAGTTAAATCCAAGCATTAGTCTAGTTTGCAGTGCACCCTAGTGGTTGAAAGGTGAACTGCAGCTATGCCTCCTAAAATCTGCAGTGCACCCTGGTGACCAAAAAGGTGAATTGCACTGAAAATTCCAGAGTCTTCCCCAGTCATGGCAGAGGCCTCAAGTGTACCAGGAGAACCAATCCCTCTGCCTAACCTCGACACAGACTCAGAATTTGTTGTCCAAAACTCAGAATTGGATGTCCAAATTTCAAAGGAGGTAGAGGCACATCAGAGAACCTATGACCTCAGGCAGCATAGAAAGCTTACTGATGTCATGCAGTCAAGGCTGAGGGAGGATTGAGACAAGCATTATCGTCGCAACAAAGGGTACTGGGAGAAGTTGCAACAGATCTGCAACACGCCCAAAGATGAGCTTTCACACAAGCGCATCGACTCATTGGTGGATAAAATGGATGAACTTTTCATGCAATGGAAGGGTTCTGAAAGCCATCTCATCAACATCCAGCGGCAGCTAGAATGTTGAGCTCAGAACGTGAGAAGATATTTCAAAGTTGTAAGGACTCCTTCCACACATGCTCCAGACAGAAGATACACCGAGGGATGAAGCCTCCTCACCCCAACACTCACATGCGTCTGCCGCTCATTCTTCTAAGAAAGCCTCCTCACCCCAACGCTCACACGTGTCTTCCTCTTTCTTCCAAGAAAGCTGTGAGTGAGAAGGCAGAGTCCAAAGCAACCCATCCTTTGCATGCACCATCCCAGGGTTCACATGTGGCCCCCCCACACAAGTCAACCCAGGCTTGGGCATGTAGCAGCGTTTCACAGCAATCTCCTTTCTCAGGCTCCTACCATTCTTTCAAAGCATCTTCTCATCACAGCCAGTCGTCTCAAGCCTCCATAGCAAGGAGTCTTGCCGCCTGAGCCACCGAAGCATGAGTAGAAGCTGTGGAAGCTACCACAGCTCTACATGTGGCAAAGGAAGAGCAATTGCAAAAGGAAGAGATGGCAGCTGAGGCTGCTGCAGCTCTACGTGAAGCCAAAGCTCAGGCCAGCCCTGTGTTTCTTCAGCAAGAACGGGAGGCTGCAGTAAGGGCAGCAAGGGCTTCAGCTTTGCAGGCAGAGGCTGAAAGAGTCACTACCAACTACAACACTGGAAAGCCAGAAGGCAAAAGCCTACGTGGTTAACCAGAATGCGCTACGGCATGAGCAGGAAGGAGCAACGCAGTTGATCGAAAGACCCCCAAAACCAAGTGAATGAGGAGGAGTATCTCAACCACCAGATCTGCAAACTAGTCAGGAAGCAGACGCCCTCCTCAGATCTAGAGAACTTACCCTGAAAAACCAAGACACATGGGGCAATCAGACGAGCCCATCAGCAGCTGTGAAGGCTCCTCAGCAGGCAGACTCACAAGAAGCCGCGAGCTCAGTGTTGAAGCTAAGGAGTTCCAGCCAAACCTTCAAGGCATCTCGAGCGTGGACGCACGGCCCGATGGACGCGGTCAGTCTGCCTGGCAGCAGGGTGAACGACCCTTCGCCGTATCATGGAAAGATAACCTCATCATGAAGTACTCTGCAGAAAAACACCAGCCATCATTGACACATGCCCCTGTCAACTCCGTGGAGTGCAGGATACCACCTCCAGAATACGACACCTCTGAAGCCCAGAGGGATTCTACGTCATCCTTGTTCTGACCCAGGCCCACGTAGCTAATATTAAATGCAAAACAGTTCCAAAAAACAGATTTTATTAAAACAGCTGAGAATTAATTCATTCTCAGCTTAGTCCAAAACAAAATTCTTAATAACCAGTCCGTCGGCCTTATCACAAACCGTTTTCTTGGCAAAACCCCAACAAAGTTCAAGAGACGCTGACAAGAAGCACAGGAATCAATGTTGCTTTTCTACTGTCAGCCTCTGGAGGCTCCGAAGTCCGCACATCACTCCCCGATGGCCCTGGCCCCATCTCTGCCTCCAACACAGAGCCCTCATCCAGGCCTTCCCCAACTTCCAGGACTGGCCCATGTTCTTCCTCAGCCTCATCATTGTCCAACTCCGCTGCCAGCTCCGCAGGCTGCTGGCGGACCACAACAATCCTGGAGAAGAAACATAGAATATTCATCCCAACGGGGAAAGGTGGATTTGGCATCCAGTGGTGTGCAGAAATTCTTGGACAAACTGGGAGAAGATTATTTGCTATGGAAGCACATCTTCACAAGTACCATCCATGACGAAGGGTTGCGGCCAGCCAAAGAGATCAAGCATATGTTGGCATGGCTGGGACCAGAATCTGCAGAAGTGGTAAGACTCATTTACTCAGCCCAACTAGGCAACCCAGTCACCGTCCTTAAGCGAGCTTGGAAAAGGCTTGACTGATGATATGGCATAGCTACATTAACAGAGTCCTCACTCTTGGTTAGTGTCAACAACTTCCCTGACATCAGCAGCAGAGAACCCTACATGCTGTGGAAATTCTCTGCCCTCCTCACACAGTTGAGGACAGCACAAGAAGACCCCAACATGCCTGGACTTACCTGCCTAGGCCAGTATCTGACCCAAAAGCCTATAGTTCAAAAACTGCCATGGGAGCTAGGTGAAGAATGGGTCCAACTAGCTGCTGCTTACAAGGCAATGAACTCAGGGAAAAAAGAACCCTTTGCTGTTCTTGAAGAATTTGTCGACTACCAAATGGAGCTATACAATGACCCTGAAAGCTTTGGCATTAGAGAAAAATGGCTCCCAGCTACCAGCCAGACTTCTGGGCCAACCAAGAGTCCATCACAGATTGCAAAGGGAAAAACCTTTGTGTCGGTGCATAACACAGAGGTTGCCACCTTGCCCACGAGGAGCTCGGATGTGAAGCCGTCGAAGAAAGCTCTACATCAACCTCAGAAAGCAAAGAAAGATCTTTTTTTTTTATTGAAAAAGTTTTACAATACAATTTTTATCCCCCCCCCAATCCCACCACCCAACTACCACCCCCTCCCTTTCCCTCCCTTTCCCTCCCTTTCCCTCCCCCCTCCCCCCCTGACTTCCTTTGCTAACCAAACATCAATCATATATATCAATCCACATCAAACAGAAAAATAGGTGAGATCCAGATAAAATATTATAAATTTAACATTAAATAATAAAAAATTAATCTAAGCTTCTAACACCCTCCTTTACCCCCTTAATTCAAATATATAGTAGCCATAAATCATTTGTAGAAACTTACAGTATAACAAATATAACAAATATATAAAAACTAATTTTGAACATCATAATTTTGCTAGATAATAATATAGTATATATATATTACATTAAATATAATTCCAAATATTCAGTCTAAATAATGTTAACCATTAATCATTTGTAAAAAACTTACAGCAGTATAACAAATATAACAAATATAACAAAAATATAAAAACTAAATTTGAGCATCATCATTTTTCTAGATAATAATATAGTATATATATATAACTTTAAATATCATTCCAAATATTCAATCTAAATAATGTTATATAAGAAAATATAAAATCCAGATAATACATCATAAATTTTAACATTAGATAAAATAAAGCTAGTCTATCAAGTATATAAACTTGTTTTTGACATTATAATTTATCTAAATATTAATATAGTAAATATAAATATATAAGATAATAATATAATTTCAAATATTTAATAAAATAATTATAATAAAAATAATTATGAATCAAATACTAGTTGAAACTTATTAATTTGATATTTGTTCCGCACATACTCTACCCATTTCTTCCAGTCCCTAACAAAGGCTTCATGGGTCCTGTCTTTTAGGTATGCAGAAATCTTAGCCATTTCTGCAAAATTAGCCATCTTCAATATCCATTCCTCTATAGTAGGTACACTATCTTTTTTCCAGTATTGACCAATCAGAAGTCTAGCTGCAGTGATCATATATAAGATCAATCTCGTTTCACTCGGTGAAAAAAGCTGCGGAGAAAATTGAAGCTTCTTTTTCAAAACATTCTGCATAACCCACCAAAGTTTAATCCAAAATGCTTTCAGTTTTCTACACGTCCACCAAATATGAAAATATGTTGCATCCAAACAATCACACCTCCAACATTTAGGTTGAACATTTGGATACATACATAATAATTTTTTGGGATCTAAATGCCATCTATAAAACATCTTATAAAAGTTTTCCCTCAGGTTCTGTGCTTGTGTAAATTTAACATTCTGGACCCAGATCTTTTCCCATGTTTCCAACATTACCGGTTCTGCAAAATTTTGTGCCCACTTTATCATACAATCTTTAACTAATTCACCCTCTGAATCTCTTTCTAACAGTAAATTATACACCCTCTTAATATGCATCGGCCCTTTACATTTTATCTGAGTCACCAAATCTTCTTCATGTAGCATTAATCCGATTTTCTGGTCTTCTCTCCATCTCACTTGAAGTTGAAGGTACTGCAACCAAGTTAAATTCATCCCTTCTTCCAACAGAATTTTCAAAGGTTTCAAACTCCATCTGCCCCCATCATTAAAAACCATCTCTTTGTATAAAATCCTCCCGAGTGACTTTATATTTGGCATAATCTGCCCAAGATCCAACCACAAAGGTATTTTGTAATCCAATTGAAGCTGGTGCTTCTTCCAGACTCTCATCAAAGCATGTCTTAAGATATGACTGTTGAATACACTGTCTCTCTTATCTTCATAAAGTAAATATGCATGCCATCCAAATTACAAGTCGTGGCCTTCTATATTCAAAATTTCTGTTTTTGTTGTTCCAATCCAATCGCCCACTTGTGTCAACACAGCAGCCTCATAATATAAACGTAAGTTTGGAACTTTAAGGCCACCTCTTTCACGAACATCTTGCATTATTTTGAGTTTAACTCTTGGTTTTTTTCCATTCCAAATAAATTTGTTTAGACCTGCTTGCCATTCCATCAATATCTTATCACTTTTGAGCACCGGAATCATTTGAAACAAAAACAGAAATCTAGGTAGAACGTTCATCTTAATAGCTGCTATTCTGCCAAGTAAAGATAGTTGCAGTTTCTTCCAAATTTCAAGGTCCTTTTGAATCTTATGCCACAATTCCTCATAATTATTTTGAAAAAGTTTTATATTAGAAGCTGCAACTTGAACTCCTAGATATTTCACCTTTGTAGCTATTTCAAAGCCTGCCAACCTTTCCAATTCACTCCTTTGTGGTTCCAACATATTTTTAACTATCATCTTAGTCTTTTTCTGGTTCAGACTAAAACCTGAAACCAAACCATATTCCTCTATGATGTTTTTCATCTGGATGATTGATTCCAAAGGTCGTGTTAGGGTAACAACCAGATCATCTGCGAATGCTTTTGTTCTGTAATCTTTTTGCCTTACAACTATTCCATTCAGATTGTTAGAGTCCCGTAGAGAATTCAACAACACTTCTAAAGTTAAAATGAACAACAATGGGGATAGCGGGCAACCTTGTCTAGTTCCTTTCTGTATATGAAAATTGGTAGTTAAACTCCCGTTAATAACAATTTGTGCAGTCTGTTCTTGATAGATTGCTGAAATCGCTTGTATAAACTGGTCCCCAAAGTCCATTTTATGCAAAGTCTTTTTTAGAAAATCCCAGTTGACTCGATCAAAGGCCTTTTCCGCATCCAAAAACACCAGCACTGCAGGGATCTGTTTATTTTTTTCAAGATATTCCAATAAGTCTATAAGTTGCCTCACATTGTCCTTCATATGTCTGCCTTCTATAAAACCTGCTTGATCATCGTGAATCACCTCTTGGATAACTGGCATCAATCTGTTGGCTAATACTTTTGCAAAAATTTTATAATCCGTGTTCAGGAGAGATATTGGTCTAAAATTTTCTGGTTTTGTAGAACCCTCTTCCTTTGGAATCAGTGAAATAAAGGCCGTCTTCCATGAGGGGGGTATTTTGCCCCCCTGCTGTATACTACAGAACAAGTCCTTAAGATGCTCAACCAATTCCGATTGTAAAGTTTTATAATATACTGCTGTCAAACCGTCCGTCCCAGGAGCTTTAGCTAATTTCAGTTGTTTTATTGCGAATATAATCTCTTCACACATTATAAGTTGATTCAGTCTATCATTTTGTGCACTTGAAATTTTTGTAACTCTCTTCTTATCAAGATATTCATCAATAACATCCTTTTTAATATTATCTGAATGATATAATTTAGAATAATAATCTAAAAAAACTTGATGTATTAAATTCTGTTGAAAAACTTGTTTGCCTTTATACTCAATAGTATCAATTATACGAGAACTTTGTTGCTTTTTCAACGTGTAAGCCAACCATCTACCAGGTTTATTAGCATTACAAAAAGTATTGTGTTTGGCAAATTGCAAATTAGTTGCCGTCTGATCAGCCATCAATATTTGAAATTGATCTTTCAGAAGTTTTATAGTTTGCTGTAGTTTCTCATCAGTCGGATTTTTTATATGCAATTGTTCTTTTTCCTTTATTTCTGACTCCAGTTCTATTCTTGTCTTTTGTCGTGTTGACCTATACTTAGAATTCATATAAATCAGTACACCTCTCATATACGCCTTGCTTGCATCCCAGACGATTTCAATAGGTGTACCCTTATTCAAATTGATTTGAAAAAATTCCTTAACATGTTTTTTAAGATCCGCAATATTCTTCTCATATCTAAATAAATTCTCATTCATTCTCCAAGATCTTCTCTCCCTCTTACCAAAGTCCATCTCCATCCATACCGGACTATGATCCGTTAAAGTTCTGGGAAACATTTTAGTCTTAACCACTTTAGTAAGTAAGTCCGAAGTAACCAGCATAAAATCAATCCTAGAAAAAGATTTATGTCTGTCAGAAAAAAATGTAAAATCCAATTCCTTCGGATGGTGAATTCTCCATACATCCTTCAATTCTAATTCTTCTTTCAGTGCAAAGAACGTCTGTGGTAATTTATTTCCCCGCTTAGCCAAAGTCTTCTTGTCAAGAGTTGTATCAATCACACCATTCCAATCTCCCATAATCAAGAAGGACTTATAATTCCACTGCAATATTTTAGTATTCAATAATTTATAAAAAATTTCCTGCTGTTGGTTTGGGGCATAAATTCCAATAAGAAGCATCGAAACATTCTGTATATTTATTTCAACTGCAATATATCTTCCTTCATCATCCGTTTCTACCAGTTTAGCTGGTATTCTTTTAGAAATATACAAAACTATTCCATTCCTTTTCACAGAACTAAAAGATATAAAATGTAGTCCAAGTTTTGAATTTGTCAAAAAATTTTGGTCCTGGGTTCTAATGTGAGTTTCTTGCAAACAGACAACAACATTTTTATGCTGCTTCAAATAATGAAATATTTTCCTTCTTTTCTCTGGTGAGTTCAAACCATTCACATTCCATGATAAAAATCTAACTGTCATTTGAGGATTCTTGAAGCGATTTGAGCATTTGCCTAAGACCCTGTTCCACAGCAGAGGTCTTTGGTCTCGCTCCTCCCACTGCTTCAGATTTCTGTATCTTCCCATTTGCTCCCTTCTCTTGTGGCATCATGGCCCTCTGCTGCTTTTGTTTCCCTAGTCTTTGCTTCTCTGCTGCACGAGTTATACGATGATCTTTCGGTTCTTGCGACAACAATTCAAGGTCCAGATCCACCTCTCTTGTAGCTCTAGGCTGCTTTGTTTTAGGCTCTGGGAAATCTGCAAAAAAATCCTCTGAGAAACCACCTACTGCGCCTAAAAGTTCTTCCCTTGCTATTTCTCGAATTGCCTGTCGTTCTTTTTGCCTAATCAGTTCTTGAATCCCCTCTTCAAAGTCCTTGTCTTTAGAAATTTCTTCTACAGATAAAAGTGTGGATGAACATGGGGGTGTTGAAATTTTTTTAAGAACATTATGATAGAAATATTCTGCTTTTTCCACCGAGTTGATACGATATCTTACATCCTCATATCTCAAAATAATGCCAACAGGAGCATCCCATCTGAATGGAATCTGGCGCTTTTTCAATTCATTTACCAAAAAACCATAGTCTCTTAACATCTTGGGTGGTAACTCTTTGAAAACACCAATTTGGCTACCATCATGATGTACAGTGGTGTGGAAAGAACTTTGCAAAATTTCATTTCTCAGCCTTCTATCAGTAAAATAAATCACAACATCTCTAGGCAAATTCCTTTGTCTTGCCACACGAGAATTAACCCTGTAGATCTTATCAACTCTGTTGCCAATTAAGTCAGGTTCAATTTTTAAAATCTTAGCCAATACTTCCCCACAAGCTGCCCTCAAATTCTCTCTGTTATTTTCTCTTAGACCTCTCAATCTTAAAGCGAACTCCATATTCCGAAATTGCATCATCATGATTTCATCTTCTAATTTCTGATTTTTCACCTCAACTTTAAAAATTTTCTCATTTGCATCCTTCTTGTTAGATTCCACTTCAAGATTTAAATCATCCACTTTTTTCTCCACCACCAACAAGGCATCTGTAAAAGCAGCAGCTACTTTGGCTACATTCTGATTTAACTTGTCACTTTTTTCCTTAACCCACTCCTTCATTTCCACTTGGTTTTTTTCCATCTTTTCATCCATTTTATTTATTTTTCCAGTAAGCTCCCCTAATGACTTAGTTAAATTAGCTATAAAAGCTTTCAAATCCTCATTCCCACTTTCTTGAATTTCACTCTGAGCCTGTGCTTGTGGCTTAGTTGACTTTTCCTTTGTCTGGTGTGTGGGGGAATCTCCCACCGCTTTTTTTGAAGCCATACCAGAGCAGGATCTTAATCTCTGAAAAAAAGAAAATCTTCCTCCTTTTCCTGTCCTCACCAGTTTTGCAGAAAAGGAATCAAATCACTTATATTTCCAATTTGAATTCTTGCAAGTATGTTTCTTTCAATTACTGGCAGGCAAACTGTTAATTAGCACTTTCTCTTTTCACTTTCACTTCCTCCGTTTTAGCCAGCCGCCATTTTCCAGACACTTTCACTCAGAGACTTAAACTGAGGATTTTAAAAAATTCTTTAAAAATACTTAGCTTCTTAGAAGAAAGTCCAGATCTCACCAGGCTCTTTATTTACGGAAGAACTGTAGATTATAATAGGTGGAGTTGCTCTCATCGTCTCGCTCCGTCTGAAGACAGAGGTCCCTCGCCGATCGGAGCTTCGGTGGGCTGGAAAGGGAGCCCTCGCACAGAACGCCTTCCAGGGCAAAAAAAGCACCCTGGCGACGATTCTGGGGGCTCAGCCTGTCCCCACCGGCTCTATCCTCCCTTCCAACCCGAAGGGAGGATTTTCAAGCCGCTTGCGGATCACAAAGCGGCTCTAACAATCGGCGAAGCCGGCGGCCATAAAAGAAGCCACCCAGCGACGACGAGGACAGCAAAGAAAGATCTTATCTGTCCACTCCACAAGTCCTCACATGCCTTGAACAAGTGCAGAAATTTCTGAAAGAAGCCTCTAAATCAGAGGTGGGTTGCTACCGGTTCGGACCGGTTCGGAAGAAGCATTAGTGGAAATTTGACGTGGTTCCCCAAACCGTTACTGACCTTTGGCTGGCCACGTCCCCGAACTGGTCCCCGCTTGCTCACCCCACTCACCCAATGCTCACACGCCCAACCCAGCCACTACTTGCAGAATCTAGCCCCATACTTCTGCTCATTGCTGCTGGCAGAGGTAAGGCTGAAGCACCCGGGTGGGTGGGGGAGGGAGGGAGAGCTGGTGGAGGGGTGATACCAGCAGCGGGTGGTGGAACGACCACCTGCTGCTGGTATCACCGCTCCACCAGGGAGGGAGGGGAGCGCACGGGAGATCGTGGCACTGGAGCTCTTCCCGTGTGTTTCCCCCAGCTGGCCTGGCCTGCGAGGGAAGCACGCGGGAGATCTTAGCTGCTGTTTACTTGTGAGCACCGTTGGCCGGGAGAGGCAGGGAGAAAGGCCAATGGTGCTCACGAGTAAACTGAGGCTCCTAAGTGGGGGGGGTCGAACCTCCCCACCCACAACATCTTCACCTGAGGGCATCGCTGGCAGCCACTTCCTGCGCCTCCTGTCCCATGCTCTTCCCACTGCTGCTCAGCCTCCTCGATGCACGGAGGCAGGAGGCGGTGGTTTCTTTCGCTGACTGTGATCTGCTGCCTGCCTGTAATCTGCAGTTTACTCATGAGCATGGTGCAGATTACAGGATTACAGATTACAGGATTAAACTGCAGATTACAGAAAGCCGGCAGATCATTAGCTTACTCGCTTTGCTGCTCGCCTGGCAGAGCGCAGACTGGCAGCTCCGGGTCGTCTCTCAGCCATTGTGTGCAGGAAAAAACCTTGCAAAGTAAAGAAAAACGTCTGAGTGTGAGAAGTTAGTTGCCTCGCACTCCCTGCATGCAATGGCTGAGAGACGACCCGGAGCTGCCACTCTCCGGTAAAATGTGCGTCTCGCAGTGGGGCGCAATTTGGGGTGACAGGTTGGGATGGGGGGGGAGCTCGACAAGCTTTGCAGCTGTGTGGCTACAAAGGTTGCTGTGCCGGCTCCCTTCTCCCTGCTGGCTAGTGCCTCCCAAAGCCGCTGGCGTTGCATGCAGCAACTGCGCTGGGACTGATAGGGGCAGCAGCAGCCCTCTCCTGCTGGGTGGGGAAAAAAGGAGGGGGACTTCACAAACAAAAGAGAATTCTCTCTTTTGGCACCGGAGCCAAAGCTAAAAGAAACTGGTGGGTAGGAACAGGGGAAGGGCAATTTTTTCATTGTTTTAACTCTGTAGCAACATCTTTCCCAGCTACTGCTTTCTCTGTTCAGCAGCAGAGCATTTTTTTTTAAGGTTAGTCCCCTTCTTCCCGGGAGAGAAGAGTGGGGGCAGGGAGAGAAAAAGAAGGTGGCGCGGGATGGTGGAGGGTGGGAGTGGGGGGCGTCTTAGTCCTGGCCAGTTGCTGCTTCCTTGGGTCCCCTCAACTTTTCAGTCCCAGAAAGCGGCTGAAAAATCCCCTCCTCCATGAACCATTTTCTGTCCTTTATTTTATTTTTATTTTTATTTTATAATCAAATTTGTATACCGCCCTACTCCCCGAAGGGACTCAGGGTGGTGAACAGCCGATTAAAACACAATGTCATAGAAAAGTTTAAAAATTTAAAATAAATTAAATAATTTGGCTGAAGCAAATTAAAATACAATTATATAAGACATTTAAAAACCCAGTATAAAACCCATTATAAAGGGGAGGTTTAAGCCAGACCAGCCTGATGAAATAGGAGTGTTTTTAGGGCGCGGCGGAAGGTACGTAGGTCCTGTATCCTCCTTATCTCAGGGGGGAGCTTGTTCCAGATGGCCGGTGCCCCCACAGAGAAGGCTCTCCCCCTGGGGGCCGCCAGTCGACACTGTTTGGCTGACGACACCCTGAGGGGCCCCTCTCTGTGGGAACGGACTGGTCGGTGAGAGGCTATTGGTGGCAGAAGGCGGTCCCGAAGATACCCTGGTCCTAAGCCATGGAGCGCTTTGAAGATAGTAACCAGAACCTTGAAGCGCACCCGGAAGACCACTGGGAGCCAGTGCAGCTTGTGCAGGAGTGGAGTCACATGGGAGCGCCACGTCACTCCCATCACCACCTGCGCGGCCGCATTCTGGACCAGTTGGAGCCTCCGGGTGTTCCTCACGGGGAGCCCCATGTAGAGAGCATTGCAGTAGTCCAGGTGTGAGGTGACAAGGGCGTGAGTGACCGTGCGTAACGAATTCCGATCCAGAAAGGGACGCAACTGGCGAATCAGGCGAACCTGATAAAAACTCCTCCCGGCCACGGCCGTCATATGCCCTTCTAAAGACAGCCGCGAGTCCAGGAGGATGCCCAAGTTGCGAACCCTATCTGTGGGGGACAGTGACTCGCCCCCAATAGTCAGAGATGGCGTCAACTGACTATATCGGGATGTCAGAAACCACACCCACTCGGTCTTGGAAGGGTTGAGCCTGAGTCTGTTCCTCCCCATCCAGATCCGTACGGCCTCCAGGCACCGGGACATCACTTCGAGGGCATCGTTGGGGTGGTCTGGGGTGGAGATGTACAGCTGAGTATCATCAGCATACTGATGATACTTCACCCCAAAACCACGGATGATCTCACCCAGCGGCTTCACATAAATGTTGAACAGGAGGGGCGAGAGGACCGACCCTTGTGGCACCCCACATACAAGGGGCCTCGGGGTCGACCTCTGCCCCCCTGTCAACACAGACTGCAACCGGTCGGAGAGAAAGGAGGAGAACCACCGTAATACGGTGCCCCCCACTCCCAGCCCCTCCAACCGGCGCAGCATGATACCATGGTCGATGGTAGCAAAAGCCGCTGAGAGGTCTAATAGGACCAGGACAGAGGAACAACCTCTGTCCCAAGCCCTCCAGAGATCATCAACCAACGCGACCAATGCCGTCTCCATGCTGTACCCGGACCTGAAACCCGACTGGAACGGATCTAGATAGGTCGATTCATCCAAGTACTAAGGCAGCTGTCGCGCAACCACACTCTCAACAACCTTCGCAACGAAGCGAAGGTTGGAGACAGGATGATAATTTACCAACATTGCCGGGTCCAGGGAAGGCTTCTTGTGGAGAGGCCTCACCACCGCTTCCTTCAAAGCGGCGGGGAAGACACCCTCACTCAAAGAAGCATTTATAATCCCCTGGAGCCAGCCTCGTACCACCTCCCGGGAGGCCAGCACCATCCAGGAGGGACACGGGTCCAATAAACATGTGGCTGCACTCAGACTGCTCAGTATCCTGTCCACGTTTTCTGGAGTCACAGAGTCAAACTCTTCCCATATAATAGTCTCAAGACCTGCCCCAGTCACCTCCCCTGGATCTACCCATTCGGGGTTAGAGTCCAGCTGTTCCTGAATCTGAGCGGTTTTGTCATACAGATATTGTACAAAGTCCTCAGCTCTACCCTCCAAGGGGGCCTCCCGCGCCCCCTGTTGCAGCAAGGAGCGGGTCACCCTAAACAGGGTGGCTGGGCGATTATCTGATGATGCAATAAGAGCGGAAAAGTACCTCCTCTTCTCCGCTTTTATCGCCACTAGGTAATTCTTAATATGAGCTCTTACCAGTGTCCGGTCATATTCAGAACAACTGGCCCTCCAACTGCTCTCTAGGTGTCTTTTCCGGCACTTCATCTCCCTCAGCTCCTCAGTATACCAAGGAGCGGCCACTAAGTCTTCAGACGAGCCGTGTGCCAGAGCCTCAGGAAATGGCCCAAGCTCCGTCTGGAACCTATCCGGATCCATTAGGCGCCTGGGGCGGAACCATTTCACCAGTTCCGCCTCCCTGCAGCAAGGGAGAATCTCCCTTCCGAGCATGTCCAAGATGGCCGCTCCCAGCTGATCGGCGGTGAGGTGGGGAGTATGTCCCCGGCTTTTTGGGTGTTTTTGGGGGCCGGACCAGCTCGTTGAGCCCCATAGACTGGCACAGGAGCTCTCCGCCGATCGTTTAATCCATTCTGGGAGCCGAATGCTCCCCAGGACGCTGCAAACGGGGCGAGGATGTAGGCGGCTGTTGGAGGATCACGCAGCCAGCCGAAAGTGGCCTCAGCGTTTTCTGGTGTCTCCTGTTGACTCTGCGGCTCAGGGATTGCCACGGCAACGTTGACCTCGATAGTATTGCCCCCCCCCCGTGGGAGCTCCAGGGAAGCCGTTGGAGTGGCTGGAGTTCCCTGGGTGTTCCAGCGGGGGATGAAGATCGTTTGGGGGAGAGTGGAAAGGACGATGAAGAGGTTGTCGGCTGGCGGTGATTCCAGGACAAACGGCTGCAGAGAAGGGGCGCTAGAAAGGGCCAGAGAGGGCAAAGAGAGACTGGAGGTTTCCATTGGTGAGAGTGTGGGGTGCTATATTAACTATGCCACCAACATTAACAGGGTTACCTGGGGCGGCCATGGAAGGCGGACCCATCTTAAGAGGGCCCACTCCTGGTCGTCTCAGAGGCTCTCCCCTCCACCTCCCTGTGTGGATTGGGGGTGATTAGAGCTACCACTGGCTCACCACTGGTCTAAACCCTGGAATAGATCTCTAGCCATTTCTTTTTGTATGGATTTGGCCTTGGCCTTGTGGCCATTTATCATCTAGACCCCTGAACAACTGTGATATCTGCCTCCCATGGACTTTACTACCTCTTTTCGCCTAAATGAAATCATCGAAATACCCCCGGGGCCAGCAGTTCCTGTAGTTTGGTGACTACCATCGATTGCTTCTCAACCATTGCAGGATACACCCTGGTTTTCTAGTCTGGTATAGAGTCAGACTAAGACTGCTGCTTTTCGGCCCTCCCCAGCTTCTGTGAGAGGGCGGCTGGTGTGAACATCTGGCCCGAAGTGGCTTAAGACTCTACCCACTGCGGTGAGAGAGCAGTGGAGTTTATTGACTGAACTGGAGTGGATATCCTTTGCCGGAATTTTTGGATCCATTTTAATTAACCCCTGGCCATGGACTTCTCCCAAATATTAAATGTATTCATCAGCGGAGCTTCTTATCCTGCGAGACTCCCCCCTCTTGCAGGTCTGGCCCTCCACTTTATCGAGGGCCTACCTTTATGACAGGCTTTGGAGCCCCGAGAGGTGGCATGCAGCGAAAAGGAATTTGAGGGGTTTTCTAGGGAAATATTTTAACAAATTTTTAAGGGGTTCTGGGAAGCGGGAGGGTTGTGTGGGTGTGGGGGTTAACCCACAGGAGGAGGGGTCAGGTGTAATTGTTAGTGGGGCTACGGGGGGTGTAGATTCCGGGGGTAAGGGGTACATTGACGTTCATTCTGCAGAGGGCCTTTTTATTAATACACTGAGTGGGAGGGGCAGATATAGCGAGTGCAGGGGACCATATCACGTGAGGGGGGCGCACACTCGCTATCTCCGAGCGATGGCATGCCCTGGTCCCCAAAGCCCTTCTCGCTCCCCAGGTTGCGCAGTGTCTCAGGGCCCGAGTCTCCGGCTGTTGCTGTGCAATGCCAGGTCCGTGGTAAATAAAGCCCCCCTCATCTGTGATCTTGTCCAGGAGGGGGGAGCGGACCTGGCAGGTATTATGGAGACCTGGTTGGGCCAGGAGGGGGGAGTCCCCCTCGTGGATATGTGCCCTCCAGGCTTCCATGCATTCCATCAGCCGAGAGCTCAGGGCAGGGGCGGGGGGGCAGGGGTTATCATAAAAGAGAGTCTTGATCCGAGGGAGTCCACTGTACCTCAGATAACCGGGTGTGAATCCCTCCTTGTGAAGTGGGGTCGCGGAGTTCAGATGGGTCTGCTGCTTACGTACCTGGCTCCCTGCCACGTAGCAACAGCCCTGCCTGAGCAACCGAGGTGGCGGTTGATACCCCCAGACTTTTGGTCTTGGGGGATTTCAACCTGCCATCTGTTGGTGAAACGTCTGAGGTGGCTCGGGAGTTCATGGCTTCCATGACGGCCATGGACCTGACTCAGTTAATTCACGCCCCCACTCACACGGGCGGACACACCCTGGACTTAGTTTTTGTCTCTGGTCAGTGGTCGAGTGGTTTTGATATAGGGGATATAGTCATCGAACCCTTGTCATGGTCGGACCACTCTCTCCTTCGACTAGACTTTCTGACCACTACACCCCGCCGCAGGGAGGCGGAACCGATTAGGTGGTTCCACCCCAGGCGCCTGATGGAACCTGATATGTTCCAGATGGAGCTTGGGCCATTTCCTGAGACTCTGGCTCATGATTCGGCTGAAGACCTGGTGGCCGCCTGGGATAGAGCGGCCGCCGGGGCTTTGGACCGCGTCGTACCTTTGCGGCCTCTGACCCGGCGCCGAACTCAGCCAGCTCCTTGGTTTACTGAGGAGCTGAGGGAGATGAAGCGCTGGAAAAGATGCCTGGAGAGCGGTTGGAGGACCAGCCGTTCCGAATCTGACCGAACACTGGTGAGGTCTCATATTAAGACCTACCTAGTGGCGATAAAAGCGGCAAAGTCTAGCTACTTTTCCGCTCTTATCGCATCATCAGATAATCGCCCAGCCGCCCTGTTTAGGGTGACCCGCTCCCTCCTTCAACCGGGAGCTTGGGATGACCCCTTGCAGGGTCGAGCTGAGGATTTTGTCCAGTATCTGTATGACAAAATCACTCAGATCCGGGAAGGTCTGGCCTCTGACTGGGTAGATCCGGATGGGATAATCGAGGCAGGTCTTGGGGGTGTGGTTTGGGAGGAGTTCGACTCTGTGGCTCCCGAGGACATGGACAAGATCCTGGGACGGCTGAATGCGACCACATGTTTATTGGACCCGTGTCCCTCCTGGTTGGTGCTGGCCTCCCGGGAGGTTACACGAGGCTGGCTCCAGAAGATTGTTAACGCTTCTTTGAGTGAGGGTGTTCTGCCGGCCGCTTTGAAAGAAGCGGTGGTGAGACCCCTCCTCAAAAAGCCCTCTCTGGACCCAGCTGTTTTGGCCAATTACCGTCCAGTCTCCAACCTTCGCTTTGTTGCATGGCAGCTTCCCCGGTTCCTGGATGAAGCTGTCTATCTAGATCCGCTCCAGTCCGGCTTCCGGCCTGGGCACAGCACGGAAACAGCATTGGTCTCATTGGTGGATGATCTCTGGAGGGCACGGGATAGGAGCTGTTCCTCTATCCTGGTCCTATTAGATCTCTCAGCGGCTTTTGATACCATCGACCATGGTATCATGTTGCGCCGGTTGGAGGGGTTGGGGGTGGGGGGCACCGTTTTACGGTGGTTCTCCTCCTATCTCTCTGACCGGTCGCAATCTGTGTTGACAGGGGGGCAGCGGTCGACTCCGAGGCGCCTTGTTTGTGGGCTGCCGCAGGGGTCGGTCCTCTCGCCCCTTCTGTTCAACATTTATGTAAAGCCGCTGGGTGAGATCATCCGTGGCTTTGGGGTGGAGTTCCATCAGTATGCTGACGACACCCAGCTGTACATCTCCACCCCAGGCCACCCCAACGATGCCGTTGAAGTGATGTCCCGGTGTCTGGAAGCTGTGCAGGTCTGGATGGGGAGAAACAGGCTCCGACTAAACTCCTCCAAGACTGAGTGGCTGTGGCTGCCGGCGTCCCGATATAGCCAGCTGACGCCATCGCTGACTATTGGGGGCGAGACATTGGCCCCCACGGAGAGGGCTTGCAACTTGGGCGTCCTCTTGGACGCACGGCTGTCTTTAGAAGAATACATGACGGCCGTGGCCAGGGGGGCTTTTTATCAGGTTTGCCTGATACACCAGTTGCGTCCCTTTCTAGATCGGGACTCCCTACGCACAGTCACCCATGCTCTCATGACTTCCCGCCTGGACTACTGCAACGCTCTCTACATGGGGCTCCCCTTGAGGTGCACCCGGAGGCTCCAACTGGTCCAGAATGCGGCCACGCAGGGAATTATGGGAGCGACGTGGCGCTCCCACGTGACACCTCTCCTGCGCGAGCTGCACTGGCTCCCGGTGGTCTTCCGGGTGCGCTTCAAGGTGTTGGTGACCACCTTTAAAGCGCTCCATGGCTTAGGACCTGGGTACTTGTGGGACCGCCTTCTGCCGCCAATAGCCTCCCACCGGCCAGTACGCTCGCACAGAGAGGGCCTCCTCCGGTTGCCGTCGGCCAGACAGTGTCGGCTGGCGACCCCCAGGGGGAGAGCCTTCTCTGTGGCGGCGCCCACCCTCTGGAATGACCTACCCCCGGAGATACGCAGGATTCCAGATCTCCGGACCTTTCGTCGGGCCCTTAAAACCCATTTATTCCATCTAGCTGGGCTAGCTTGATCCCATCCTCCGTTTTTAAATTTGAAATTGATTTTAAATTGGGTTGTTTTAATTCTTGGCCGAATAATATTTAATAATTTTTAATTGTTTTTAACTTTTGTATACCATGTTTTATTCTGGCTGTTCACCGCCCTGAGTCCGCAAGGAGAAGGGCGGTTTATAAATTGAAATAATAAATAAATAATAAATAAATAATAAATAAGGTGCAGCGGTTCGAAAGGCTAAGCGAAGGAGGGAGTGATTTGACCATGACAAGGGTTCAATCGCTACATCCCCTATCTCAAGATCACTCAACCACTGTCCAGAGACAAAAACCAGGTCTAGCGTGTTTCCCCCCATGTGAGTAGGGCCATAAATTAACTGGGTCAGGTCCATAGCCGTCATGGAAGCCATGAACTCCCGAGCCATCTCAGACGTCTCACCGATTGATGGCAAGTTAAAATCCCCCATGACCATAAGCCTGGGGGTATCAACGGCCACCGCGGCAATAACGTTGAGCAGCTCGGGCAGGGCCGCTGCCATGTGGTAGGGAGCCAGGTACATGACTAGCAGGCCCAACTGCACCCTATGACCCCACTTCACAAGGAGGGACTCACAACCAGCCGTCTGAGGAACAGTGGCCTCCCTCGGCATAAGACCCTCGTTTATAACAACCGCCACCCCCCCGCCCCTCCCCTGTGACCTTGGCTGATGAAATGCACAAAAACCAGGTGGGCACATATCAACAAGGGGGACCCCCCCTCCTGACCCAACCAGGTCTCCGTAATACCCACCAGGTCCGCGCCCCCCTCCTGTCCTTGCCTCCTTCCCGTTTTTATTTGGTTTTCCCTCCCACCCTTAAAGGCATTTCAACAGTGGTGAAGTCTAAAATTTGTTACTATCAGTTCTGTGGGTGTGGCTTGGTGGGGAGGGGTAATGTGACTGGGTGGGCGTGGCCTTTTTTTTTTACTTTTAAAACCATTTTTTCTACAAGCTCTTCAGCGAAGAGGTTGTAAAAAAATGCTTTTAAAAGTAAAAAAAAAGCCTCTGATGATTGTGCGGCTCAGCTCGGCATGGGGGGCAGGGATTTTTGCTACCGGTTCTCCAAACCACCCACCGCCATCGCTACCGCTACTCCGAACTGGGAGCATTTCACCCCTGAGTTTCAAGCAAAAGGTAGTGGATAGGGATTGGGAAGAATGAGAACGAGGAGGGCTTCCCGGCTCAGGGAAGGCTCGGAGTCCGGAATCCAGAGCACGTCTTTCCCCTTTTCTCTTGCTGCACTTTTATTTCCAAAGCACACCCCCCCCTCCAGTCCACTCTCTTTCCCTAAAAACTGAGCTTTTGATCCGACGCCGGCGGTGTGTAATGAAAGCAAGATTTAAAGGAAACAAAGTTGAGCTAGTTTGTAAGGAAAACAAGAACTGTCAAGGTTCAGTGCAAGCCATACTAGTATTCCAAACTAATGAGTCTTAATGTCTGGTTAAAATGGGTAGTACTTCCATTTAAAGAAGAAAAGCATAGCTCAGACTAGTGCTATGATTTTTTTGCTCCTATATTCTGTTGTTTAGGTATAAATTGTGTTAATGGAGAAATTTTACTTACAGCCTATTAAACAACGCAGCTAGCTGTCTGCCTGCAATCATGTGTATCTATTAGGAGTAAATCCCACTGAAAGATAGTAGCCTTACTGCCAAGTAAACATGCATAGGCTTTACGTAGTTGAGAGATAGGGTATCGATTTGTATCAGGTGTATTATAGAGAGAAATGAGAACTTCTGTAACAACAGATACCTTTTGCCCAGACCAGGTGTGTGTGTGTGTGTGTGTGTGTGTGTGTGTGTGTGTGAGAGAGAGAGAGAGAGAGAGAGACAGACAGACAGACAGACAGACAGAAAGAGAGAAAGAGAGAGAGAAAGAGGGAAAGATAGAAGAGAAAGAAAGAGGAAGGAAGGGAGAGAGAGAGAGAGAGAGAACCCCCCCCCCGTGCTATTATTTTTAATTGTTCCATTATTTATCATGTGTTAATATTTTACACTGTCCCTACACCTAGAGTGATTTTACTGCCTTTCTTTTGCCCAGGGCTACCACATATTTTTCAGGGATTTACATGCATTCAATGCCTATAGTCCAGAGCATAAATATGTGTGTGTTTATTTTGTACATCAGGTTGTATAAGTCCATCTTAATATGCTATTCCTGGTATGTGATGTTTTGTATACATACAGAGAAAGAAGCACTCTTGTGCTCTTTGACTTTTAGGCTTGCTGTCAAACATCAGCCATAATACTAATGACTGTTTTGAACAATATGCAGGTTGTATTACACGAATGGCTATTTTATATGTGAAATTATGACTGAAATATTTCTGCACCTATATTGGTTCTCACTGTCAGGAAGTTTCTCCTTAGTTTTAGGTTGCTTCTCTCTTTGTTCAGTTTCTATCCATTGCTTCTTATTTTGCCTTCTGGTACTTTGGAAAATACATTGCCCCCCCCCCCCCCCCCTTCTTTCTGGCAGCCCCTTAAAAGCCTGTTGCCTATCACACTCTTGGGCAAAGCATGTGAGCCATTTCCTCCTTTCAGTGGTCCATGAAAGTACAGCTATAATATGTAGATAATAAAGTTGAAAAAAGGTGAACAACATTTTTACAGAACTATAGATATGTTGAGGCTGGGTGTGACAAGGAATGGCTAGGAAGGGAGGGGCCAGGCGAGGCACCCCTTGACGTGAGTGACATTGAGTTGGCCACGCCCACCCAGTCACATGACCATCAAGCTGCGCCCACTGTTACATGACCATGAAGCCACACCCACAAAATAAGAACAAAATTTAGAACCTACCCCTGCTCTAGGTGAAAGAAAGAAAGGGTTTGATCAAGGAGTACAAAGTCTGCTTCAAGTGCTGTGAGTCTACGGAGCACATGGCCAAAGCTTGCACAGTTAAGGTGCAATGTTATCTATTGAAAAGTGACAAGCACCCAGGTGCCCTGCATCCAGACTCTGAGCCGTCACAACGGACAACTCCTCCCCCTCCCCCGACCAAGGAGTCTCAGCACGGCACCAAAGCACATCCAGAGGCAGCCACAAGTGTCAACTGCATGTCAGTATGTGGTGACTCACCATTCCCTCGCTCATGTCACCAGATCTGCCTAGCTAAAGTCTATCCAGCTGGACACCCAGAAGAAGCCGTGAAGATGTATGTGATAATGGACACACAAAGCAATCAATTGTTAGCCAGGTCAGCATTCTTCGACCACTTTGACGTCCAAACCAAGGAAACACACTTCACGATATCAACGTGCACTGGATTCCAGTGCATGGCGAGGAGGAAAGTCACTAGATTCTGCATAGAATTGTTAGATGGGAGTGCAAAATTCACATTGCCGCCATTGCTAGAATGGGACGCTTTACCAGATAATTGCAGTCAGATTGCGACACCAGAGGTAGCAAGCAATATACCTCACCTGAGACACATGGCTAATCTCTTTCCTGCCCTAGACCCTGAAGCCGAAATCCTCCTTTTGTTGGGAGTGGACGCCCCCGAAGCTTTCCCTCACCATGCAGTGGTTAAAGACCCAGCAGGCTCTCCATTTGCCCTCAAGACAGAACTCAGATGGGCCATCTTGGGAACGGTTTGTGTCGATTGGCTGCAGGCCCCAAACCAGGTGAATATCTCTGCAACCTCCATTCTCAGTAATGGAAGAGCATCCCACTTGAAGCCATGCCAAGAACATTTCACGACTTCGACAAACAACCCTGTCTTAGGAGAGACAGGGTTCCAGACCAGAAAAGAGGACAATGATTTAGCCTTGTCAATAGAGGAAAAAGAATTTCTGCAGCTCATGGAAAAGGAACTTCAGCAGGATGCTAGCAGAAGCTGGGTAGCCCCACTGTCCTTTTGCATACCCAGACAGTGCCTGCCGAACAACCATGAGCAAGCTCTCTCTCGCTTCTTCAGTTTGAGACAACTCATGAACAGGAAACCTGCAATGAAAGCTCATCTGGTGGAGTTCATAGACAAGATGGTCCAGAACAGGCATGCCAAGCTTGCCCCTACCCTGAGGAAAGACGAAGAATGCTGGTACCTGCCATTTTTTGGAGTGTACCATCCACAAAAGCCAGGTCAGATTAGAGTGGTTTTCTATGCCAGCGCGCAGTTCCGAAACCTCTCCCTGAACGAAGTCCTTCTCACAGGACCTGATCTTGCCAACAGTCTGCTAGGCATGCTCATCCGCTTCAGAAAAGAAGCCATAGCCGTCATGGCCGACATCCAGCAGATGTTTTACTCATTCCTTGTCAGGGAAGATCATTGCAACTACCTGAGATTCCTGTGGTTCAGTGATGAACAGCACAACCAACAGATCACAGAATACAGAATGCGAGTGCATGTCTTTGGGAATGGTTCTTCCCCTGCAATCGCCAACTATGGCCTGCAACACACTGCTCGCGTAGGCAAAATCAAATATGGTTCAGATGCCAGACATTTCCTGGAACAAGACTTCTACATCGATAATGGCCTGAAATCTGTACCCACCCCAGCAGAAGCCATAGACTTATTAAAAAGAACACGCCAGATGCTAGCGGTAGCCAACCTCAAGCTACACAAGATCGCATACAACAGTGAAGAAGTGCTAGAAGCCTTCAATCCTGAAGACCACGCCAAGGGACTACAAGACCTCGATTTTGGCACTGACACACCTCTTATCCAAAGGAGTCTCGGTCTGTGTTGGGACTTGAAGAAGGACATCTTCACCTTTAGAGCCCTAGCCCAGAAGACTGCCTTCATAAGGAGAGGAGTTCTGTCAACAGTGAACAGCCTGTTCAACCAGGGGTGAAATGCTCCCAGTTCAGACCGGCTCAGGTGAATAGGTAGCGGAGATTGAGGCTAGTTCACCGAACCGGGAGCAATGGCTGGCTGGCCACGCCCCCGAACCGGTCCACGGCCCACAGTCCTGCCATGCTTGCCTGCCTTCCATGCTGCCTTCCTGGAGTCCACGTGGAAGGCAGGCAAGCATGGCAGGGCTGCGGGGAAGGAGCTAGCAGCTTACTCACCCCCCCCCCCCCACTCAAGCAGTGGCTTCCCTGCTCAGCCCCAACAAGCTATGCATCCATAGCAATGGGGTGGTTTTGTTTGCCGCTGTGATGCTTCGGGAGGGCAGGTAGACATCTTCTTCTTCTTCTTCTTCTGATTTATATGCCGCCCTTCTCCGAAGACTCAGGGCGGCTTACAATGCGTTAAGCAATAGCCTTTATACTTTTGTATATTTATACAAAGTCAGCTTATTGCCCCCACAAACTGGGTCCTCAATTTACCTACCTTAGAAAGGATGGAAGGCTGAGTCAACCTTGAGCTTGGGGAGATTCGAACTGGTGTAATTGCAGACAGCTGGTTGTTAATTACAGTGCTTTAGTCTGCAGAACTAAACCAGGCTCATTATAGTTGTCAGCTGCAAACATCCGCCTGCCCTCCTGAAGTACCACCACAGTGAACAAAACAATCCCATTGTGCCACGCCTCCTCCTGCAGCCAAACGCGCCCAGCCGTCCGTGCCCTTTCCTCAAATGGGCTGTGCATGGGGCACTTGGAGAGAGAGCAAGCAAGAGAGCTCTCCAACCTCTCTCTCTCTCTCTCTCTCTCTGTGTGTGTGTGTGTGTGAGGGAGGGAGGGAGTGATCTGAAGCTGAGGCACCCAAACTTCTGGCACCGGCGGGGGCGGCTTCTGAGCAGCCCTGAGTCAGCCAGCTCCACCTGACCTACTCCCTGAGTCTCACTGTTCTCTCTCACACACACACACACACACACACACTCAAGCAGCGGCAGGCTCTGTGGAACAACAGGACCTCTCATTTTTCCCACTGCACGGTGTACGTTTGCTACCTCTGCTTGTCTGCTTGCAAGCGATGATCTTCTCTTTTTCTCTTGGGATGCTGGTGTGGGCACCATGGATGCATAGCTTGTTGGGGCTGAGCAGGGAAGCCGCTGCGTGAGTGGGGTGTGGGTGAGGAGCCGCTGCCAGAAGTTTGGGTGCTTTGGCTTCAGATCGCTCCCTCCCTCACACACACACACACACACACACACACACACACACACACACACACAAACAGAGGTTGGAGAGCTGTCTTGCTTGCTCTCTTTCCAAGCGCTCCATGCACAGCCCGTTTGAGGAAAGGGCACAGATGGCTGGGTGCATTTGGCTGCAGGAGGAGGCCCAGATGGAAGGCAGCTTTTTCAGCAGCATCCCCCTCCCCTCTTTGGATCGCCCTGCAAGGGGAAGGCTCTGCCTTTGCAGAAATGGCGTGGGCGGTTTGTACGGAGGATTTGCAGGGGGGTGGGATGTGCGGCCCTCCAGGATGAAGAGCAGGGCAAGAGAAGGCTCCGAGGTTCACCTGGGCAGTCAAGCCAGAGGGAAACTCAAAGTGTTGGGGGCTTCAGAAAGGCAGAATGTGCTTTTGTGCAGCTCCTGGGTTCTGTGACATTCTGTGAAAGACACAATGTGCTTCTGTGTCACAATGTGGAGCTCCTGGCTCTAACAGTGAGTGACGTCAAACTGGCCATGCCCACCCAGTCACATGACCACCAAGCCATGCCCACCAAGCCACGCCCACAGAATCAGTAGCAAAAGAATTTAGATTTCACCCCTGTGTTCGACCCTCTAGGATTTGCGGCACCTGTAATGATCCAAGGGAGGCTCCTTCTATGTACACTGTCCCAAAGCACCAAAGATTGGGACGAGCTGCTTCCACCAGAACAGAAGCAAGGCTGGGAGACATGGCGTACCTCCCTGAGTTGTCTCCAGAGCGTCCATGTACAGCGCACAGATGTTCCCATCTGTTCTGCCCCAGCTACGGACCCCAAAGAATGCAGCACACACAAAGTCTGTTCAAACCTTAACTTACTGAATAAGCCAATCTTTTACAACAATGGCTGTTAATTAATTGCATTAACAGCCACCAAGAAGTCAAAGAAAAATAACTGAAAACTTACTATGGTTGGCAGAATGCCCAGAAGCAATTTGTAGGAAGCTGATAAGATAAGCAAGACAAGACACGAAGGTATGTGAACCAAGTTGTTCCCTGCAAATTGCTTCAGTTGACATTCCTCCTTAAATAGGCTAAGGGAGTGGCCAATTAGCCCCAAGCCTTACTCTCGAGGAGACCGCCTCCTGAGGAGCCACTCCTGCCTTTTGGCAGCTCTGCATGCCCATGCATCGAGAAGAAGCTCCTCCTCTTCGTCCTCTTCACTTAAGGGAGCTTCTGGAGGTTCTGAAGGCCCTGGCTGAATCCCCGCCTCTGGCACCACATCTTCTCCAGCCTCCTCATTGTCTGACTCGAGTGCCAGCTGCACAGGCTGCTGGCGCAGCAGCACACCAGCCTCCTCGCTGTCTGAATCAGCTACTAGCTGCACAGGCTGCGTACGGGCCACAACACCATCTCACCCGCTGCTGCTCTGAAGAAAGAATTACATGTCTTCTCAGATGCATCAACGACGGCAATAGTAATTGTGGGATACATCAGGGTCTATGGTGGGGAGAGCGATGTTCACGGTGGCTTTGTCATGGGAAAAGCTAAACTAGCACCACAACAAGGTCAAGGCTGGAACTCTGTGGTGCTGTATTAGCTGTGGAACTTGCAGACCTGATAATGCAGATGATGGACCTTGAGTGTTGTGACCCAGGCCCAAGTAGGTAGTATTAGATGCAAACAGTTCCAAAACAAACAGACTTTATTAGAACAGCTGAGAATTAACTCATTCTCAGCGTAGTCCAAACTAAATTAAAACAAATTCTTCTTAATACAAATTCTTCAGTCTAATCACCAACCTTGGTATAATTAGGCAAACTGCCAAAGGCTTCTCTTGGCAAAAGTTCAGAAGCAGAAGAGGCTGACCAGAGATAAGTGCAGCAAGACAAGAACAAGTCTATCAGCGTTGTTTTCCGACAAAGAGCCCAAGAGCCGTTGCTGGTCTTTTAAGCCTTATGGAAGGGGACAGGATCAGAAAAAGCAGATCATGCCACACAGTCCATCCCTGCATCCTGGTTGGCAGAATCGACCTGGATACAAGGTCCTGAGTTCTTGGCCCGCACAGGCAGCCTGATGTTGCAGAGACCAGAACACCATGAGCTTCTAAACCCAGATCAAGATGCCAACGTTCGACCTCAGGAGCTCAGCAAAGCTCTCAGACTGGTCAAGGAAACAACTGTACAAGTCACCTGCTTGTCGACAATGGTCAAGGAGACCAAAACACAGCACCCAAAACATCCCATGGAACCAGCTCTCTTCAAATGTTTCTCCAGATGGAGGTCTCTTGGACAAAGAGTAACAGCGATCGTATGTATACTGGATCGCGAGATAAGCTTCTCAGACTGCCAGCTCCTAGCAGAGAGAAATTCCATGAAGTGTGCAGCAAGAAGCATACCCAGTAGTATCTAAAAGTAGTGTCTAAAAGCTAGGAAGCCTATCCCGAAATCCAGCCCACTGCTGAAACTGAACCCATTCCTTGACAGCCACAACTTACTTTGAGTAGGGGAGTGTCTAGATAAGGCTGAAATAGCCTCAAATGTCAAACACCCTATCATCCTTCCCGCTCGCCAACATGTGACGAACCTGCTGGTCCAACACCACCATGAAACCGTCTACCATCAAGGCTGCCACTTCACAGAAGGAGCTGTCAGAGTTGCTGGACTTTGGATCATGGGGGCTAAGAGGACCATTGCTACTGTCTTACACAGGTGCCTGCATTGTCGCAAGCAACGAGGTGCAACACAACACCAGATGATGGCCAACCTGCCACCTGAGTGTTTCAGTACAGGACCACCATTCACCAGCGTAGGTGTGGATGTCTTTGGCCCTTGGTTTGTGTCTGCCCATCGAACCGGAGGTGGCCAAGCTAACAGCAAATGTTGGGCCGTTCTCTTCACATGTCTTAGCATTCGAGCTGTTCACATTGAAGTCATCAAATCCATGGACACCTCCAGCTTTATCAATGCTCTAAGAAGGTTCCAAGCCTACAGAGGCCCAGTCAAGATGTTTAGATCTGACAGCGGAACTAACTTTGTAGGAGCCTGCAAGGAGTTACAGATCAGGGAGAGCACTCGCCTTGATCTGGCAATTGGCGACTACCTGAAGGATGAAAACTCTGTATGGACATTTAATCCTCCCCATGCCTCCCATATGGGAGGAGTAGGGGAACAAATGATAGGAATAGCCCGTAAAATTCTAGGCTTCGTGTTGATGAAGACACCCATGCTGACTCATGAGATCCTCACCACCCTCATGGCAGAAGTAGCAGCTATCATCAATGCTAGACCCTTGGGTCCAGTCTCCTCAGATCCTGAGAATCCAACTATCCTCACCCCAGCCACTTTGCTGACCCAGAAGACGGGTGATTGGCCAGCACCAGTAGGGAACTTCGTTCCAAAGGATATGTATACACAACAATGGAGACAAGTTCAACTGCTGGCCAACACCTTCTGGAAGCACTGGAAACAAGAATACTTGTCTACACTACAGTATCGCTGCAAATGGAAGAACAAAGAGCCTAACCTAGAAGAAGGATACCTTGTTTTGTTAAAAGACAAGGATGCGCATCGGAACTAATGGCCCATGGGACTTGTGCACCAAGTCTTACCCAGCTCTGATGGACTAGTTCGACAAGTCGAAGTTCAGATTGCGAAGCCGCAAGTGTCATGCCATGACCCGCTGACTTCTACCAAGAAGCTCTACACCAGGCCAATCACCGACCTGGTACTGCTGTGAAGGAAGACCGAACTTAAAGAACTTAAAGATTGAACCTCAAGCTTTGCATGCTTTGTGTCTACCTCATTGTTTGATGCTATGCCTTTGTTTACCTCAGTTAATTAGTTAGTAGTGGAATTTATAATTCCAAGAAGGGAGTGTGCTGACTAGAGGGATATTTAGTTTAGATTGGGAACATATCTCCTTAAGAGATTGCTCTCTGGGAAATGTAGTCTTTGTGACATGTGATAATATCTGCACAATTTGATTGGCCACTGAGTTATAGCTCTGTTGGGTAAATGTACCATGCACATAAGCGGTCATTTTGAATCTTAACAAAGGAACCAACATCAGCCTCTCAGCATGTGGAAAGATGCACCTCTTTTCACCTACGTTAATGGGATCAGATTATGAATTGAGCCTCAGATGAATCTCAGCAGTATCGTAAGTTATTGATTGAGAATGCCTGAAGAATAAACTCAATCTGCACAAATTTCCTGTTTTGCGTGAAGTTTATCTGCCTGAGAAGAGCGAACCTTCGCTCCGACCAGAACATGTGCCACACGATCGTCGGAACCTGTTTTTTACTTTTTAAAAGCATTTTTTTACTACTGGTTCCGGTGAATAGGTAGTAAAAAATGCTTTAAAAAAGGTTCCTACGATCACAGCTGTGCCATGCGATTGTCGGAACCTTTTTTTTTACCTTTTTAAAGCATTTTTTTACTACCTATTTGCCAGAACCGGTAGTAAAAAATGCTTTAAAAAAATAAAAATAAAAAGTTGGCCATGCCCACCCAGTCACATGACCCCCCCCCCCCCCACCAAGCCATGCCCACCAAGCCATGCCCAGAGAACTGGTAGCAAATTTTACATTTCACCACTGGATGAGAGGTTGAAATGAGCTAACCCAGCACTCTTGGGATTAATACTTTCAAAAGTTGCTAATCCAAATAAATCAGACTGCATTGCTTGTTCTATACATAGAGAAAACTTGTTGACTTTTAATGATCCCCCCAAAATTAGCAAGGGAATCTAGTGAAATACACTGAAATATCTGATGTATCAAGGGTATGTTGCCAGGCTAACAGCCTTTGACTGTGTTCATATGGTTGTCAACTTGCAAAGCTTTCAAGTTGCCATGAGCAGGAGGAAGGGAGAACTGATGGAGCTGATTGATTTCCCTAACTGAAATTACATTCCACAGATGCTTTTCTACCGCAATCAGTAGGAGAGTTTTGGGTTTCACAGCCAGCCAAAGTGATTAATTAGAGAATGTGATTTATGGCATGGCCAGGGAGGAGGGGAGAGACAGGGTCCTAGGGGAATGTAAATCTATGTAGGATTAGTTCTAGCTGCATCCAAATATTGCCAAAATGGTGCTCCTAATAAATGACTGTATTTCTTTTGAAGTTTGGCTCGTGGCTCATGAATTAATTATGGCATCTTTCAGAAACTTCACAATGGTATTCTAATGTAGGGCTACCAAATCTGAGTTGCAAAAACTCTCGACAACCAGACTTTCTACTATTTATTATTGTAATATAAGTCTAAATCTTGTAGCCTAACTGAAACTCATGGTTTTCTTCCCTATGGTTTCCTAAATTTACCACATTTTATTGGATCATGCAACACAATAAACCATTAACATAAATTATAATCCAGATTTACATGATGCATTAGGATAAACTGAGTTCGTTAGTTGTCAACATTGTTATGCAAACAATGTCTTATTCCACTGAGTTCAAATAATGCTAAAGATCTTGAGAATGGTTGGGGTTTTTGAGTTGCAATAGATTTCATAATTGTGGAGCCACAAGTCATACAATATTCAGTAGAGCACTTGCATATTACTTAAGCAAACAAAATAACCCTTAATCTGTACTTCAGCAGTGCTTAAAGTGTGAGGGGGGGGGGGAATACTTAATACTGATCTAATACCTCCCACTGGGTTGAGAGCCATTCATGTAATAACTTCAAGTGATTTAGTGGTACAAGATCACACATGTTTGTGTATGTGTGCATGCCCATGAGCTCTGCCACTGATCAATTTCCATGGGTTTTGTTTGGACCCCTTCAGCCACCGAGACTTGAAACCTGAGAATTTATTGCTGGATGAGAAGAACAACATTCGGATTGCAGATTTTGGCATGGCCTCCCTGCAGGTTGGAGATAGCCTGCTGGAAACAAGTTGTGGGTGAGCCATCCTCAGAACGGAGTTGTGCTGGTCTGTGATGCTGAGGGAGGTGGGAGGAAGTCAGCCACATGGCTCCTTTCATGGGTTGATTCACACATTATTGCAGGAATATCAGTGTGTCCAATGTCGTGGACATGTAAAAAGTGAAATGGGAAGGAAATATATGTCTGGGAACCTAGGCAGTGGTGGGTTGCTACCGGTTCACCCCGGATCGAGTGAACTGGTGGCAGCGGCGGGAGGCTCTGCCCACCCGCCCGGATACTTCTGCGCATGCACAGAAGCATTGTGCGCAAGCACGCAGGCACGCACCCATGAGCAAACCAGTAACAACGGGTTTTGAAACCCGCCCCTGAACCTAGGTAAGCTGTTTCTTGACTTTAGATGGAAATGCTGTCACACATTATTATTGTCATTGAAATGTAAATGAATCAGAAATATCTGCTCTTACTTAATATTTGAAATTTAAATTGCTCCTTTGCTTGCAAGTAGAGAGGCAAATTCATCAAAGAGCTGCTATAAGTAGGACAGAAGATGTTTTCCACCAATGAAAATATAAATCATATCTTTTTGGATGTGGAAACTCATCTTCCCATTCAACCCCAAATTTATGGTCTTATAACATACACAAGGGATGAGATTCAGCCAACAGATGTAGCCAACTGTACCAACCATGGCTCCTTTGTGCAATGATGGTGCTTTTCTTCTTAAAACAAATGACATCTGTTGAGGAAGTTGATTCCATAGTGCCAGAATCCCTACCAACATTTTCCCCTCCTCACAGCTATAATTTCCTTTTAAAAAGTCATTCCCACAATTCCTAATTGTGTAAATGTCAAGTTTAGCTTGGTCTTCAGATTTCTGGGCTAGGAGATAAGAATTTCATTTGATGGCTGTCCTCAAAGAAGTAACATATTTATCTCTAGTGGGAAGGAAGAAAAGATTCCACCACTTCTAGAGATGTGGGGAAGTTGCTGAAGAAGCCATTTGTGCTAGACGTGCAATGGCCTAGAATGGTCTTCTCCAGACCACATGGGTTCAGCTGCAATTCTGAGCAATTCCCATCTAGCGGGATAAGGTTTGTCCTGGCACCTGAAATCTACCAAACATCTAAAAGACAAGGATTCCCACAACCCATCTTAGATTGGGGAAGGGTGGTATATCTCACAGGCTTCTCTTCACATGCTTGTTGAACCCATGTCCCTATGGGTTAGCTTTCTTTGGCGTTTCACTCTTCCTATCTCTCTGTCTTTCTCTTTCTTTTCTGCCCCCAATGCTGGGTTGCAGTTCTCCTCACTATGCATGTCCAGAGGTGATCAAGGTAAGAATTCAGGCCTAGTGCCCTCCCCTTATCTTTGTTGGTATCTGATTCCCCCCTCCCCACTTGTCAGGGCAAGGAGCCCTTCAAAATCTGCTTTATCCTGCTTCAATTGGCCCCTCAATTGGAACAATTATATATTATATACTTGTGGCCATCCATCTAGAACTACAACTCCCAGCATCCATCCTTCGCCATTAGGACCGCTGGGAGTTGTAAATTAAAAAGATCCAGAGGGTCACCCCAGATTGTAAACACACCTAAGTTTCACAGCATGACACAATATTTCAGACAATTCAAACAGATATTTTTAATAATTTAAATAACATATATTCGTCTGAGTCGAAATTGCACTTCAGAACAAATATAGAAGGTAGAAACTAAATATTTTTAAAGTTATACAGGTAATCCTTGACTTGTGACCATAACTGAGCCTGGAATTATGGTCATAAGTCATTAAGCAGGTCACCATATAACCATGCCTGATTTTACAACCTTTTTTTGTGGTGGTGGTTAAGTGAATACATTGCCCACAATAGGCCTTTTTAGTTCAGACCAGAAGTAAACACCACTTTCTGGCAAAAACCATTATAAATTTCTGTTATGTGACTGTGGGATGCTGCAAAAGGTTGTAAATGCAAGCCAGTTGCCAAGTGCTCGCAATGCGACCACATGACTGCCAGGGCGGGGGGCTGTCAGAACTTTGAATCCGTCAAAAATTCAACTAAATCAAGGACTACCTGTAATTGAATTCTTTTAGTTATTATAATGAACTTGTACATATATGCATGCACTTTCATGCACCATGTATATATACAATTCCAGACTCATTAATAACCTGATCCAAAAGATTTATACTGCTTTCCATCTCCCAGCTAGTAAGAATATTTTGAAGTTAGAGGAGAGAAACTCTATCCATTCTCAAGAACATTGCTGGGGATCTCAAATCTCTGTGTTCAAGTTTGTGTGACTGTTTATGTATGTTTGGGCTGAAACTCAGATTCTGCTGGGCAAGGGCACTATCCTAATTTTTAAAAAATACTGGAAAAGCTAATCACAGGAAATCAGAGGAAAATAAATCTTCAGATCCATATTAGAACACATGGATTTCTGAGGAATGTCAACCTGATATATGGTGATAAGATTTTGCAAACTCTCCTTAATCATTAAGTAAACTTTCCCCTGAGTATCTGGAGGTCTCTTCCCCTTATCTCTCTTCCCAAATGGGACACAGTGAAGAACAGCTATCATTTTAGTGTTTTTTAAAAAATTCATATTATACCCCAGTAATAGTTATCCCCTTTGCAGTTGCTCTTAATGCTTGGAAAAACCTCCCGCCCTCACTTCTGTTTTCTTATTTTTCATTGTTTCTTGAAATCTTCTCCCTTCCCTCCCCAAACCAATTATCAAGCTCCCAATCTCTGCTTCTTGCTCTTTAGGGGGAGAAGTATGATGGACGTCGTGCGGATATGTGGAGTTGTGGTGTCATCCTCTTTGCCCTCCTGGTGGTAAGCTTGTCCTAAGCATTTTTGCTTGCTCCTGTTAGGGAGCATTTAACCCCCAATTTAGTTCTACTGTCTTCTGCCCAAGGGATCCATTTAGACCAGGGGTGGGAAACTATGGCCCTTTTATGACTTGTGGACTTCAGCTTCCAGAATTACCAATTTACCAACTGCAATGATTCATTTAACAATTGTGGCAAGAAAGTTTGTAAAATGGGGCAAAATTCACTTAACAAATGTCTCGCTAAGCAACAGAAATTTTGGCCTCAATTGTGGTTGTAAGACAAGGACTACCTGTAATAGTTATAATTTTTATTATTATTTATTAAATTTATATACAGGTAGTCCTCGATTTACAATTGAGCCCAAAATTTATGTTGCTAAGTGAAAGGTTTGTTAAGTGAATTTTGCCCCATTTTACAACCTTTCTTGTGACGATTGTTAAGTGAATCACTGCAGTTGGTAAGTTAGCAACACAGTTGTTAAGTGAATCTGGCTTCCCCGTTGACTTTGCTTGTCAGAAGGTCACAAAAGGTGATCATATTACCCAGGGACTCTGCAACCATCATAAATATAACATAAGCAGTTGCCAAGCATCCAAATTTTGATCAAGTGAGTATGGGGATGCTGAAGTGATCATAAGTGTGAAAAACAGTAAGTCACTTTTTTCAGTGCTGTTGTAACTTTGAACCATCACTAAATGAACTGTTGTAAGTCAAGGACTACCTGTACTGGCCAATTCCCAGTGATTCTGATTGTTGTCCTGAGAATGTTTGACGTGAGGGAGGTGACAGTGAAAAGGAGAAAGTGAGGGCAAAGGACCAATATCACTATACACGCCTTCATGTTTAAACAGTGTTTTGGCCTTTACATCTAGTCCTTGACTTATGACCACAGTTGGGACCAGAATCTCCACTGCTTAGCAAGGCAGTTCTTAAGTGAGCCATGTCTGTTTTTATGACCTTTTTTGCCATGGTTGTTAAGCGAATCACTGCAGTTAAGTGCATCACGGGGTCATTAACTGCATCCAGTTTTGGTCACCACATTATAAAAAAGATGCTGAGACTTTGGAAAAAGTGCAAAGAGTAACAAGAATGATTAAAGGCCTAGAGACTAAAACAGTGATGGCGAACCTTTTAGAGACCAAGTGCCCAAGCTGCAACCCAAAACCCACTTACCAGTATTTATCACAAAGTGCCAACATGGCAATTTAACCTGAGTAACGAGTTTTTACTACCTAAAATAATGATAAAAAACACAGAGTTCAGCTAATTGTTCTAAGAAAATGAAAAATGCACTTTTCTGCTCCTTCATTTTTTTTCCTGCTTTTGAAATATTACGTTTAGCAACAATAAAAAAGGTAAACTTTTGTAATATCATTTCTCTTTCCCTCCTCCTCTCTTTCCCACCCTCTCTTTCCCGCCCTCTCTCTCTCTCCCTCCCTCCCGCTATCTCTCTGACTCATCTATCTATCTATCTATCTATCTATCTATCTATCTATCTATCTATCTATCTATCTATCTATCTATCTATCTATCTATCTATCTATCTATCATCTATCTATCTGTGCTCTCCTGTCCAGCATCACGTGTCATGTGAATCCAACCACTTGGGCTGTGGAGGGGGAGTGGAGGCGGGTAGGCAAAGCCAAGCGTTAGAGATCCACACAAAATAAGGCAACTCCATCCTGGATCCTGTAGGGGAGACCCCCCTCCTTCCCGCTCCCTCTCTCCCCCTGAAGTGAGGGAACACAGCTCCCTCCTCAGAGGTAACCAGCAAGCAAACAAATATGGCACTCTGGCTGGGAGGCGGCGGCGTGGAGCCCCACCTCTGGCCAGCGACAGTGAAGCAGGCAGGGTGCGCACCTTCCCCGCTGCAGTGTTGGCGCTGGCTGGGAGGGATGCACAAGACGAACGTTTGGAGCCGTGCTCAGCGGAGTTTGCAAGCGGGCTCGGCGGGGGCGCTTAGCGGGGAGACTGCAGCCCATTTGGTTTGCTTCAGCATGGGGTGGGAACGCAGAAGGCAGAGGAAATCCTTGGGGGCGACTTTGGGGGCGATTTTTTCTGCTTTTGAAACATTACGTTTAGCAACAAAAAAAAGAAAAACTTTTGTAATATAATTTCTCTTTCCCTCCCTCTCTTTCTCCCTCCCACTCACTCTCTTTCCCTCCCCCTCTCTCTGTTTCTCTCTCTCTCTTTCCCTCCCTCTCTCTTTCTCTCTCTCTGCCTCCCTCTGTTTCTCTCCCCCCCACACCGTGGAAGCATCCCTGTTCTGACCTAGGCTTCCTGAGTCAGCAAAACACACGAGTAGTCCCAAAACCCTCTTTTATTGCAACAGCTGTGAATTCTGTTCATTCACAGATGAGTCCCAAATAGTTGTAAAGAGTCCTTTGGGAAAAGGCTGATAATCACCCACCTTTATCTCCCCTGACACGCTGCCAAAGACCTAATTGGCAAAGCCACACAGAGTCCAGAATCAAACAGAGCTTCAGACTTTAAACTGAACAGAATTAACATCATTGCTTTTAAGTCTTATGGGAGGGGCCAGTCATCTCCAAGCCCTACTCCCAAGTCATCCCTTTTGTTTTAACTGTTCTTGCCTTCTGGCAGCTCTGCTCATGCATGCTCCCCCTGTTCCTCTGCCTCTCTGAGGTCCGACTCTGGAGACTCCGGAGGCAGCATGTACCTCCCAGATGGCCCTTTCTCTGCCTCCGACACAGAGCCCTCATCTGAGCCTTCCCCAGACTTCAGGACTGGCCCATGTTCAGGGGTGAAATGCTCCCGGTTTGGACTGGATCGCCCAATCCAGTAGCGATGGAGGCGGGTAGTTCGGAGAACCGGTAGCAAAAATCCCTTCCCCCCCCCCCAGCTGAGTCGCACAATCATCAGAGGCTTTTTTTTTTAACTTTTAAAAGCATTTTTTTCTACAACCTCTTTGGCCGAAAAAATGCTTTTAAAAGTTTTTTTAAAAAGCCTCTGATGATCGCGTGGCTCAGCTGGGATCCTCAAAGGCTTTTAAAAGCATTTTTTCTACAACCTCTTTAAGAGGTTGTAGAAAAAATGGTTTTAAAAGTAAAAAAAAAATGGCCACGCCCACCCAGTCACATTACCCCCCCAAGCCACACCCACAGAACCAGTAGTAACAAATTTTAGATTTCACTACTGCCCATGTTCCTCCCCAACCTCCTCACTGTCCGACTCTGCTGTCAGCTCCGCAGGCCACAGGCGGACCACAACAATCCGAACACAGGCAGCTCTGCAGGAAAAGAAACTGGTTTTTTTTTGCCGAGGCAAGACAACGCAGGGTCGCATTGTGGCTCTGCATCATAATGGGCTTCAGGAGGAGGACGGGACCCCGTCTCCCTGATTGTGAAATGCGCAAGTGAAAAAGTTCACTCAAACAATTCCAACTTTGCAAGATCTTTTTCTTTCGCGAGAAGTTGGAATTGATTGAGTGAAAAGCTATGGGGAAACGCGATTGGAGCTGGGCTGGGGCGACTGGGTGCCCACAGAGAGGGCTTTGCATGCCACAGGTTTGCCATCATGGGACTAAAACATATGAAGAACAATTTCAGGATTTGGGTTTGGCAAGTTTAGAGAAAAGAAGGACTGGGGGGGACATGATAGCAGTATTCCAGTATCTGAGAGGCTGCCACAAAGAGGAGGGGGTCAATTTATTTTCCAAAGTACCAGAGGGCAGGACAAGAAACAATGGATGGAAACTAATCAAGGAGAGAAGAAACCTGGAATTAAGGAAAAACTTCCTAACAGTGAGGATAATTAATCAGTGGAACAGCTTGCCTACAGACGTTGTGGGTGCTTCATCACTGGAGGTTTTTCAGAAGAGACTGGACAGTCACTTGTCTGAAATGGTATAGGTTTTCCTGCTCAAGCAGGGGGTTGGACCTCCAAGGTCTCCAGCTCTATTCAGATTCTGATTCAAATTTAGCTTCCTCCATTGGCGTTACTTGTAGGAGTCATCTGGGAAGGTCACAAATGGTGATCCCATGATCTTGGGATGCTGCACCCATTGCAAATACATGATGATTGCCATATGCCTGAATTCTGATGTCATGATCATGGTTGTAAGTCAAGGACTACCTGTAATGTTAACCCAAGGAATTCCTGCAAAACCTTAAATCTGAAGGAGCTTCTGTGGTGTCTTATTTATTTCACCTTTTTCTCCTGCAGGGGGCACTACCCTTTGATGATGACAACCTACGGCAGCTGTTGGAAAAAGTGAAACGTGGCATTTTTCACATGCCCCATTTCATTCCGCCAGACTGTCAGAATCTCCTGCGGGGCATGATTGAGGTGGAGCCAGAAAAACGTCTCAGTGTGAGTCATCCTATCATTCCCAAGACTGGAAGAATGGAGGGAGGAGCAGGCTTGGATGCTTAGGTGGAAAAGGATGGAGGGCCCTGGGCCTCTGGGTAGCATTATTTCAGATTGCAAACTGGAGTTTCCCTCTGGGGATGGGCCACTCTTGAATATAAAAATAGGATAGTGGTTGTCATAAATTTCTATGAAACAGTGGGAGTGGAGTGGAGTGGATCGGATCTTTATTGGCCAAGTGTGACTGGGCACAGAAGGAATTTGAGAAGATTTGGGTTAGAATTCTTCGCTGATATGGTTGATTTTTATATGATCTGGTTGGATTGAAATTTAATTTGGACTTGATTGAAACAAGTGTAAGTAATATTGTTCTAAAATAGCCTCTCATAATTCAAAAATTATAATTTGATGGCAACTTTTAGAAAGGCCAAAAGAGATTTTAAAGAGCCATCTCTAAGTTGAGTGATTCTGCCCTACATGCTATATCTCTGCCCCAGCTTTTGAAACAAATCTATTTTAAGATTCAGTTAATCTTTTATGTTTATTTTATGTTTATTTTAATATACTGAATGTCTGAAGATAAGGGCATCTTATTATTAACACATATTTTAATGATGAGTGACAGTGATGGATAGAGCAGTCATGGCTTGTAATTTTTTAAAAAATTAATCTTTGGGAAAAGGAGCCTAATGTTGGTTTATTTTTCTCCATGTGGTGGCTTTAGCTGGAACAGATTCAGAAACACCCGTGGTTCTTGTGAGTATTTGATTTCCAGCTTATTATCTTTTCCCTTGTTTGAGGAGATCTCAGTATAGATCAAGATCTCACTATTTTTTGCCTTTACTAACCAGAGGTGAGGGAAGGTCTCATAGAGGAGACAAAGACATGAGCAGAGGGCAGAAATCCCAGCATCCCACTCTACCACTGTCATTGTTGTCTAGATAGGGGTGACCCCCATTGTGGCTCTTCAGAAGTCAACATCCTCAGCTAACATGACCAATAGAGAGGAATATGGAGAGCTCTTGTTTACCAGAAGATATCTCCTTGCTTTTTGAGGTTCCACCTTAAAATGTTCTTTCAATTTAGCTTTCTATCTAGGAGAGGAAAAAGCTTTAATAAACATAAACGTGAATACAGGTAGTCTTCGTGTCAGGGTTCCAAGTAACACCCCCAACGACAAAAGACTCCAAGGCTTGAGATTCCTCAAAGTTCCATTTTATTAGAGATGTCATATTGGCACATCTGGGAAAACCCGAATCTGAAAGTTTCCAGGTTTTCCCCATCCAAGTGAAAGTTCAAGTCCCTGCCCAGCACCCACATGTCCATCACATGGTCCAATCATCCACCATCCCAACTGGAGATGCCTCTCAGTCATCCGACTTCAGGTGCCAGGGCAAGGCGTCCTTGACTCTCTGAGAAAGGAATGCTATTTTAACTATATATATCTCCCATACTCCATACAATCCCCCCTCCCATTTTCCCATGGTAGAAAATGTGGCAGGCCTGAAGGCCCAATGTAAAAGATGGCTTCCAGGCCTGACACTTTGACTTACAACCATTTGTTTAGTGACAGTTCAAAGATACAATGGCACTGAAAAAAGTGACTTATGATCAGTTCTCACATTTACAACTGTTGCAGCTCTCCAGTCAGTCAGTCAGTCAAAATTCAGGCACATGGCAACTGGCATTTATTTACAATGGTTGTAGTGTATTAGGATCCTGGGATTGTCATTTGCAACCTTCCTAGGGAGCTTCTGACAAGCAAAGACAATGGGGGGGAAGCTGGATTCATTTAACAACCTTATGATTTACTTAACTGCAATGATTCACTTAAGAACTGTGGCAAAAAGGGTCATAAAATGGGGCACAGCTCACTTAACAACTGTCTTGTTAGCAATAGAAATTTGGGCCCCCTCTGTGGTAGTAAGTCAAGGGCTACCTGTAATTATATTTATTTAGCTATATATGAGCCATAATGATTCTAAAACATTACTATAGAATTAAAAAAATGGGCTTTCAATAGATTATGTGTTCATGAAAAATCTACTAAATATATAGACTGTTTTGATCAGTGGTGGGATTCAGCCGGTTCGGGCTGGTTCGGGAGAACCGGTAGTTAAATTGCTGGCTGGCCCTGCCCCTTCCCGCCCCTTCCCGGAGTCCCCCCGTGGCCCATTTTCACTCCCATGAGGCTTCAGGGAGGCCTCCTAGGCCCAAAATGTGTCTCCCCCCTGCAGCCTGTTTCTGCTCCCAGGGGGGTGCAGGAAGCCAAGTGCTGCTTGTCACACACCCCTGGCCACGCCCCCCATGGCCACACTCACCCAGCTGGTCATTAGGGCAGAGAACCAGTGCCTGAAAAAATAGAAAAAACAGCCCCTTTCAGCTTCAGCATAGGTTAATTACCACAAATTGATTAGATCGGTCTCCCAACTCTCAGCTGATTTGCACAGGGGTCTTTTCCTAGGTGCAAACAGTGCTGGAGCAGGTTTTTTTCCCCCTAGCTATGCTGAAAAAGTGAAACTGAAAGTAAAGCAGGGTCTTTGCTGCAACGTGACAAAATGAGGCAGAGAGATATTTTTTTTTCTCACCAAAAGAGGTAGGTGCAAAACTGCAAACAATGGGAAATTTAGGGCAAAAGAGGAGAGTTCAAGATTCTAAAACACAAAAGAAAAAAAGCTCTATTTAACTAGGTGTCAGAAGTGCTTGCAGGATTGCTGTGACTATGTGATTAGCTACAAACTGTGGAGATTCAAACAGGCCTATCTCTGCCTCGCAATTAACTGCAAGCCTTCCCCGCCCTAGTTGCCTACTCACTCCTTGTATAAGTAGGAGCTTGCTGCCTGCCAGATGTGGTCACAGAGAGAGTCAAACACAGGGGCCTGACACAGATAGAAGGGCTACATAGAGCTAGAGCTAGAGCTAGAGCTAGAGCTAGAGCTAGAGCTAGAGCTAGAGCTAGAGCTAGAGCTAGAGCTAGAGCTAGAGCTAGAGCTAGAGATGAGCTGGAACAAACAGAGCTGATACAAAGTCACTAAATGCCTGAGCTAAAAGCTGAAGCTCAGAGCTAGAAAGCCAGAAAGAAGAAAGCTTGCCTTTGCTGAGCTGAGCATGCAAGACAGCATATGCCTGCAAGCTAGCATCTGTTGATGTCCCTGAGCTGCTGCTGCTGCTGCTGCTGCTGCTGCTGCTGCTGCTGCTGCTGCTGCTGCTGCTGAAGCCACGACCAAGAGGGAGAGCTGGAGAGTTTCCCTGTCAGAAGCTTCAAGCCACGATTGAATCAACTCTACAGGTGTTTTGACTCAGGACCTTTCTCATTCTTTCTGCTGAGAAGCCTAGGCTGCCGCTTTCCACTACCTCGATGTACCGATTCTGAAACCACTTAGTGTTGTATTAGTTTCTTCCTTCCCCTTTGGAAAGGGTTAAGAGGACTGGTTTTGGTATTGTGGAGAGGAATTTAAGGAGATGACCTGGCCTCTGTTAATGAAGATAAGTTTTGTTATTTATGTGTTTTTAAAGACATAGTCCTTTTAATGTTTTTTAGTAAAGTATATTTTTCTACAAGACTCCTCTGTCAGTTTTATTTCAGCCCCAGTGCGTTTGCATGTGAACAGGTTCACGGTTCGTTAGGACAAACCTCACCCCCTCGTAACAGTTGGTAGCAGAGGATGGTTTGGCGAACCCTCGTTCACATTGTGATGCGCTAGGCTGAAATGTCTGCAATTGAATTGAAGCAGGAAAAACAGACGTTGATTTGGGCTGCTGTAAGAAGTATGGAGTCACAAGATAGACTATCTGGGGCTCAGGCCAAAACGGTTTTGGCTGAAAAATCCCAGACTTTAATTAAGCAAGAGAGTAGAGGAGCTATAGGTTTTGGAGCAGAAGCCTTAGTTTTTGAAATGCCTAAGGCAGTGAGCGAACCATCATCATTTGAAGAAGTAGAGACCAGAAGAATGCCACTTCTGGCTTCGAACATAAATTCAGAAGTGGATGACGGATTTAGGAAGGCAAGTTTTCGAGCTCTAGGTTTGCCAGCAACAAGTAAAAATCCGATTGCTGATCTTAGCATGTTGCTGAAGGATTCCGCTATGGTGACAACTGAAAGAAATAGGATTGAAGCTCCAGAAAACACCGGACCGGTAAGAGACTTTCAATCCTTTTCCAAAACCCCTACTGCGGACTCGAAGTTGAGGATGGGGGATAATAGACTGCCTGCTTTGAATGTCCCTGTTTCTTCGTTAAACCAGCATGGCCAAATCGATACAGCACCATTTGCTGTTCAAACTACTGTAGATCAGGCTATAAAAGTTCTAGCTCCCTTGATGACTACAACGACTCCAGCTGAAAGTTCAAGAGACTCTTATGTTGAGCATAGGGTTGCGAGTGCAATAGAAACACTAACAACCATTTTAGGCGATAGTTCACAAGTGCCATCGGCTCAATGTACAGTAGCTGCATGTGCTAATACACCCCCGATGTCTACGACCAATTCAGCGCATGCCACGAGCGGGACGTACCCATCCGTGACAACACTGACATCTAGGGCTATTCCAGAGACTGCCTCAACTGGAGACAGGAACCTAGGAGCACGTCCAAAATTTTCTAGAGAGGAGCGGCAAAGAGGACCCTCAAACCTTTATAATCAAACTAGAATAAGCTCTGCACCTGCACAACATGAGGTTTTGATCCCTCCCATTGGGGAGGAACAATTATCGGAATGTCAGCTGGAAGATACTGTGTTATGTGCTTCCATTCCAATGCCTTATTGCCCGTTCCAGGATGAACCACACATTGAGCATCAATTAATGTCTGTTTCTATGTTTAATAATGTACAGGTTCTCCCTCCTAATTTTAAGAGTTTGCGTGTGGGTGGAGGAAATTTTAAGGAATGGGTCAAGAGTATTCAAGTCATTTTAATGAAAGAGAACGTTTTATCGTTATTGTTGAAACCCCCACCTAAACCTTGGTCTTTGGAAGTCAATCTTTTACATCATAAGGCCTTTTGTATCCTATTGATGTCAATTGATCCCACTTTATATCCCAGTATATCTCATAACCTGACTATAATGGAAGTCTGGACAAAACTGCGTAAGTTATTCTATTCCAAAAGCTCCCATGCCACAAACAGAATCTACAGAGAGTTTTATTCTGCGAGGTTGAAGGCGGGAGTAGATATTAATGAACACTTATGTGAGTTAAACAGAATAAGGGAAGAGTTGATTTTGAGAGGGGAAACAGTATCTGAACAAACCCTCATTACTGTTATAATCAATTCCCTTGATCCTAGCTGGGATAATTTCATATCTCAGTTGAATAATGTTAACTATAATAATTTACCTCTAGAAGTGCTATCTGGTAAATTAATAGCAGAAGATAACTTGCGAAAACATAGGGCATCTTTCCACAAGAAAGAAAAACCTTTGAGAAGACCCGATAGTTCAGATAGAGCATATGCTATCAGAGAATGTTTCAATTGCAGTTCAAGGGAACATTACAGAAGGGATTGCCCACAAAATGTAAATGCTAGGGCATGTCTAAGGACACCTTCTGGTAGTAAATGTAAAAAGAGGTCATTCACTCCAGGTAGAAAACCAAGTGGAGATGTTCCTAACCAGAGAAGAGGTAAATGGCCAAAGAGAGGCGACAAAAGGAACAATCTCAGGTTTAACGATGGTTTTGCAAACATAGTTGAAACTATTGAATCAGAACTCACGAGGGGACAGCGTGAGCAACTATGGTTAATAGACAGTGGGGCTAGTAACCATGTAGTGAATGACCGAAGGTTGTTTATTGATATGAGAAAGCATAAATCCATGGTTAAAGTCGCAAACGGTAAAAGGGTAAATGTTGTTGGCATTGGAAATGTTTTCATTCCTGGGATTGGAGAAATTAATGATGCATTGTATGTACCTGAGATAGATCATAATTTGCTAAGCATAATGAGGATATGTGAAAACCCTAAAATAGAGATACTGTTTTCGGAAGGAACAGCTGTAATTACAAATGACAAATGTGTAGTTGGGGAAGTATTGAAAATCGGTGGTTTACCTTACTATTCCCCCAATGCAAGTACTGAGGTATCTGGTGCTAGCAATTATACTATCTCATTTGGTAGTAATGACGAATCCCAGCTAGAACTGGGTGGTGAGCATCAAGGTTTTCAAGAGAGGAAGTCTTGTAACGATTTTTGTAGAATTAACGTTAAAGGTAAAAAGTCTGTAACTTTTAATTTAAAGTGAAATGATAAGGAACCTGAGAATGCTAATGTAATTGTCACGGCTGCGGTTTCATTCGCTAAAATAAAGTTGATTTCCAAGCAACAGATTTTAGGAAATATTCTCTTTATTGAGCAATGCAGACTGCCCCTGACTGCCACGCAGTCAGCACTAGCCCCTCTCCCCAAAACCCTCCTTTTCCTTTTCCCGATTCTCTGCTCCCCATTGGTTGTCTTCCAAATCATTCTTCTCTTCTCTCCCACCTCAGCTCACAGGAATGTCACCCCTCCCATGTGTCTCCCAGGAAACTAAGTTCACCAAAAGGCCTTCTCTAGGTGAAATGTCATGCTCTTTCTTATTGCTTCTATGTCAGCCCTGGAACGCTGACATCTGGCTCCTCTCCCTTCATTCTCTCAGCGAGGCCTGTGCAAGACAAACAACAGGGTTAGTACTGTTACCCCGTCCGAGGGGGTGTTCCACCCCCACCACCTTCAACAGTTTCTCGAGCACTTGGCGGACGAGGGGTATGTGTTCATCTACGGTTTTCGTGTAAGTGAGAATGTCATCCAGGTAGACGAGGACCCCCTTATAAAGGTGGTAATGAAGAACCTCATTTATAAGTTGCATGAACACTGCCGGCGCTCCCTGTAGTCCAAAAGGCATCACTTTAAATTGGAAACTTCCTAGGGGGCAGTTGAATGCTGTCTTCCACTTGTCTCCCTCCTTGATGCGTATCTGGTAGTAGGCTTCGCAGAGGTCTAGTTTGGTGAAAACCCTTCCTTTGGCCAGGTGGGCTAACATGTCTTTCATGAGGGGAAGGGGATATAAGTTGTGTATGCAGACCGCATTGACACCTCAAAACTCAACCACCAGGCGCATGGAACCTTCTTTTTTTTTCTATGAAAAGGACCGGTGCCGCTATCCGCGGTTTGGCTGGCTCAATGAAGCCCCTTTGTAGGTTCTTGTCTATGTACTTTCGCATTTCTTGCATTTCACGGGGCGTCATGGCATACAATTTAGGTTTGGGTAGTTTCGCCCCAGGGATGATTTCAATGGCACAATCGGCTTCGCGGTGGGGTGGTAGTACATCACACTTGGTCTCGCTAAATACTTCTGCAAGGTCTTGATACTCTTTTGGGATCTGTTTTGTGTCATGGGAGCTGTTGGATGTGGCCGCCAGTTGTTTTGCTGTACTCTTGACAAGGGGCGCTTGGGTTGGGGGCGTTTTTTGTCCCTCTGGCGGGAGGGGTTGGAGCCTCTGCGTGGGAGGTGTCCCCTCTGGTTGTGGCAGCAGGGGGTGAGGCCCCCATGCTATTCTCAGTCTGCGGGTCCCCTCCTGCCACCAGATAGTTGGGCCCCACTTGTCTAGCCAGGAGAGTCCCAGTATGACCGGGTTAGTCATCTTGGGGGCTATTATAAAATGAATCATCTCCCAGTGATCCACTAGTTCCAGTTTCACTGGCTCGGTTAAGTGTGTGGCGCGCCCCCCCCCCTCCCCACCACCACTAGGGATCCATCAACTTGCTCAAATCGGATTGGGTGGCTGAGCATTTTTGCACGTATTCCCAGTTTTAGGACTGTGGGTAGGTTGATCAGGCACCTCGTGCAGCCCAAATCTACTAGGGCTTGGAAAGCCCCTTCGGTCCTTGTTTTTGGGGCCGTTAGGCGTACGGAGAATAGGAAAGGGTGGATGGGTCCACTCACCATTGGGTCGTCTTCCCCATCGTCATCGCTGTCATACGTTTCGGGGGGCTGATCCGCATCATCTGGACTCTCCCTTGCTCCAGTCAGGTGGGCGAAGCCTTCCATGCTAGGGGGAAGCCTTCGTGGTGCGTTGGTGGTGTGCCTGGGTCCTCGTTCCAGCCGTGCCTTGCTCATTGGCTCTAGTCTCGGCCCCGGGATTCCACACGCCACCTGCCAAATGGCCAACTCCTCCACATCTGCAGCACCTCAGCAGACTCCGGGGTGCGAATGGTCTCTGGGTGGGCCGTGGTGCTGTAGTTCCTCATCTGGTAGACGGTTCCTGGTCCAGCTGGGCTTTCTCCTTTGCCTGTGGTTGCTTTAGCATGTCGTTGGCACGTAGCCCTCTCTCAACTTGCGTCACTATCCGGAACCAGTCAGAAAGTCAGTTCGGGATATCTCGATAAGCGGTCACTTGGGCAATTCGCTTATCTAGGCTTGTTCTAAAGAAGTATACTAGCAGTCATTCTGGCAAAGGAGGTAAAGTCCCAGCAACTCTCCTGAACTCACGGATATGCTCTTGGATGGGCTTCCCCCTCTGCATCAGGTTCCTGAGCTCGTCTTCTACATAGGGATCCTCCCCTGTTTCTTCGAAACGGGCTCGCAGCAGTTGTAAAAAGCCATCTGCATCTTGCAGTTGTGGGGGCCTGTTTTTGTACAGGGCCGCTGACCAGCTCCTTGCTTCTCCCTCCAGACCTTCTGCAATGGCACTGACTAGGGCCCTGGGGAAAGGGGAAAGGTGTGCGTAGCGCTCGACGTAAATCTCAGCTGCGTCGAGGAATTGTGCTAGCTGGTCTGGATCCCCATTGAATTACCCTCTAAACTGGGGTGGTTCTGCCCTCGGTGCCCCCTCCTCCCATTGCGGGGCTCTCTGAGCCTGCCCATAATGTCGTTGGAATTCTTACTCATCTCCCATTCGGGGACGGGGGGATGATGTCCTACCCAGACTGGTGTGCTTGCTGGGGGGAGGGGGAACCCATGGATGCACACTGGGGCCATCTCTCCTTCTGGTGTGGGAGGGGGGAGGGCTGCGCTCCCGTCTCTGGTGACTCAGTTCAGTAGGCTGGGCTGGCCTACCCCTCTCCTTGGGCCTGAAGGATGGCTCCTCCCCCAGTCGGATAACACGGTCAAACTCTTCCTTCAACTTCTCCATGGGGCTTTCGAGTGGCTGCTTTGAAGCTTTCTGCTGTCTGGCTTGCTGCCAGTCCCAAAGCCAATCTACCCTCTCTAATTCTCCTAGAGGCTGTTCCTTACCTTTCCCGTCTGGAAAAGGGAATTCCACTTCTGCCGACTTAGGCAATGCCCATAAAGGTTCATTTTTCTTTTTCTTGGCTTGCAGCTTTGCTGGAGGAGGGGTGGGGGGTTGAGGCCCCTTTGCATCCAAGTGTCCGAGTGGAGTTGTCTAAAAAGAAATAAATTGCCTCTCACATTTTGATAATAAAGAAAAAAAACATTTATTTATTAGAACAACGTCCTCACAAACTCATATGTAGCCAGGAAATGACCTCTGCTCCGACCTCCCTCCCTTTCCTGGCTTTCTCCCTTATTCTTATTGGTCATTTTCTAAATCATTCTACTACAGTTTTTCTTACTAATCTCACAGGAATTTAACCCCCCCCCCTTTACTATGTCAGCCCTGAACGAAATGCAACTTGAGAGGCTGACATCCGGCCCCTCTCTCTTCATTCTCTCAGCAAGGCTTGCACAAGATAAAACAACAGGTCTAATACCATTACCCCGTCTGGGACTATATCCCACCCCCTCCCGGCCTGTCCGGGTGATCTGCATGGAATTTAGCTATAAGCCGGTCAGCTTGAATGTTTGTGCTCTTCACCCAGGAAGCTTCTGACAAGGGGCAACCCTTCCACTTAATTAAGTATTGGAGGCGGCCTCTGTGCCACCTCGAATCGAGAATTCGCTGTACTTCATAATGTGTTTGGCCCCCAATGATCAAGGGCCCTGGGGGATCACGTGGCACCGGCCTTAAAGTTGACCCCACCACAGGCTTCAGAAGACTACTGTGAAAAACGGGGTGTATCTTTCCTAGTAACCGGGGCAACTGCAATTGTACCGTGACCGGGTTGATTATTTTTACTATAGGAAATGGTCCTATGAATTTTGGGCCCAATTTCCTAGTCGGGAGTTTGAATCTCAAGTACTTGGTGGAGAGGTAGACCTTCTCTCCTACTCGGAACGGTCTTTGAGGGGCTTGGTGCTTATCTGCTTGTTTCTTATAAGCCTGTGCCACCTTGTCTAATGCCTTCTTGACGTTCTCCCAGGATTCTCTTAGCATCGCCATCCAATCATTCAAGCTGACTGAGGAAGGAGGTTCCCTGGGATACTCTGGCATGGGGACAAAATCCATACCGCTCACTACCTTGAATGGGGTTAGTCCTGTACTACTGTGGACAGCATTGTTGTACGCGACCTCTGCAAAAGATAGGAGGCCCGCCCAGTTCGACTGTTGGTAGTCTACGTAGCACCTCCAATACTGCTCTATCATAGCATTCAGTCTCTCCGCCCCGCCATTGGTGCTCGGGTGAAATGCTGAGCTGAGACCTTGGGATGATCCTATGGATCGTAGGAATTCCCTCCAAAATTTCGCTGTGAACTGGACACCTCGGTCGGAGATGATTCTTCTGGGTACTCCATGCAGGTGGTAGATGTGTTTCACAAACAGCTTGGCCAATTGGCGGGCTGAGGGTAGCCCGCTACAGGGTATGAAATGTGCCTGTTTCGAGAATAAGTCTATTACAGTACAGATCACTGTGTTTCCGCCACTCCTCGGCAGCTCTACTATAAAGTCCATTGCAATCTCCTCCCATGGTCTTGTCGGTTCAGCTACTGGCTGCAGTAGCCCAGGAGGTTTTCCTGGTTGGTTTTTCATCGTGGCACAGATGGTGCAGCTCTTCACATAGGTGTCCACCTCTTTCCTCATGTGAGGCCACCAAAATTGTCTTCGTACTAAGTGCAGAGTCTTTAGAAAGCCGAAATGGCCTGCTGGTCTAACATTGTGGCTCCTTTTGAGGACTAGGGTACATAGAGTCTCTGGGACGTAAAGTTTCATCCCTTTCCATGCTAGGTCGTCCCTCCTTGTCAAAAGATGCTGATTGTCTCAGAACCAGAGGTCCGCCAATGTCTCTGTTTTGAGCTGTGTCGTCAGGTCACCCGCTGGTTGGCCCTGCTGGTTGCGATGCTGCCGTCTGGTGGTTACTTGACCCACTCCTTGAGGCGAGGGGATGACGGCATTCACCACCTGCTCCCGTTCACTGTTGTATTGGGGCATTCAGGAGAGGGCATCAGCCAGAAAATTCTTCCCCCCTGGGATGTGTTTCAGGTCGAAGTTGAACCGATTGAAGTATTGGGCCCATCGGACTTGTCTGGGCGATAATTTCCGTGGGGTCCTGAGGGCCTCCAGGTTTTTATGGTCAGTCCAAACCTCGAACGGTGTCTGGCTTCCTTCTAGCAGATGTCGCCAGGTCAACAACACCCACCTCACTGCGAACGCTTCCTTTTCCCATGCCGCCCAGCGTCTCTCTGTGTCGGTGAATTTGCGGGAAGTGTAGGCACAAGGCTGAAGGTTCCCTTGGCTGTTCTTTTGGAGTAGAACCACTCCCACTGCCACATCGCTGGCATCTGTTTGGATGATGAAGGACTGGTTGAGGTGAGGATGTTTCAAGACTGGTTCTTTTGCAAACATTTCTTTTAGTGTTTCGAAGGCTTGTTGGCAGGCCGGGCTCCACTGTAGAGGCTGTCCTGGGTGAGGTTTTGTTGCTGGACTCCCTGTTTTTAGGAGGTCGGTTAGAGGTTTGGCAATTTTTGCAAAAGAGGGGATAAATTGTCTGTAGAAGTTCACGAACCCCAAGAAGCTTTTCAGTTGTCTGCGGGTGCGTGGGGGTCGCCAGTCAAGGACTGATTGTACTTTGGCTGGGTCCATTTCTATCCCCTCATTGGACACTCGGTAGCCTAAGTAGTCTAGCCGCGACTGGTGGAACTCGCATTTTGACAGTTTGACATAGAGGTTCGCTTTCAGCAGTTTTTCAAGCACCTGGCGGACGAGGGGTATGTGTTCGTCTATGGTTTCCGTGTAAATGAGAATGTCGTCCAGGTAGACGAGGACCGCATTATAAAGGTGGTCATGTAGAAGGTCTGGATCCCCATCGAATTTCCCTCTGAATCGGGGTGGTTCCGCCCTCGGTGGCCACTCCTCCCATTGCGGGGGTCTGTGAGCCTGCCCACGGTGCCCTTGGGCTTCTTCATCATCTCCCATTTGGGTGCAGGGGGGTGATTCCGTGGCTGGGCTGGGTTGCTTGCTGAGCAGGGAGGGAACCCCTGGGTGCATTTTGGAGCTTTCTTCTCTCATCTTTTTTTTTTCTTGTGGGGGCGAGGCTATGCTGCCATTTAGAGAGCCATTGAACCTTTCCCCATTACCTGGCACTTGGTGAGAGTCCAGCGAAAGGCATCATAATTTTTTCCTCTCAGCTTGTTGATTTTGCAGCTTCCTGAGGCAAACCTCCCGTGGAGAGTTGGCTTTCTTCCATGGCCTTTGAAAATGCTGTTCGCCTTCACAGACATCTGGAGGTCTGCCAACGTCGGCATGAAGAAGCTTAAGAATGCATAAATATTTTTAGAATGAAATGTTTTTGAAGTTTTAATTTTCCTGGCTATCTGTCCGAGTGGAGTTGTCTCAAAAAAAATAAATTGCCTCTCACATTTTGATAATAAAGGGGAAAAAAAACATTTATTTATTAGAACAACGTCCTCACGAACTCATATGTAGCCAGGAAATGACCTCTGCTCCAACCTCCCTCCCTTTCCTGGCTTTCTCCCTTATTCTTATTGGTCATTTTCTAAATCATTCTACTACAGTTTTTCTTACTAATCTCACAGGAATTTAACCCCCCCTTTACTATGTCAGCCCTGAACGAAATGCAACTTGAGAGGCTGACACCAAGTTTGCTTCTAGTGTAGATGCTTGAAGTAAACTTTCAGTGGAGAGTTGGGTTTCAGCCATGGTTTCCGGACTGTCTCGCCACTGTGTCCAGACTTCTGGCAAAGACCTGGAGCTCTGGAGGCCTGCCAGGTTGGCTCGGGAAAAAAAACAAGAGGAGTGCTGACTGTCTGTCACGGCTGCGGTTTCATTCTCTAAAATAAAGTTGATTTCCAAGCAACAGATTTAAGGAAATATTCTCTTTATTGAGCAATGCAGACCGCCCCTGACTGCCATGCAGTCAGCACTAGCCCCTCTCTCCAAAACCCTCCTTTTCCTCTTCCCCATTCTCTGCTCCCCATTGGCTGTCTTCCAAGTCATTCTTCTCTTCTCTCCCACCTCATCTCACAGGAATGTCACCCCTCCCATGCGTCTCCCAGGAAACTAAGTTCACCGAAAGGCCTTCTCTAGGTGAAATGTCATGCTCTTTCTTATTACTTCTATGTCAGCCCTGGAACGCTGACAGTAATTTCTGTAGGTGAACCGTTGCACAACGAATGTGCCCACTTAATGCATCGCAGGTGAGGTCATGTGAGCTTTCCTATAGTGAAAAAGGTAAGTGAATATTTGAGTGGAACCAAGATCAATGATTGTAACACGTTTCTAGATTGTTTAGTTTGCAGGAGTGCAAAATCAAAAGTGAACCCTGCGCCCAAGGAGTCACAGTGGTACTCTGAACACGCATTCCAGCTTGTCCACATGGATTTGGTAGGTCCGCTGGCACCTTCCATTGGCAAGAGACAGTACTTTCTAACGATAGTTGACGACCATAGTAGGTTTGGATTCGTCTTTCCCCTAGTGTCTAAAAATGAAATGCTAGCTAAGTTTAAAGAGTTCTGCATCTTAGTTGAGAACCAGTATAATGTCAGGATTAAGAAAATCTTAACTGACAGAGGGACTGAATTCAATTCAAATCAGTTCTCCAACTGGTTGAGGAGTAAGGGTATAATCCATTTACGCACCGCCCCTTACTCCACATTTCAAAATGGTGCCATGAAACAATGTAATGGCGTAATGCAGACTATGATGTGGTGCATCCTAGAGGATGCTGAACTAAACTTTACATACTGGGCGGAAGCGGTCATGTACGCGAACTACACCTTGAATAGAGTGTGGTCTAGCATGGTGCAGAAGACCCCATACGAGGTGCCTGGAAGGAAGGGCACCCAGCTTTAGAGATGCGCCATGAAAACCATGAGGAAGAAAACCCATCAGATGACTCTGATGTGGATGATGCGCCTAGGGACAGACTAGTTAGATCCACCAGAGGTAACAAACCTAGGAGGTATGAAGATTTTGTCACCTCAGTTAATCAAGTTTCGGCCTCACCTCAGAAATATGAGGATGTGCTGGCCTTACCTGACCATGAACGACAAAAATGGCTCGCCACTATGGATACAGAGTTAGACAGCTTGAAAAAACTAGATGTATTCATGCCAATGTGATTACCCAAGAATAAGAGGGTGATCGGCACCAGATGGCTCTTTAAAAAGAAGCCTATTGAGCACGGAGGTTTTATTTATAAGGCGAGGTTAGTAGCGCAGGGATTCTCGCAGAGATTTCCCGACGATTACGAGGACACCTTCTTGCCCATGGTGCGCCTTGAGAGTGTGAAAACAGCTCTCACTATTGCTACCATACGAGGTGAAAATGTATATCAGTTTGATATACAGACTGCGTACTTGCATGGCCAATTAGATAAAGAACTGTATGTAAAGATTCCTCAGGGTGTAAGCCATCGGGAAGATGATGTTTGGTTGTTAAATAAGAGCCTATACAGTTTGAAAGAATCGGGTAAAAGATGGTACGAGTGTCTCACTAAAAACTTAAAACAGATGGGCTTTTTACCATCATCAGCTGATGAATGCGTGTTTGTTAAAGACCATCAGGGGATTAAGGAGACAATTCTGTTGTATGTGGATGACATCCTGTATATTTGTAAGTCTGAGGACAGGTACAAGAAGTTCTCAGACAGCCTAAGCAAAAGTTTTGCATTGAAACCATTACGCCGTATTAACAAATTCTTAGGGGTATGTTTTGTTAAAACTGAGAAGGGGTTCCAACTCTCTCAGCAAGATAAGATCTTAGAATTGATCAAAAAGTGCAACATGGTAGAGGCTAAACCATGTGATACCCCTATGTCAACAGATTTCCTTAAGAATATGTACATTGAGAGTGCGGAGTTTGAAAATAAGACGCTTTACAAATCCGTAATTGGGTTGCTGATGTACATTGCAAATTGGACGAGGCCGGACATTAGTCTGACCGTAAACATGTTATCTAGACATTCAGAACATCCCACACAGTACCATTGGAATGGAATTAAAAGGGTCCTAAGATACTTAAAGGGTACTGTAAATTATTCATTGTTATTGGAACCAGAAATATCAGAAAAACTGAGTTTAAGCTGTTATTCGGATGCCGATTGGGCAGGGGATGTTAGATCTAGAAAAAGTACCTTGGGATACATTGTATTTCTAAATGGTAGTCCCATGTATTGGTACTCTGGGAAACAGGAGTTAATTGCAATTTCCACAGCGGAAGCTGAATATGTGAGTTTGTCAAAAGCCTCCAATAACCTAGTTTGGTTTGATGACCTTTTGGTGAGCTTATGGAGGGAACCCATGTATCCTATAAATATTTATGAGGATAACATGGCTGCTGTCAACATATCAGAGGCCGATGCTGTAGGTCAAAGATCGCACCATATTGATATCAAATATAAACATGTCAGGCAATTAGTAAGAACAGGTTTCATCAAGACTATCTTTTGTGAAACACAGGAACAGATGGCGGATATATTTACCAAACCGCTGCCTCGTGAACAACATCACTATCTCCTGGGTAAAATATCAATGGCTATGTAAAATATACTAACTGTTGATGTATGTATGTACCCAATGATTATGTATGTTTGTGATCGAATCAAATAGCCACAGAGAAGGGGATTGTCAGAAGTGCTTGCAGGATTGCTGTGACTATGTGATTAGCTACAAACTGGAGATTCAAACAGGCCTATCTCTGCCTCGCAATTAACTGCAAGCCTTCCCCGCCCTAGTTGCCTACTCACTCCTTGTATAAGTAGGAGCTTGCTGCCTGCCAGATGTGGTCACAGAGAGAGCCAAATGCAGGGGCCTGACACAGATAGAAGGGCTACATAGAGCTAGAGCTAGAGCTAGAGCTAGAGCTAGAGCTAGAGCTAGAGCTAGAGCTAGAGCTAGAGCTAGAGCTAGAGCTAGAGCTAGAGCTAGAGCTAGAGCTAGAGCTAGAGCTAGAGCTAGAGCTAGAGCTAGCTAACGATGAGCTGGGACAAACAGAGCTGATACAAAGTCACTAAATGCCTGAGCTAAAAGCTGAAGCTCAGAGCTAGAAAGCCAGAAAGAAGAAAGCTTGCCTTTGCTGAGCTGAGCATGCAAGACAGCATATGCCTGCAAGCTAGCATCTGTTGATGTCTCTGAGCTGTTGCTGCTGCTGCTGCTGCTGCTGCTGAAGCCACGACCAAGAGGGAGAGCTGGAGAGTTTCCCTGTCAGAAGCTTCAAGCCACGATTGAATCAACTCTACAGGTGTTTTGACTCAGGACCTTTCTCATTCTTTCTGCTGAGAAGCCTAGGCTGCCGCTTTCCACTACCTCGATGTACGGATTCTGAAACCACTTAGTGTTGTATTAGTTTCTTCCTTCCCCTTTGGAAAGGGTTAAGAGGACTGGTTTCAGTATTGTGTAGAGGAACTTAAGGAGATGACCTGGCCTCTGTTAATGAAGATAAGTTTTGTAATTTGTGTGTTTTTAAAGACATAGTCCTTTTAATGTTTTTTAGTAAAGTATATTTTTCTACAAGACTACTCTGTCAGTTTTATTTCAGCCCCAGTGCGTTTGCATGTGAACAGGACAAACCTCACTCCCTCATAATACTAGGGAATTGTAATAATTGAGATACTATTAATTGTATATTGTGTTGAAAGCAGAAATGGTTAAGTTGTGGTTTGGAGGAATATATGGGGGAAATTATTTGGTTATTATTGGTAAATATAATTAATTGATTTGTAAGAAATTGGATTGCATGGAAATAATTGGAATATTCATGTTCATATTGCTTAATATACACAAAAGAGAGTTATATAACTGATTTATATTAAAATGTTGAATTTGTATTAAACAACTGTAATATTACATAATTAACCAATGTGAGGATGGATATAAAAATAGATGACAATGGGAAGGGGTATAATATAGAATAGAAGGGAAAAATTGAATTTGATTAAGATTAGAGATGAGGATGAAGGGTAATATTGTTTTTTTTTAAAAAATAGATGAATAAATATGGCAAAAAGGAAATATAGAAATTGTAAATTTAATTGAAATGACTAAACACTGTTTAAATTTGTGAACCGGCCAAATACTCTGTTCAAAGAAAATACATTGTATAAAATTACAGCTGAGAGGCGGCTTGAGAAACTCCGTATTCTTGAGGAAAACATGAGCAGAGCTGGCGAGACAAGGTAGAGCCCCCTGCGAAGCCCCCAGATTGTCTTTTTTGCTTCTGGGGAGGAAGCAGGGTGAGGCTCCCTATCCAGCTCACCAAGGCTCCAGACTCTGGGGACAACTCTGCATAAGCAGAGACAGACAATGTGCTTAACGCCAGCATTGAAAAACAACAGAAGTCTTCAAATCAAGCAGGGTGAAATCGGGATTTTAAAAACGCAAGTACTTGTGCTAGCCCTGTCAATAATTTCAAGAGGGGAGAAGGGATGAAAGTTGTGAAAGTAAATTAAAATGGCGTCCGGCTTCAGAGGAGGAAAAAAAGCTGAAAGTGAAAGTGGAAATGCCTGTGTGTTCTAACTCACTCTAAAGTACTTAAAGTAACAGCGTTTGCTAGAAGAAAAGAGAAAAGTCTTCTTAGAGTGTTTTTCATCTATTTTCTCTCCCTTATAAAGCTGGGGAAATCTTTAAAAGGTGGAAAAGGGGGGAAGACCTCTTTCCTAGAAAGAATAAGACTGTGCAGAGTCATGACTTCAAAACAGACTAAGCCAGCTCCCAAAGCAGCGGGGGGGGGGGGGGTGTTCACCAAACAAAAGAGCAGCCAGAGATTCAGACTCAGAGCCAAGAACAGGAGACTGGATTTAAAGATTTGAAAGAATTTATAGCTGTGGCTCTAGGGAACCAAACTGAAGCTATGGAAAAATCTCAACAGGAAATTGAGGTGGTTCAAGAAAAATATGACAAGATGAAACGAGATATACTGACAGTAGTTACTGGTCTTTCAGAAGCGGTTGTTGAGATTGATAAAAAAGTGGGTGAACTTAGTTCAGAATTTGAATCTAAAATGAGGGCAACTGATGATAAAATTTTCAATGTGGACATCAAGACTCAAAGAATTGAAAATGAAGTGACTATGATGCAATTCAGATTTATGGAGTTTGCTTTAAGATTGAGAGGAATAAAGGAAAATAATAGAGAAGATCTGAGAGTGGTTTGTGCTGATGCACTTGCTGTGATGTTAAAGGTTAATCCTGAAGATGTTCTGTGCAAGATTGACAAGGTCTACAGAGTGAATTCTCAGGTGGCGAGGCAAAGGAACCTGCCTAGAGATGTGGTGATTTACTTTACTGACAGAAGAATGAGAAATGATATCTTGCAGAGGTCTTTTCTTTCTACTATTCAAGTGGATGGAAAAGAGATTGGTATCTATAAAGAATTGCCGCCTAAGATGCTAAGAGATAGAAAGGATTTTGGATTTTTGGTGACTGAATTAAAGAAACATCAGATCCCATTTAGGTGGGATGCCCCAGTTGGAATAATACTGAGATACCAAGGTGAGAGTTATCAACTAAACACTGTTGAAAAAGCGGAACATTTTTATTTCAGTGTCTTTAAAACTGGTGCAGCATCTCCACATTCATCTTCAGTGCTAGCTATAGAGGAGGGTGACAAAGAGAAGGAATTTGAACAAGAGACTGAGGAACAGCGGAAGCAGATGGAGATGGAGGCAATGGAAACTCAGCGAGCAAAGGAGGAAAGTCAAGGTGCAATAGGTGGCTCTTCGGAGGAACCATTGTTGGAGTTTTCAGAGGCCAGAAAAGGGCTACCCAGAAGTACAAGAGAGGTGGCATTGGACCTTGAACTACTGTTGCAGGAACCTAAAGACAAGCATATAACTCGAGCAGCCCATAAGCAAATCTTAGACAAGCAGCAGCAGCAGAGGTCTATCCCACCACAAGATAAGAATGGAGCCAATGGTAAATCACAGAAAACTGAAGCCATGGGAGGAGCCAGGCCGAAGACTACCACTCTTGAACAGAAACTTCGGCAAATGCTTTCAACGCTTCGTGAGACTACAAATGACAATTAAATTCCTATCTTGGAATGTGAATGGACTGAACTCACCACAGAAAAGAAAGAAAATATTTCACTATTTGAGACAATTTAACAATGATGTTATTTGTTTCCAAGAAACTCATATTAGAATGCAGGATCAAAAATATTTGATGAACTCTAAATTAGGTGCACAATTTATATCTTCAAATTTAGAGAAAAAGAATGGTGTTGTGATGTATATAAATAAAAGATTATCAGCCAAAATTATAGAAGCAGATGATTGCGGAAGATATATAGCAATTGAATTATATACACAGAATGGCCCACTTCTGGTGATCGGAATTTATGCTCCTAACCAACAACAGGAAAATTTTTATAAATTATTATATTCTAAAATACTGCAATGGGACTGTAGATCTATTTTAATTATGGGAGATTGGAACGGAGTGATAGATATTAAAAAAGACAAGAAGAGTTTGGCAAAAATCATGTGTTAAATTACCACAGACTTTTTTTGACATGAAAGAAGACCTGGAATTGAAAGATGTATGGAGAGTACAGAATCCAAAAGAATTGGACTTTACATTTTTCTCAGCTCGACATAGATCTTTTTCTAGGATTGATTTTATTCTAGTTACAGCTGATCTACTTTTAAAAACAAAGAAAACAAAAATATTTCCGAGGACTCTAACTGATCATAGCCATGTCAAGGTTTCGGTTTCATCCTCTAAAATAAAGTTAATTTCCAAGCATCAAACTTTAGGAAATATTCTCTTTATTGAGCGATGCAGCCGTGCCCGACAACCATGCAGACAGTACTGGCCCCTCTATCCAAAACCCCTCCTATTCCTTCCCCATTCACTGCTCCCCATTGGCTGTCTTCCAGATCACTCTCTCTTATCTGTCTCTTCAGCACACAGGAATGTCACCCCTCCCATACATCTCCCAGGAGACTGAATTCACCGAAAGCTTTTCTAGGTGAAATCTCAAACTTTTTTCCTCATTGCTTTTATGTCAGTATTGGAACACTGACATCCAGCCCCTCTCCCTTCATTCTCTCAGCGAGGCCTGTGCAAGAGAAACAACAGGGTTAGTGCTGTCACCCCATCTGAGGAGGTGTTCCACCCCCTCCCGCCTTGCCCGGGTGATCTGCATGGAACTTAGCTATAAGCCGGTCAGCTTGGATGTTGGTGCTCTTCACCCAGGAAGCTTCTGACAAAGGGTAACCCTTCCACTTAACTAAGTATTGGAGGCGGCCTCTGTGCCACCTCGAATCGAGAATTCGCTGTACTTCATAATGAGTTTGGCCCCCAATGATCAAGGGCCCTGGGGGATCACATGGCACCGGCCTTAAAGTTGACCCCACCACAGGCTTCAGAAGACTACTGTGAAAAATGGGGTGTATCTTTCCTAGTAACCGGGGCAACTGCAATTGTACCGTGACCGGGTTGATTATTTTTACTATAGGAAATGGTCCTATGAATTTTGGGCCCAATTTCCTAGTCGGAAGCTTGAGTCTCAAATACTTGGTGGAGAGGTAGACCTTCTCTCCTACTTGGAACGGTCTTTGAGGGGCTCGGTGCTTATCTGCTTGCTTCTTATAAGCCTGTGCTGCCTTGTCTAATGCCTTCTTGATGTTCTCCCAGGATTCTCTTAACATCGCCATCCAATCGTTCAAGCTGACTGAAGAAGGGGGTTCCCTGGGATACTCTGGCATGGGGACAAAATCCATACCGCTCACTACCTTGAATGGGGCTAGTCCTGTACTACTGTGGACAGCATTGTTATACGCGACCTCAGCAAAAGATAGGAGGCCCGCCCAGTTCGACTGTTGGTAGTCTACGTAGCACCTCCAATACTGCACTATCATAGCATTCAGTCTCTCCGCCCCCCCATTGGTGCTCGGGTGAAATGCTGAGCTGAGACCTTGGGATGATCCTATGGATCGTAGGAATTCCCTCCAAAATTTCGCTGTGAACTGGACACCTCGGTCGGAGATGATTCTTCTGGGTATTCCATGCAGGCAGTAGATGTGTTTCACAAACAGCTTTGCCAATTGGCGGGCTGAGGGTAGCCCGCTACAGGGTATGAAATGTGCCTGTTTGGAAAATAAGTCTATTACAGTCCAGATCACTGTGTTTCCTCCGCTCCTGGGTAGTTCGACTATGAAGTCCATAGCAATCTCCTCCCATGGCCTTGACGGTTCAGCTACTGGCTGCAGCAGTCCGGGGGGTCTTCCTGGTCGGGTTTTCATCGTGGCACAGATGGTACAACGTTTTACATAACTGTCTACGTCTTTTCTCATGTGTGGCCACCAAAACTGTCTCCGTGCTAAATGCAGAGTCTTTAGGAACCCAAAATGTCCCGCTGGCTTAACGTCGTGGCTCCTCTTAAGGACCAGGGTGCGTAGTGTCTCTGGGACGTAAAGTTTTGTTCCTTTCCAGGCTAGGTCATCTGTTTTTGTCAAGAGATGTTGATTGTCTCGGAACCAGGGGTCTGTCAATGTTTCTGTCTTGAGCTTTGTCGTTAGGTCACTCGCTGGTTGGCCCTGCTGATCACGATGCTGCCGTCTGGTAGTTACCTGGCCCGCTCCTTGAGTAGAGGGGATGATGGCATTCACCACCTGCTCTCGTTCACTGTTGTATTGAGGCATTCGGGAGAGGGCGTCAGCCAGAAAGTTTTTCCCCCCTGGGATGTGCTTCAGCTCGAAGTTGAAATGATTGAAGTATTGGGCCCACCGGACCTGTCTGGGTGATAACTTCCTTGGAGTTTTGATGGCCTCCAAATTTTTATGGTCAGTCCAAACTTCAAACGGTGTTTGGCTTCCTTCCAGCAGATGTCGCCACGTTAACAGCGCCCACCTCACTGTGAATGCTTCCTTTTCCCACGCTGCCCATCGTCTCTCTGTGTTGGTGAGTTTGCGGGATGTGTAGGCACAGGGTTGTTAGTTCCCTTGGCTGTTTTTTTGGAGTAGGACCGCCCCCATTGCCACGTCGCTGGCATCGGCTTGGATGACGAAGGGTTGTTCGGGGTTGGGGTGCTTTAAGATCTTTTGCAAACATTTCTTTTAGTGTCTCAAATGCGTGTTGGCAGGCTGGGTCCCACTGTAGAGGTTTTGTTGCCGGACTCCCTGTTTTTAAGATGTCCGTTAGAGGTTTGGCAATTCTCGCAAAAGAGGGGATGAATTGCCTGTAGAAGTTTGCGAACCCCAGGAAGCTTTGCAGTTGTCTTCGGGTGTGAGGGGGGTGCCAGTCTGATTGTACTGATTGTACTTTGGCTGGGTCCATTTCTATCCCCTCATTTGACACTCGGTAGCCCAAGTAATCCAAACGTGCCTGGTGGAACTCGCATTTCGATAGTTTGACATAAAGGTCCGCCTTCAGCAGTTTCTCAAGTACTTTGCGGACGAGGGGTATGTGTTCGTCTATGGTTTCCGTGTAAATGAGAATGTCATCCAGGTAGATGAGGACCCCTTTGTAAAGGTGGTCGTGAAGCACCTCATTTATAAGTTGCATGAATACCGCCGGCACCCCCTGTAGTCCAAAAGGCATTACCTTAAATTGGAAGCTTCCTAAGGGGCAGTTGAATGCTGTCTTCCACTCGTCTCCTTCCCTGATGCGTACCCGGTAGTAGGCTTCGCGGAGGTCTAGTTTGCTGAAAACCTTTCCTTTGGCCAGGTGGGCTAAAATGTCTTTCATGAGAGGAAGGGGATATAAATTGCATACGCAGACACTGTTGACACCTCGAAAGTCAACTACTAAATGCATGGAGCCGTCTTTCTTCTCTCTGAAGAAGACTGGTGCCGCTATTCGGGGTTTGGCTGGCTCAATGAAACCCCTTTGTAGGTTAGTGTCTATGTATTTTCGCATTTCTTGCATTTCCCGGGGTGTCATAGCATACAACTTAGGTTTAGGTAGTTTCACCCCAGGGATGATTTCTATGGCGCAATCGGTCTCGCGGTGGGGTGGTAGAACATTACACTCGGTCTCGCTAAATACTTCTGCAAGGTCTTGATATTCTTTTGGGATCTGCTTTGTGTCATGGGGGCTGTCGGATGAGGCTGTCAGTTGTTTAGCTGTACTCTTGATCAGGGGCGCTGGGGTTGAGGGCATTTTTTGTCCTCCTGGTGGGAGGGGCTGGGGCCTCTGTGTGGGAGGCGTTCTCTCTGGCTGGGGCGGCAGGGGGTGAGGCCCCCTTGCTATTCTCAGTCTGCGGGTCCCCTCCTGCCACCAGATAGTTGGGCCCCACTTGTCTAGCCAGGAGAGTCCCAGTATGACCGGGTTAGTCATCTTGGGGGCTATTATAAAACGAATCATCTCCCAGTGATCTGCTAGCTCCAGTTTCACTGGCTCGGTTAAATGTGTGGCCTGCGCCCCCCCCCCCTACTAAGGATCCGTCAACTTGCTCAAATCGGATCGGGTGGCTGAGCTTTTTTGCTTGTATTCCCAGTTTTTGGACCGTGGGTAGGTTGATCAGGCACCTCGTGCAGCCTGAACCTATTAGGGCTTGGAAAAGCCCTTGGGTCCCTGTTTTTGGGGCTGTTAGACATACGGGGAATAGGAAAGGGTGGATGGGTCCACTCATCATTGGGTCGTCTTCTCCATTGTCATCGTTGTCATACGGTTCGGGAGGCTGATTCGCATCATCTGGGTTCTCCCTTGCTTCGGTCAAGTGGGCAAAGACTTCTGAACCAGGGGGGGCCTTCGTGGTGTGTTGGTGGCGCGCCTGGGTCCTCGTTCCGGTCGTGACTTGCCCGTTGGCTCTGGTCTCGGTCCCGGGGTTCCACACATCGCTTCCCAATGGCCAACTCCTCCACATCTGTAGCATCTCAGCAGGCTCCGGGTGGCGGGTGGTCTCTGGGTGGCCCGTGGTGCTGTAGTTCCTCATCTGGTATACGGTTCCTGGTCCAGCTGGGCTTTCTCCTTTGCCTGTGGTTGCTTTAGCATGTCATTGGCCCTTAGCCCTCTCTCGACTTGTGTCGCTATCCGGAACCAGTCAGTGAGTCGGTTCGGAATATCACAATAAGCGGTCACTTGGGCGATTTGTTTATCTAAGCTCGTTCTAAAGAAGTACACGAGCAGTCGTTCCGGCAAAGGAGGTAAAGTCCCAACAACTTTCCTGAACTCACGGATATGCTCTTGGATGGGCTTCCCCCTCTGCATTAGGTTTCTAAGCTCATCTTCTACATAGGGGTCCTCCCCTGTTTCTTCAAAACGGGCTCGCAGCAGTTGTAAGAAGCCATCTGCATCTTGTTGTTGGGCGGCCCTGTTTTTGTACAGGGCCCCTGACCAGCTCCTTGCCTCTCCCTCCAGGCCTTCTGTGATGGCACTGACTAGGGCCCTGGGGAACGGGTAAAGGTGTGCGTAGCGCTCGATGTAAATCTCAGCCGCATCGAGGAATTGCGCTAGCTGGTCTGGATTCCCATCGAATTTTCCTCTAAACCGGGGTGGCTCTGCCCTCGGTGGCCCCTCCTCCCATTGCGGGCCTCTCTGAGCCTGCCCATAATGTCATTGGAATTCTTCATCATCTCTCATTCGGGGGCGGGGGGGTGATGCCCTACTCAGGCTGGTGGGCTTGCTGGGGGGAGGGGGAATCCATGGATGCCTGCCGGGGCTATCTCTCCTTCTGGTGTGGGAGGGGGGAGGACTGCACTCCTGTCTATGGTGACTCAGTTCAGTGGGCTGGGCTGGCCTCCCCCTCTCCTTGGGCCTGCAGGACGGCTCCTCCCCCAGTCGGACAGCACGGTCAAACTCTTCCTTCAACTTATCCATGGGGCTTTCGAGTGGCTGCTTTGAAGCTTTCGGCTATCTGGCCTGCTGCCAGTCCCACATCCAATCCACCCTCGCTAATTCACTTAGAGGCTTGCTCTTACCTTTCCCGCCTGGAAAAGGGAATTCCATTTCTGCCAACTTTGGCAAAGCCCACAAAGGTTCATTTTTCTTCTTCTCGGCTGGCAGCTTTGCTGGAGGAGGGAGGGGTTGAGCCCCCTTTGCATCCACGTTTGCTTCTAGTGCAGATGCCTGAAGTAAACTCTCAGTGGAGAGTTGGCTTTCAGCCATGGTTTCCGGGCTCTCTCTCTACTGTGTCCAGACTTCTGGCAAAGAACCAGAGCTCTGGAGGCTGGCCAGATTGGCTCGGAGAGGGAAAGGAAAAGAAAAAAAAGAACAGTACTGTCTGTCTGTCAGGATTTCGGTTTCATCCTCTAAAATAAAGTTAATTTCCAAGCATCAAACTTTAGGAAATAAAGTTTATTGAGTGATGCAGCTGTGCCCAACAACCATGCAGACAGTACTGGCCCCTCTATCCAAAACCCCTCCTATTCCTTCCCCATTCACTGCTCCCCATTGGCTGTCTTCCAGATCACTCTATTCTTATCTGTCTCTTCAGCACACAGGAATGTCACCCCTCCCATACATCTCCCAGGAGACTGAATTCACCGAAAGCTTTTCTAGGTGAAATGTCAAACCTTTTTCCTCATTGCTTCTATGTCAGTATTGGAACACTGACACCCGGTATGGATAGAAATAGAAATGGGAAAGAAGGAGAGAAGATCGTGGAGAGTAAATGAAAACTTGTTTAGATATGAAAAGAATATAATTGAACTTAAAAAACATATGAAGGAATTTTTTGAAATGAATTTGAACAAGGGTACTCCTATTGAAATCGTTTGGGATGCAAGTAAGGCCTATATGCGAGGGGTACTGATTTACATGAACTCTAAACATAAGTTATTTTTTTATTATTATTATACTTTATTGATTTTTTATAGATACAAAAAGTTTTCATTTCTATTTACATCGGATACGCAGTGTTTATACATATATACATAAAATTGCTTGGTGTCACTTTTACCATTTGTTATTATTTATTTAACACACCTTTTACTCCTGTTTTAGTTTTTTTCGTTCATCCATTCGTACCACCTTTCCCACACAGTATAGTAAACTGAGTTTTCATCATTATTTAATTCATAGGTTAATTTGCTCATCTCTGCACACTCTAATACCTTCCTAAGTATGAGTTCTTCTGGTGGCAGGGTTTTTTCCTTCCAGTATTGGGCATAGGCCAACCTAGCAGCTGTAATTATATGTATCATTAAGTGGGTCTTTATTTTTCCAAATCTCTTCTTCACTATTCCCAGGAGAAATAGTTCCGGTATCGACTCTACTTCTTCTCTAATTATTTCTTGTAACCATCTCCCAATTATGGTCCAATATTTTTTCGCTTCAGGGCACGTCCACCACATGTGAAAGAAGGTGCCCTGACTGTGGCCACATTTCCAACAATTCGGGGACATGTTAGGGAACATCTTCGATAGTCTAGCAGGCGCTAAGTACCACCTATGGAGCATTTTATAGTGATTCTCCTTATATGATGCGGCTCTAGTCAACTTATAATTTTTATTCCATGCCTCTTCCCATTCATTAAAATTTAAATTATATCCAATATTTTTTTCCCAAACACTCAGTTGATTTTTGGCTATGGCCTCGGCTCTATCTTGATCTAATAAATAGTTATAAAATTTAGCTAGGACTTTTTTTCTGCTTCCCATCAAAATTTTATCCAACCCATTGTATCCTAATTCTAAACCGTATTCTTCCTTATCTTTCTGGTATCTTGACTTTATTTGTAAATATGTCCACCAATCTAAATTTATGCCTTGGTCTCTCAGATCTTCATTTGATTTAAGATTTCCTCCTCCATCTAAAATGTCATTATATCTACATATTTTCTCCATCCCCCATCTGTTTGGGTGGATCAAGGCCTCCATCGTAGAGAGCCATTTTGGAACTTTATTGTAATACCTCTGTCTGATTTCAATCCACGTTTGTATTAGTGAGTCTCTAATTTTATGTCTATGGAAATGTGTTCTTTTTTTTGTATCTATGTCCCATAAATATGAGTGCCACCCTTTCTGTAAGTCGTGACCTTCTAACGCTAAGATTCTTTTATTTTCCAAAGTGGCCCACTCCCTTATCCATACTAACTTGGCAGCCCTAAAATACGTTTCCCAATCCGGGAGACCAAAACCTCCCATATTTCTTTTCCCCTGTAGCACTTTAAGTGAAATCCTCGACTTTTTGCCCTCCCATACAAATTCCCTAATGTTTTTATTTAGTTCTAAGAAAAAATTTTTATCCAAATTCACTGGTATATTTTGGTATAAGAATAAAATTTTAGGGAGGATGTTCATTTTGATCGCAGCTATCTTACCTATAAGTGACAATTTGATTCTCTTCCATCTGTTCAAATCTTGTTTTAACATAAGTTAAATCAGCAAAAGAAAAGATTAGAAATGGAAGGAGAGATAAAGAAAAAAGAACAATTACTTATTAAGAATCCGATGGATAAAAAATTACAAGAAATTATAAAACTTTTGAAAGACCAATTTCAAATGCTTATAGCGGAACAAGCAGCAACTACTCTACAATTTGCAAAACATAACACATTTAGTAATGCCAACAAACCGGGCAGGTGGCTGGCTTATACACTGAGGAAACAGCAGAGTTCTCGTGTTATTGGTAGTATTGAACATGGAGGGAAGGAGGTTTTTCAACAAAATTTAATTAAACAAGCCTTTTTAGATTATTATACTAAACTATATGCCAAAGATCATATACAGAATGAACTTATAGATAAATACTTAGAACAAAGTAGAGTCACGAAAATCTCTAAAGATCAAAAGGAAAGAATGAATCAACTAATAACATCTGAGGAGATTATTTTTGCAATTAAACAATTGAAAATGGCTAAAGCTCCAGGGACGGATGGTTTAACAGCGGTGTATTATAAAACTTTACAAGCAGAAATGATTGAACATCTTAAAGACTTATTTTGTAGCATGCAAAAAGGGGGTAAAATACCCTCTTCATGGAAGGCAGCCTTTGTTTCATTAATACCAAAAGAGGAAGGTTCTATAAAACTGGAAAATTTTAGACCAATATCTCTCCTGAATACGGATTATAAAATTTTTGCAAAAGTTTTAGCCAACAGATTAATGCCAGTTATGCAAGAGGTGATTCATCATGATCAAGCTGGATTTATAGAAGGCAGATATATGAAGGATAATGTCAGGCAAATCATAGACTTATTGGAACATCTTGAGAAAAGCAAACAGATCCCTGCAGTGCTGGTGTTTTTGGATGCGGAAAAGGCCTTTGATCGAGTCAATTGGAATTTTCTATTAAAGACTTTAATAAAAATGGACTTTGGGGACCAGTTTGTTCAGGCGGTTTCAACAATTTATCTAGAGCAAACAGCACAAATTATTGTTAATGGAAGTTTAACTACAAACTTTTGTATTGAAAAAGGAACAAGACAAGGTTGTCCGTTATTCCCATTGTTGTTTATTTTAACTTTAGAAGTCTTGTTGAATACAATACGGGATTCGAATACCTTAAATGGAATAGCTATAAGGCAAGAGGACTACAGAACAAGGGCATTTGCAGATGATCTGGTTGTTACCCTAACATGGCCGATGGAATCAATAATCCAAATGAAAGACATTATAGAAGAATACGGTATGGTATCAGGATTTAGACTGAATCAGAAAAAAACCAAGATGATAGTTAAAAACATGTCAGAAGGTCAAAAGAAGGAACTTGAAAGGAAGACAGGCTTTGAAATAGTATCAAAGGTGAAATATCTAGGAGTTCAAGTTACAGCTTCAAATATAAAACTTTTTCAAAATAACTATGAAGTGTTGTGGCGAAAGATGCAAAAAGATATGGAAACTTGGAAAAAGCTGCAGCTATCTTTACTTGAAAGAAGATGAATGTTCTACCTAGGTTTTTATTCTTGTTTCAAATGATTCCGGTGCTCAAAAGTGATAAACATCTGATGGAATGGCAAAAAGGAGTGAATAAATTTATTTGGAACGAGAAAAAGCCAAGAGTTAAACTTAAAATTATGCAAGATGTTCATGAAAGGGGTGGCCTTAAACTTCCAAACCTACGATTGTATTATGAAGCAGCAGCGTTGACACAAGCGAGTGATTGGTTTGGAATGACAAGGACTGAGATATTGAATATAGAAGGCCACGACTTGGAATTTGGATGGCACGCATATTTATTTTATGAAAATAAAGTTGACGAAGTGTTCAAGAATCACATACTTAGAAATTCCTTGATGAGAGTATGGAAGAAGCACCAGTTTAAATTGGATTACAAAATACCTTTGTGGTTGGCTCTTGGTCATATTATACGGAATATAAAGTCACTCAGGGGGATTTTATATAAAGAGATACTTTTTGATGATGGGGGCAGATGGAAATTAAAGTCACTTAACATTCTGTTGGAAGAAGGGATTAATTTAACTTGGTTACAGTATAATCAACTTCTATTGAGATGGAGGGAAGATCAAAAAAACGGTTTAATGATGTATGAAGAGGAATTGGTGAGACAGATAAAAGAGAAAGGCCCAATGCATGTTAAGAGGGTTTATAATATATTGCTGGAAAGAGACTCTGAAAATGAACTGGTTAAAGACTGCATGATAAAATGGGCACAAAATTTTGCAGAACCAGTTATGATGGAAACATGGGAAAAGATATGGGTCCAGAAAGTTAAATTTACTCAGTCACAGAATTTGAGGGAAAATTTTTATAAAATGTTTTATAGGTGGCATTTAGATCCTAAGAAATTGTCATGTATGTATCCTAATGTTCAGCCAAAATGTTGGAGATGTGATTGTTTAGATGCTACATATTACCATATATGGTGGACTTGCAGGAAAGTGAAGGCTTTTTGGATCAAAATTTGGTGGGTTATGCAAAATGTTTTGAAGAAGAAACTTCAATTTTCTCCACAATTGTTTCTATTGGGTATAGTTAAGGACTTTTCATTGAACGAAACAAAACTGATATTATATATGATTACAGCAGCTAGGTTATTGATTGGTCAATATTGGAAAAAAGATATCTTACCTACTATTGAAGAATGGACTTTAAAGGTGGCCAGTTTTGCAGAAATGGCAAAGATATCAGCATATCTAAAAGACAGGACTCAAGAAGCTTTTGTGTGCGAATGGAAGAGATGGATAGACTATGTGCAGAACAAATATCAAACAAAGAAGTATCAGATAGCTTTCAGCTGAATGTTGTATAGAAATTGTTATATAGAAAATGTTATGTAGAATGTTATGTAGGAAATGCTATGTAGAGAATGTTATGTAGAAATTTATAGTATATGCAGGGTGTAGAGTAATGGGGGGGAATTATGATATGATTTGGATTTTACTTTTTAACATTTGGGATAGATTATGTGTAGAATAAATATAAATTAAAGAAGTATCAGATAGTTACTATTTGAATGTTATGTAGAAACTTTTAGTATTGACAGGGGGTAGATTAACGGGGGGGAATTTTAGGACATGATATGATTTGGATTTCACCTTTTAATATTTAGGGAGTTAAAAATGAACTGTAAAATTTTTAAGGTTATAAGGGAAGTCATGGGTGGGGAGGGATGGGCTAGGGAGGGTTAGGGGGGGAAGGGGGGGAAAAGGGGGAAAATTTGTATTTGTAAAACTTTTTTAATAAAAAAAAGAGATTCTAAGAAAATAATTAGGAATTGTATTATGTTGTATGAGTTTAAATTTAGGGGTACTGGAGTAAGATTGATACTTAATTGATTTTTTATTGAATATGTTTCACTAATTAGTGAAATTATGATAAATGGATTACTTTTAAAATAAGAGATAAGAATATAAATAATTGATGAAGTAATAGAATGGTAATAATGAATTGTTTAAGTCAATATGGAGAAATGACAAAATGCAGGGATGCTTAAGAATTGAAAATAAGACCCAGAAATAAGAAGTTTAATATATGAAATTGTAGTAGTCGGAACATTTGGGTTAAGATAGATATTTAATTGGTTTCTACTAATATGTTGAATTGTATTATTTGGAATAGTTGATAAAAGAATAATTGATGATTAGAATAAGAGAATTCAAGGAAATAATTGAGAATCGTACTATGTTATGTGAATTTAAATTTAGGTGTTCACATTTTAAGGAGGGAAAAGAAAAATTGAACTATAATAGGATGAGAAGTTAAGATGAAGGGTAATAATGGTTTCTTAAAATTAGAGAGAATAAATACTATGAGAAAAATTGAACATATAAAATTGTGTTAAAGATGAACAAAAATCTGTACAAATGTAAGACGGGGCCAATATTTTGTTCAGGAAAGATGTATTGTATGTTTGTTTGTGTGTTTAAAAAATAAAAAAAACTTTACAAATAAAAAAAGGTGGGGGCCAATCCTATCTCTGAGGAAATAATGTTCCAAAGACAGGGAGCCACCACAGAGAAGGCCCTTTTCCTAGTTCCAACCAGATGTACTTCCTTAATAGTCTACCTATTTATAACATTGCTTCCACTTCCACTGTGAACCCCTGAAAATGAGTCATTTTTGACAATGGCTTTTGCCAGAGGTCTTGATTCTTTTATACCACTCCTCACGTTTTTAACAGGGTAGTGTCTTTCTTTTATCTGATTTACACACTACTTCTTCCAGGGGAGGGAAGAATGAACCAGAACCAGAACAACCAATCCCTCGGAAGGTAACAATCCAACGGATTCAGTCAGTCAATGAGCTGGACCCTGACGTGTTGGATAGCATGCACTCATTGGGCTGTTTCCGTGATAAGAACAAGCTAAAGCAGGAGCTGCAAAATGAAGGGTGAGGTACTGGGGTGTATGGTTTAATGGGGCCATAAGAACCTGCCTTAAATTTTGATCCTTATGCTGAAGAGCTGCAGTGTTCTAAGTCCTTTTTGTGGGATTTTAAAAAGGTGATTTGTACTCTTATTGGAGGAACTGTCTATGGAGATTCTCAATCATCCAGGTCGTGGTTGTCCCAAAGATGCTTTTTTCAAAAGACAACTGGACTTTATTTTCCCTTGAAGACGTTTTGCTTCTTATCCAAGAGAACTGAAGAAGCTTCTTGGGTGAGAAGCGAAACGTCTCCAAGGAAAAACAATGTCCAGTTGCCTTTTGAAAAAAGCATCTTTGGGATATTGGAGGAACTGTGCTTCTGTAGAGAAGCTAGGATAATCATCTCACCATTTTAGCTCTCATGATTGAAAAAAACTTGTAGAGTGCAGTTAGAGTGGATGCACTATAAGAGAAGGTGTCTGATGAAGGAGGAAATAGAATTGTGGTTTCATTTGTGATGGATATGTAGATAGAAGGCAGGAAAGATGGGAGAAGGGGCTAGTTAGGAAACATGCAAATAGCTGGAGAGAAAAATGGACTGTATCTTTTCTATAGTCAGACAATAAACCCATTTTTATTCTAAGCATACACCCTCATTTTTCCTGTCTCCATTTCAGAGAGAATCAGGAGAAAATGATTTATTACCTTCTACTTGACCGCAAAGAGAGATATCCCAGCTGTGAGGATGAGGACCTACCTCCACGCAATGATGTTGGTGAGATTTGGGGGAAAACTTTCTCCAAGCACTTCATCAGGGCCAGAAAACAGAGCAGTGGTGGTGATGACTGTTGATGGCTCAAGGCAGTGTTTCTCAACCTTGGCCACTTGAAGACACATGGACTTCAACTCACAGAATTCCCTAGCCAGCCATGCTGGCTGAGGAATTCTGGGATTTGAAGTCCATCTGTCTTCAAGTGACCAAGGTTGAGAAACACAGAAAGGGATGGCAAGCATTTCCAATGTTTCTTCTTCCCTCAATATTTCATCTGACTGATATGGAGGAAACAAGAAAGATGAGACCAAGTAAATACATGTCAACATGCCTTTGGTTAAAGCTCTACTGTCTGTAAACATCTTCTGCCCATATACAGGTAGTTTTCAACTTACAACCATTCATTTAGTGACTGTTTGAAGCTACACCAGCACAAAAAAAAGTTACTTACAACCTGTCCTTGAATTTTCAACCATTGCAGCATCCCCAGAGTCATGTGATCAAAATTCAGACACTTGGCAACCTGCATGTATTTACAACAGTTGCAGTGTCCTGGGGTCATGTGATTACCATTTGTGAAAACGGATGCAGTTAGCATGTTCAAAATGGGTAGATTTAACTTGGAGTTTTAAATCAATTAGGAGAAGCTCACCCTGTGTCTTTGCAACAGCATCTAGGTTGGTTCACAGGCAGCTGATTTGATCTACAGATAAAATCACCTTGAAATCAATCTCCAAATTCAAAATTTCCAGAGTCCTAGTATCTCATCTTCATTCCCAAATTTTCTTCTCTTGCCCTTTCAAAACAATGGTAGTGCAACTGTGGGTGGATAAATGGATGGGTCGTTTGGAGCTAGCTCACTCTCCTGTGGCACACCTTGGGAAGTGCACGAGTGTGAACCAAACAGGGCTAGCAAATGGGCAGCCAAACTACAGGTAGTCCTCAATTTACAACCACAATTGAGCCCAAAATTTATGTTGCTAAGTGAGAAATTTGCTAAGTGAGTTTTGCCCCATTTTACGACTTTTCTTGCCACATTTGTTAAATGAATCCCTGCAGTTGTTAAATTAGTAACAAGGTTGTTAAGTGAATCTGGCTTCCCTATTAACTTTGCTTGTCAGAAGGTCACAAAAGATAAACCCATGACCCCGGGACACTGCAACCGTCATAAATGTGAGTCAGTTGTCAAGCATCCAAAAGTAAATCACGTGACCAGGGGGATGCTGCAACGGTCATAAGTGTGAAAATGGTCATAAGTCACTTTTTCAGTGCCGTTGTAATTTTGAATGGTCACTAAATGAACTGTTGTAAGTCAAGGACTACCTGTACTACCCTGCATTAGTATTAGTATTATAGCATTGCCATATGCTGAATGAATGAATGAATGAATGAATGGCATTGGATTCAAAGGATTTATTATTCTGAGTATGGAATGTTTCTTATATAAACACCAGCCTCCAAAGTTCACCCAAAAGGGAAGGCCTTATTGCACCCTTCTCCTTTACGTGTTTCAGACCCTCCTCGGAAGCGAGTTGACTCCCCTATGCTGAACCGACATGGCAAACGTCGACCTGAGCGGAAGTCCATGGAAATCTTGAGCATCACAGATGGTGGTTCTCCAGTCCCAGCCCGACGGGCCATAGAGATGGCACAACATAGTCAGAGGTGAGCTTGTGTCCAACTATGTCTGTGTGTGAAAGAGGGGGAACAATCTTCAAATCTGGCATTTGGAGATTCTGCTGTCTTTTCAGTGTGCTTCCTGGCCACTGAAAATGGAACTTGCAAACATTTTAAGGGTTGGCTAACCTCTAAGGCTGTTCTAGGAATGATAATGCACCTTTATGGTAAAGATTTCCCAAAATCAGAGTCAATTCTTGCTAACTACAGGGAAACATCCATGTAGCATTTTTGGCAACAGTATGGAAACCCTACACCACTGTCTTCTTCTGGTGCTTTTCTTCAGCTTTTCAGACTAGCTTGCAGATTTAGGATTTTCTGGTGTCTTCCATTTAATTACTAATCAGGTTCAATTCTATTTAGCTTTGGGGGACCTTCCAGATACTGCCATCAGTTGTGCCTATGTACCTCTAAAAAATGGTCAAGCTTCATATCTGGTAACTTCCTGGTTTTATTTATGTTGCTTCCATGGCAACAATATGGAAGTATACAGTCTTTGGTGCTCTCTGAGCATGATTGTTTACTTGATGATGTCACTTAGTCAAGTCATGAAACATCTGCAAACAACAATCAACCTCAGAGAGCACTTAAGATTCCACAGTTTAGCCCTGAGCTACATATAAATCACTTCTATTGGAATATGGAAAGCAGTCCTCGATTTATAACCACAATTGAGCCTCACATTTCTGTTGATAAGTGAAACATTTAAACTAAGTGAATGTTGTCCCATTTTATGATCTTTCTTGCCACAGTTGTTAAGTGAATTGCTGCAGTTGTTAAGTTAGTGACACAGTTGTTAGTGAATCTGGTTTCCCCATTGACTTCGCTTGTCAGAAGGTCACAAAAGGTGATCACATGACCCTGGGACACTGCAACTGTCATAAATATGAGTCAGTTGCCAAGCAACTGGATTTTGATCACATGACCATGGGGGTGCTGCAATGGTTGTAAGTGTGAAAAACAGTCATAAGTCCCTTTTTTCAGTGCTGTTGTAACTTTGTAAATTGAGGACTATCTATAATTTGTTACTGCTTTCTTTCAATACTTTTTTGATTCCTTGTCTAGCCTAAATCAGTGGCATATTTTGATAGTCTCTTACTGTGCAGGTTTTGATTGCTTGATAATGTCCCATCAAGTCATTTTTTATACTTAATAACCACATAAAATAGACCGATTAAATATTAAAAGAGAAGAATACAAGGTCCAAGCCTTTGCGGATGACCTTGTTTTCTGATCTGTCCCCCCCCTTCAGAGACCCACAAAAACACAGCCAGCCGAGGGTTAATAATCACTTGGCACACTCCGCAGTTCTTATCTCAACCTTGGCAGCGATATGCACACCGTCTGCCAAGGACTTTATTGGTTTACACAAACAAGCAAATCTCCTACGTAGCTTTGCCGTTCATCTAGCTTCCAAGACTACGAGGTTGCTCCGTTTGTTTAGCTTTGTTCGTCACGAACTTCGTAACCCACCATACTGTCTTATATACATATGCTTCTGGGTGTGGTCCAGTGAGTCATTGATCCCATGACTCCAATCCAATGACTCAGCATTTCCTCATACGTCTCAGCTGCAGTGCCCTTTTCTCTCGCCTTCTTTGGCGTGCGTCCAGGAATGACGTCTCTCCCTCACTCTCATCTGAGGCACCTGTTTCCCCACTACTTGGCTCTCTTTCAGCTGGCACCTGAGCCGGTGCCAGAGGGGGAGGGCTGGGAGATCTGGCTGGCTCCTCTTCCTCCTGCTCAGAGCTGCCTTCCTCCAAAGGGATAGGCTCAGAGGACGGGGCCACAACAGTTTTCTTTATAGAAGATCCAATAGAAACAACCCCAAAATTAATAAAAGAGATTGAAGAATTTGGAAAGGTAGCAGGCCTAAAAATCAACAAAGAAAAGACCAAAATGATAACAAAAAATATGACAGCAAAACAAGTAGAGAAATTAGCAAAAGACTCAGGATTACAGGCAGTAAAAAGGGTGAAATATTTAGGGATAAATTTGACGGCCGGAACTGCGACAATAAAAGAAAATAATTATGGACCTTTGGTCCAGAAAATAAAAGAGGACTTAGATAAATGGGGGAAATTAAAATTATCTTTGTTGGGGAAAATAGCAGCGATAAAATCAAATATACTTCCAAGATGCCTTTATTTATTCCAAACAATTCCAATAAAATTAGATAAGAATTTTTTTAATAATTTGGACAACATAACTTCAAAATCTGTGTGGGAGGGGAAAAAATCAAGAATAAAATTAAGTATACTACAAGATGACAAAATTAGAGGCGGATTCGGATTCCCAGCATGGGAAAAATACTATAAGGCTGCAAGCCTATCATGGATTAAAGAATGGATAACCTTGGATTACCAAAGACTACTAAATTTGGAAGGACACGATCTAATGAAGGGATGGCATGCCTTTTTATGGAGCTCTGGAAATAAAATATACAAACATTTCAATAATCATACTATTAGGAAATCTTTAACACAAGGGAACAAATCAAAAGTAAACACTACATGAAAATTCCCGGCTGGTTATCAACAATAGAAGCAATAACATACCCCAATACACTAGCAAAACAAAAAATGTTAAGATACAGAGAAATACTAGATGTACAGGGAATATTGAAAACAAGGGAAGAACTCAAAGAACAAGGAATAGTAATAGACTGGTGGCGCTATTCACAAATAAAAATAAGATACAGAAAAGATCAAGAGGAGGGATGAATAGAGCCAAAACAAAATTGATTAGATAAATTATTAGAATCTAAAGAAGGGAAATTAATTTCGAAAATTTATAAATATTTACTTGAATACAATTTGGCAGAAGAACTGGTCAAAGGGCAGATGATAGCCTGGGCGAGGAACATCGGACACAGCTTACAGTTAGAAGAATGGGAAAGGGCATGGGAAAATAATTACAGGATGACAAAATCGGTAGTTTACAAGGAAAATCACTATAAGATGTGGTATCGATGGTATCTGGCCCCTGCAAGGTCAGCGAAAATGTACCCGAATGTAAATCCTGTTTGTTGGAAATGCAAACAAACGCAGGGAACTTTCTTCCATGTTTGGTGGCTCTGCCCAGAAATGAAGAAATATTGGAATAAAATAAAAACATGGATAGTAGAAATAACAGATTATGAAATTGAATTAGAACCCAAGGTTTTTTTATTAGGCATGATCAAAGGGAATATTAGAAAAGATATAAAATATTTAACACTACACATAATCACGGCGGCTAGACTAGTGTTAGCACAACTGTGGAAAACAGATCATTTGCCAACTGATCAGGAGCTAATGCAAAAAATCTATACATGCGCAGAAATGGACAAATTATCCTTAGAATTAAAGGACAAGGAAGACTAGAAATATTTTACAGTATGGAATAGATGGTACCAGTGGACAAATCAGAGGGGAAAAAATGGGTAAAGATAAAATCTAAAAGAAATCAATACAATTAAAAACAGCACTGTCAGATGGATAGAATAGGTAATAAATCACTGTGTGTATTTATAGGTGTAAATATAATAATAGATAATTAGTAGGTGAAGTTGTGTACTGTATATGTAATTTTGTTTTTGATTAAGAGAAACTTGTACATTTTAAATGTTTTTAAGACTTAATAAAGTTTTGTTTTAAGCCCCCCCCCCCCCAAAAAAAAAGAAGAATAGACTGATCTTCTCCAGGACAATCTGCCCCAACCTTCAAATCTTCCAACTGTGCACCCATCACCATTGTTACTGAATCCATTCCTGCTGGTTGTCTTCTTTTTTCTCTTTTCTTCCATCTTTCCTAGCATCAGCTGCTTCTTCAGAGAGCTGGGTTTTTGCATAAAGTATCCAAAATGCAGACCTACTCTATATAAAATGAAACATTGTGTGTTAGGGACTTCCGGCAGCAACCTCAGCGCGTTAGGGACGAAAGGGACAGGGCTCCGTTCCTGGGTTCCTAACAATCCCACATCTGGAGCCGAAACAGGCGCTATTGATCTCGAAGAGATCAATAGTTTAAAGGGGAATATCTTAGGACCTCAGAGGAGATCGCAACTTCTTTGAAGGTACAAGATAAATCCCTTAATCCAGAGTGAGGAAAAACCAGCCTTCTGGGGCTGGCCAGAGACGCTGACAACTGCATAAGTGGGAAGCAAAGATTGATAACGAAAAGTAGTCGTCAACAGGAGACTAAAATTTAGAAAAACCCAAAAATTATTTGATAGTAAGAAGTAGATGCTGGTGGTAGAGAACCAGAAAAAGAGATAAGAGAAGCAGCGATGGAAGGATTGATCAGAACGGAGCCATTTTGAACGGAAACGTGACAGTGCAAAAAAAAAAAAAACTTGAACAGCCGGAGTGTATGGAGAGAGTGTGAAGAAGGTAGTTGTTAATTGCGAATATTATGATTAGACTCGTAGATGATTTAAAACTTTGATTCTATTGGATTGAGTGGATTGAACTGGACAAATATAGAACAAGAACAGATCGTGCAATACTGAAGTGAACGGAGAGAGTGTGAGGAGCGTGGTGTGCTGGAGACCGGAGGAAGGATTTTGGACAGATTCTTATAAATCGATCGTACCGGATTTTATTGGCGTCGACTGGACTGATTGGATTGAACCGGACAACCAGAGAATGAAACAGATTGTGGGAGAGTGTGGAGAGAGACGAGATAAACTCGGGAAGAACCTATTTGAGTGGATTTTTACAAATTGTCGCCATCTCTGACACTTCTAGTGATATTTCTTTTGAAGATTAGGATATAAGTGAGAGTTTTTGTCTATTTGGCTATTAAACATTGAACTATTTGGATATAATTTTGACAGAGAAAAAGTAGCAGATTAACTGGACAAAAGTTAGACATTGGGTGAACAGGAATACACGAGGAGTTAGACATTGGGTACCAGATATTGGATATAAGAATCTTGGACCTGGACTTTGGTTTTACAAGTTGAAACACAGTGGACTAAATTGGATACTGAAATAAATTCAATGTGAAAAGGATGACCAGACTTTGGAACGGTGACTGATTGGAAGAAGGATAAGGCTACATAACAAAATAGAAAACAAACGGACAATATAATTATGGCTGGTTTGGCCTAAGCTTATTATATTATATTATAACGTAATAGAATTGGAAAATAACATTTAACAATTTATTAGTTTTTCTTTTTAAATGTCAATAATGGAATAATTTGTTCATTTAAATTCAATTAAACAACTATAGTGTATTATATTTGATAAATTTATTTACTTGAAGCTAATCAATTTAAATAACTCAATAGAGTTATAATAATTAAAATAGTTAGAACCTGGTTGGTAAAGGGGTACATATAGAATATATAAAATTGATATTGACTTAATTCTAGAACTACTATAAAACTGTTAGAGAAATATATTTTACCTTCTAATTAATTGAAGAGTAAGGTAACGGATGAACTGCTAGAAGCTTGCCCTTTCCCCGTTGTTTCCTCCTTTCTTGCCTCCCCCCCCCCCGCTTTCCCTTTTTTTTCTCTACTTATATTATTGTATTGTTGATTAGAAGTATTCTCAAATAGCTTCACAATAATATTCTTGTATTTAAGCTATAAACATTAACTAGGTGATTGACAATTTTATGAAATTGTGGGCAAGAATAGCACATATAATAGATATGGCAACTTCAAGTACATCAACCACTATTAAAACAACTAAGAAGATATCTCCAACCCAAACATTATTGGTGGCCTCCCCGGTACAGCAGAAGACAGGGGAAATGATAGATAAAGAGAAGACTAATACCATTATAGGTATGCAAAATATTCAGGCTGCCCTTGCAATGATTCAAGAGGGAATGAAAAGGATGGAAGATAAGATGACTCTTAACCATGATGAAACTAAAAGGAACCATGAACAAATGTGATTGGACGTAGGAGAAATCAAAGATGATATTAAAAGTATAGATGAGAAGATAGTGAAAATCCAACAAAACATCACAGAAAATGAACAGAGAATTTATAAAGTGGAGCAAAAAATGGAAGCCACAGCCACTAGGTTGGAAAGGATGGAAAATCAACAAGCGATAAGGAGTCGAGATACCGAAGATGCATTGACATTTCTTGAAATGGAGGAGGCATCCTTCTATTTAAGATTCCAAAATATAGAAGAACAGAGAGATGAAGACTTGGGCGAAATTATGATTGAAATATTGGCAAAAGCGACACACAAAGATAAGAATGAAATAAGAAATGGAATCGATGAAATCTATGGAGCCTTTACAAATTACGCAAGAAGAAACAAACTCCCCAAAGAAGTACATATTAGATTTACATAGAAAACAATGAAAGAAGAAATATATAGAAAAATGAGGGAGGAGACAGTTATGTATAAAGGAAGGGAAGTTCTAACATTAAAACAAGTACTGAGAAGGGCCAGGGATAGGAGAAGAGATTACAATTTCTTAACGAGACAATTAAACAAGCTCAACATAAAATTCAGATGGCTTATACCAGAAGGGGTACTTATCTCATGGGAAGGAAGAAAATTTCGAATAGATACTATAGAAAAAGCTCAAGACTTTGTCGACCAACACCTAGGATATGAAGGAGAACAGGAAAGCAGAGAAAGTAGAGAAGAACAAAACTCTAGCGACCAAGAGGTACAAATAACAAACAAGGAGGACAACAAACAGAGGAAGGGAAGGTTAGGGAAGGAGGAAACGACGGGGATTATACAAAGAGTTACAAGAAACACAACAAAACTCAAAACTACGGACAAATAAACACTAGCAGAAATGGAAAAAGAACTAAAGCTCATTTCCATAAATATAAATGGTCTAAACTCACCAAGTAAAAGACATCAAATATTTACTAAACTGCAAAAACTAGGGGCAGACATAATTACATTACAAGAAGTACATATAAGAAAACAACAGAAAAAACTACTTGAAAACAAAAAATTAGGTGTAATATACACATCTCTAGGCGACTGCAAAAAAAGGGGAGTGGTAATATATGTCAGAGATCATATAAGAACTAAGTTAATTCATACTAATAAAGAGGGTCAAGTGTTAATGATAGAAGTAAAATTGGAAACAAAAATAATATTGTTAGTAGCTATTTATGCTCCAAATGGAAACCAAACAGATTTCTACAAAAAATTACACGACAAGCTAAAAGAGTTGGACTATGAAATTGTCGGCGATTTTAATGTGATTGTAAACCCACGAGAAGATTATCATAGTAATAGGAAGAATAAAATCAAAAGGAAGACATTGCCACAAACATTCAAGGATTTGGCACAAGAAATGAGTTTACATGACACTTGGCGAGAATTAAACACCAAAGTAAAACAATATACATATTTTTCTGGCCCACATCAATCGTGGTCCAGGCTGGATATGGCTTGGATGACACCTCAACTAAGCAAAGAAACATATGACGCAGAAATTATGCCTAGTATATGGGCCGATCATAACCCCGTTAAAATAGTCTGGAAAGGTTTTTGAAAACAGAAAAAATGGAAAATGGATACAAGTATAATAAAGGAAAAAGAGTACTTACAAATGATAGAAAAAGAAATTAAGATATTTTTCCAAATCAACACAAAGGATCAAACGTCGTTACAAAATTTATGGGATATGACGAAAGCTTATATTAGAGGCCTAACTATCGCATATGTGGTGAAAAGAAAAGAAGAGAAACAAAGAATTAGGAATGATCTAATGGAAGAAATTAAGATAGAGGAAACTAAATTACAACAGCACCCTAACAACAAGATAACGCAACAAAAACATCTGGCTAAACACAAATTGAACTTAACTACAAAAACTGAACTGGCACAGAAAATAAGAATGGCAAAACAGACCAATTTTGAACATGCAAATAAAACTGGATGCTGGTTAGCTTACAAATTAAAAAAGCAAACAGAAAAAAGAATTATTCACCAACTCCAGGACGAATCAGGAACTTTATATCATACACATCTAGATAAGAAAAATATAGTTAAAGCATTTTTTCAAAAACTTTATCAACAGGAAGATGTCCCGGAAGATCAAATCAAAAAATACCTTCACAAAACTAATATCACACACTTTGAAGAAGAACACAGAGAGATCTTGAACCGACCCATAACAATGTTTGAATTGATCGAAGCTCGCAAAAAACAAAAGAACAATAAAACCCCAGGACTAGATGGAATTCCCACTGAATTTTACAAACACTGCCAACAATCAATAGACGAAACATTGCTACAAGTTTTTAATGCAGCATTATTGACAGCCGAAATTCCAAAATCCTGGACAGAAACCATTATCACATTAATACACAAAGAAGACACAGACCCAACCCAAGTTAGAAACTATAGACCAATTTCATTACTCAATGTGGACTATAAACTATTTATGTCAATACTGGCACAGAGACTTAAAGCAATAATTCACAAATATATACATCCAGATCAAAATGGTTTTATACCTAGGAGACAGATCAAAAACAATCTGAGAACGATTATAAATATTTTGGAATACTACGATCAGAAGATAGATAAAGAAGTGGCTCTAATTTCTCTTGACGCCCAGAAGGCCTTCAATAACTTAAATTGGTCTTTTCTTATAATACAACTTGAATCGATGAACTGTGGAGAGAAATTTCTTAAACTGATAAAAAAAAATTATTCTTACCAAACAGCAAGAATCTCAATAAATGGCGATATGACACAAATTTTTGATATTCAGAAAGGAGTACGACAAGCAGGGACGGATTTTCCTATAGGCTAACTGGGCTTCAGCCTAGGGCCTCAAGATCAAGAGGGGCCTACATTCAAATTGTTAGCAAAATTAAAATTACACTATTCTAAAAACAGTGAACACTAAAACACTGAACCGAAAAAAATGGGAGGTGAAAGGGCCTCATAAGTGGAATAGCCTAGGGCCTCTTTTCATCTAAATCCGGCCCTGACGACAAGGATGTCCCATGTCACGCCTATTATTCATAATAGTATTGGAAGTTCTATTAAACAAAATCAGGAAGGAGGAAGATATCAAAGGTCTCAAGATTCAAGGAGAGGAGTACAAACTGCTCGCCTTTGCAGATGATGTAATTTTCATTATGGAAAACCCAAGACTATCTGGACCCAGGCTGATGGCAATGATAGAGGAATACGGGGAAATTGCGGGCCTCAAAATAAACTAACAAAAAAAGAAAGTACTGACGAAAAATATGGCTCAGACACAGAGGTTGAAATTAGAAGAAGAATTAGGAATTCAAATAGTAAAGAAGATAAAATACTTAGGTATCTGGTTGACGGCAAAAGCAATTACAATCAAAGAAGACAATTATACTAAACTATTAAAACAAATTAAAAAAGATTTGGAAATTTGGAATAGACTACAACTGTCGTTGATGGCCAGAATCGCCTCAATAAAAATGAACATACTACCAAGAGTATTATACCTATACCAGATAACACCAATACATCCGGGAAGAGATTTTTTTCAAGAACCTTAATAAAACAATAATGACTTATCTATGGCAGGGAAAGAAGACCAGAATCAAGATCAAAACTTTACAAGATTCACGAGACAAAGGAGGCCTGGCAATACTAGAATGGGAACTTTACTATAAGGCATCAGGGCTGACATGGATTAAAGAATGGATGAAATTGGACAATAAAAGAATGCTATATTTAGAAGGCTTTGATCTAACACGAGGATGGCACGCTTTCTTATGGGACGGACCGGACAAAAGACATATGTATTTCCAATGACATATAATTCAGGCTTCACTGTTTAAGATCTGGCAGGAAATCAAGAAAAATCATTACACTAGAATACCAAAATGGTGGTCCCCGATGGAGGCACTGATACATCCAAATACCCTCGAGACAGGAAAGATGATGCGATACCAAGACCTATTAAACCAGGAAGGCGAACTTATCCCAAGACATCAACTACAAAATTGTGGCATAAATATTGATTGGTGGCCCTATACCCAAATACACTCAAGATATACAGTAGACAAAAAACAATATGGAATTTCAAATAACCTGAACGAATTGGACAAGATTTTACAGGGAGCAGAACAAAAGATGATAACTAAAACATACAACTATCTTCTTAGACACAAATTATTAGAAGAAACAGTTAAAGAAAACATGATAAGGTGGGCTAGGGACATAGGGCATAATATTCAATTGGCAAATTGGGAGAAACTATGGAAACAAAATATCAAAATGACAAAATGACATCTTACAAAGAGAATCTTATCAAAATGTTTTACAGATGGCACCTACCACCGGCTCGATTAGCCAAAATATACCCAAATGCCTCCTCACTCTGTTGGAAGTGCAAAACAAAAAAGGGGACATACTATCATGCCTGGTGGAAATGTAGGAAGGCCCAACAATTTTGGCAAGACATAAAAAAGATCATTGAGGAAATAACAAATCTACAAGTAGAAGATAGCCCAGTATTCTTTTTATTCAGCATGACTGCAGCACAATACACCAAAGAGACGAAATACCTTATTATACACATTTTGACAGCAGCACGATTACTGTTCGCTCAAAATTGGAAATCAGACCAACTCCCAACCAAAGATAAAATTATCTCAAAGATAACAGAATGTGCCGAAATGGATAGATTGACGCTGGAACTCCAGGATAGGGAAGAAAGTGACTATTATCTTGTGTGGCACCAATGGTACCAGTGGCTGGAAAGGAAAATTAGCATAACCATAGAAGATAAAAATTAGGGTGAAAGATTAATAGTAGGAGATGAATAAGGAGATGATGCAAGTATATTTTTAGTTTAAAGTATTTGAATTAAGAATCTAATACTATCCTTTCACTAATATGTAAAGTAAAATACTATATATTCTGTTGATGACAAAAAGTATATATGTAAAATGTTGTGTGGGTTTTGTAGGTGGTGGGGGTTTTGTTTGTCTTTGTATTGTCTTTATATCTTTGTTTATATTTAATAATAAAAAATTGTTTTTTAAAAAAGAAACATTGTGTGTTAAATATATACCGTATATTGTATAGCAAGTACAGCAAAGATCACTAGCAGAGAACAGCAAAGAATTTCAGGATATACGGTATATATTCTGCAATTCTTTGCTGTTCTCTGCTGGTGGTACCCAAAACATTTTAGGCTTATTCACTTCTTTAGGGTACCTTTGACCCGGGGGGTGGGGGCTGAAAACTTTTTGTAATACTATTTTAGAGTGAAGTTTCACATGTATCCCATCCTCTTCTCTGTGTTTCACCACCTTCTTTCCTTCCAATATAACACTAATCTTCACATGTGTCTTTGACCCCCACAGGTCTCGATCTGTAAGTGGTGCCTCCACTGGCTTATCTTCTAGTCCCCTCAGTAGCCCCAGGGTGAGTATATGGGCTAGGCAAAAAAATGGTATGTTGGCAAAAGGGATGGATGGATACAGTAAACAACTGCGGCAGAAGATGACAAAGACAATGGTGGACAAAGTAAATATTAGGCTTCAGGAGGGAGTGGAAGTTGGGAAAAATGATCTCTAGATTCAGCGGTCTAGTTGACATCCCATCCTGCACTTAGTTCCAATTGCTGAAGTGCTGAGGACATTGTATTAGTTTTCTTGGCAGACGTGGTGTGTACTGTACAGTGCATGAACAATAGCCAGAAGATGCATTGGGAACAACTCACTTCCCACCCCATTTCCATGACTACATTTCCATGCTAGGGAAAAGCCACACCTGTTGACTTGCATTGGGGGAAGAGCTTTTGAAAGCACCTAGCATCCCCCTGTGGGAAAGGGGGAAGGTACAGAATAGGGAAGGAAAGGTAAGGTATAAGTAGATCTTGGATGAGGAAAGTCAGAGATATATGTTTAAGCAGGGGGTAGGATTAAAGGGCAGGACATTGCTCATGGATTTGGATTTATTTGAGCTATTTGTATATTGCTGATTTGCCAGTGGATAAGATTATAATTAGTCTGGCTGGCAAGAGAACAGATTATAACAGTCTTTCTGGTGTTGAACCACACCAGAATGGGATCTTGGGAGTTATAGTTCCATATGCCTGGAAAGGATTAGGCTGGGGAAAGTAGATTCAAATCTGAGCAATCAAGGATGTCTCCAGGATGTAGTCAAAAATGGTGGTGACTATAATGATGTGATCAAATTTCACCTATTTTTTAAAATGTGCATTACACATAGAAACAGGTAGAGCTTTGATTGTACCATATTTACTTTTTAAAACCATAGCCTGCAGACACTTTGTGAACAACCAGCTGGCCCCTGAATGCTTGTTTTTTACTTGTTAGTAATAGTTGCAGTGTTGGAAGATCCAGATGAAGACTATCATGTAAAAGAGAAAGGAATTCATTTTTTCTCCATATCACCATTGTTTCCTGCCCATAATTTATTAATTTGTCAAATTTGTAAGACCATCCAACTCCATAACAGCTCTGGTGGTGTACTATAATAAAAGGAATATTGGAATGATATAAGAAACAAGAACAATACATGTCTGGAAACAACAACAAAACTTTCCCAGAAAAGGCCCATCACACCCCTAACCCCTGGCCTGGAAGCAGCAGTTTTTTAAAAGGTTTGCTTAGATGAGATTGAGGTAGTGGCTTTATGGTTCTCTGAGAAGACTCTGTTCCTGAAAGCCCTGCTTCCTGGGTCCTGTCAGATAGCACTGTTTAAACAATGAGAGCTGAAGCATTGGCAGAAACTACAGGAGGCAGATGGTCCTTTTTAACTAAAGGTTGCAGTCAGATAGCAGAGTCCGCAGAATCAGCAGACAAGCTATTTGTAAACTTGTCATTCTTCTGTTCCACTGGAGTCACATTACAAAAAGTTCAGAATCTTTCCTCTTTTCCCCCCATGCCCTGCACTAGATTCTTGTCAGGAGAAAATGCCTAATGGCATATCGAGGGTTAACCAAATGGGCAAAACAAGTACCACCCACTTGACCACTCCTTACCTTGGCTCCTCCCATACAGTATAAATGGTCAATGTCCAGAGGTCCAGCGCCATTCCAGATGTGTACCTGCAAAAGAACAATATAACTTGGTTATGTGAGATAAAGGAATTGAAACCACCACGCTTGCATTGGAGTTATTTGGGCACGATCCTCTAAAATCATTCAACAATTCTGAATCTCTGTTTGACTCTCCATGTGCCTATGTCTTTGCTGTTGTAGATTTAGAGGTGTTCCAGATTATTTCTCTTCTGAGTCAGACACTTTCCAGACAGAGCTGGAATCTCTCTTCTTACTGACAGTTGTTCCTGAGATTGTTAAACATTCTGAACCTCTTCATCTTCACCTGATTTTTTTTTCACTCAGACAGATTTGTGATATATCCTGATCCAGATCAGCCCTGTTGGTACTGGTGTACAAATGGCAGTATTCCTCCTGTTTTAACTGGGATAAGGATAACATTGGAATGGTGGATTTCTTCTATATATGAGGGGTCCTTGGTGCTCTCTGAGCTTGCTTGTTTTCTTGCAGACATTTCATTACCCAAGCTAGGTAACATCATCAGCACTGATGATGTTACCTAGTTAGGATAATGAAACATTTGCAAGAAACAAGCAAGTTCAGAGAGCACCAAAGATCCCTCATTTCAACCCTGAGCTACAAATATTCTCATTTATTAGTCTTCTATATATGTACAGATATCTGTTATTTAGCAACCAAATCCATGCATACAGATAGTCCTAGCCTTATAACCACAATTGGGACCAAAATTTCTGTTACTAAGTAAGGTGGTTGTTATATGAGTTGCACCCAATCTTATGACCTTCCATTATTATTTAAGTGAATCATTGTAGTTGTTAAGTGAATCATGTGGTCGTTAACTGAATCCAGCTCCCCCAATTGACTTTGATTGTCAGAAGCCAGCTGGGAAGGTTATAAATCGCAATCATAAAACCTCGGGATAATGCAACTATTGTAAATACATGCCAGTTGCCAATTTTGATCACATGACCTTGGGGATGCTGTGTGTAAGTGCAAGGATTGGTTGAAGGTCACTTTTTTCAGTGCCATTGGAACTTCGTACAGTTGCTAAACAAATGGCTATAAATTGAGGATTACCTGTACAACGGTCAACCATGCTTTTGTGTCATCTCTTGTAGCACCCAAAGTGTTAGCTTTATTACTAGCTAGCATTCAGCAATGAACCATGATTACCTCTGCAGTAGAAAACATAGCTTTTTAAAAGCAGATTATTATGCCATAAAATGTCAAATACCCACCTTGCACTTAAACATTAGAAAGGTGCATTTTTATTACCAGCATAATGTATCTTTGGCAGTTGAGATCCCAGCAAATTTCTGCATGCCACATAATAAAACCACGCAGAAAAGAGTGGAATGGAGAAACTCCTAGGGTTGGTAGTGTCTCTTTAGAACAGTTTGAGTTTTTTCAGATTTATCTGGGAAAAGGTTTAGAGTTGACAGTAGCTGTTCTGTAGGAAAAATGGCCAATTGGGAGAGGATGCAAAAAGTTGGTCTTGTTGAAAGGCAAACTCAGTTTGGTAAACAAGTGATATAGAAAAGATTAAGTGGCAAAGTCTGGACCTACTTCAGGGGACAACCATATATAGTTTTGTGGTGAAATCAGGGATGTTGTCTTTGCCACAGCATGGATTGACTGGATGAAGACATGTAGACAAGACGGGGTAGGTATACAGGTGAAACTCGAAAAATTAGAATATCATGCAAAAGTTCATTTATTTCAGTAATGCAACTTAAAAGGTGAAACAAATATATGAGATAGACTCATTACATGCAAAGCGAGATAGTTCAAGCCTTGATTTGTCATAATTTTGATGATTATGGCTTACAGCTCATAAAAACCCCAAATTCACAATCTCAGACAATTAAAATATTACATGAAATCAATAAAACAAGGATTGTACATAGAACAATATCGGACCTCTGAAAAGTATAAGCATGCATATGGACTCAGTACTTGGTTTGGGCCCCTTTTGCATCAATTACTGCCTCAATGCGGCGTGGCATGGATGCTATCAGCCTGTGGCACTGCTGAGGTGTTATGGAAGACCAGGATGCTTCAATAGCGGCCTTCAGCTCTTCTGCATTGTTCGGTCTCATGTCTCTCATCTTTCTCTTGGCAATGCCCCATAGATTCTCTATGGGGTTCAAGTCAGGCGAGTTTGCTGGCCAATCAAGCACAGTAATCCCATGGTCATTGAACCAGGTTTTGGTACTTTTGGCAGTGTGGGCAGGTGCCAAGTCCTGCTGGAAAATGAAGTCAGCATCCCCATAAAGCTCGTCTGCGGAAGGAAGCATGAAGTGCTCCAAAATCTCCTGGTAGACGGCTGCATTGACTCTGGATTTAATGAAGCACAGTGGACCAACACCAGCAGATGACATGGCTCCCCAAATCAACACAGACTGTGGAAACTTCACACTGGACTTCAAGCATCTTGCAGTGTGTGCCTCTCCATTCTTCCTCCAGACTCTGGGTCCTTGTTTTCCAAATGAGATGCAAAAATTGCTCTCATCAGAAAAGAGGACTTTGGACCACTGAGCAACAGACCAGTTCTTTTTGTCTTTAGCTCAGGTAAGATGCTTCTGACGACGTTTGTTGTTCAGGAGCAGCTTGACAAGAGGAATACGACATTTGAAGCCCATGTCCAGGATCCGTCTGTGTGTGGTGGCTCTTGATGCACTGACTCCAGCCTCAGTCCACTCCTTGTGAAAGTCCTCAACACTTTTGAATGGCCTTTTCCTGACAATCCTCTCCAGGCTGCAGTCATCCCTGCTGCTTGTGCACCTTTTTCTTCCACATTTTTCCCTTCCACATAACTTTCTATTAATGTGCTTTGATACAGCACTTTGGGAACATCCAACTTCTTTTGCAATTACCTTTTGAGGCTTTCCCTCCTTATGGAGGGTGTCAATGATGGTTTTCTGCACAACTGTCAGGTCAGCAGTCTTTCCCATGATTGTGATTCCTACTGAACCAGACTGAGAGACCATTTAAAGGCTCAGGAACCCTTTGCAGGTGTTATGGCTTAATTAGCTGATTAGAGGGGGACACTTTGAGCCTAGAATATTGAACCTTTTCACAATATTCTAATTTTCTGAGATTGTGAATTTGAGGTTTTCATGAATTGTAAGCCATATTCCTCAAAATTATGACAAATCAAGGCTTGAACTATCTCGCTTTGCATGTAATGAGTCTATCTCATATATTAGTTTCACCTTTTAAGTTGCATTACTGAAATAAATGAACTTTTGCACGATATTCTAATTTTTCGAGTTTCACCTGTATATTTTCTCCTAAGAGCTTGAAGCACATTGATTCCTTAAAAAATGAGTAACATGTCCAAGCCACAGTAGGGGAAACTCAAAATCTGGATCACATTGTGAAACTCTGGGAGTAGACTGTGAGATTGTCACCTGCCATTGCTCACTCCCATCTCACGGCTCTCCCCTCACCTTTTTCCCCTCCCATCTCTCCCCACACCCAGAGCCCCATCTTCAGCTTCTCTCTCCCATCACCTACCCCTGCCCCTGTGAAGACTCAGACGCTTCCTGCCAAGGGCAGCCCAGCGAGGGAGGGGCCCCTCCAGAGTCGATGTTCCACCCCCTTCCCTCTGCCTCCCAACTCTCCACCTGCTCACCCACCCTCCTCTCCCCATTGCTTTTTCCCCTCTACTAAACCCCCACCCAAATCTGTGCTGCAGGTCACTCCCCACCCCTCCCCTCGGGGAAGCCCTCTCCCCACTCCACTCGGTACTCCTGTGCATACGCCTAAAGAGAGCCCCAGCGGCACTCCCTGTGGGACACCCCCGAGCAGTCCTGGTGTGGCCGGTGTGGCATGGAAAACTCGCTTGAACTCTATCAAGAACAGCTTCCTTGGTTCCCCACGCTTCCATCGTCGGAAACTTCAAGGTGAGTGTGTTATACTTTCCCTGATATGATGGGTGTGTGATGGATGTTTAATTATAGGGCCACAACTTCTCAACTTGCACCCGCCCTCTGGAACGAGCTCCCTCCCGGAATACGACTGATCCCCGCACTTTCCGTAAGGCCCTGAAGACATTTTTATTTCAGCAAGCCGGCCTGGCCTGAATAGGTTTTATGGGTTAGTTTTTTAATTGTATAGCTTGGGGTTTTAAATTTGGGAGGCCGATTAATTTAATCTATTTTTAGTAATCTTAATTTTTATATTGTGTGTTATTTTAATTTTCGGCTGTTCACTGCCCTGAGTCCCTTCGGGGAGAAGGGCAGTATATAAATTTAATAAAATAAATAAATAAATAATAAATGAAAGACATGCCCAAACAGCGCATTCTATCTGGGGAAGTGCTGGAGGATAAAAAGAAAGAGTTGCATCAGAACTGAGTATGACTGTAGACCAGTGTTTCTTAACCTTGGGCATTTTAAGATGTGTGGACTTCATGCTGGCTGGGGAACTCTGGGAGTTGAAGTCCACACATCTTAAAATGCCCAAGGTTGAGAAACACTGCTGTACATAGTCAAGAAGAAAGTCAGAAGTGCGGTCAAGAACATAGAAGTAGAGTTTGAATGAAGACTGCCTAAAATGTGTGTATAGAATGTGTTAAATGAAGGAACACAATTTTTAAAGTTAGGAAGTGGTACCTTGACACTGTCTTTTGCCAAAATAGATAATAATTCATTTTGCTCAGGTACCATCCTGCTCAAGTACTATTTAAGGAAGCGATGAAAAACTTTGGTGGGCCCCCAGATGTTGCTGAACTATATATTGATTAGCTTATAGGCCATATCAATGTACAGGTTCAAACACATATTACCAATAAAATTCTAAATAAACAATTTAAAATGAGACTAGGGTAAAATACAATAGTTATAGGATAAAATACAATAATGTAATACATAAAAATTTAAAATGGAATAAAATGGCATAAAATTATATTTCTGTATCACCCCTGCAATCTACCCCAATCAGGCCCACATATGCCAATCTCAGTCGGACCATTTTAGTCAAATTGTTCTGTATTAAATATTGTTTTCAGATTCTGGCCACACATGAAGTATGTTGTTTTAATATGGGCTTCCCACTGGGCCATACATTTAATATGTGAATCAAGGTACTTATCTCTTGCCCCCTTATATAAACAGAAATCAAATTGTGTAGAGTCCCAGTTCCGCTCTGACTGCTGCAGCAGATGTCTTCGGGTCCACACCCAAAATACATCTTAGGTGCTGAGACTGTGCTTGCTCTAAAGCTGTAATAGGGTGTAAACCCCAAACCTCAGCTCCATATAGGAGCATAGAAATTACCTTAGCTTTATATACTTGGATTAGTGGTACTAGGGAGCCTGGGTAACCGTGATTCTTTAATTTGAGTAATAGATTCAAGTGAGCTTTTGCTCTAAGTGTACTCCATTGGTGGTTACACGCCCAAGATCCAGTCCTGGAAAAAGTTATGCCGAAGTATATGAAGGCGCTTGTTATGTCCTTGTAAGGACATCCGCCAGGGGATTGGTTAGTTCCACCAGCGGGAAGTTTAAACTACTGTCATTGGCTAGCCGGCATGCCTGAGCAGAATATAAGGAGGCCCAGGAGCCGTTGCCGCCAGTCTGTTTTTACTGTTAAATAAAGAGTGCTGAATGGACAGCAGCTGAGTCGCGTTTCTTTCCAGCGCCGATCTAACACTGGCGACGAAGGACTAAGAAGAACCAACGAAGAACTGTGGGCACGATCGCCACCTCACTCACAAGAGCTAAGTCACTGAGCTGAATCACTCAAACTACTCATGAACCATGTCTGGTCCACAAATCTCGCTGGCTCCCTTCAATCCGAGCCAAGAGAAATGGAAATCTTTCATGGTTCGCTTCAGGCAGTTCCTGGCAGGAAGCGGTTTCACAAACCTCGACGACAGCAGAAAGAGAGCACTTTTCCTGGCTCACTGCGGCTCAGAGGTCCTAGAAATGGCCATGGACCTCGTGGCACCACAAGACATTGAGCAGATGCCATGGTCCGAGCTGCAAGAAGTCCTCCAGGACCACTATGCCCCAGCAAGCACCCCTCTGGCTAACCATTTTGATTTTCACCAGAGGAATCAGCAAGAAGGGGAGTCATTCAAGGATTTCGTCTCAGTGCTCCGAAAGATCGTGGCCAGTTGCAAATTCGGGAATGTAGACATTCAGCTGCGGGACCGCATCGTCTTCGGTATGAGGGACAGTTCGGTGCAGAAAAAACTCCTCAGCCGAAAGAAAGTGTCCCTTAAAGAAGTCATCGAGGAAGCCACAGCCGCCGAGTCATCCAATCAGGCAGCTGCCGCAATGAGGAGATCCAAGGGGATCCACAAGGTCCACAGGGATCCTCCACCATCATCAGATGAGATCTCCACGGGCTCAGTCTCCGATCCTGAAATGGCCGTGCACAAAGTCACAAGACCCCAACGGCGGGAAAAGCCCCAAGATGGCGGACGGGAGGAACGCTGCGCCAGCTGCAACGGCGACCATCCACGCGCCAGATGTCGCTGGCGGGATGCAACTCGCAGACGCTGTAGGAGAAAGGGCCACATTGCTGAAGCCTGCAGGGCAGCAGAGCCAAGCCTCGAGCCTCCCAGAGCCATGGACCGCGAGTACCAGAGATCATCCAAATGGTCCCAGTACCCGCGGTGAGACGGCGACGGCCATCACAAAAGCAGAGGGATCCACCAGACAACAATCGCGCATGCTGCCGCAAAAGGATTGGACAAATTCCACGTAACAGTCCTCGTGGAAGGGGCACCATGCCTCAAACAGGTACTCTCATGGACCTTGAGGGGCTGGCCGACAGAAAAGGTGGGCGAAGAATTCACCCCATTCATCCGGAGGCAGCAAGAACTGGCCACCATGAAGGGCTGCCTCCTCTGGGGTGACAGGGTGGTGATCCCTCTGACCCTACAGAAAAGGACTCTGGAAACCCTCCATAGTGGCCATCCGGGCATAGTCCGCATGAAGGCATTGGCACGGAGTTACGTCTGGTGGCCCACCTTAGACAAAGACATAGAGGCGTGGATTGCCAGATGTGACCTGTGCCAAGAGATGAGACCAGCACCCCCACAAGTCTAGCCGACAGAGTGGGAGCAACCCAGTGGACCTTGGTCGAGAATCCATATCCCCCCTGTGTTGACAGGGGGGCAGCGGTCGTGTTGACAGGGGGGCAGCGGTCGACCCCGAGGCGCCTAGTATGTGGGGTGCCACAAGGGTCGGTCCTCTCGCCCCTTCTGTTCAACATTTATGTAAAGCCGCTGGGTGAGATCATCCGTGGTTTTGGGGTGGAATTCCATCAGTACGCTGATGACACTCAGCTGTACATCTCCACCCCAGACCACCCCAACGATGCCATGGAAGTGATGTCCCAGTGCCTTGAAGCTGTGCGGGTCTGGATGGGGAGAAACAGGCTTCGACTCAACCCCTCCAAGACCGAGTGGCTGTGGCTGCCGGCGTCCCGATATAGCCAACTGACTCCATCGTTGGTTATTGGGGGCGAACCATTGGCCCCCACGGAAAGGGTGTGCAACTTGGGCGTCCTCCTGGACCCACGGCTGTCTTTAGAGGATCATACGACAGCTGTGGCCAGGGGGGCTTTCTATCAGGTTCGCCTGATACGCCAGTTACGGCCCTTTCTAGATCGGGACTCCCTACGCACAGTCACTCAGGCGCTCGTCACGTCTCGCTTGGACTACTGCAATGCTCTGTACATGGGGCTCCCCTTGGGATGCACCCGGAGGCTCCAGCTGGTACAGAATGCGGCCGCGCGGGGGATTATGGGAGCGACGGGGCGCTCCCACGTGACACCTCTCCTGCGTGAGCTGCATTGGTTGCCGGTTGACTTCCGGGTGCGTTTCAAGGTGTTGGTAATCACCTTTAAAGCGCTCCATGGCTTAGGACCAGGGTACTTACGGGACCGCCTTCTGCCACCAATTGCCTCCCACCGGCCGGTTTGCTCCCACAGAGAGGGCCTCCTCAGGGTGCCGTCAGCCAGACAATGCCGGCTGGCGACCCCCAGGGGGAGAGCCTTCTCTGTGGTAGCCCCCACCCTCTGGAACGATCTTCCTCCAGAACTGAGAACAATTGCCGACCTCCAGACTTTCCGTCGGGCTTTGAAGACTTATCTTTTCCAACTTGCCGGACTTGCCTGATCCCTTCTACTTTTTAAAATTTTTAGAGTTGATTGATTTATTTTAATATTTATTCTGTTTTTAATTTTCAGCCTAATTTATATCTGTTTTTTAGTACGATTTTAACTTTTATGTATTGGTTTTTTAGTCGGCTGTTCACCGCCCTGAGTCCGTCGGGAGAAGGGCGGTATATAAGTCTAATAAATAAATAAATAAATAAATAAATAAATATCGAGTTCGCTGGGCCCATGAATGGGAAATCCCTCCTCATCGTCGTGGACACGTTCTCGAAGTGGCTGGAGGTCATCGCAATGCCATCCACCACGACAGAGGCCACCGTCAAAGCCCTCCGCCGCCTATTCGCCACTCATGGATTGCCGGACATCCTGGTATCCGACAATGGCCCGCAACTCACCGCAAAAGCCATGGAGGACTTCCTGGCCAGCCAAGACATCAGGCACGCCCTCATCGCCCCATACAAGCCAGCTGGAAATGGGCAAGCTGAAAAGATGGTATGGCTCACGAAGGACACCCTCACCAGGATGGGCCCAGGGGACTGGCAGGAACAAATCGACAAGTTCCTGCTAGCATAACACATCACCCCCCACGCCACAACGAAGAAAAGCCCGGCAGAACTATTAATGGGAAGGAAACTCCACTCGCCGCTAGACAGACTTCATCCGCTGTATAGCCCAAAAGACAAACCGATCCAACCACCGCCGACGCGAAGCTTCGCAAGCGGAGACCTGGTGTTCACGCTTAACGTCCAGGGTCGGCCAAAATGGCTCAAGGGCCAAATCGGAAGAGTGACCGGTCCAAGATCATACGAGGTGGAGCTGGACAATGGCCAGTCGTGCAGAAGACACATCAACCAGCTCCGTAAGAGGTGGAGGGAAGTCGAAGAAAACCACCCCTGTGAGGTAGGCCTACCCCACCCCATCAGGGTAGGCCGGCACCCTCACGGCAAAGGAGACTGCAAACAACACTACAACGAAGACGAGGTAGACCTACCATACCCCGGCGAGGTAGGCCCACCCACCCCCATCAGGGTAGGCCGGCACCCTCACGGCAAAGGGGACGACCAGCATCACTACGACGGAAATGCAGTAGACCGGGAACAACACAGTGGGGCGAGGTGCCAGGCCCACCATGATGGTGATCAGTGACAACCCTGGGCATGGGATCACCAGACACAAGACAAGGGGGTCTGAGGATACCCCAACCCAGCAAGCCAGCACCAACCCGGCAGAGTCGCCCCCCACCACAACGGAATGAGAGACTTACATCCCAGTGGCCAGGTAGACCGGGGACAACCCCAGAGGGCGAGCCATCAGCAACCAGACGGGGTCAGCCTCCGCCAACCCGGCCAGGGAGACCTCCACCTTCACGACAGGGTAGACCAGCGGCCTCCCAATGCCAAGAAGTCACAACAGCCCGACCAGGTTGACCACTGCCACCCCAGCACAGTTGACCTACGCCATCACATCGAGTCCAGCCGACGCCAGCCCTGCTGGGGAGGACTACAACACCCCAGTGGAGGAGTCCTACGTGACCCTGACAGGGCAGGCCAGCACCCTACGGCACGATCAGAGCATCCACAGATGTCACCGAGGGAGTCCCAAGCAGGAGGGAACCCCACCACCGGCAACAGCGAGGGCCACCCGAGGCGAGCCGCAGCCCAAAGTAAAGAACCCTGGGTCCTACTGGGATTCAGCTGTCCAGCCCGACTCCAGGACGGAAGGCAGGGACCATTCCAGTCCCATCCCGGCAGCGACGAGGGGATCCACCAGCCACGGGGCGGACTGTCCACTCCAGCTGGAGGCGCTAGGCGAGGCCCTGCACACTCAACGGCCGAGTTCCGGAGCTGTTCACCACGTGAGCGAGAGCCAGCAGGAGCCAGGCCCATCAGGAATGGCATCATCAAGCAACCCAACCCGCGCAGGTCAAGTAGAACTACTGTTCGTCCCGCCTACCTGTGCGACTACGTAACTTACGTAGGTCACGACTTGATTGACTGAGGACTAAGAGGGGAGGAGTGTTATGTCCTTGTAAGGACATCTGCTGGGGGATTGGTTAGTTCCACCCACGGGAAGTTTAAACTACTGTCATTGGCTAGCCAGCATGCCCGAGCAGAATATAAGGAGGCCCGGGAGCCGTTGCCGCCAGTCTGTTTTTACTGTTAAATAAAGAGTGCTGAACGGACAGCAGCTGAGTCGCGTTTCTTTCCAGCACTGATCTAACAGTGCTAACCTGTTCAATTGTTTCCCCATCTAGTTGCCATCTATGTCTCTGGTTATGTTTACCAAACACCATAATTTTTGAATTGGATTTGCTAATAATTAGAGAGTTATCCTGACAGTAGTAGCTACATCTCTTTAGTAGTCTATGCAATCCTGCTTGTGAGTATAATAAGATCATATCATCAGCATAGAGCAAGGTGTTACAAATTAGGATCATTGGCATGTACATCATAGGGTCTTTCATTAATCCTGGCAAGTCATTGATGTATAAATTAAATAGTAATGGGGCTAAAATGCACCCTTGCCCTTCTCCTTTGCTTGTGTGAATCCTGTTAGTCAGGGCTCCATTAATCCCATACCGCACTTTCAAACAAGTATTTGTATATAGAGCTTTAATTAGGATTAATAGTCTAGGTTCAATTTTAAGAGCTGTTGGTTTACGCCATAGTAGATCTCTACTTACCATATCAAATGCGGCTGTAAGTTCTATAAAGGCTGCTTATAGGGGTCTCCTCTTATAGGCATATTTGGCAATTAGATGGTTCAGAACAAAGCAGTTGTCAATGGTAGATCGACTTTGTCTAAAGCCTGCTTGTTCTTCTATGAGAATATGATTTTCCTCTGCCCAGATTTCCATTTTGTTCAGAAGGAACCTCACATATATTTTTGCTATGATATTGATCAGGCTGATGGGTCTATAATTACTAGGATCCTTTTTATTCCCTTTTTTGTATATGGGGACCATTATTGCCATCTTCCAGCCAACTGGAATATGGCAAGTATTATTTATATGTGTGAATAGACCTGCCAATAATGGACTCCACAAATCAGCTAAGTTCTTAAATATTTCTGCCAGTAGAAAATCCTCACCTGGGGCTTTATTGCTCTTTAGACATTTAATAATAGATTGTATCTCTTTCACAGACCGGTGGCCAAGGGGGAAGGGTTTCAGGGGGTGCTTGTTCACTGCTTAGAGGCAGTTTCTCCACATATTCGGTCAAGGCAAACAGACTTTGATAGTAGTTCTCCAATTCTTCAGCGGAGATTGGTATATCAAATGCAAATTTCTGTTCCTTTAGAACTCCTGCTGCTGAATGCCAGAATATTGCTGAATATTTTAGCAGCCAATTCAAGTTCTGCCTAAATTAAGGTGGTGGAACTTTTTTTCTTTAATTTTGTAAGTTTTTTATATTCCCTTCTTGTGTGCAACATCTCGGCTTGTATATGAGCAGTAGGATTCCTCTGTGCAAGCCTCATGGCTGCCTTCAATTTATTTTTCAGCCGCTGGCATTCAGAATCAAACCAATGGGGTCTACCCACTCAGGCTCTTTTTGTAGCAGGTTTAGTTGTTAGTTGTTTCTTCAGGATATTACAAAGATTAGAGAATGTGTTGAAGGCTGACAGCCAGTCAGTAGTAGATGACTGGATTGTTCTAGCCCAGTTGGTAGCATTCTCTGCTTTAAGGCAGTCTGATATTGCCCTAGTATCAACTTAGCCCCAAATTAACCTTTTATTTTGGGTCTCCTCTACCTTTTTGGTGAGCCATCTGTCAGCCATGTTATATAGTCTTAAATCTGAGCGGCCTCACAATATCCCGCTTACAGGCTGATAATTGCTATCATCACTAAAGTGTACCGTAATCTCCAAGAAGAGGTCAACTATCTCTAGACACACACAAGAGATCCAGCACACTGCTTGAATAGGCTGAGTGGTATGTGTAAGGATACAAGTAATTCTTATCCTTCCCTCCCAGAATTTGGAGATTACCCCTAAAAATTAAGATGACTAGGAGCAGGCCAGCAGCATTACTTTTGTGGTCTCTCAAGAGCCACTGAGGATGGTTATCGAAAAACTCCCCTGGGACTCCATTCTTCTGGGTGAACTCATACAGAGAAGGACCAAACCTAGCATTAAAATCTCCTAGTAATACCACTATGGACTGAGTGTACAATACAGATATATCATCTAGGATAACTTCCAAATTTATCCAGTATTCGGAGTTATAGTACTGGGATGTGTTTGGAGGGATATACACATTTACCAATATTAACTCAAACTCTTCATATCCAAATTTAACAGCTAGGAAAAACAAATAGTTGTCTTCATTGTATAGTTTCTCCCCCTGCCATTGCAGTTCTTGCTTTATAAAAATGCATAACCCGTCAGAGGGTCTCCCTTTGTTTTTTGCTTTTTGGGCTGGGGAGGCCCATCCTTGAAAGCCTGGCAGTTGTACTCATTCGTCCACTTTAGTTAACCACATTTCCTGAATGACTATTACATCTAATCTAGAGAGAAAGTTCATTAATCCACTATCAACCATCCCTTTCAAGCCAGCCACATTCCAGCTCACCATCTGTATGGGATTCCCGAAGGCAAGGTGGTCTGGCTTGGTTGGTTGGCTAGGTGGTAAGAATGCCGGATGTCAACTTGACGTTGGAGCTGGGTTGATATTAACTATGCTTCCCGTATAGACACAGTTATTGTGAGGTTCTCCTCGTGAGTTGCAAATCTTGTTGTTGCTCCTCTTTATCTTGATTGCCAGTGTTCCTCTGCTTTTGCTCTAAGATTGACATTTCTTCAGGTGGGCGGGTACTCTGGCTTTCCTTCTCCTTGTCTAGTTGTCCTACTGGATGGTTAATCTGGACTTGTACTGTTAAGTCCTGCTGGATGTCCCGTCCCTTTTCTTTTTGTTTTGGACTGATACACCTTCTCTTTTTATTTATTGGGGCTTTGAGTGCTTTCAGAAGCCAGATTTGATACCAATTCCACGGGGGAGCTGCCAGAAGGAAGCAAAACATTCAAGCTTTCTGTTGCACTAGTTGCCAACCTCAACATTTCACCAATTATTTCAATCTTCTTTAGTATCATTTCTTGGTCTTCTGGGCAAAGGGTGGCAAACTGGTGGACTAGCTCTTCCTTGTCATCCATGAACTGAAACTTTCCATTGTGTAGGTTTAAATATTCTTTTTTATTGTCCTTATCTTTTTCTAACCTTGTTAGTTGAGGGCTTGTTTGCTTAGCCGTTAGTATTTTGGAGTTCCCAAGGTTGATGTTGACCTCCCTCACTGTCTTGGCTCTCTGCCCAGACTTTAATAGGGACTGAATTTGGGTGGTGTGAAATACCCGTCTTGGCCAAATACAGTGTTTCTTTAGTGAGGTCTCAAGCCTGAATAACACTGATGGCAGAACAATCTGCCCAAAGGTTAGCAATATTCTTTTGCAGCCTTGTCTGTCAGGGAGCCAAGAAATCTCTATTAGCTCATTGGAATATACCCTACAGTGTAAGAGTTGGGATAGAGAAATCAAAACCACTCTCCTGTTATGCCACCTTGTTGTGGCCCGCCAGTGGCCTGCATGGATCGTGGCTGATCCTGATGATGAGGAGGTGGTGTGGTGTCACGCCAGCAGCCTGTGCAGCCGGCGCTCGTGTCGGACAGTGAGGAGGCCAAAGAGGATGTGATGCCAGAGGCAGAGACTCAGCCAGGGCCTTCAGAACCTCCAGAGGCTCCTTCCAGTGGAGAGAGCGAAATGGAGGAGCCTCTCCTCAATGCTCAGGCACGCAGGGCTGCCAAAAGGTAGGAGTGGCTACTCAGGAGGAGGAGGTCTACTTGAGAGTAGGGCTTGAGGATAATTGGCCACTCCCTTAGCCTATTTAAGTCCCACGCAGCTAGTGCTTTCTTGTTAGAAAAACGTCTCATTACTACAGAGCATCTTGGAGAGCGAGTGACTTCTCATATCTGGTTTTCTGGGCTGATTGCCAATCTTTGTCGGACTTTGTTCTTAATAGCTTTGATAAGGACCCTTTGCACGGGAAGCCTGCATTCTTGAAAGGGGTTTGTTTGGAATTAAACAGTGTTTGCGAAGCTTGGTGTGTGTCACATTCTCTGGGAATCTGAAGCTGGGGCAGAACACACCTGCCCCTGTTCAGAGGGGTGTTACCAACTTGGAGTAAGATCCTGTGTCTCTGCACAACCAGCTTCTCCACCATATTCCCTCTGTCCTGAGGATAGGCTGGCCAAACATCATGGGTAAGCTTTGGAATGTGAGCTTTGCTGTTTATTTCTTCATCTAACTTATTAATATGTTTTCTCATTAGAGACTTTAGTTCTTTAATCCCTCCATTTGCTTCCAGGAGCTGGTGATGGCAGAGACTGTTTGTGCTGTTAGTAGGCAATTCTTGGCGACCAAATCAGGGGTGGGTTCTAAATTTTTTTACTACTGGTTCTGTGGGCATGGCTTGATGGTCATGTGACAATTCTTTAGGATTTAGCAGAGGTACTGGTCTACCAGGCTTTTAACTGCTTGCAGAGCTGTACCGGTCTACCCATTTATTTTTGCAGGCACTGATCTACTCATGTATTTTTGCAAGCACCGGTCTACCCATTTATTTTTGCAAGCACTGGTCTACCCCATATCGTCACCGCTACTGGCTCGGCGGAACTGGGAGGAACCCACCACTGGACCAAATCCAAGTCTCCTTTAAAATTGTTCCTAATATTATTCTTGTCCCCACCCCCAGCTCCTACTGTAGCTGGAACTCCCTCCTCCACAGAGAAGCAATCATCCTCTTCCCAATCCAGTAAAGGGCTAGGTTTGTTTGGAAGGGGGTGGGGGGAAGAAAAGAGAAAAGGAGTATTACTTGCAGTGTCTGTTATCTGGAAAAAGTCTTTTATCTTGGATTGTCTTGGCATTGTCGCAGCCATGTTGTCTCTGAGAGAGGTTTGCTTGTTACAATTTGTTGCCTGACTATCACAGGTCTATTAAAAAGTACTTATACTGAAAAAGTAAAAGGTCCAAACAACCTTATCAGTCCTGGTTCATTGATAAAACTACAGAAGGAAAACATTCCTGCTGTTGCTGCTCCTCCATGTTAATCTCTAAAAACAGCATATAAAAATTAAAAATTTTAAAAAGAAGCAAAGGTGATTAAACCCTGTTAAAAGTTAGTTTAAAAGGCGTAAAATAATTGAAATATTAAAATGTTAAAATTACGTAAAGATTTTAAAAACTAAACTGAAATAAACTGAAACCAGAACCTACATTCCCCTAAACTCTCAGAGCTTCTTTGTGATAAGCAGTGTTCTGATATCTCAGGGGTTGTCACAAAGAAGAGGGAGTCAACCTATTCTCCAAAGCCGCAAGGGGATGATGAAATGCAAGGATCTGTTGCTGTTCTCAGATGTCCTGGCCAGTGGGATGGGGTTCAGAGAGTTGTAATATATCAATATCTAATTTTGTATTAGTCTGGGAGCCTTCCCAGGGCTATCTGGAAATGCTTTTAAAAGAACCTGGGACCTTTTTATGTTTGGAATGTCTGGATGCCTGGAAACTAATCGAGGAGAGAACCAACCTAGAACTGAGGAGAAATTTCCTGGCAGTAAGAATCAGTGGAATGCCTTGCCTCCAGAAGTTGTGAATGCTCCAACACTGGAGATTTTTAAGAAGAGATTGGACAACCATTTGTCTGAAATGGTATAGGGTTTCCTGCTTGGGCAGGGGGTTGGACTAGAAGACCTCAAGGTCCCTTCCAACTCTGTTATTCTGTTGATCATTCCTCAAACAAGGATGCAATTTTCTGCTTTTATGCTTGGCATCTGGTAGCAAATGAGCTTTGAAAAGTTGCAATTGGTAGGAAATGAGACCAACTTGTTTTCATTTAACATTTACTCCTTTTCTCCTTGCAGTTCCCACACCAGAAGAAATGTCTAGTCTTACACCAGAATCATCCCCAGAGTGAGTATTAGAAGAGACCAAGAGGAGGAAGGATAATTCAGCCATTTTTTCTTTCATTCATGGTTCTTACAAATGTTTTTCCACCTAGCCAATCAATGGCTAGAGAAAAGGAACATGAAATAAGGGAATACCACCCAATGATACAAAAATGAGAAAACAAAATTAAATATCGTCATATAAATATCGTTATACAATGAAAGGTATATATACATAGATATATAGGCATATAAATTATCAAAGTAACTCTATCTTTAAAGCTCAAGTTGTAGGACTTGTTAATGTATAGTGCAGAGTTTATGTTTATTATGTCTATATGTGTGTATGTTTGTATATTTATCTTTGTTCATTGTTAATAAAAATTTAAAAAATTAAAAAACAAATGTTTTTCAAAATGATTATATTATCCCAGAATTAATGTGCTTAATGTACAATGTATATGGGAAATCCAGATTTCTCCCTTTTTCTCATATTCATAAGAATGTGTGTCCTTATAACTGTACAATCTTTGGTAGGAGAAATACCTTGATCCACTTTCAGTGGATACAAGCAAAGCCTCCTTCCAAGATTTCTTTCCAAACTGCCTTGCTTTCCTTGTTCTGCTTTTCTTCCATTGCAGGCTTGCCAAGAAATCCTGGTTTGGAAATTTTATCAACTTAGACAAAGAAGAACAAATTTTTGTGGTCATCAAAGACAAACCCCTGAGTTCCATCAAGGCTGATATTGTACATGCCTTCCTCTCAGTAAGGGCTCAACTGGAAGAAAAGGAGAGGGCTGGGATTGATTCTGAAAAGTTAAATGGAGCTGGTTGGCAGGATGAGGTCCTGTTGATACTGAGGGCAGAAGGGTGGAGAAGGCTAGAGTAAACAGGATACTAAAAGGAAGATATTTTCCATTTGAAGTCTATGGCTTGACATTGCTTACCTTCACTTAATCTACAGATCCCCAGCCTGAGTCACAGCGTTATATCCCAAACAAGCTTTCGAGCTGAATATAAATCATCGGGTGGCCCCTCCGTCTTCCAAAAACCTGTCAAGTTTCAAGTTGACATCAGCTACTCTGAGGGGGGAGAGGCACACAAGGACAGTGGGATCTACTCAGTCACCTTCACTCTCATCTCAGGTAGGTACCTGGAAGTCCTCCCTCCCATCCCCCCCACCCTTCCTCCCCTCCTCCCTCCCCCCTCCCCGACTTCCCAGAGCAAAATACAGGGTATTAAAAGAAAAAACAATCATAAGCTAAATTAACCTAACTATCCTTAAGCTAACAAATCCCCCCTCTGAAACCTTAACTCCCTTATGGATAACACAATATATCTTTACATTCATTCATACGCAATTTGATATCTTTGCATCTGGTACTTGTTTTGAATATAGTCTATCCATTTTCTCCGCTCCAAGATATATTTTTCTTGCATATGATCTTTCAAGTATACTGAGATTTTCGCCATTTCAGCTAAATTTGTTACTTTCAATGTCCATTCTTCTATAGTAGGCAAAGTGTCTTTCTTCCAATATTGTGCTACCAACAGCCTAGCTGCTGATATGAAGTTTAAAATCAGTTTAGTCGCTAATACTGTACAATCAGTTACTATACCCAATAAGAACAATTGTGGAGTAAATTTCAACTTCCTTTTCAAAATATTCTGAGTTACCCACCAAATTTTTTCATTTGGACAGATTTTGATTACCATTATACAAAATAGATGTTGAGACTCTAGAAAGAATATAGGGAAGTGCAACAAAGATGACTAAGGGACTGGAGGCTAAAACATACAATGAATGGTTGGAGGAACTGAGTATGTCTAGTCTAAAAAAGATAAGGACGAGGAGTGACTTGATAGCAGTTTTCCAATATTTGAGGGGCTGTCAAATATTGACGGAAGAGGGGGTTGACCTATTCTCCAAAACACTTGAAGGCAGGACAAGAAGTAAAGGATGGAAACTTATCAAAGAAAGATCCAAGCTAGAACTAAAGAGACATTTCCTGACAGTGGAACAACTTGCCTTCAGAACTTGTGGGTACCCCATCGCTGGAGGTTTCTAAGAAGAGATTGAACAGCCATTTATCTGGAATGGTATAGGGTCTCCTGCTTGAACAGGGAGTTGAACTAGAAGACCTCCAAGTTCCCTTCCAACTCTGTTGTTCTGTTCTGTTCAGACTCATTTTCCTAGCTGTTCTGAAAGTAGTGCAATCCATAATCCTGAAGTACATTGTATACGTATTGTACACAATTCTGCAAGTATCTGAATTTTCAAGTCCCCAGACCTCATTTACATAGCACAGACAATGGTCTCTTCCCACCATTGGAGTTGAGTTGAATTCCTACTTTTAGACCCTGTTTTCTAGAATCTATTTCATTGCTGTTCCTACTTCTGCCTCTCTAGGTCCCAGCCGTCGGTTTAAGCGGGTTGTGGAAACGATTCAAGCACAACTACTCAGCACACATGACCAGCCTTCTGTGCAAGCCCTTGCAGGTAGGTGTTACTGTACATCATTGTTTTGTATTCATACTAATAACTGACCCTGCTTGTTTTTTCAAGAGTTAGGTGAATTTCTAAGGCTGTGCAGAGGATTCAAAAGGATAATTTGCAAAGCGTGTTGGTGTAAATGGAGTACTCCTCTCTGAGGTGTTCAGGCAACTGCATCATCTGGAACGCTCACTGCAGCTGCTTTAATAGCGTTCCTGAGTTATTTTTTTGTTTGCTTGTATGTATATATGTAAGTGTGTCCATACACTATTGCTTCACTTCACTTCACTTCACTGGCATTGTGTTGGGTGTGTTGACTTTTCTGGGCATTTGCATGCCTCTGAGACAATCTGGAAAGATTTTTGAAGTTTAAAGATGTAACTTTCCCAAGATGCTTTACAAAATGCCTTTTGAATCCTTTGCCTTAAAATATATTATCTAGGACTGGGGTGTCAAACTCGCCTTGTCATGGCAGCATCACATGATGTATCGGGACTTTTTTCCCCTTTGCTAAACCGGGTGTGGGTGTGGCCAGCATGTGATGCATCTGGCCTGCAGGCCGCGAATTTTACAGCCCTGATCTAGGATCACTTACCATCCTGGCAAAAAGCTATCTATGTAGTTACTAAGAGCACCAAATGGATGGTACATCCATTTATTCATCTATGCATCCATCTTTAAAAGGGAACATACTGTGAGAGTCTACCAGTCGATGTTGATATAGCTGGTATTTATGATAGTTATGTGAAGCCTCCAGATCCAAAGGACTTTGGGAAACACGTGGTGGGGAAGCAAAATAGGGAAGACTGGTTGCCTGGAGAATCTGCCTGGTGAAAGAACAAGAGATTTCCAGTTGATTTCTTTGGCTACTGGGATGCTGAACTGATCTTTTTCTGATCCAGCATCTTCTGCCTCTGCTCTCAGGTCCTGGAATGTTTTCAGACACAATAGTGGACTATGCAAATGTGTATTTCCTTTAACAAATGGACCTAGGTACCACTTTGAAATCAGCTGTCTTGGAATGTCAGTAGAGGACAGAAAGAAGATGAGGCCCATTTCTGAAATTGGTGTTGAGGCCTATTTCTGGACATTTGGTGTCGTGAGGGGATGCTTGGTGGTGAAATTAACCTAATCTTTAATCTTCCTTCAACATTTAGATGAAAAGAATGGGCAGCAGCTCCATTTCCCAGGCACACCAACCCACAGCTGCCAGCCATCTCGCCGCTCTGAATCAGACATCCCAACCGAACAACATCGACATGGCTCCAAGGACAAGAAGCTTGTCGCCTCTAATGGGACTCAAGTCCAGCAACCACAAACTCCATCCCCACAGCAGCCATGATATATGGAGCAGGAGAGCAGCATGTGGGTGGTTGGGGGGGAAAAGCAGCTGAAAGAAGCCACCTCCAGCCCCTTGGAAATAGCTAAAGCCACCCTTAATGGACATGAGGAGCCAACCAGCCCCATGGATGGGTCAAGGCCCACCAGGGACACAAGGGACAGGGTGGGAAGGTGGAGATTGGTCCAGATTTAATGACCCCATCTCACTCTGGGACAGAAAGTGACCATGTTGGGAGAGGCCCATACTGTGGACTTGTAAATAGCTAACAAAGAACAGAAAACCAAACAAATCCACAAAAGAACAAGAGGTGGGCGGGAAAACACAACATGGAACCAAAAACAAAGACAATGGACTGAACCGGGGGGGGGGGGGGGAGGAAAACACACATGAGGAGAGAAACCAGGCAGGAGCCAGTGGGGGTGAGGGATTTAATCTGATTCCTTTAATGGGACGGTGGGGGTCTTTATTTTCTTGAACCCTTTCAGACTCCCTCCTCACTTTCTTGCCTTGAGACTTATTCTTCTCCCCACTGCTTTTTCTTCTGTAGCATTTACAGTAACATGGCATTAAGCTAAAATTATGAGACAGAGCTAGTAGGAAGGTGTCCTGTGTAGGAGAGAAATTAAGTTTCCATTCCCGTTTCCTTTTCTTCTTTTTGATTTTTTTCCATTTTATGTAACCAATGTTTTAAAAACATTTTCATGAGTTGCGGTGAAAATATTTACCAGAATTCTAATAAACATTTTGTTACAGACAAACTTTTGAAAAATTTTCCCCTAAATCTGTATTTTTTAAAAAACGAGCCAAATCTAAATGTGAAATGTGGAATCAAATTAGAAATTCAGGATCCAGAAATCTATACTATAGTTATAGTATATTTACTGGCAGCTGGCATTTTGGAAATTTTGCTCAAAAGAGAAATGGGAAAAGTAAGTAAGTAAATAAAGAAATAAAAATGCCAAATGCCAAGAATTACCTAAAGCTTCAATAATAAATACAGTAAAGTTTCAAATTGCAATTTTTGGAAAATCAGCAAATATAACCTATGCATGGCCAGGAATAGTCAATAGCATTAAAAATCAGCCATCTGAGTTTGCAAAACAACTGTAGCACAGTGTAGTTATATTCTCCATTCTTAGTCCAACTTGGGTTCTGAACTAATGTGAATGTTCTTTATTCCAATTAAATGGATTTGGGGAACTTTCAGATTTGGTTTTTATTGTGCACTTCTCCTGCTTCATATCACAGCTCTTTCAGGTCATTGGCAGATTTTAAATTGTGTCTGCATTAAGGTCAAATGGCTATTTTAAGAGAGGTATTCTTTTTTTCCCCAGCTGTCCCTGAACTTATAAAAGAAACATGAGCATATTTCATAACATCCCATCCTATTCTGTTTTTGCTTGTGTCCTTCTACTGCCCAAATCAGGAGGGTTTAAAAGCATTTCTATAATTTCTGCTGGCTGGCAATATCTTAAAAAATTGAATATATCTTATTTTTCGGAGTATAAGACGCTCCAGACTATAAGATGCACCTACCTTTTTTGGGGAGGAAAACAAGAAAAATAAATCTGCCTCTGCTTCCCAGCAATTTGCCTCCTTGCAGCAAACAGTGGAGGCCCCCACGGCAATAAGGAATGGCAATTCCTGCAGCCTGAAACAGCTGAGGGTCGGGAGGCTGATCCAACTGACAATCAACTGCTTGTGCTAATCAGGCTGTGCTGAAGCTGAAACTTGCTGTTTGCTGCAAGGAAGTAAATTGCTGGGAGGCAGAGGCCAAAAGGTGGGGGCCAGTGGGTGGGCAAGGCTACATTTGGTGTATAAGACGCACCCAAATTTTCACCCTCTTTTTTTGGGGGGGGGGGGAAGTGTGTCTTATACTCCAAAAATACGGTACCCACCGATCTCAACTTCTCCTTGGCTCTGTCTCATGTAATTTTAGCAGCCCTGACAGAACTCACTAACTCTTAAATGGGCTATATACAATCCAACTACTTTCCCAAGGCCTCTGTCCTTTTTGCAAAGGGCCCATCCCATCCCCCCCGCCCCACACAAGGCAGTCTGTGTATGTGTGTAGGTGTGTCTGTCTACATGTGTGTGTGAGAGAGAGAGGAGAGGGAGAGCGAAGTTCAGAAGGAAATAATGGTGAGTAGAGAGTACTGTGTTATTGATTGAAGGTAGGAGGAATGAGGGTGTTGGAAGAAATGTCCATCTGGGTTCAGTTCCAAGTGGGGAGAAACACTGGAAACATGGAGGCTGTTTGGAAAGATGGTTTAATGGTGGACAGCACCACATGGGTTTTTCGGGGTCTGGGCAAATGAGCACATGGAAGAGATAAAGATATATACATATATGTAGGTCTTTGGTTATTCAGGTCTTCTCCCGCGTAAAATTGGAAGTGTCTCGGCGACGTTTCGATGAAGTCTCATTCGTCATCTTCAGGCTGGTGTTTTCACCTTCGTGCTTCTAGGAGCAATGTGAGATCGCAGCTGTTCCTTTTAACTGCTAGTGGGGATGTGAACTGATTGGGTGGGAGCTTGGCTGTGTTCTGATTGGGTGGAGGTGTGTTCTGATTGGTTGGGGGCTTGGCTGTGCTCTGATTGGCTGGGGGTGTGTTCTGTTTGGGTGGGGGCTTGGTTGTGCTTGGCTTAGTCTGAGTTGCAGGGGCATTTGAGCTGGTGAGCTGCACTGCTGTTGTTTGGCTTCGTGTTCGTGGCCGTGCCACCTCGTCGTGGTGGGTGTCAGTCTGCTTCATGTATGGATTGGAGGGGTTTAAAGTGGCTAATGATGCAACTGCGGTCTGGCTTCTGGTCCGTGGTCGTGCTTCATCATCAGTGTGGGTTTGACACTCAAACCCACACTGATGATGAAGCACGACCACGGACCAGAAGCCAGACCGCAGCTGCATCATTAGCCACTTTAAACCCCTCCAATCCATACATGAAGCAGACTGACACCCACCACGACGAGGTGGCACGGCCACGAACACGAAGCCAAACAACAGCAGTGCAGCTCACCAGCTCAAATCCCCCACCCAAACAGAACACACCCCCAGCCAATCAGAACACAGCCAAGCTCCCACCCAATCAGTTCACATCCTCACTAGCAGTTAAAAGGAACAGCTGCGATCTCACATTGCTCCTAGAAGCACAAAGCCGAAAACACCAGCCTGAAGATGACGAATGAGACTTCGTCGAAACGTCGCCAAGACACTTCCAATTTTACGTGGGAGAAGACCCAAATAACCAAAGACCTACATACAAACACCTGCAAAAACCTCAGAATATATTTATATTTATATTTATATTTATATTTATATTTATATTTATATTTATATTTATATTTATATTTATATTTATATTTATATTTATATTTATATTTATATTTATATTTATATTTATATTTATATTTATATTTATATTTTTACCCTCTCTTGGGCCCCGCCTTGCAGCTTCCTGTTCCTGTGTAAGGGTAGGTATTCTGATTGGTTGTCAGACTCTCATGGGGCAATGCAGGGGTAACTTTGTAGGTTGTCTTGAGTCCCAGGCTTGGTTGAATCTTACTGCCAGTGATCATGTAATGAAGAGGTTGTGTTCTGAAAAGGTGTTGGGCAACTCCTATTATGGCTTTGTCCTGGTTTGGCTCTTGAATGAGGGCTAATCCTATTGTCAACTTGCAAAGCATCCCTGGTCTGCTCTTGAGTTGCCATAGGCCAGGAGGGATGGGAAACCGGCGAAATGTCATGGCAGCCAAAGACAGATGCACATTCCAGACTTATCTCTCTCAAGGCTGTATCCCAGGGTTACCTACAGCAGCTGGAGGAAAGTGGCCTCTACAACCCACAAAATTGCTCTGTTGGCGAATGTGATTGATGACACATCCTGGGGGGAGGGGGGAAACAGGGTCATAATTGGGGCATAAATTATGTAGGGTCAGAACTGGCTTCACTTGGGAACATGCCAACATGAAGCTCCTAATAACTGGATTTTGTTTGAAGCTTGGCTTGAGCCTTATGATGTAATTAGGGTATCCATCAGAACCCTGACAACAAGCCAGCTCTCTCAAAATTAATCAAAATTACCAGGATCCCTGGGTCCCGGGCTCTCCTGGGCTTGGAGGACGATGGAGGAGTGACTGTTGCCTCGCATGCCCCCTCTCCCCCCACTTTTGGCCATTTTTGGGCCTTAAGATGGTCATTTGGTACCCATTTGTTCCTGGTTGATGGAGAGTGCCCCCCCCCCCATCCATCTTCAACTTTCCAACCTTGGTCTGACTTTTTCCTAAGCCTTTGCACTGGCTTTATTGTACCATTCTGACCATCTTTGCTCACTTACTGCAGGGAGAGGTGCAGTTTAGGGGATGTACTGAGGGAGCTGGTCCGGCACTGCATTTCCATCACCGGTGGGATGTTCCATCTGCTCCATGGCCAGGTGTGGCCAGCCACCATGAGAGGCTGGTTTCTGGATGTCTGCCCACCGGTTGGTCAATATCCTACCCACTGTCATGAGAGGACAGTAGAGACTTTCTGTTCTCCAGTTACACCCAAGATCTGCTTTCTCCTCTCCTGGGTGCTTTGGACTATCATGATTGACTCCCAAGCCATGTTTTACCATCATCCCAGAGCCTCGGTTTGTTGTGGATGTATACTAAAACCGACCTATTGGCACTGTGAGACTCCCCCCTCTCACAGGTCTGGCCCTCCTTACTATCGAGGGCCTATCTTGATGATGGGTTTTGGAACCCTGAGAGATGGCATGTTGCGAAGAGGGGGTTGAGGGGTTTTTTAACTAAATTCTTAACAAAAATTTTAAGGGGTACTGGGGGGAGGAGGATTATTTTAAGACTGGACCTGGGCGGGTCCATACAGCTTCAGGGCAGCATAACAGGTCCGATGGGCATGGCGGAGGTTATGACGGAGGAGGAGGGAATCCAGTTGGGGTGTTAGGGGGTGAGGGCGAGGGTTGTGAAATTAGGATTGTGAGTGGGAGGGGCAAATATGGCAGCAGCAGGGGGCCGAATCATGTTACAGGAGTGTGTACCTGCTGTTTACGAGCAATTGTGCACTCCGGTCCCCAATGCGACTCCCATACTCCAGGTTGTAGAGAGCCACGGGGCCTGGGCCTCTAACTGATGTTATGCAATGCCAGGTCTGTGATTAATAAGGCCCCCCTCATTTATGATCTTGTTCAGGAGGGGGGTGCAGACCTGGCAGGGATCACGGAGACCTGGTTGGGCCAGGAGGGGGGGGTTCCCTTCACTGAAATGTGCCCACCAAGTTTCTATATATATCATTGGCTGAAGGCTCAGGGGAGGGGAGGGGTGGTGGTGGCTATTATTAGGGAGAGTCTTTGTTCGAGGGAGGCCACTGTTCCTCAGATAGCCAGATGTGAGTCCCTCCTTGTGAAGTGGGGTCATGGGGTGCAGATGGGTTTGCTGACTACCTACCTGGCTCCCTGCCACATGGTGGCAACCCTGCCTGGGCTGCTTGACGTAATAACCAGGGTGGCGGTGGATACCCCCAGACTTATGGTCATGGGGGATTTTAACCTGCCATCCATTGGTGAAACGTCGGGGGCAGCTCGGGAGTTCATGGCTTCCATGGCAGCCATGGACCTGACCCAGTTAGTTCAAGCCCCTACTCATGGGGGGGGGGGGTGTCACACTCTGGACTTGATTTTTGTCTCTGGTCAGTGGCTGAATGATCTGGAATTAGGGGATTTAGTTATCACACCCTTGTCATGGTCAGATCATTCACTCCTTCAACTAGACTTTCAAGCCGCTCCTCCCCCCCCCCACCTCAGGGAGATGGAACCGACTAGGTGGTTCCATCCCAGGTGCCTGATGGATCCTGATAGTTTCCTGATGGAGCTTGGACCATTCCCTGAGGCTCTGGCTCACGACTTGACTGAAGAACTGGTGGTTGCCTGGGAAAGGGCGGCCACTGGAGCTTTGGACCGCGTCGTGCCTTTGCGGCCTCTGAACCAGTGCCGATCCCAATTAGCTCCCTGGTTTTCAGAGGAGCTGAGGGAAATGAAGCACTGGAAAAGATGCCTGGAGAGTGATTGGAGGGCCAGCCGCTCCGAATCCAACCGAACACTGGTGAGGTCTTATATCAAGACCTACCTAGTGGCAATAAAAGCGGCAAAATCTAACTATTTTTCTGCTCTTATTGCGTCTGCAGAGAACCACCCAGCCACCCTCTTTAGGGCAACCCGCTCCCTCCTTCATGTGGGAAGACCCCTTGCAGGATAGAGCTGAGGATTTTGCGCAATTCCTGCATGATATAATCGCTCAGATTCGGGAAGGCTTGGACTCCAATTGGGTGGGTCCAGAGAGAGTGATGGGGGTGTGACTTGAGAGTGTTACCAGGGAGGAGTTTGACTCTGTGGCTCCCAAGGACGTGGACAGGATTCTGGGTAGGTTGAGCTCTGCCACATGTTTATTGGACCCGTGTCCCTCTTGGTTGATGCTGGCCTCCCAGGAGGTTACATGAGGCTGGCTCCAGACGATTATAAGCGCTTCTTTGAGTGAGGGCTTCCTCCCCCCACCCTGAAAGAGGCGATGGTGAGGCCCTTCCTCAAGAAGCCCTCTCTGGACCCGGCTGTACTAGCGAATTATCGTCCAGTCTCCAACCTTCGCTTTGTGGTGAAGGTTGTTCAGAGTGTGGTGGTGCAGCAACTTCCCTGGTACCTGGATGAAGCTGTCTATCTAGACCTGTTCCAGACAGGCTTCAGGATGGGATACAGCATGGAAATGGCATTGGTCGCATTGGTTGATGATCTCTGGAGGGCTCGGGACAGGGGTTGTTCCTCTGTTCTAGTCCTATTGGACCTTTCAGCGGCTTTTGATACCATCGACCATGGTATCATGCTGCGCGGGCTGGAGGGGTTAGGAGTGGGGGGCACCGTGTTGCAGTGGTTCTCCTCCTTCCTCTCCGGTCGGACGCAGTCTGTGTTGGCAGAGGGATAGAGATCGACCCCGAGGCACCTTGTCAATGGGGTGCCACAAGGGTCGGTTCTCTCGCCCCTGTTGTTCAACATTTATGTGATGCTGCTGGGGGAGATCATCCGTGGTTTTGGGGTGGAGTGCCATCTGTACACTGACGATACTCAGCTGTACATCTCCACCCCAGACCACCCCAATGACGTGATGTCTCGCTGTCTGGAGGCCATGCAGATCTGGATGGGGAGAAACAGGCTCAGACTCAACCCCTCCAAGACTGAGTGGCTATGGCTCCCGGCATCCCGGTATAGCCAGCTGGTTCTATTGCTGGCTATTGGGGGTGAAACATTAGCCCCCTTGGAGAGGGCGCACAATCTGGGTGTCCTCCTGGACACACGGCTGTCATTAGATGGACACATGACGGCTGTGGCCAGGGAGGCTTTTTATCAGGTTTGCCTGATGCACCAGTTGCATCCTTTTCTGGACTGAGACGCCCTGCGCACAGTCGCTCACGCTGACACCCTCGTCATGTCCCGTCTGGACTACTGCAACGCTCTCTACATGGGGCTCCCCTTGAAGGGCACCCGGAGGCTCCAACTGGTCCAGAATGCGGCCGCACGGGTGATTATGGGTGCGACTCAACACACCCATGTGACACCTCTCCTGCGCAAGCTGCACTGGCTCCCGATGGTCTTCCGGGTGCGGTTCAAGGTGTTGGTTACCACCTTTAAAGCTCTCCATGGCTTAGGGCCTGGATACTTATGGGACTGCCTTCTGCCACAAATAGCCTCCCACCAACCAACACACTCCCACAGAGAGGGGCTCCTCAGGGTGCCATTGGCAAAACAATGTAGGCTGGCAACCCCCAGGGGGACAGCCTTCTCTGTGGGGGCATCCACCCTCTGGAATGAACTACCCCCTGGCATACGTACGATTCCCGATCTCCGTACTTTTCACCGGGCCCTCAAGACTCTTATTTCAGCAGGCTGACCTGGCTGACTAAAAATTTGGATGGGGCATTTTAAATTATGGGTTTTAACTAAGAAGGCCGAAATTTGTTTAATTTTGTTTTTAAATGGGTTTTAAATGTTGTAGGGTTTATTGTCTTTTTATCATGGCTGTACACCACCCCGAGTCCCTCGGGAGAAGGGCGGTATATAAATCTAATAAATCTAAATCCAGTCGCTCCCCAACATCTGGGGTGTGTGGAGAGAAACTCAGGCGACCATGGCAAAGGGCGGACTATACGAAGAGAGCCTGCTCCAGGCAACCCAGAGAGAGGCAGAACTTGCCTCCAACCAGGGACTTCCAGGACCCAGCAGCCTAATCGCAACCGGAGTGCAGCCCTCCCTGACTATCAAAGCTGAGACGCCCACCCCAGCAACCGATACAAAAAAGGATGAGTATTGGTGGAAAAGAATCCCTAAAGCAGTTGAGGTTGAGTTCTCCCACCCTAATGCCCAGAAGAGGGGAAGTCCCATGAGCAAGCTGGGAAGAGTGGATTGGATGTGGGACTGGGCACAGGCCAGGCTCCCAAAGCCCCTGACGGAACTCCTGGGGAGATTCACAGAGCAGCTGAGGGAGGAATTTGACCAGTCCACCCTTTGTGATGAGGGGCCATCATGCCCCCCAAAAGAGAAAGAAGTTGCAGCTGAGCCCTTTGAAATGAGGAGAAACAGATGGCAACACAGCCCCCCTTCTCCACCCACCAGAAGGAGAAGGAGCCTGAGGCTGCAGCCACTGCCTCCTCCACGCAGCAGGCAAGCTGCCCAGGGCAGACAGTCCACACCCCCACCCCCCCAGAATTAGAGCCGAGGAAGATGACCAGCCACATCAAGTGTAGATGTCAGCACTTCAAGCTGCATTCGCTCCAGTGCTGACATAAGGAGGAGAAGAGGGGGCATCTGAGATCTACATCGAGTGCTATGGACACCTCTACCCATTTTCCAGAGCCCTAGTCAGTGCCATTTCAGAAGGTTTGGAGGGAGAAGCAAGGAGGTGGTCAGCAGCCCTCTACAAGAACAGGGCCACCCAACTGCAAGATGCAGATGGGTTCTTGCAACTACTACGAGCCCAGTTCGAGGAGGCAGAGGAGGACCCCTATGTGGAGGACGAGTTCAGGAACCTAATGCAGAAGGGGAGGCCCATCAAAGAGCATATCCGTGAATTCAGGAGAGTCATTGGGACCTTACATCCCTTACCAGAGTGACTACTGGTATATTTCTTCAGAACAAGCCTAGATAAGCGAATCGCCCAAGTGACCGCTTATCGGGACATCCCGAACCGACTCTCCGAATGGTTCTGGGTAGAGATGCAAGTCAAGAGAGGGCTGCGTGCCAACAACATGTAAAAGCAACTAGAGGCCAAGGAGAGAGGCCAACCGGACCAGGGACGACACAGTAGCCAAGGAACCACAGCACCACGGCCTAGCCAGAGGCCAGTCGTCCCACGGAGCCCACTGAGGTGCTACAGATGTGGGGGAACTGGCCACCTGGCAGCAGCGTGTGGAAACCTGAGGCCGAGGCCAGACCCACCGCCCAAGGCACGTCTGGAACAAGGGCCCAAGCGCGCCACGAATGCGCCATGGAAACTCCCCCTGGGTACAGAGGTCTTCGCCCACCTGACTGAAACAAGGGGGACCCCAGATGATGGAATTCAATCCCCCAAAGCGTATGACAGTGAGGATGATGGTGAGGGATGACCCAATGGTGAGTGGACCCATCCACTCTTTTCTCTACCCCGTACGCCTAACAGCCCCAAAAACAGGGACCCAAGGGACTTTCCAAGCCCTAATAGGTTCGGGCTGCACGAGGTGCCTGATTAACCTACCCACAGTCCTAAAATTGGGGATCCGAGCTAAAAAGCTCAACCACCCAATTTGATTTGAGCAAGTTGATGGATCCCTAGTAGCGGGGGCTTATGTCACACACTTGACCGAGCCAGTGAAGCTGGAGCTAGCAGATCACTGGGAAACGATTTGATTCATAATAGCCCCCAAAATGACAGATCCAGTCATACTGGGACTCTCATGGCTAGACAAGTGGGGCCTAATCATCTGGTGGCAAGAGGGGAACCACAGATTGAGGATAGCAAAGGGCCCCCAACCCCTGCCACTCCCACCAGGGGAGACGCCCCCCATGCAGGGGCCCCAATCCCTCCCGTCTATGCAAAAGAAGACGCCACCGACACAAGGGTCCCTCTCTAAGGGTACAGCAAAGCAACTGGCGGCTGCATCCAACAGCTCCCATGAAACAGAACAGATCCCAAAGGAGTACCAAGACCTTGCAGAGGTATTTAGCGAGGCCGAGTGTGATGTTCTACCCACCCCCCCACCGCGAGGCCGATTGCGCCATCGAGATCATCCCTGGGGCGAAACTACCTAAACCTAAATTGTATGCCATGACGCCCCGTGAAATGCAAGAAATGTGAAACTACATAGACAAAAACCTACAAAGGGGTTTCATTGAGCCAGCCAAACCATGGGTCGTGGCACCAGTCCTCTTCAAAGAGAAGACGGCTCTATGCATCTGGTTGTTGATTTTAGGGGTATCAACGCTTATATCCCCTTCTCCTCATGAAAGACATGCTAGCCCACCTGGCCAAAGGAAAAGTTTTCACCAAACTAGACCTCCGCGAAGCCTACTACCGAATACGCATCAGGGAAGGAGATGAGTGGAAAACAGCATTCAACTGCCCCCTAGGGAGTTTCCAATTTAAGGTGATGCCATTTGGACTGCAGGGAGCCCCAGTGGTGTTCATGCAGTTGATAAATGAGGTTCTACATGAGTGCCTTTATAAGGGGGTCCTGATCTACCTAGATGACATTCTCATTTACACGGAGACCATAGACGAACATATACCTCTTGTCCGCCAAGTGCTGGAAAAACTGCTGGGGGCGAACCTATATGTCAAACTATCAAAATGCGAGTTCCACCAATCACAGCTAGACTACTTAGGCTACCAAGTGTCAAACAAGGGGATAGAAATGGACCCAGCCAGAGTACAATCAGTCCTAAACTGGCAACCCCCTCGCACCCGCAGACAACTGCAAAGCTTCCTGGGGTTTGCGAACTTCTACAGACAATTCATCCCCTCCTTTGCAAGAATTGCCAAACCTCTGATGGACCTCCTAAAAACAGGGAGTCCAGCAACAAAACCCCACCCAGGACAACCTCTACAGTGGGACCTGGCCTGCCAACGGGCATTCGAAACACTAAAAGAAATGTTTGCAAAAGAACCGGTCTTAAAGCATCCTGACCCCGAACAACCCTTCGTCATCCAAGCAGATGCCAGCGATGTGGCAGTGGGGGCTGTGCTACTCCAAAAGAACAGCCAAGGGAATCTACAACCTTGTGCCTACACATCCCGCAAGCTTACCGACACAGAGAGATGATGGGCAGCGTGGGAAAAGGAAGCGTTCGCAGTGAGATGAGTGCTGTTGACCAGGCGACACCTGCTAGAAGGAGGCCAGAGACTGTTCGAAGTTTGGACTGACCATAAGAATCTGGAGGCCTTCAGGACCCCATGGAAGTTGTCGCCTAGGCAAGTCCGGTGGGCTCAATACTTCAATCGTTTCAACTTCGAGCTGAAGCACATCCCATGGGGGAAGAACTTTCTGGCCGATGCCCTCTCCTGGATGCCCCAATACAACAGTGAGCAGGAGCAGGTGGTGAATGCCATCATCCCCTCTGCCCAAGGAGTGGGTCAAGTAGTCACCAGACGGCAACGTCGCAACCAGCATGGCCAATTGGCAAGTGACTTAACGACAAGACTCAAAACGGAAACATTGGTGGACTCCTGGTTTCGAGACAATCAACATCTCTTGACAAAAAGGAATGACCTAGCATTGAAGGGGACAAAACTCTATGTCCCAGAGACTCTACGCACCCTGATCCTCAAGAGGAGCCACAACGTTAAACCGGCAGGGCATTTCGGCTTCCTAAAGACTCTGCACTTAGTACGAAGACAGTTCTGGTGGCTCCACATGAGAAAACACGTAGACAGTTATGTAAAAAGTTGTACCATCTGTGCCACGATGAAAACCCGACCAGGAAGACCTCCCGGGCTGCTGCAGCCAGTAGCTGAACCAACAAGACCATAGGAGGAGATTGCAATTGACTTCATAGTAGAAAGAAAGCTGGGAGAACGTCAAGAAGGCATTAGCCAAGGCGGCACAATCCTATAAGAAACAAGCAGATAAGCACCGAATTCCCCAAAGACCATTCCAAGTGGGAGAGAAGATCTACCTCTCCACCAAGTATTTGAGACTCAGACTCCCGAGCAGGAAACTGGGCCCAAAATTTATAGGACCATTCCCTATAGTAAAAGTAATCAACCCAGTTACAGTACAACTGCAGTTGCCCCGACTACTAGGTAGAATACACCCTGTTTTCCCCAGTAGCCTCCTGAAGCCTGTGGTGGGGTCAACTTTAAGGCCGGTGCCACGTGACCCCCCAGGGCCCCTGGTCATTGGGGGCCACACTTACTATGAGGTACAGCAAATTCTCAATTCGAGGTGGCACAGGGGACACCTCCAATACTTAATTAAGTGGAAGGGTTACCCCTTGTCAGAGGCTTCCTGGGTGAAAAGCAGAAACATCCAAGCTGACCGCCTTATAGCCAAATTCCATGCAGATCACCCGAGCAAGGCGGGAGGGGGCGGGACACACACCCCCAGACGGGGTAACGGTACTTAACTTGTTGTTTGTCTTACACAGGCCACCCTGGAAAAATGAAGGGGGAGGGGACGGATGTCAGCACTTCAAACTGCATTCGCTCCAGTGCTGACATAAGGAGGAGAAGAGGGGGCATCGGGCAAGAGGATGTTTGACTTTTTACCTACTTATTTTCCCTGGGGATGATAGCCCCTAGGAGATGGGATGGGAGGGGGGAAATTCCTTTGAGCTGGAGTAGTAGATTAGGGGCAGAGTGACTTGGAAGATGGCCAATGAGACCAGAGGAGTGGGGAAAGGAAAGGGAGAGTTTGGGCCAGGAAGTCAGTGTTGGCTGCGACGGAGTCGGACATCGATTGTTGTGCTTAATAAATGAGAGATTTTCATCAAAGACTATTTGTTTGAAATGCAATTTGTATGAGACAACATCGAAACCTGAGAGCAGGCTTACAGGGGATGACAGGAGGGAGGAGCAGTGCTGAATGAACCACCCCACTTCAGGGGGAAATTTGATGGGGACTCAGATCAGCTGGCTCTATTCCTTGACTCAACTGAGATCCACCTAGAGCGCTATGGACACCTCTACCCATCCCACAGGGCAGGAGTGAAATGCTCCCGGTTCCGACTGGATCGCCCAATCTGATAGAGATCGTGGTGGGTGGTTTGGAGAACCAGTAGCGATCCTGGTGCGAGGCTCCGCCCATCCGCCCAGTTGTTTTGTACCCTCTGCACATGCAGAGGTACATGCCAGAACCAGTAGTTAAAAATGCTTTAAAAAGTAAAAAAAAAAGTTCCAACATTGCTCAGCTGATCGCCGGAACTTTTTCTTTTTACTTTTTAGGCATTTTTTACTACCAGCTTGGGTGAATAGGTAGGAAAAAAATGCTTTAAAAAAGTAAAAAAAGACTCCGATGATCACAGCTGTGGCAGGCAATCATCAGAACCTTTTTTTTAATGGGGGTGGGGTGTGGTGGGGTCCGTTTTTGCTCCCAGCAGGCTTCCCTGAAGGTTTTTGGCTAGGCCAAAAATCGGGGGTGGTGGCAAAAAACGGAGGGTGTGGGGGTGCGTTTTTGAAAGAAAGAGAGAAAGAAAAAGAAGAAGGGAGGAAGGAAGGGAAGGGAAGGAAGGAAAGAAAAAGGAGAGGAAGGAAGGACTACAAACCTTGCACTAGACGCAGCAGCTTCAGAGGATAATCGAGGGCTGGAAGGGACCTGGAGTTCATCTAGTCCAACCCTGCTCCAGCAGAACATTCTTAGTGAGTTTCTGTCTTTTGACCCCCCCCAGTCACATGGTTACATAGCCACGCCCACCCAGTCACATGACCCACCACCACCACCAAGCCATGCCCACAGAACCAGTAGGAAAGAAATTTAGTTTTCACCACTGCCACAGAGCCATGGTGAACACCATGGCTGAGGGGCTAGAGGGAGAAGCAAGGGAATGGCTAGCAGCCCTCCACAGGAGGAGAGCCCCCCAACTGCAAGATGTAGACTACTTCCTACAACAGCTAGAGGCCAGATTTGAGGAGGCAGAGGAGGATCCGCACGCATAAAATGAGCTCAGAAACCTAAAGCAGAGGGAGTGACTCATTAAGGAACACATCCATGAATTCAGGAGAGTCATGGGGAAGCTACTCCCTTTGCTGGAGCGGCTGTTAGTTCATTTTTTCAGAACAAGCCTGGACAAGCAGATTGCCCAAGTAACCGCCTATCGGGACATCCCAAACTGACTCTCTGAGTGGTTCCGAGTAGCCATAAAAGTCGATGGCAGATTACGCACCAATGACATGAGAAAGCAACCGGACACCAAGGAGAGAGGTCAATCAGACCAGAGACCACTCGGCCAATGGGGAGCCACAGCACCACAGCCCACCCCAAAACCAACCCTCCCACAAAGTCCGCTGAAATGCTACAGATGTGGGGGGATAGGCCACATGGCATCAGCATACGCAACCCCAGCCCCAAAACCAAAGCCAGAGCCACCACCCAGGGCACAACCGGAACGAGGCCCCAGGCATGCTGCCGACACATCCCGAAAAGCCCTCCAGGCTGTAGAGGTCCCTCCCCACCCAGTCGAAGGGGGGGAACCCCAGGCAACAACGGCCAGTCGCTGGATTCCTGCAACAGTGAGAACGAGGGGGAAAACAACCCAATGGTGAGTGAACTGGTCCACTCTTTTGTTTTCCCAATACGGCTCACAGCCCCAAAAACGAACCTAGGGGACTTTTCAAGCTCTAATAGACTCAGGCTGCACTAGATGCTTGATCAACCTAACCACGGTCCTGAAACTGGGGATTAGAGCGAAAAGGCTAGCTCACCCGATCAGGTTCGAACAGGTCAATGGGTCCCTATTGGGGGGAGCCTATGCCACCCACTTGACTGAACCAGTAAAGCTAGAGCTAGTGAATCACTGGGAAGCAATTTGATTCGTAATAGCCACCAAAGTGATAGACACAGTCATAGTGGGACTCCTGGCTAGACAAAGAGGCTCTCCTCACAGTCACTCATGCCCTTGTCACCTCACGGTTGGATTATTGCAACACGCTCTACATGGGGCTACCCTTGAAAAGTGTTTGGAGACTACAGTTGGTCCAGAATGCAGCCGCACGAGTTATAGTGTGTGCGCCTAGATACACCCACATTACACCAATTCTCCGCGAGCTGCACTGGCTCCCTATTGGTCTCCGGGTGCAATTCAAGGTGTTGGTCATTACCTTTAAAGCCCTATATGGCTTAGGGCCAGGCTATCTTCGAGACCGCCTTAGACCACATAGCTCCCAGCAACCAGTAAGATCCCACAGAGTCGGTCTCCAGGTCCCATCAGCTAAACAATGTTGGCTGGTGGGCCCGTGGGGGAGGGCCTTCTCTGTGGCTGCCCCGGCTCTCTGGAACAAATTACCTCCTGAGGTCTGGACCACCCCCACCCTATTGGCCTTCCGCAAAGCGGTGAAGACCAGGCTCTTCCAGCAGGCCTGGGGCCATTGATCTCGTTATAATGATCTTGCGAGACCCGGCCACGAATAGGAGTGCATGTGTTTTTAATGTTTTAATGTTTTAATGTTTTTCTTTTTAACATTTTTATGGGATTGTTCACATTGTTTTATTCTTTGTTGTAAGCCGCCCAGAGTCCCTTATTTATTTACTTATTTATTTTATTGTATTTTTATACCACCCTTCTCCCGAAGGACTCAGGGTGATGTACAGCCATATAAAACACTAATTACACAAAAATTAAGAAAATCATTAAAATAATTAAATCAATTGGCCGCAAATAAACCCCGACTAAAACCATTATTAAAACCGTTTAAAACCCATTTAAAATCCTTGTTCCACCAGACTGGCTTGCTAAGTCTTCAGAGCATGACGGAAGGCACGGAGGTCGGGGATCCTTCGTATATCCGGGGGCAATTCATTCCATAGGGCAGGGGCCCCCACAGAGAAGACTTTCCCCCTGGGGGTCACCAGCTGACGGCACCCTGAGGAGGCCCTCTCTGTGAGAGCGTATCAGTCAGTGGGAGGCAATCGGAGGCAGGAGGCGGTCCTGCAAGCATCCAGGTCCTAAGCCATGGAGCGCTTTGAAGGTGGGGACCAGCACCTTGACGTGCACCCGGAAGACCACCGGCAGCCAGTGCAGCTCCCGCAAGAGAGGTGTTACATGGGAGCGATGTGTCACCCCCATTATCACTCGCGCAGCCGCATTCTGGACCAGTTGGAGCCTCTGGGTGCTCCTCAAGAGGAGCCCCATGTAGAGAGCATTACAGTAGTCCAGACGGGAAGTGACGAGGACGTGAGTGACCATGTGCAAGGCGTCCCGGTCCAGAAAGGGATGCAACTGGGAGATCAGGCGAACCTGATAAAAAGCCCCCCTGGCCACAGCCGTCATATGTTCATCTAAAGACAGCCGTGTGTCCAGGAGGATGCCCAAGTTGCGAGCCCACTCCATCTGGCTATACCAGGGCGCCAGAAACCACAGCCACTCGGTCTTGGAGGGGCTGAGTCTGAGCCTGTTCCTCCCCATCCAGATCCGCAGGGCCTCCAGGCATCGGGTCATCACGTCAAGGGCATCATTGGGGTGGTCCGGGGTAGAAATGTACAACTGCGTGTCATCGGCATACAGTTGACACTTCACCCCAAAACCACGGATGATCTTGCCCAGCGACTTCACATAAATGTTGAACAGGAGGGACGAGAGGACTGACTCTTGCGGCACCCCACAAGTGAGGAGCCTCGAGGTCGACCTCTGTCCCCCCGTCAACACAGACTGCATATGGTCAGATAGGAAGGAGGAGAACCATCGTATCATGGTGCCCCCCACTCCCACACCCTCTAGCCGACGCAGCATGATACCATGATCGATGGTATCAAAAGCCACTGAGAGGTCTAGGAGGACCAGGACAGAGGAACAACCCGTGTCCCGAGCCCCCCAGAGATCATCAACCAATGTGATCAATGCCGTTTCCATGCTGTAACCCATCCTGAAGCCCGACTGGCACGGATCCAGATAGACAGCTTCATCCAGGTAACGAGGGAGCTGTTGCGCTACCACACTCTCAAAAACCTTCACCATGAAGTGGAGGTTGGAGACTGGATGATAATTAGCTAAAACAGCCGGGCTCAGGGAAGACTTCTTGAGGAGGGGCCTCACCACCGCCTCTTTCAAGGCAGGCGGGAAGACACTCTCACTCAGAGAAGCGTTAATAATCCCCTTGGGAGTTGGGTGGCATAGAAATGCGACAAAATAAATAAATAAAAAATAAATAAATGGGGCCCAACCATCTGGTGGTAAGGGGTAGTAAGGGGGCAGTCAAAGGCTGAGGATAGCAAGGGGACCCCAACCCCCTCCACACCAGCAAATAGAAGCACTGCCCATGCAGGGAACCCTCCCAAAGAGCCCACAGAACAACTGGCAGCCATCTCCAACAAAACCCCAGAGGCCGAACAGATCCCAAGAGAATATCAGGACCTCGTGGAAGTATTCAGCAAGGCCAAGTGCGACGTCCTACCTCCCCACCGTGAGACAGTATGCATCAGGGAGGGAGATGAATGGAAAACAGCATTCAACTGCCCCTAGGGAGCTTCCAATTCAAAGTGATGCCTTTCGGACTGCAGGGGTCCCCAGTGGTGTTCATGCAGTTAATAAACAAGGTGCTGCATGAGCACCTCTATAAGGGGGTCTTTGTTTACTTGGGCGACATCCTCATCTACACTGAGACCATGAACGACCACATACCTGTAGTCTGCCAGGTACTGGACAAACTTCTGGCAGCCAACCTGTACGTCAAGCTATCAAAATGCAAATTTCACCATACATGGCTAGACTACCTGGGCTACCGAGTGTCAAATGATGGCATAGAGATGGACCCAGACAAACTACAAGTCATCCTAGGTTGGCAACCCCCTCGCACCTGTAGACAGCTACAAAGCTTCCTAGGGTTCACAAATTTCTACAGGCAATTCATCCCCTCCTTCACGAAGATCGCCAAACCCATGGCAGACCTCCTAAAGACAGGGAGCCCAGGAACGAAACCCCTCCCGAGACAACCCCAGTGGGACCTAATCTGCCAAAAGGCATTTGCAACACTGAAAGAACTATTTGCAAAGGAACTGGTGCTGAAGCATCCTGACCCCGAACAATCCTACATCATCCAAGTATACGCCAGCGACGTGGCAGTGGGAGCAGTGCTACTCCAAAGAAATAACCAAGGAAACCTACAACCCTGCGCCTACACCTCCTGCAAGCTCATGGACACAGAGAGGTGATGGACCACATGGGAAAAAAGGCTTTCATGGTGAGATGGGCACTGCTAACCTGGCGCCATCTGCTGGACAGGGGGCAGAGACCATTCGAAGTCTGGACTGACCACAAAAATCTGGAGGCCCTTAGGACCCCGTGAAAACTATCGCCTAAACAAGTCCACTGGGCTCAATACTTCAACCGATTCGACTTTGTGCTAAAGCACATCCCAGGGGGAGGAACTTTCTAGCTGACGCCCTCTCCCGCATGCCCCAGTACAAATGCAAACGAGAGGAGGTAGTAGACACCATCATCCCCCCCTACTCAAACAGCCGCCTAAGTGACTACCAGATGACAATGCCGCGACCGGCAAGACCAACTCGCAAGCAATCTAACCATGAAATTCAAGACCGAACTGCTAGCAGACCCCTGGTTCCAAGACAACCAATACATCTTGACAAAAAGAGATGACCTAGCGTGGAAGGGTATGAAACTCTATGTCCCAGAATCCTTACACACCCTAATCCTCCAGAGGACCCACGATGTCAAACCAGCAGGCCACTTTGGGTTCCTAAAGACTTTACACTTAGCACAGAGGCAGTTCTGGTGGCCCAGCATAAAGAAAGACGTGGACAGTTATGTGAAAAGTTGCACCATCTGTGTCACAATGAAGAAACGACCAGGAAAACCTCCCGGACTGCTGCAACCAGTAGCAGAACCAACAAGGCCATGAGAGGAAATTGCAATGGACTTTATAGTGGAGTTGCCAAAAAGTGGGGGGAACACAGTGATCTGGACTATAATAGACTTATTCTCCAAGCAGGCACACTTCATACCCTGCAGTGGACGGCCCTTGACCCAGAAGCTAGCCAAACTGTTCCTGAAGCACATCTACCACCTGCATGGAGTGCCACGGAGAATTACCTCAGACAGAGGGCTCAAGTTCATGGCTAAGTTCTGGAGGGAGTTCCTGCGGTCTATTGGGTCATCCTAAGGCCTTAGCTCAGCTTTTCATCTAAGTACCAATGGGGGTCAGAGAGTCTGAATGCCATGGTAGAACAGTACCTGAGGTGTTACATGAACTATCAGCAGTCCAATTGGGTGGACCTCCTGCCTTTCGCTGAGGTTGCATACAATAATTCTGTTCACAGTAGCATGGGACTAACTCCGTTCAAAGTAGTGAGCGGCATGGACTTTGTCCCAATGCCTGAATATCCTAGGGATCCCCCCTCCTCAGTCAGCTTGACAGACTGGATGTTAACGCTGACAGCAACCTGAGAGAATGTCAAGAAAGTGCTAGCTAAAGTGGCGCAAACCTATAAGAAACAGGCAGACAAACACCAAGCCCCACAATGGCCTTTCCAGTTGGGGGAGAAGGTCTACCTCTCCACAAAATACTTGAGGTTAAAACTCCGCAGCAAGAAACTGGGGCCAAAGTTTATGAGACCATTTCCCATAGCAAAGATCATCAACCCAGTCACAGTGCAATTAAAATTGCCCCAACTGCTAGGGAAGATACACCCAATATTCCACAGTAGCCTCTTAAAACCCATGGTCAGATTGACCCTGAGGCCACTACCCTGTGCACCCACAGATCCTGTGGTCATATGGGGCCAATCCCATTATGAGGTGCAGTGAATCCTCAACTCGAGGTGGCACAGGAGACAACTCCAATACTTAATCAAGTGGAAGGGCTACCCCTTATTAGAGGCATTCTTGGTAAAGAGTAGGAACATCCAAGCTGACCGCCTCAAAGCAAAATTCCACGCAGAGAACCCAAACAAGCCTGGGGGGGTGTCGCAACCCTAAAATCTATACCTGTACTCAAATTGTTTTTGCTTTGCACAGGTTGCCTTCAGGAAGTGAGGGGAGCCGAATGTCAACTCGTGAAGCATCCCTGGCCTGCTCTCAAGTTGCCATAGGCCAGGGGGGATGGGAAACCGACAAAATAGCGTGGCAGCCAAAGTCAGATGCACATTTCTTTTTTTTAAAGTAATTTTTATTGTAGTTGAGGATTTGACATTAAATGTATAAATATGTATATTATGTATATATTACATGAAGTGTTAATCCAAAGTATACAAAAATGACACTGTCTGTTTGACTATGTACTAGAGTTATAGAAAAGAAAAACTATAATAAAAAAAAGACAGATGCACATTTCATGCTTATCTCTCTCAAGGCTGTATCCCAGGGTTACCTACAGCAGCTGGAGGGGAGTGACCTCTACAACCCGTGAAATTGCTCTGTTGGCAAATGTGATTGATGACACACCCTGGGAGAGGGGGGTAAACAAGGTCAAAACTGGGGCATAAATTACATAGCGTCAGAGCTGGCTTCACTTGGGAACATGTGGACATGAAGCTCCTAATAAATAACTGGATTTCTTTTGAAGCTTGGCTCGAGGCTCATGATGTAATTAGGGCATCCATTGGAACCCTGAAAGCTATCATGTCCTGAGGGTGAAGGTCTTTTGTTTCATAGATAGACTGGCTCAGTCTTTTGTCTTGTAGATAGGTTGGCACCAGTCTTTCTGCGGCTATTAACAAAGGGGGGGCTGCTTTCCAAGAGCATGTTTCTCCTTTTCTCATCCACAAAGGTATAATATTCTGCCTTTTTAATATTTCCTAGAATATTTCATTCTTCTAGGAGAAGGGTGGGTGCTAACTGTCTACAATAAAATAGAGACAATTTAGATTACATGGTTGCAGTTTTCATCTTGATTTAAAAAAATTTTTTTACAAGCCTTTCCTTTGCCCAAGGTGCCCCTGGAAGGCAGAGGAGTGTGGGGACACCAGGGCTAGGACTTGCCACCTCAACATTGTCAACATTTGAACAAGGGGCAAACTTCACATAAAATAGTACCCTGTTTCCCCCAAAATAAGACATCCCCTGATAATAAGCCAATTGGGCTTTTGAGCGCATGGCAGTAAGGCCAAGCACTTATTTCAGGGTTCAAAAAAATATAAGACAGGGTCTTATTTTTGAGGAAAAACGGTAACTGGGATGGAGAGATGGGAGCCAAATAACCCTAGGGCAATGACCTTTCTGCCGTCGTGTGCCAAAAGCAGGAGGAGTGCAGCGTGTTGTGTGTGTGTGTGCACCCACACCCATAATTCAATGCGCCCTGCCCCCCCACGCATGCACATGCGACCCCCCCCCCCGCTATTGTTCCACCCTGTTTTTACGCAAGACCCTAAGGAAATGGAGTTTCTGTTGGGCCTTCCTGGCCACTTGGATCGTGTTGTTTTTCCCGGTGAGGTCTTCACCGAGATGGACTCCCAGAAATTTAAAGGAGGAGACTCTCTCTACACAGCCCCCCTCGATGTAAAGTAGGGCAGGTTCCTCTCTCTTCCTCCGGAAGTCCAACACCATCTCCTTGGTCTTGCTGATGTTCAGGTGCAGGTTGTTTTTTAAGCACCATGTGGATAGTTGTTGAACCTCCCCTCTGTACGCTGTTTTGTCTCCACCTGTAATAAGACCCAGTACGGTGGTGTTATCTGCGAACTTAATGATCACAGTGGATGGGTGAGACAATATACAATCATGTGTGTACAAAGAATACAGGTAGGGACTGAGCACACAGCCTTGTGGGGAGCCGGTGCTAAGCTTCAGGGAGGTGGATATGACAGACCCAACCCTCACTGTTTGTGGCCGATCCCTCAGAAAGTCTTTGATCCAGTCACATATGGAAGAGGGAAAATCCAAGTCAGTCAGCTTTTCGATAAGGATGCTTGGCAGAATGATATTGAAGGCTGAGCTATAGACTATGAAATGCATCCTGACATAGTTCCCGGGTTTCTCCAGATGGCTCACTACAGAATGTAAAGCAGTAGCTATGGTGTCATCTGTTGACTTATTCCCCCTGTAGGCAAACTGATTTTTGTCAAAGTCCGGTGGGAGGCATGTCCTAAGGTGTTGGAGAACCAATCTCTCAAAGCATTTCATCACTACAGACATTAATGCGATAGCAAGGGAAAAAAGCAAGAATTAATATAAAAATGTTACAAGATTCTAGAATTAGAGGCAGGTTTGGACTTCCAAATTGGGAACTGTATTACCAAGCGGCAGTGCTAACGTGGATTAAAGAGTGGATCTTATTGAGAAATACAAGACTATTGACTTTGGAGGGACATGATTTGCAACTAGGTTGGAACACTTTCTTATGGTATGGGAAAAACAGGATACATGGATACTTCCAGAGACATTATGTAAGAAATGGTTTATTAACAGTGTGGGACAGAGTGAAAGAAAAACATTACATGGAAATACCAATGTGGCTTTCGACGATGGAACTTTTGACACATCCAAATATTATTAATATGAAAACTATTGTTAGATATAAGGATATTTTAACAGAAAAGGGAGAACTAAAACAAAAACAAGAGTTGGAAAAGCAAGGGATTGAGACAGATTGGTTTACACAATTGCAAATACAATCAAGATACGAAAAAGATCTTAAACAGTATGGTTTTAATATGAGAAAATCAGAATTGGATGAGATTGATGGGAACAGATAAAAAAATGATTAAGAAATTATATAATAATTATTGACTTCCGGTGGCGCCTCCGTCATTGTCGGCGGTCGCTCCATGACCGCCGGCCTCACCGCACGTAAAAGAGCCGCCTCACAGCTGGCAGGCAGCTCGAAAACCCCGCTCTTCAATCGGAAGAGCGGATAGAGCTACTGGGGGTGTGGTAGAGCCCCCTGAATTGCCCCCAGGACTTTTTTCTTGTCCTGGAGAGGGCTCAGGGTGATGGCTCCCTATTCACCCCCAGAGAAGCTCCGCGCAGCGAGGGATCTCTGCTGCTTGCAGAGGTCGTGAGCAACACCACAAGATTGACTGAAACTTAAACAAGCTGATGAAACATGGACTAATCAAAAAGGGAAAGGAAAAAGGGAAAGGAAAAATGCAAGTATTGTTTTTTATTAATTTTTTAAAAGAGAAAAAAAGAGAGACTGGAGAAATTGTCTTGAAAATGGCGACTGGCTTTGCTCGGAGAATGCTTGAGAAAATGGAGAGTGGAAAGTGAAAGTCAGAGCTTAGCCAGCGCCGAAGTACTTTAAAAGAAACATTCTAGTAGGGAAAAGAAACAAAATTGATTTAAACAGAACTTCTCTGTTTTTTTGAAAAAAGTTAAAACTTTTTTTTAGAAGTATGACTCCTAAACAAAAATCAAGGGGGGGCTCCCTTACAAGTCAGACAAAGGAAAAAGCAGAAATGACTCAAATGCACTTGCAGGGAACTGCAAATGAGGACTTAAAAGATTTTATAACTAGGTCTTTAGGAAGTGTTGTTGAGAAGATAAAAAGCTCACAGAAGAATCTTGAGGAGCTGGTACAGGGAAAATATGATCAATTGAATCAAACCATTACTAAAGTAGTTTCTGATCTTTCAAGTGCGGTGGTGGAAATGGGGAAGAAAGTGGCTGAAATCAGTATTAAGTTTGATTCCAAGATGAAAGATATACAAGAAAAATTTGTTGAAGCTGATGCCAAAAATCAGAATATTGAGAATGATGTGATGATGCTTCAATTTAAAGCTATGGAATCTGCTTTAAGATTAAGAGGTATAAGAGAGAATAATAGAGAAAATCTAAGAACACTTTGTGCTAAGGCACTAGCAGAATTATTAAACTTGGAAGATGATCAAATTCTTGGTTGTATTGAAAAAGTCTACAGGGTCAACTCGCGTGTGGCTAGACAAAGGAATTTGCCTAGAGATGTTGTTGTCTATTTTACTGATAGAAGATTAAGAAATGATATTCTACAAAAGTCTTACTCAGCCACTATAAAGGTAGAAGGTTTACAAGTTAAGGTGTTTAAAGAGTTACCATCTAGGATTTTAAGATACAGAAAAGATTTTGGATTTCTGGTGAAGGAATTGAACAGAAGAAAGATACCATTTAGATGGGATGTACCAGTTGGTGTAATTTTGAGTTATCAAGATGTGAGATATTGTTTAAACACTGTTGAAAAAGCTGAACATTTTTATAATAACATTCTTAAGGGAGCCCCCATATTTTCATCCTCTTCTATGTTATCAACTATGGAAGAAGACAAGAAGGATGAAGAGTTTGAAAGAGAGCCTGAGGAACAATGTATGCAGATGGAATTACAAAATCAAAATAATCAAAGTGTGTTGGAAGAAAAAGGAGTATTAGGTGGTTTTCTAGATGATCATATTATGGAATATCTAGATTTGAAAATAAAGTATCCCAGAGACTCAAGAGAAGTGGTACCGGGCCTTGAACTGTCGAAAGATAAAGATAAACATATAATTCGAGATGAAAAACAAATATTACTGAAACAGCAGAGGCCCAGTATTCCACAAGTGGAAAAGCATGAAGAGAATAAGCAACAGAAAGTACAACTTAATGGAGGAAATAAATTGAAAACCACTGAAACTGAACTGCAGCGGAAACTGCGTTTGATGAAGGAAACGCTTTTTGAAAATCTAAAGGATATTTCTGATTTTTAACTTTTATATGATAATGGATTAATTCTGAATAGATAGAAACTATTACAGAAAGGATTATTTGAAATAGTCTTGAAAGATAATCATCGTTATATCTAATTTTTATATGATAATGGATTAAAAACTTGTTACAAAACTCATCCTGATTTGGATTTGACATCTTGAGAAAGTTTAACAGATCACTGCAATATATGCAGAGGATCTGTGATTACCCTATTATAATTTATGGGAACTAATTATCTAGATGATGAAAATGAAGATGAAAATATCTGGGAAACCCGAAGGAAGGAGGTGGAAAGGTTGGCAGGATTTGAAAGAGTTTTAAAGGAACATCTGGGAGTGCAGCTTGCACAGAGAGGGCCTCCTCCGGGTGCCGTCGGCCAGACAGTGTCGGCTGGCGACCCCCAGGGGAAGAGCCTTCTCTGTGGTGGCGCCCGCCCTCTGGAATGACCTACCTCCAGAGATACGCAGGATTCCAGATCTCTGGACCTTTCGTCGGGCCCTTAAAACCCATTTATTCCATCTAGCTGGGCTAGCTTGATCCCATCCTCCGTTTTAAATTTGAAATTGATTTGAAATTGGGTTGTTTTAATTATTGGCTGAATAATATTTAATAATATTTAATTGTTTTTAACTTTTGTATACCATGTTTTATTTTGGCTGTTCACCGCCCTGAGTCCACAAGGAGAAGGGCGGTTTATAAATTGAAATAATAAATAAATAAATAAATCTGTTTTTTTTTTAACGGAGACATCAGGAGCCAGATTTGATTGATCTACCTAGAGGTCTACAAGATACCTTTGTGGTTGGATTTTATATAAAGTCACTCGGGGGGATTTATATTTAAAGAGATGTTTGTTGCTGACGGGGGCAGCTGGAATAGTTGTTTAACTTCAATCAAGATGAAGATGAAGAGAAGACGAAAATTTGGTTACTGAGATAGAAAATCTACTTGATATAATTGTGTATTTTTTTGGATTATTAAGATAGAAAACTATTAGATATGATTGTTATATATTTTATTAGTATATACTAAGGGGGTCTGATTTACGTAAATAATTATGTTATATATTACATTTAGCGGGATTGATAGAAATGTTAATATTTGGTAGTGGGGTTTAAAGATTAAAAGCATATTATTGATGGATAATTGACTATTTGAGGTAATATTGGTAATTGTGGTAAATATTTTATTATTATTAGGTTTTTTTTATTATACTATTAAATGTTTCACTGTATCTTTTTTAGTTTAATATAAGTAAGGGTTTTTGTTTTTTTTAAATTTGTAGCGGAAGTCAAGGGGGGGAGGGGGATTGGGGGTGTTTCAAAATATTTGATAAGTTTTAGGTTAGCAAATAAGCCAAGGGAGGGAAGGGAGGGGAGGGGAGGGGAGGGGAGGGGAGGGAAGGGAAGGGGGGGTGGCTGGGAGGGGGGAAAATCTGGGGGGGGGAATGGAAAAATTGTATTGTAAAACTTTTTCAATAAAAAAAAGAAATTATATAATTATCTACTGCAAATTAGACTAGAAGATGAAGAAGTAAAAGAAACAACGATAGCGTGGGCAAAAAATGTTGGCTATACGATTGAATTAGAGAAATGGCAACCACTATGGGAAAGGAATTATAAATTAACAATGGCAACAGCATATAAAGAAAATTTATATAAAATGTTTTATAGATGGCATTTGCCACCAGAAAGGTTAGCAAAAATGTTTAAAGACAAATCAGCTAAATGTTGGAAATGTCATCAGTCACCGGGATCATATTTTCATATGTGGTGGTCATGTAAGGAAGCAAAGAATTATTGGGTTAAAATACAAACATGGTTAGAAGGAATGCTACATCAGCATATAGAGTTAAGACCAGAGACATTTTTATTGGGAATTTTACCAGAGAAATATGGAAAAGAAGATACATATTTGATTATACATATAATAACAGTGGCTAGAATAGTATTTGCACAAAACTAGAAAGTAGAAAAAATCCCATTAGTAGGAGACATAATAAAGAAAATTTTAGAATGTGCAGAAATGAACAGATTAACATTAAGAATAAAAGATAAAGAGGAATCGGTGTATTTCAAGACATGGGGATGTTTTTATGATTGGCTAGAAAAGGAATATGAATAAAAATAAATGAGAGAAACGGGGAAAAAAAGAAATCCTGATAACACCTGAGTAAATGAAAAAGGGGAAAGGAGGGGGGAAATGAAAAAAGAGGTACTATATAAATGTACGTTAAGGATGATATATGTGTAACCAGCAAAATAGAAAAGAAATTGAAAGGAAAATGTGGGTAAATATAAGATTGGGGTTGCTTGAATACCATCTTGCTAAAATATTGAATTGAAAATGGACACAACAATGGAGAGGGAAGGGAGAGAGGAATAGACGGACAGGTAGGAAGGAGAGAGGAGAAGGGAGGAAAAGAGAGGGAGAAGGGAAAAGGAGAGGAAGAAAGGGAGGGGAAATAAGAGTAGGAGAGGGTTAGAAAGAGAGGAAGAGGGGAGGAGTGGGGGAAAGGAAGGGGAAGGAAAGAAGGGGAAGGAGAGGAGGAAAGAAGAAAATTGAAAAGAATAGAAGAAGGGAGGGATGGGTAAGAGGGGAAAAGGAGAGGAATGGTTGTTGTGGAAGAAGGGAGATATGGAATGGTAGAAGAGCAGCTCCGAATGTATTTTAAAGTTTTAGGATGAAGAATGAACCAATATGGAAACCAAAAGATAATATGTGTAATAAGAATGGTTAAAGAGATTGTACATTTATATGTTTTATGAGAAATAAAAATGATTTTTAAAAAAAGATATTAATGCGATAGGTCTGTAGTCTGTAGATGCTAGCGATGTGGCAATAGAGGCGATTCTACTCAAAAAAAATGAGCAAGACCAACTTCTGCCTTGCGCTTACACATCTAAAAAACCGAAACTGAGCAAAGATGGGCAATATGGGAAAAGGAGGCGTATGCAGTGCGTTGAACACTGCTAACATGGAGGCATTTCCTGTAGGGGAGTAAGATCCCTTTCGAGGTATGGACTGATCATAAAAACCTAGAAGCCCTCAAAACTCCAAGGAAACTTTCCCCCAAAGCAAGTATGATGGGCTCAATATTTCAAGCAGTTTGATTTCACCCTTAAATACTTATGGGGGTGTGGGGGGGGGACTTCCTGGCAGATGCACTATCTCGAAAACCCCAATACAGTAGCGTAAAACCAGAGATAATAAAGCCTATGCTACCGCAAAATCAACTAGCAGCGAAAGTCATCACCAAATCTCAGTCCAAACAGGAACTGTTTGCAGATAATGCCTAACCCAAGCTTTCAAGCAAGCCTTAAACACAGATCAATGGTTCTTAAATCACAAAAACGTCTGTGCAATGAAAGATTATCTGGCTTGGGTGGGAGGAAAACTGTATGTCCCAGACAGCCAGAGATTAAGCCTCATGGCAAGGTGCCATGATTCCAAGTTAGCAGGACATTTTGGGTTTGTAAAAACTTTACACTGAATTAAAAGACAATTATGGTGGCCATCTTTAAAAAAGGACATAGAAAGCTATGTAGCCAGCTGCCCCATTTACGCAGCAGTGAAAAGACATCAAGGAAAAACCCTGGGACTTTTACAAACTGTAGCTGAGCCTTCAGCACCTTGGAGAGATATTTCCATGGATTTTAAAGAAGAGGTTGTAAAAAATGCTTCTAAAAGGCTCTCATGATCAGGCAACTCAGCTGGGATTGTCAGAGCCTTTTATAAGCATTTTTTTCTACCACCTCTTCAGCCGAGGAAGAAAAAATGCTTTTAAAAGTAAAAAAAAAAGCCTCTGATGATCGCACGGCTCAGCTGGGCATGGGAGGAGGCAGGGATTTTTGCTACTGGTTCTCTGAACCACCCACCACCATCGCTACCATATTGGGTGATCCTGTCCAAACCGGGAGCATTTCACCCCTGGTTGTTACTGACCTGTTTTCCAAACATGCTCATTTTATTCCTTGCCAAAAAATCCCAACTGCTAAAAGCTTAGCCAAATTATTCCTCTTACACATTTATCGCCTTCGTGGTGCCCCAGGGGAGTCCAATTCATGCCAAAATTCTGGAGGGCATTCCTAAGCCTACTTGGCACCGCCCAGGGCTTAAGCTCCTCCCACCATCAGGCCATGAACTGGCGGCGGGGTTGAGAGAACTAATGGGGTGCTAGAACAATACCTCAGGTTGGGGTGAAATGCTCCCGGTTTGGCCAGGTTCACCCAATCCGGTAGTGATGGTGGTGGGTGGTTTGGAGAACCGGTAGCAAAAATCCCTGCACCCCCCCCACCCCCCGCATACCCAACCTCTTCAGCTGAAAAAATGCTTTTAAAAGTAAAAAAAAAAAAGCCTCTGATGATTGTGTGGCTAAGCTGGGATCGTCAGAGGCTTTTAAAAGCATTTTTTCTGCAACCTTTTCGGCCGAAGAGGTTGTAGGAAAAAAAAATCTTTTAAAAGCCTCTGGCGATCCCAGCTGAGTTGCCTGATCATCAGGGGCTTTTAGAAGCATTTTTTTCTGCAACCTCTTAAGGTTGTAGAAAAAATGCTTTTAAAAGTAAAAAAAAAAGTTGGCCACACCCACCCAGTCACATTAACCCCCCACACAAGCCACGCCCACAGAACCAGTAGTAACAAATTTTACATTTCACCACTGCCTCAAGTGCTTTATAAATTACCAACAAGACAACTGGACTGACCTTCTACCTTTTGCAGAGGTAGCATTCAACAACTCAGTTCACTCAACTACAGGGTTCACCCCCTTCACCCCCTTCTGGCATGGGGCCTGGATTTTAGCCCCATGCCAGAACTACCCACTGAAGAACCTGCTATCCCCTCACTAAAGGAGTGGATGGAAAATCTTCAGAACACCTGGCCTGTTGTCAGATTGGCTTTGAAAGAAGCCAGAGAAGCTTTTAAAGCTCAGGCTGACAAGAAGCGGGTGGAACCTAAGCCTTTTCATGTGGGGGACAAAGTCTACCTATCCACTAAATTCTTGCAGTCCTTGCAACCTTCAAAAAAGCTAGGACCTAAGTTCATTGGGCCTTTCCCAATTACCAGAATCATAAATCCTGTAACAGTAGAACTACTCCTTCCCAAAACACTTAGACAGGTACACCCAGTGTTTCACGTTAGCCTACTTAAAACGGAGGTCACCTCCCATCTTAGACTGGGAAAAACCCAGTACCTGGTGGCATGAAAACACCTACCCACCTCCCAAAATGAGTGGGTAGATAAACGGCATGTCATAGCCCCCACTCTCCTTAAGAGGTTCCACTCTCAATATCCTAGCAAACCATGTTGATATACTGTAATTTTGCAGGTAGATCTTTCCTTTTTCTAAGGAGGGCAGAATGTCAGATCCCTAAAGTGATACTGCCATACAATTGAGGGGTTGGGGGGGAAGACCCCTGAATGTATCCTCTTCCAATTTCCTTTGACCGCTGCTTTTTTATTACCTTTATCCTGGCACCTGGCCGCTTTGGGATTTTCTCACCTTTTGTGGAATGTATTAAGGGGGGGGGGGGGGACAGCCATGTAGGTTGTTTTACTATGAAGCAGGCAGAAGATGACCCTGGAATGCTGCCTTATCTAGTTCTCAGGACGGCCATTGCAACAACATCTTCACACCTGTGGATTGGCTGAATCCACATCTGACCAGGGGAGGGGTTTCTAATGCCTTATTTCTAACTGTATTGCCTGAGGGGATTAGAGTCTGCTTTGCCTTTGTTCTGCTAACACTTTCTACTCAGTAAAAGAATCCTTTTGAAATATGCTGTTTCAAGAGTTCTACTTTCTTGAGCGGGAAGGAGAGGCAGGACCTTACAGACGGGACTATGCACTTATGTGTGCCCTTCAGGGGCATTAACAGTGTATGTGTTGAAAACATGTACCCTCTGCCCCAATGAAAGATATGTTGGCCCACTTGGCCAAGAGGAGGATATTTACCAAATTGGACCTGAGGGAGGCATACTACAGGGTGAGGATCCGGGAAGGGGATGAATGGAAGACCACCTTCAACTGCCTCTTGGGGAGTTACCAATTCATGGTGATGCCTTTCGGCCTGCAGGGAGCTCCTGCAGTGTTCATGCAGCTGATAAATGAGGTGTTACATGAACATCTGTATCAGGGGGTGCTTGTGTACCTTGATGACATCCTCATCTATACAAAAACCATGGCAGAGCACACCCAGTTGGATTCGGCAGGTCTTGGAAAAGCTACTGGCCACTAACCTCTATGTGAAGCTCTCAAAATGCGAGTTCCACCAAACTCGGCTGGATTACTTGGGACATCGCGTGTCCAGCACTGGAGTGGAAATGGACCCAGCCAAGGTCCAGGCCATACTGGGATGGCAAGCAGCAAGAACACGACGGCAGCTGCAGAGTTTCCTGGGCTTCGCAAATTTTTATCAGACTTTCATCCCCACATTTGCCAAGGTGGCTTTGCCCTTGACAGATCTCCTGAGGACTAAACACACAACGTTGAAGCCCTGACCAGGCCAGCTGCTGCACTGGACGATAGAGTGCCAGTGAGCATTCGAATCCCTCAAGGAGTTATTTGCCAGAGAGCCTGTTCTGAAACACCCAAATCCTGAACAAGCCTTTGTGGTCCAAGCGGATGCCAGCGATGTAGCAGTAGCCGCTGTCCTATTACAAGCTAATGAACAGGGCATGTTACAGCTGTGCACATATACCTCCCGCAAACTCTTGGAAACTGAACGTAGATGGGCCATATGGGAGAAAGAGGCCTTTGTGGTCTGGTGGGCCCTCGTTAGCTGGCGTCACCTCCTGGAGGGTAGTAAACTACTGTTCGAGGTATGGACAGACCATAAAAACCTTGAGGCCTTCCAGACTCCGTGGCGGTTGTCGCCCAAACAGGTACGGTGGGCACAGTACTTTCACTGCTTCTGGCTGGGAGAAACTTTCTAGCAGATGTATTGTCAAGGATGCCTCAATACGATAGCCGCCGAGAGGAGGTTGTACACACCATCATTCCCCCCTCACCACAGATGCAACCTGCTGCCCGGGTCTTGGCTCAGCGGCCGGCAGAAACAGCCAAGTTAACGAGTCACTTACAGGCCGAATTATTCATGGACTCGTGGTTCTTGGAACACAAGCAACTACTCACCCAATGGGATGAGTTAGTGTGGAAAGGGAATAAAAGCGTGGAAAGGCACAGAGGGTCATTTCAGATAGGGGGGTACAATTCACAGCCAAGTTCTGGTGGGAGTTCGTCCGAATGATAGGGTCTTCACAGGGGTTAAGCTCAGCTTTCCATCCAAGTACTAATGGGGCATCAGAGAGTGCTTGTGGAAAGATACCTTAGGTGCTATATCACCTATCAGCAGAACAATTGGGCAGAAATCCTGCCATTTGCAGAGGTGGCTTACAATAATGCTGTCCACAGTAGTACTGGTTTTACCCCATTTAGAGTAGTGCATGGGTTGGATTTAGTTCCCATATCCAAGTACCCGTGAGAACTCCCTACCTCCCTCAACCCAAAAGAGTGGATAGATACCTTGCCAGGGGTGTGGGAAGCCATGAAGAAGGCCTTGCGGAAAGCCACAGAAACCCAGAAGATACAGGCAGACAGAAAGCGGGCTCCCCAGAAGTCATTCCAGGTGGGAGACAGCGTGTATCTATCAACCAAATACCTAAAGCTAAGGGTCCCCTGCCACAAGTTGGGTCCAAAGTTTGTGGGCCTCTTCCCCATCGTACGAACAATTAATCCTTTAACAGTGGAGCTGAAACTACCCAGACTGTTAGGAAAGGTGCACCCTGTCTTCCATAGTAGTCTGCTTAAGCCTATAAGTGAGTCCATTCAGCCACAACCATTACCAGTTTCTGGTCCCGTGGAGGTGGGAGGAGAGACCCATTATGAGATCGATCGGGTACTAGACTCCTGACTGCATTGGGGTCAATTGCAGTACCTGGTTTGGTGGAAGGGATATCCCGATACAGAAGCCTCCTGGGTGGCAAGCGGAGACATACGGGCAGTCCGTCTGCTCAGGAAGTACCAACCGGGGGGGGGGGGGGCAATACAGGAGGCTGGGTATAATATCCTTTTGCTCTGTATCCTCACTACCAGTGCTTACTATCTTCCAGGTGCAGCCCTGGTGAGAGGGGAGCTGCCTGTCAAACCTCAGGGTTTGCCTTACTGAGGGGGAGGAAAGGTCCTGGTGGTGGGGGGGAAGTTTGTGATGCCGGCAGCTGCAGCCATGCACCGGAGAAACACTGTTGGAGTGCCAATCAGCTGTGTGCCTGGGAGACGGCCAGCACGAGGCAACCAGGATGCCCGATGATCAGCTGTGCAACCAAGATGCCCGACGATCAGCTGTGCAGCCACGCAGAGCTGGGCAAGAAACTTCCAGGCAAGGCCTGTGCCGGTGGAGGCCTTCCATCTTCCATCTCTGTGAAAGTCTTCCATCTCTGTGAAACTCAGCAATGTGATTCCATTGCAGGAAGCATTTTCCATCAGCTGCACCAGTACAGGAAAACAGAGTTCCATCTGTAGAGAAGCCAGCTTCAATCTAGGCACATGAAAGGACCTCAGAAGGTGAAGTATACATGGTCCTCAGCTTACAACCACAATTGAGCCCCACATTTCTGTTGCTAAGCGAGAGAGTTCAGTAAATTTTGCCCCATTTTACCACCCTTCTTGCCACACTACTACAGGTAGTCGAGTTACGACCACAATTGAGCCCAAAATTTATGTTGCTAAGTGAAACATTTGTTAAGTGAGTTTGCCCTTTTACGACTTCTCTTGCCAAAGTTGTTAAGTGAATCACTGCAGTTGTTAAGTTAGTAACACAGTTGTTAAGTGAATCTGGCTTCCCCATTGACTTTGCTTGTCAGAAGGTCACAAAAGGGGATCACATGACCCTGGGACACTGCAGCCATAATAAATATGAGCCAGTTGCCAAGCCTCTTAATTTTATCACCTGACCATGGGGATGCTGCAATGGTCGTAAGTGTGAAAAAGGGTCATAAATCACTTTTTTCAGTGCTGTTGTAACTTTTAAAGGTCACTAAATGAACTGCTGTAAATCGAGGACTACCTGTACTAAAAACCTTATTTTATTTCACTGATGCTAATCTGCTATATGGGGAAATATACTGCTGCATAGAGTACTTCTCCGTTTCAACTGAGAATTCCATCTTCTCACTCTCCAGTGATAAAGATCACAAGCAGAGGATCAGGACTGTATGCTATTCTCATAAAAGACACTAAAGCAGGAATTGCACTAGATAAAAGCATATGTTAAAGGTAAGAAACATTTTTCTATTCTTGTTCTATATCTTATTTATTCTAGGCACAAGTGACATGAGGTACATTAAAATTTCATTTTAGGGAAGGGAAGGTCTCCGAGTTGAGCTGAACCCCATGAATGGAGTGGAGTGGAATAGAGATGAGACTTTGTCACTTTAAATGTACACTAATCAGCTTATATTAAAATACTCTTCATTGGCTTGTTTTTTTCTGCTGCAGAGTGACTAAAATGAATCCAATCAGTAGCCTTTAAATGGTGATAAAAAGCAGTTTAGACAAGCAGCCTACAGCTGATAGAAAAGCATAGGAGGCAGGATGTAGTCAAAGGAGGCAGCAAAAAAGTATGGTATTTCAATCCTGCCCTTTACATTTTGTGGTTTTACAGTGCCACCTAATGGCCATATTAGCTCATGGGATTTCACCATAATTGTGATAGATGGAGCAGAGATGGTTAACCTTTTTGGTGCCGAGTGTCCATAGCGCACCCGAATGCATGTGCGTGTGCCTGAACCCCCAAAATGCAATGCGAGCGCCCCCCACGCATGCACGCATGTCCCCCACGCATGCGCCCCACCCCCCTGCACCCTGTTTTGCCTTCCAGGTTGGTGCAGGAGGCTTTCCAGGCCCAAAACGGAAAGCCTCCTGCACCAACCTGCACCCTCCCGTGCATGCGTGCCCCCCCTGCCCCCCGCACATGTGTGGCAGAGACCCGAAGACCAGCTGGGAGACGTGTGAGGATGCACAGTGGAGTTGGGCTGGGGCGACGGCTGGCGTGCCCACAGAGAGGGCTCTGCATACCACCTGTGGCATGCGTGCCATAGGTTCACCATCACAGGATTAGAGAGTTTTCTAATCTACTGAGGGCAGCCAGGTGTTGTTACCTGCTGAGGCCACCTCATTTAAGTTACAGGTAGCTTTTTCCATCATTTCATGGAGATGGACAAAAGAATCTGCCAACAAGACTGATTTAATCAGTTTAGTTTAAGTAGACTCTGATATGAAATGGCCATTTTAAAAAAAATCTGCTGTAGTTACAACAATGCAGAAGCATTCTTGGGTCAGTCACCCCTAGCAATGAGGCTGCCCTTTGACAAGCCATCTTTACTCTGGGGAGGAAAGAGATAATAGCCCTCCAGGCCCATTACAGCTATCAGCTCTATTCCCTCAAAAGAATGATTGACAAGAAGGCTACATCATGAATTGAAAAATCAAGACCTTGTGGACATACACCAGTTTCTCCATCTTTGGTCTCCCGTGGTCCTCTGAAGCAAGAGTAAGAAAGATCTTCAGGGGTAAGTTTGGCCTCCTGATCTTTCAGAGGACCACAATGACAACAGACTATGGTAGTATCACGGAAATGGACAGGACTGATATCCCAAAAGTGTTTTTTCCAAAGGACAACTGGACTTCTTGGGGTTTTTTTCTTTGAAAACATTTTCACTTATCATCCAAAAAGCCTGGATGATTGAGAATCTCCACATACAGTACTTTCGGACAGGGCTGAAGTTTTCTGCCCCGTTTTCCTCTTTGTGTTTATGTGGTAGAAGGCATTTGGGAAGAAAAAATACTTTCATTCTCATTCTTAAATCCTCCCCTGGAGGGAATAAAGCCAAAAATTGTAGCCCAGCCCTTCAATCACAGAATAGTACATTTCAGCAGATGTGAGAGATTGCAGGGAAGTGATGGACAGGAAGAGAAAGAACATTAAAAAGAAGCTCCATTTTAAATAACTATTAATGAGGGTGAGAACATCCTCTTGTAGTTACTTTAAACCTATCCCCCTCCAAAACACCCCCCCACACACACACAAAACTAGCATTAAATATACCTTTTTTTTTAAAAGTTTTTTTATTGAGTTTTTAAACATACACATAAAAATAAACAATACATACAAACTATACACCCACCCCCACCTCACCCTTCCCACCACCAATTGTGAAACTAACATATAGTAATTTTTCTGTCAACAGGTTTTATAATTCTCTGTATATGTACTTCATTATTATATAACCCACATCAAAAGTAATATCTCTCCTATAACCTTCCTCTCTTCTATACCCTAATTTTTATTCTCGTTTTTTATTTCAGTTCTCCTTTCAAGCCATTTTTGCCATTTGTGCCATACCGCATAATATTCACTATCCTCCTTATCTCGGAGTTCTAGCGTTAATTTATCCATCTCAGCACAATCATTTACTTTGGAGATAATTTGGTCTTCCTTTGGGGTTTGATCAGATTTCCAACTTTGTGCATACAATAACCTAGCTGCCGTTAGGATATGTATTATGAGGTATTTTGTCTCTTTGGTGCATTTAGTGTCTATCATGCCTAGTAAAAATGTTTCTGGACTGCTGCCTAGTTTTAAATCTACTACCTCCTCAATTATTTTTATAATAGTTTTCCAAAACTGTTGTGCTCTTCTGCATTTCCACCAAACATGGAAATAGGTTCCTTTCTGTGTTTTACACTTCCAGCAGATATCGGTAACATTCGGGTGCATCTTGGCTATTCTGGCCGGTGGTAAGTGCCATCTATAAAACATCTTTATTAAATTTTCTTTGTAAGGTGTAGCTTTGGTTATTTTGAGATTCTGTGACCATAGTTTCTCCCATTTTGCTAGTTCAATATTGTGTCCTATATCCCTTACCCATCTAATCATATTGTCCTTCACTGTTTCTTCTTGTAATTTATGCCTGAGTAAAAAATTATATATTTTAGTTATCATTTTTTGATGTGGTCCATGTAATATCTTGTCTAATTCATTTGGGTTATTTGCAATTCCTAGTTTTTTCTTATCTGATTGATATCTTGAAAGAATTTGGTTATAAGGCCACCATTCAATGTTTATACCTTGGGTTCGTAGTTGTTGTCTGGAGATAATTTGGTTTTCATTGTTTAACAGCTCTTGATAACGTATGACTTTCCCCGATTCTAAAGTATTTGGGTGGATTTGTGCCTCCATCGGAGACCACCATCTTGGAATTTTGGAGTATTGTTCCCTCTTTATTTCTTGCCAGATCTTTAGTAGCGACTCTCTGATGATATGGCGCTGGAAATACATATGTCGTTTGTCAGGTCCATCCCACAAAAATGCGTGCCATCCGTGTGTGAGTTCGAATCCTTCTAAATATAATAATCTTTTATTTTCTAATTTTATCCAATCTGTGATCCAAGTTAATGCTGCCGCTTTGTAGTATAGTTCCCAATCTGGTAACGCCAATCCTCCCTTGTCTTTTGTATCTTGTAATGCATTTCTTTTTATCCTAGGTCTCTTTCCTTGCCATATATATGTCATCGTTAGTTTGTTTAATTTTTTAAAGAATTCCTTTCCTGGGTTTATCGGAATTACTTGGTATAGATACATTATTCTTGGAAGTATGTTCATTTTTATAGATGCAATTCGGCCCATAAATGATAACTGTAATCTGTTCCAGGTTTCCAAATCCTTTCCAATTTGTGTTAATAGTTTTGTGTAATTATCTTCCTTTATTGTTGTTGTTTTTGTCGTCAGCCAAATGCCTAAATATTTTATCTTTTTTACCACCTGGATTCCCAAATCTTCTTCTAATTTCAATTTTTGATCATGTGTCATATTTTTAGTTAATGTTTTCGTTTTATGTCTATTAATTTTAAGACCTGCAACTTGGCCATATTCCTCAATTCTTGTCAATAATTTGGGTCCCGTTATTATTGGATCTTCTAATATAAAAATTATGTCATCGGCAAAGGCGAGTAGTTTATATTCTTCTCCTCTAATTTTGAGACTTTTAATTCCTTCGTCTTCTCTTATAATTTTTAATAATACTTCTAGTGCCATTATGAATAGTAATGGAGACATAGGGCAGCCTTGCTGTACCCCTTTTTCAATACTGAACGATTGGGTCATATCACCGTTTATTGCTATCCTTGCTGTCTGTTGTGAGTAAATTTTTTTTATCAGTGAAAGAAATTTATCTCCGCAATTCATATTCTCTAATTGTGTTGTAAGGAATAACCAATTGACATTATCGAACGCCTTCTGGGCATCGAGTGAGATTATGGCAATTTCTTTATTTATCTTCTGATCATAATACTCTAGTGCATTTATAATCGTTCTTAGGTTGTTTTTGATTTGTCTTCTGGGTATGAAGCCGTTTTGATCTGGATGTATGTAGTTTTGTATCATTGTTTTGAGTCTTACTGCCATTATTGTCATAAGTAATTTATAATCTACATTGAGCAGTGAAATGGGTCTATAGTTTCGAATTTGTGTTGGGTCAGTGTCCTCTTTGTGAATTAAAGTGATAATTGTTTCTGTCCAAGAGTGTGGTATTTTAGCTGTTAGTAAGGCCTCGTTAAATACTTGTAACAAAATTTGGTCTATTGCTTGTTGGCAATGCTTGTAAAATTCAGCTGGTATTCCATCTGGCCCCGGTGTTTTATTGTTCTTCTGCGTTTTGCGTGCTTCCACTAATTCAAACATTGTTATGGGGCGATTTAGGGTTTCCCGGTGTTCTTCCTCAAACTGTTTAATTGTAGTATTTTGTAGATATTTTGTGATTTGTTCTACCGATATATCTTCTTTCCGATAAAGATCTTGAAAAAATGCTTTTGCTATATTTTTCTTTTCTAAATGTGTGTGTTGTAGAATTCCAAGGTGATCTTGGAGTTGATATATTGATCTACTTTCTGTCAATTTTCTTAGTTTATATGCTAGCCAGCGCCCAGTCTTGTTAGCATGCTCAAAGTTTGTCTGTTTTGTTATTCTGATTCTCTGTGCCAGTTCAGTCTTTGTGTTTAAATTCAATTTATGTTTCGCTAAATTAAGTTTCTGCTGTATCATTTTATCATTTGGTAATTTTTGCAATTTGGCCTCCAATATCTCAATTTCTTTCATTATATCATCCCTAACTTGTTGTTTTTCTTTTCTCCTTTTAGCTGTGTATGCTATAGTTAGGCCCCTAATGAAAGCTTTCGATGTATCCCATAAGTTCTGTAGGGATGTTTGCTCTTTTTTGTTAGTTTGAAAAAATATCTTCATTTCTTTTTCTATCATCTCTGCATATCCCTTTTCCTTTATAATATTTATGTCCATCTTCCATCGTCTCTGTTTTCGGAAGCCCTTCCAAGTTACTTTGAGCGGGTTGTGATCAGCCCATGTGCCTGGCATAATCTCTATATCTTGTATCTCTTTCTGTAATTGTGGAGTCATCCAGGCCATATCCAGTCTGGACCATGATTGGTATGGATTTGAGAAATACGTATATTGTTTTGTTTTTGGGTTTAATTCTCTCCAAGAATCATGTAACGTTAATTCTTCAGTCAGATTTTGGAATGTTTGTGGCAATATTTTCCTTTTAAGTTTATTTCCCCTATTGTTGTGATAATCTTGTCGTGTGTCTGCTATCGAATTAAAGTCGCCAATAATACATATATTATCATAATCAAATTCTTTTAATTTGTCATGTAGTTTTTTATAAAAGTCCATTTGATTCCCGTTAGGGGCATATATCGATACTAGCAAGATAATTTTTGTTTCTAATTTGATTTCTATTATTAGCACTCGGCCTTCCATGTCTGTATAAATTAAGTTTGATCTTAAATGCTCTTTTACATAAATTACTACTCCTCTTTTTTTACATTCCGCTAATGATGTGTATAGTATTCCTAGTTTCTTATTTTCCAATAATGTTTTGTGTTGTTTTTTGATGTGTACTTCTTGTAATGTAATTATGTCTGATTCTAATTTCCTCAGTTTGGTGAATATCTGTTGTCTTTTGCTAGGTGAATTCAAACCGTTAATGTTTATAGATGTAAGTGTTAGTTTTTGTTCCATTTCAATCCTTATTTACTTGTCTGCTGCTTTGGTTTTGGATGTGTTTCTTGTTACTCTTTGAGTGGTCTCCACTGTTCCTTCTCTTCCCTGTCCCCCTTTTCCTCGTTCTTTATCTCCATTTTTTATTTTCCGTATATCAAGATCAATAGAACTTGAATCCTCTTTGCTCTCTCTGTTTCTCTGTTCTTCTTCGTCTCCCAAGTGTTGATCTATGAAGTCTTGGGCCTTATCTATATTGTCTACTCTAAACTTCCTTCCTTCCCACGTTATGAGGATCCCTTCTGGGATCAACCATCTGAACTTTATCCTCTGTTTATTCAATCGGTTGGTTAGGAAGTTATAATCTTTCCTTCTATCCCTGGCCCTTTTGGGTACTTGCTTCAGTGTTAGTACCTCCCTTCCTTTATACATGACTGTTTCCTCCCTCATCTTTCTATAAATTTCTTCTTTTATTGCTTTTTTTGAAAATCTTACATGGACTTCCTTGGGGAGCTTATTCCTTCTTGCGTAATTTGTATATGATCTGTATATTTCATCTATGCCATTCCTTATTTCACTTTTTTCTTTATGGGTTGCCTTTGCAATTAATTCAACCATAATTTCTCCCAGTTCTTCCTCTCTTTGTTCCTCAATATTTTGGAATCTTAGGTAAAAAGATGCCTTTTCCATCTCCAGGTACAATAAAGCATCCTCGGTATCTCGGTTTTTAATTGTTTGCATATTTTCCACCCTCTCCAATCTCATATTTGTGGCTTCTGTCTTTTCTTCTACTAAATGGATTCTTTTTTCATTTTCTGTAATATTCTGCTGAATTGTATTTATCCTCTCATCAATGTTTTTAATGTCTTCTTTTATTTCTCCCACATCTTTCTTCATTTGTTCCTGATTTTTCTTCATTTCATTGTGGTTATAGGTCACCTTCTCCTCCATTCTTTTCATTCCCTCTTGGATCATAGCGAGGGCTGCCTGGATGTTTTGCATTCCTATTATGGCATCTGCTTTTTCTTTTTCTATTGCGTCTCCTGTCTTTTGACATACTGGGGAAGCTATCTGTACTGTCTGAGTTGGAGATTTCTTTTTGGTCGTTTTAGTGGTAGCCCATGAACTTGTTGTTGCCATCTTTAATATCTTACTTATTTTCAACCACAATATTTTGAAATTGTCAACCACCTTTTTTTTTTTTTCCTTAGACCGCCCCCCCCTTTTTTTTTCCCCTTGAAGTAGTTCTATCTTATACCTTATAGTATTCTTATGTACTTATTTCTCAATAATTATTCTTATTCAGCAATTCTTATAGGTTATGCCTTAATCAACTTATTTAATAATTCCTTACTAAGTGGAGGGGTAACTGAGTAGATATAGGAACAGTGGAGAGTAATTAATTCTTTAGCAATTCATTAGTTTCCACTTAAAATCCTAAAAAAACCTAAAGTATATCTTAATCAAACACAATTATCCTTATATCAAATCTTCAAGAATATAAAATTTTCTAAAATATTCTAATATTCAATTAACTACTTTGCAATTTTCTATAGTTTCTCTATTAGTTACCTTCAAATTTATAAATTCATCACTTCTATATACTATCCAGAATAATATACTTTTCTTATATTAATTATCAGATCTTCTATAAATTTTCCTTCTATAAATTCTTCAAATTATTTAAAGTTCAATGACAGCGAGATAAACACAAAGAAAGAGAAATAAAGTAAAAAATAAGAGTTTCATATTAATACTTAATAAATCCAGGTAAATCAGGTTTCATTCCAGTTTACTTTGTTATATGTAGAGCTATTGATCGTTTGTCCTTTTCTTTCTCATCGCAAGTTTTTTTCCAAGACGTCTCCGCAAAACGTTTCACAAACAAAGTGAGTCAGGTTCTCATATGTGAAATGCCATTAATTTCTCAGTCACGTTCTCTTCACAAGTGATGTCTCTACTGGTAGCAATATAACACCAATGCTAATATAGTTTATATAGTTTCACCTTCGATATTCTCTCCAAACCTCTCTTCGATCTCCACGTCAGTCCAATCGACTCCAATAAAATCCAGCACTCTCAAGCTCAGTCCAAAACCTCCAGCTCTGGATAATCCTCTGGGACTCTACACCCCACTCTCTTTCAATTGCTCAATTCCACCTTCGATATCCTCTCTAGGTTTCAGTATCGTCTCCGGATTTCTCTTATCGATCTCCTCGTCAGTCCAATCGACTCCAATAAGATCCGGGGCTCTCGAGCTCAGTCCCAAACCTCCGATTCTGAATGATTCCCTGAGACTCTGCACCCCAAACTCCTTCAATTGCTCAGTTCAGTTCGGCATCTGCAATATTGCTCTTTTCAGTAATCAACCTCCACTTCGTAAAAACCTCAGTTATAAATCCAATCCTTACTGTAGCAAAAAGCACAAGTTCCGTCCCCTCTTTCGTTGAAATCTGTTTCCTTACTCACTCACTCTGTGTTCGCTGGCTTCTAATCCACATTTTGCGCTGTCACTCGTCCTTTCAAGATGGCCCCGTTCCGTTCACTTTCACTGTCGCCGCTTTACTTTAATCTCCTCCCCGGCTTTCTACTTCCAGCGTCAAAATCTTCTTGATTATTTGGATTTTTTGGGACTAGTTTTTTGTTTCCTTCACCTGTTGACAGTTCTCTCCTCTTTTCTGATTTTCGCTTCCCCCTAATACAGTGTCAAGCGCTTCTGGCCAGCCCGAGGGCTGGTTTTTCCTCGCTGCTGGATTAAGGGATTGTCTTGAACCTTCGGAGGGGTTGCGCTCTCCTCCGAGGTCCTAAGATATTCCCCTTTAAGCTACCGATCTCTTTGTAACCGATAGCGCCGATTTCGGCTCCAGGAGTGGGCTTGTTAGGGATTCAAAGACGGAGCCCCGTCCTTTCCACCCCTAACGCGCTGGAGTCTCTGCAGGAAGTCCAGCATTAAATATACCTTACTGAAATCTGTATAATCCTGACTTCATTTTGCCCAGTGTGACACTTAGTGTCACTTAGAAATTTTCATAAAAAATTACCAGCCACATTTATAGCAAGTTAAGAAAATTTAGAGTGATTTGAAATGTTTCTTCCCAAATTTCTCTTTATTGGAATTAAGTTGCAGCTCATGAAATAAGTTAACCCTCTCATGCAACTTCTGGAAGCTGTGTAAGAGCACACCCCATTCTCATGTGGCTTCTACAGCTTCTGAAAATCACGAGAACAGGGTGGTGAACACTACTATGTCACTCAAAATATTGTGGTGCATCAACCTATGACACACGTCATAGGCTCACCTTCACTGTTCTGGAAACATCTGCATGAAAGTAGCAACCCAGGTCATCATGCCTTTCTAGCCTTGACAACTCATGTGGAAGGCAGTCCAGTGTAATATTCACATTTTTTAAACCACCTGGGAGCTATTCATTACAGAAAATTGGGTGAGCCATCTTCAGTTCCAAGATGTTGCATTACCCTGTCCTTAAGCAGTGGCAACTACATTGTATTCTTTAAAAAGTGACTTTTTTGCAGCCTCAATCTCTTCTCTCCCCCATGAGTCCCAATGTTTATGCTAAAGTAGAACCCAATGAAAACACCCATGCTGAGCTCTTGCACTGTTTACATTGTGCTTCATCTTGCTGGGCAGCTACACTTTTTTTTTAAATTTGATTTATATGCCGCCCTTCTCCGAAGACTCAGGGCGGCTTACAATGCATTAAGCAATAGCCTTCATACTTTTGTATATATTTATACAAAGTCAGCTTATTGCCCCCTACAAACTGGGTCCTCAATTTACCCACCTTAGAAAGGATGGAAGGCTGAGTCGACCTTGAGCCTGGCTAGGATTGAACTCACAGAATTACAGGCAGCTGGATGTTAATTGCTGCCTTTAGTAGGAGGCATTAGCCCCCTACACTACTCAGGCTTTTCCTTTCTTTTCGACTGTCCACTTCTTAAGGAAAAATGTCTTCCTTCATTTGGCTGCTGTACTGTTTGCTGGTGGCTGCAGAGCTCCAAAACACCTGTCTCCTCACACCCATGTGAAGATTGAAGCTTTTTGGCAACTCTGTGGTATTGACACTGGGCTGGTGGCTCAAAAGAGAGGGGAAAAGAGAGGGGAAGCAGGCAGCACAGGTGCCTGCAATTTTGCTAAGCAGTCTGCTCTTTCACATACAGTAAAACTAGCTTATGAAGAGTTGTATCCTTGAATCATGGCCTATGGCTTTATTTCCAATACTGGTCAGGAAAACATCTGACAAAATGTTAGAACCAAAGAGCAGTTTGGTTCATCCTGTGATGATAGAGGATTTTGAACAGTTAACAATTCCAAGGTAATAACCAACACCTTCTGTGTAGTATTTTTACTTAGAAATTGTGCATTTTTCCAACTTTTCCACAATACTCAAGGGATAGAATATTTATAAAATACAATGAAGGCATTGAAAGCAGTATTTGCTCAACTAGCACATGGTATCCATTTAAGGTTAGATATGCCTGCATGAAGACCCAAGAGGATTGGTAATGGATGGCATGATAAACACAGGATCAGAATTACAGTAGGTGGTTTTGGCACCACTTCCAACTACATCTGTTGGGACCAACTCATACTGAAAGTTTCTACAATGTGAGTCTAAGCTGGCAAATAGGCTTTGTAGAGAGGAGTACTCTGTATAATACAAGCAAAAGGGCACAATGTTGTGGTCCTCTGCTGTGAAGTAAAAAAAACAACAACAACCTGAAACTGCTTCAACTGAGGCCAAGGAAAAGAGTGATATAAAGTTTAAGTCCAAGCATTGGATGTGTCCTTAAGAATTTTACAAATATCGACTGAACAACAGTGGTTACTGCACTGTCTTACACAATAAGTGGGGGCACGATAGCTAAGCAGTTAAAGACACTGAACGTGTCAGCTAAAAAACTGACAGCCTGGGTTTGAGACCTGAGCACCGCACAACGGGGTGAGCTCCTGTTACTTGCTCCAGCTCCTGCTCACCAACGGTTTGAAAGCATGCAATTGCAAGCAGATAGATACCACTTTGATGGGAAGGTAACAGCATTCAATGCGCCTCAGGGTATACTGTAGTCCTGCTGGCCACATAACCATGGAAGTGTCTTTGGACAACGCTGGTTACCTCAGCTAAAAAACTGATGGGGAACTGAGCTGGTGTGTAGCAGTCCTGAGAACTGGAAGGGAGGTTTGCATTCATGAATTATGGCGCTGCTGAGTGGAGTTGTTTATACTCTGTCAAGGCCAACCGCCTAGACTCCAGATGCACAAAATACCTGAAGAAGAGCTTCCTCATCTGCTGGTGGAAAAGAAATATTGCAATAAGTGTTTTAAAGACTGAAAGAACAAAGGGAATTATTGTGATAAGCTTTTTAAGGAGGATTTGTTTAAACAGCTGGAGCAAGACTTCAAAAAGAACTGGAAAGAATAAAGTTTTAAACTGGAATGGTCTAAATGAATATCTGAATTGGACACTACTTGGAAAGAAAAAAGAAAAAAGACATTATATGGATTTGAATTTCTTTTTTTTTTAATTTTAAAAACAAACTTTATTCAGTATAAACAGATAAATTTTTTTACAAAACATTCTTAACTCTAAGAACGAAAATACAGTTCTATATTACCTATTTTCTAATATTAATAAACAAGATTGTCTATCTATCATATTTGGACATATAACTATATATATACATTAGTCTTAATTTGCTGTTGATGGTGTAAATTTGTTACCTTTAATTTCTTAGTGTATTTGACATCTGTTTTTTTCCCCTTGTCTATCGATCCATTCATACCATCTGTTCGATATTTGGTAATACTGTGAGTCTTCCTTGTTATTTAGTGTTAAAGTTAATCTATCCATTTCTGCACATCTAAATATTTTTTGAATTATTTGTTCTTCTGTTGGCAACTGTTCTAATTTCCAAGATTGGGTTAGGGTTAGTCTTGCTGCCGTAATTATGTGTAATGTAATGTATTTTATTTCTTTTTTGCTATCTTTTTTAAGTATGCCTAGTAAAAAAATTTCAGGTTTTAGGTCAATCTCTTCTTCTGTTATTTCTGTTATCCATTTTCTGATTTTCATCCAAAAAAAATTTATTTTTGGGCAGAGCCACCAAAGATGATAAAATGTTCCTGGTGATTGTCTACATTTCCAAAATGTTGGGTTACAGTTTGGATACATTTTTACCAATCTAGCTGGGGCTAGATGCCACCTATACCACATCTTATAGTGGTTCTCTTTGTATGTTACTGCCTTTGTTATTCTACAATTATTTTTCCAAATCATTTCCCATTTCATTTCTTCTAATTTTATATTCCTTCCAATATTCCTAGCCCAGGCTATCATTTGGCCTTTGACTATGTTTTCTGCCAAATCGAACTCAAGTAAATATTTGTAAATCTTTGATATTAATTTTCCCTCTTTGGTTTCTAGTAGTTTATCTAATTGATTAGGTTTTACATCAACTCCTCCTTCTTCACTATCTTTTTTATATCTAGTTTGTATTAACAAATACGGCCACCAGTCTATTTCTATACCCAGGTCCCTAAGCTCTTGGCGGGATTTGAGTCTCCCATTTATATCCAGAATTTCTTTATAGCTTATTATTTTTTGAGTAGTTGATGTGTTGGGATACATTACATTGGGATGCATTGTTGCCTCTAGTGTGGATAACCAGCCTGGGACTTTTATGTAGTGCTTACGTTTGATTTCCAACCAAGTGGTAATTAAAGAATTTCTTATTATATGGTTTTTAAAATGTTTGTATGTTTTATTTCCAATGTTCCATAAATAAGCATGCCAGCCTTTTAATAGATCATGGCCTTCCAATTTCAATACTCTTTGGTTATCCAAATTAACCCAATCCTTAATCCATATTAAACTTGCCGCTCTGTAATATTTTTCCCAGGCTGGTAGGCCAAAGCCTCCTCTTGATCTGTCATCTTGTAGTGTTTTTAAATTTATCCTTGGTTTTTTCCCCTCCCATATAAATTTTGCTATTAATTTATTCAAATTTGTGAAAAAAAAATTCTAATTTAATCGGGATGGTTTGAAACAGGTAGAGGATCCTTGGGAGTATATTCATCTTTATCGCCGCTATTCGTCCTAATAACGATAGTTTTAGATTCCCCCATCTCTCTAGATCTTTTTTAATTTGTTGTATTAATTCTCCATAGTTATTGTCTTTGATTGCTATATTTCTAGTTGTCAAATTTATACCTAGATATTTTATCTTTTTTACTACTTGGAGCCCTGATTGTTGTTCCAGTTCTTCTATTTATTTTGTGTTTAGATTTTTGGTTAAAATTTCGGTCTTGTTTTTGTTAATTTTTAACCCTGCCACCTTGCCGAATTTCTCAATTTCCTCCATCAATTTTAATTGTGTTTCTAATGGGTCTTCTAAGAAGAACACAAGGTCATCAGCAAAAACTTGGACCTTGTATTCTTCTCCTTTTACTTTAAGTCCTTTTATATTTTTATTTAATCTAATTCTCCTAAGCAAATTTTCCAGGGTTAAAATAAAAAGCAGGGGTGAAAGTGGGCATCCTTGTCTTACTCCTCTACCTATTTCAAAATAATTTGTTAATTCCCCATTAACTAATAGTCTTGCCTTCTGATTTGTATATATTGTAGATATTATCTTTCCAAATTTCTCTCCAAATTCCATATTTTTAATTTGTTGTGTCATGAATTTCCAATTGACTCGATCGAAAGCTTTTTGTGCATCCAGAAAAACAAGAGCTGCTTGTTTCTCTGGATGCACCTCATAGTATGTTTATCACCATTCTTAAATTATTTTTAATTTGTCTTGTCGGCAAGAATCCGTTCTGATCTGAATGTATTTTATTATTTAATATTATTTTTAATCTATTTGCTATTAAATTCATAAAAATTTTATAATCTGTGTTTAATAGTGACAACTTCCGGTTGAGGCGTGGGTCGAGGTGGCACAGAAAAAGGAGCGCTCCGTATTCCGTGTCAATTTTTCGGCGTTTCGGGTCCCTGTAGCGGGAGAGATCGGTCCTGGGGTGGACTGACAGAAAGAGGGATACTTCAGAGGAGGCGGTGTGGAGAGGTGCGGTCTCCCGCTGCACCGAGAAGAGTCCTTAATCCAGACGTGGGAAGAAGACGGCCAAGTTGGTCAGACCAGAGACTCATTGCTTCAAATTTTTAAAGCAGGAAGAGAAAGAGTGAGCACGGGGTAGAAATCGAGGTGAGCAGAAGGACAAAAAGTTAAAATAATTTTATTGACGATTTCTGCGAGGAGGAGATCAACCCTAGAGTCTGGAGGAGTAGCGGAGAGACAGAGAGACTCGGAAAGGCACAGGCGGCAAACAACGAGGGGAGCGAAGTGACTCAGCGAAACCTGGCACGTTAGTTCTATTTTTTGAAGAGACTTTTGAAAGAGAATACATCTAGGAGGAATAAATTTCGGAGGAAGAAGGATAGGAAGCAGGACGCTGTTTTTTTCCTTTCTGGATTAAGCTACACCGATGGAGAAAAATAATATAGACAACAACTAAATTGGGGATATAAAGCAATTGCAAAACAACGAACGACCGCCATTCTTGACATTTTTTTTTTGCTTTCTAATTATAAGAAGAGTGAAATAAATATTAGCGGCCCTTGGAGAACTACAAAATTACAAAAACGAAATCTCTGGAAAGAACAGTAAATCCTCTGTAATTAATTTTTAAAAGGAAATCTATATATATATTTATACTCTTATTATATATTTTTATACTATAGACATTTTTAATATATTCTAAATATAATAATCATTAATACTCCTACTGTGTAATTATAATTATAGTAATCTGTTTATTAGTAATTATCTTTTAATTAATTTACCTTTAGCTATATTAAATATTTTTTTTTCTTTTTTTAGAAAATAAATTTACCTTAAATAGTATTAATTAATAGACATATACAGTCAGGTCCAGAAATATTGGGACATTGACACAATTCTCACATCTTTGGCTCTATACACCACCATAATGGAGTTGGAATGAAACAAACACAATGTGCTTTAACTGCAGACTGTCATCTTTAATTTGAGGGTATGTACATCCAACTCAGGTGAACGGTGTAGGACTTACAGCAGTTTGCATATGTGCCTCCCACTTGTTAAGGGACCAAAAGTAATGGGACAATTGGCTTCTCAGCTATTCCATGGCCAGGTATATGATATTCTCTCGTTACCCCAATTTCAATGTGCAGATAAAAGGCCCAGAGTTCATTTCAAGTGTGCTATTTGCATTTGGAATCTGTTGCTGTCAACTCTCAAGATGATATCCAAAGAGCTGTCAGTGAAGCAAGCCATCATTAGGCTAAAGAAACAAAACAAACCCATCAGAGAGATAGCAAGAACATTAGGCGTGGCCAAAACAACTGTTTGGAACATTCTCAAAAAGAAGGAACGCACCGGTGAACTCAGCAACACCAAAAGATCCAGGAGATCACAGAAAACAACTGTGGTGGATGACCGAAGAATTCTTTCCCTGGTGAAGAAAATACCCTTCACAACAGTTGCCCAGATCAAGAACACTCTCCAGGGGGTAGGTGTATGTGTGTCAAAGTCAACAATCAAGAGAAGACTTCACCAGAGTGAATACAGAGGGTTCACCACAAGATGTAAACCATTGGTGAGCCTCAAAAACAGGAAGGCCAGATTAGAGTTTGCCAAACAACATCTAACAAAGCCTTCACAGTTCTGGAATGAGATCCTATGGACAGATGAGACCAAGATCAACTTGTACCAGTGTGATGGGAAGAGAAGAGTATGGGGAAGGAAAGGAACTGCTCATGATCCTAAGCATACCACCTCATCAGTGAAGCATGGTGGTGGTAGTGTCATGGCGTGGGCATGTATGGCTGCCAATGGAACTGATTCTCTTGTATTTATTGATGATGTGACTGCTGACAAAAGCAGCAGGATGAATTCTGAAGTGTTTCGGGCAATATTATCTGCTCACATTCAGCCAAATGCTGCAGAACTCATTGGACGGCGCTTCACAGTGCAGATGGACAATGACCCAAAGCATACTGCAAAAGCAACCAAAGAGTTTTTGAAGGGACAGAAGTGGAATGTTATGCAATGGCCAAGTCAGTCACCTGACCTGAATCCCATTGAGCATGCATTTCACTTGCTGAAGACAAAGCTGAAGGGAAAATGCCCCAAGAACAAGCAGGAACTGAAGACAGTTGCAGTAGAGGCCTGGCAGAGCATCACCAGGGATGAAACCCAGCGTCTGGTGATGTCTATGCGTTCCAGACTTCAGGCTGTGATTGACTGCAAAGGATTTGCAACCAAGTAATAAGAAGGGAAAGTTTGATTTATGATTATTATTCTGTCCCATTATCTTTGGTCCCTTAACAAGTGGGAGGCACATATGCAAACTGCTGTAAGTCCTACACCGTTCACCTGAGTTGGATGTACATACCCTCAAATTAAAGATGACAGTTTGCAGTTAAAGCACATTGTGTTTGTTTCATTCCAACTCCATTGTGGTGGTGTATAGAGCCAAAGACGTTAGAATTGTGTCGATGTCCCAATATTTCTGGACCTGACTGTATATTAAATTAGTATTGCTTATAATATTTAATATTTATTGCTTAAATATTGTAATATTGAACCTAATTTGATTTTTATGGTTTGAGTGAGATCAAATCTTTGGAAACGTTTAATAGAAAAATTAAGTAATTATCTTAGTGATAGAATATTATTACATAGTTATATAGGATATATTTCAAAAGATAGACTTTTATAAGATATAAGGTGTTTATAGTTTTGTATAGTATAACCAATTGAACTGATAATTAATTAAGATAATAGAGGAATAATAGAGATATAAAGAAAATTAGTAAGGTAATATAGATAGTGGTTAAATTCATGAATATAAGAGGACATTTAGCAGAGGAGTGATTGAAATAGAAGCTATTTAACCTTATTTAAAATTATAATAACAATAGTATAGGGGGGAAAAAAGAGTTCTGATTTGATTGAGAAACGGATGTTAATTTGGGAAAAGGTAGACAGAATTCTGGAAAAACAGTATAAAATCTTGAAAGAAATGTCATCAGCTACAGTAACTATGGTAAAGACAGGGAAGAAGGTTACTCCTGCATCAATAGGACTAATGGCATCTCCAGCGACGCAAAAAACTGTAGAAACAATTTTCCTAAGTGAAAAACAAACCCCGACCATGAATATGCAGACAGTACAGACTACATTAACAACAATACAAGAGACCATGCAAAAAATGCAAGAATGTATGTTCAAAAATCACGAGGAAACCAGGAGAGACTTAGATGAAGTTAAAAATTCGGTCAAAGAAGCCATTCAGAAATTAGATGGGAAAATGGACTCAATTCAGGAGATGATCTCAAAAAATGATCAAAGGATCACAGCCATAGAAGAAAAGTCAGAACGAACAGAAGAGAAACTAGAGCTGCTAGAAGTAAAAATGGCAGGCTTTAATGAAGAACTTGAAAGTACCGTAGCCCAATTGGAAATGGAAAGAGCATCATTTTACCTACGGTTTCAAAATGTACGGGAGGAAAGGACTTAACACAAACAATGGCTGAAATAATTGCCCAGATTTTGCAAAGAGAGAAGGAAGAGATCATCAATGAAATAGACGAAGTGTTCAGAGTAAACACTAATTATGCAAGGCAACATAGGCTCCCAAGAGAAGTCCACGTACGCTTTGTAAGGAAGAAGGTTAGAGACATTATTTTTAAAATAGCCAAAGAAGAACCAATATATTATAAACAAAAAGAAATAATAACATTAAAACAAATACTCAAAAGAATCAGAGAGTGGAGGAAAGACTATGGATTCCTCACAGTATTATTAAATAAAAAACAAATACTATTTCGATGGTTAATGCCGGAAGGAGTACTAGCTACGTGGAAGGGGTGGAAGATAAAAGTGGATACGGTAGAAAAAGCTCAAAACTTATATGAGCAGATCATGGAACAAGAAGGAATAGATGACAGAGGAGAGGAGCCAAGGAGAAGGGACCAAACAACATCGAGAAAAGAAGACAAAAGAACCCTACGTGAAGAGAACAACAAGGAGAAGGAAAAAGAGGAGGAAGGGGAAATTCAAGAAGAAGAAGGAAAAGGAGTAATGACAAGAGCACAAGAACAAGCCAAAAAAAAGGACAGGAAGTAAACAAAAAGAAAAAGGACTAAATTTTTAAAAATGGACAAAAATTTGAAAATCATATCAATAAACATAAATGGACTCAACTCTCCTGTTAAAAGAAATCAAACATTTAAAAAATTAATTAAACAAAAAGCAGACATAGTATGCCTTCAAGAAATTCACATAAGAAAACAAGAAGAAAAGTATTTGCAATGTAAAAAACTAGGGAAATTATACATATCACTAGCTGATGAGAAGAAAAAAGGAATAGCAGTTTACGTTAAAGAAGAAATAGAAAGCAAATTGAAATATGTAGATAATACAGGAAGAATTGTGATGATTGAAGTTAATCTTAAAGGTAAAAATGTGTTATTAGTTGTGATATATGCACCAAATGGTCAACAAAAAGAATTTTATCAAAACCTACATGAAAGAATAATAGAACAAAATATAGAGAATGTATGCTTATTAGGTGATTTTAATGCCATTGTAGATACAAAAAAAGATTATAGAAGTAATCAGAATAAAAAAAATAACAAGTATGTTCCCGAAAACATTTTTATCCCTCATAGAAGAACTAAATTTAGTAGATGTCTGGAGATTATATAATCCCAAAGAGGAAAAATATACTTATTACTCCAATCCTCACAAATCTTGGTCAAGGATTGACATGATATGGGCTACGAAGACCCTAACACAAGAAATTCAATCAGTAGAAATAGGGGCAAATGAATGGGCCGACCACAATCCATTAATAATAGAATGGAGAAGATGGAGAAAAGGGAAAGGTAGATGGATGATGAATACGCAAGTAATGAAAGAAAAAGAATATATTAAAAGAATAGAGGAAGAACTGAAATGGTTCTTCAAGGATAATAATAAAAGCCAAACATCTTTACAAAATTTGTGGGACACAACAAAAGCATATATCAGAGGAGTAACAATAGCTTATAATAGTAAAAAGAAAAAGGAGAGGGAAAAAGAATATAACAAAATTTACAGTGAGATTAAAAATTGCGAAGAGAAATTACAGGAAAGACCGGGAGACGAGCAGATGAGAATTAATTGGGCGGCTGCCAAACACAAACTAAATATACTGGAACAAGAAAAATATGTCAATACATTAAAATTCACAAAACAAAATCAATTTGAACAGGCAAATAAACCAGGAAGGTGGATGGCTTATAAATTAAGAAAGGAAAGGGAAAAAAGAATAGTCCATCAACTGCAAGATAATGAAGGAAAATTACATCAGAGCCCAGAAAAAAAGAAAGAGATAGTAATTCAATTCTTTCAAAACCTATACAAGCAAGAAAAGGTAGAAGTAGAAGAAATAGACCAATACTTAATGACCGCCAGCCCCGCCACCCGTAAAAAAGCCGCCCCCGCAGCTGAGAGGCGGCTTGAAAAACTCTCATTTAGAAAATAAACAAGAGGAGAGCCGGCAAGCGCAGGTAGAGCCCCCTGCAAAGTCCCTGGATTGTTTCTGGGGAGGAAGCAGGGAGAGGCTCCTTAAATAGCTTGCCGAAGCTCCAGACTCTGGGACAACTCTGCATTCATGCAGAGCCAGACGACGTGACCAACTTCAAGCAGCAAAGTTTAAGCAAGTTTAAAAATAAGCAGGGTGGAATCTGGACTGCAAATCTAAAATCGCAAGTATTTGTACTAGCCCTGTTATTATACTTAAGAACGGAGAAAGAGTGAAAGTGATTATAAAATGGCACCTGCTTACAGCGGAGAGAAGAAAGCTGAAAGCGAAAGTTATTGTGTCTGAGTGTTTCAACGCGCATAAAGCAATTAAAGTAACTGAACTTGCCAGAAGAAAGGAAAAAAAATTTTAAAAGGGATTTTCATCTGTTTTTTCTCCCTCAGAGATTGGATTAAAGCTGGGGAAGTTTTTAAAAAGATTTTGTGGTGAAAAGGGGAGGAAGACTTCTTTTTTTGAAAGAATAAGACTGCATAGCAGTATGGCTTCAAAGCAGACAAAGTCAGCTCCTAAAGGTGCAGGGGGGGCTCCCCTATGCACCAACAAAAAGTGCAGTCATCAAGCTTGCAGACTCAGAGTCAAGAGCAGGAGATTGGACTTAAAGATCTGAAGGAATTTATTGCTGGGGCTTTGAATAATCAAACTAAAGCTATGGAAGATCTGAACAAGAAATTTGAAAAGTCTCAACAGGAGATTAAAGAGGTGGTTCAAGAAAAGTATGACAAGATGAAAAATGATATACTGACAGCAGTGACTGGTTTGTCAAAAGTGGTTGTTCAGATTGATAAAAAAGTGGGAGAACTCAGTTCAGAACTGGAAACTAAAATGATGGAAACTGATAATAAAATTACTAACGTGGATAATAAAACTCAAAGAATTGAAAATGAACTGACTATGATGCAATTTAGATTTATGGAGTTTGCTGTAAGACTGAGAGGAATAAAAGAAAATAACAGAGAGGATCTGAGAGCAATTTGTGCTGAGGCCCTGGCAGTGATGTTAAAGATTAACCCTGAAGATGTTCTAAGTAGGATTGACAAGGCTTACAGAGTGAATTCTTGGGTGGCAAAGCAAAGACAGCTGCCTAGTGATGTGGTGATTTACTTTACAGACAGAAGAATAAGAAATGAAATCTTGCAAAGATCTTTTGTTTCTACTGTCCAAGTGGATGGAAAGGAGATTGGGATCTACAAAGAGCTGCCACTGAAGATGTTAAGAGATAGAAAGGACTTTGGATTCCTGGTGAATGAGTTGAAGAAACAGCAAATTCAGTTTAGATGGGATGCTCCAGTTGGCATAATACTGAGGTACCAAGGAGAGAGATATCGATTAAACACTGTTCTAAAAGCTGAAGAATTATATTTCAATGTTCTAAAAACTGGTACAGCATCTCCACATGCATCTTCATCTCTATGTGTAGAGGAGAGTGATAAAGAGAAGGAATTTGAACAAGAGTCTGAGGAACAGCGCAAGCAAACATGCAGAGGTGGTGGAAACTCAAGGAGCAACAGGAGGGGGGGGGTTGGATGAACCATTGATAGATTTCCCCCTGGAGATTACAAGTGGATCACCTAAGAATACAAGACAGGTAGCATTGGACCTTGAACTGAAACTACAAGAACCAAAAGATCAACATATAACCAGAGCAGCTTACAAGCAACTTCAAGAGAAGCAACAGCAGCAGAGGTCCTTGCCACTACAAGATAAAAATGGAGTCAATAGCAAATCACAGAAATCTGAAGCAATGGGAGGAGCCAGGCCGAAGACTACTACTCTGGAACAGGAACTTCAGCAAATGCTCTTAAGGCTTCAAAAGACCACAAATGACAATTAAATTTTTATCTTGGAACGTGAATGGATTAAATTCACCACAGAAGAGAAGAAAAATATTTCACTATTTGAAACAATTTAATAATGATGTTATTTGTTTGCAAGAAACTCATATCAGATTACTAGACCAAAAATACCTGATAAACTCTAAATTAGGTGCACAATTTATGGCATCCGACTCAGAGAAAAAGAATGGCATTGTGATTTATGTAAATAAAAGACTACCAGCCAAAATAATAGAGGCAGATGATTGTGGAAGATATTTGGCGATTGAATTAAATACACAAAATGGACCAATTTTGGTGATTGGAATTTATGCCCCCAACCAACAACAAGGAAATTTTTATAAATTATTATATTCCAAAATATTGCAATGGGACTATAGATCTATTTTGTTTATGGGAGATTGGAATGGAGTAATAGACATTAGAAAAAGATAAGAAGAGTCTGGCAAAGTCATCAATACGTGCTAAACTACCACAAATATTTTTTGATATGAAAGAAGATTTGGAATTGAAAGATATATGGAGAGAGCAAAACCCAAGAGAACTGGACTTTACTTTTTTTTCAGATAGACATCAATCCTTCTCTTGAATTGATTTCATTTTAGTTACAGCTGATTTACTTTCTAGGATAAAGAAAACAAAGATATTCCCGAGGACTTTAACTGATCATAGTCCAGTGTGGACAGAAATAGAAACAGGAAAGAATGAGAGAAGATCGTGGAGAGTAAATGAAAATTTGTTTAGATATGAAAAGAACGTAAATGAACTCAAAAAACAAATGAAAGAATTTTTTGAAATTAATCTGAATAAGGGTACCTCTATCGGAATCATTTGGGATGCGAGTAAGGCCTATATGCGGGGGGTACTAATACATATGAACTCTAAACATAAATTGAATCAGCAAAGAAAAAGATTAGAAGTGGAAGGAGAAATAAAGAAAAAAGAACAACTACTTATAAAAAATCCGACAGACAAAAAATTACAAGAAATTATAAAACTTTTGAAAGATCAATTTCAAATGCTTATAGCAGAACAAACAGCAACTAACCTACAATTTGCAAAACATAATACATTTTGTAATGCCAATAAACCAGGCAGGTGGTTGGCTTATGCATTGAGGAAACAGCAGAGTTCTCGAGTCATTGGTAGAATTGAATATGGAGGGAAGGAAGTTTTTCAACAAAGTGTAATTAAAGAAGCCTTTTTAGATTATTATACAAAACTATATGCCAAAGATGATATACAGAATGAACTTATAGATAAATACTTAGAAGAAGGGAGAGTTACGAAAATTGCTAAGGAGCAAAAGAAAAGAATGAATCAACCAATAACAGTTGAGGAGATTATTATTGCAATTAAACAACTGAAAACACCTAAAGCTCCAGGGACGGATGGTCTAACAGCGGTGTACTACAAAACATTACAAGCAGAAATGATTGAACACCTCAGAGATTTATTTTGTAGTATACAAAAAGGGGGTAAAATACCCCCTTCATGGAAAGCAGCTTTTGTATCATTGATACCAAAAGAGGAAACAGGTTGTACAAAAACGGAAAATTTTAGACCAATATCTCTCCTGAATACGGATTATAAAATTTTTGCAAAAGTATTAGCCAACAGATTAATGCCAGTTATGCAAGAGGTGATTCATCATGATCAAGCAGGATTCATAGAAGGCAGATATATGAAGTATAATGTGAGGCAAATCATAGATTTGCTGGAATATTTTGAGAAAAGTAAACAGATCCCTGCAGTGCTGGTGTTTTTGGATGCGGAAAAGGCCTTTGATTGAGTTAACTGGAACTTTCTATTAAAGACATTAATAAAGATGGGTTTTGGGGATGAGTTTGTGCAAGCTGTTACAGCAATTTATCAAGACCAAACAGCACAGATCATTATTAATGGAAGTCTAACTACAAATTTCACTACAGAAAAAGGGACAAGACAAGGTTGCCCACTATCCCCACTGTTGTTTATTTTAACTTTAGAAGTCTTGTTGAACAAAATACAGGATTCGAGTACTTTGAAGGGAATAGTTATAAGGCAAGAGGATTACAGAATAAGGGCATTTGCAGATGATCTGGTTGTTACCCTAACACGGCCTATGGAATCGGTAATACAGATGAAAGACATCATAGAAGAATATGGCATGGTATCAGGATTCAGATTGAACCAGAAAAAAACCAAGATGATAGTTAAAAATATGTCAGAAGCTCAAAAGAAGGAACTTGAAAAGAAGGCAGGTTTTGAAATAGTGGTAAAGGTGAAATATTTAGGAGTTCAAGTTGCAGTTTCAAATACAAAACTTTTTAAAAATAATTATGAGGTGTTGTGGCAAAAGGTACAAAAAGACATGGAAACTTGGAAAAAACTGCAACTATCTTTACTTGGTAGAATAGCAGCAGTTAAGATGAACGTTCTACCTAGATTCTTATTTTTGTTTCAAATGATTCCGGTGCTTAAAAATGATAAAAATCTGACTGAATGGCAAAAAGGAGTGAATAAGTTTGTTTGGAATGAGAAAAAGCCAAGGGTTAAACTGAAAATTATGCAAGATGTTCGTGAAAGAGGTGGCCTTAAAGTTCCAAACCTACAACTGTATTATGAAGCAGCAGCTTTGACGCAAGCGAGTGATTGGTTTGGAATGACAGAGATTGGAATATTGAACATAGAAGGCCATGACTTGATGCATGGGTGGCATGCATATTTATTTTATGAAAGTAAAGTTGATAAAGAATTTAAGAACCATATACTTAGAAACTCCCTAATGAGAGTATGGAAGAAGCATCAGCTTAAACTGGATTAGAAAATACCGTTGTGGTTGAATCTTGGTCACATTACACAGAATATAAATATGAAGTCACTCAGGGGGATTTTATATAAAGAGGTACTTTTCAATGATGGGGTAGATTACAATTAAAGACATTAAATACACTTTTGGAAGAAGGGATAAATCTAACTTGGTTACAGTATAATCAACTTCAATTGAGATGGAGGGAAGATCAAAAAACTGGTTTAATGTTGCATGAAGAAGATTTGGTAAGACAGATAAAAGATAAAGGCCAAATGCATATCAAGAGGGTTTACAACGTTTTGTTAGAAAGTGATTCTGAAATGAGTTGGTGAAGACTGCATGATAAAGTGGGCACAGTATTTTGCAGAACCAGTTATGATGGAAACATGGGAAAAAATATGGGTTCAGAATGTTAAATTTACGCAGTCACAGAATTTGAGGGAAAATTTTTATAAAATGTTTTATAGGTGGCATTTAGATCCTAAGAAATTGTCATGTATGTATCCTAATGTTCAGCCAAAATGTTGGAGATGTGATTGTTTAGATGCTACATATTACCATATATGGTGGACTTGCAGGAAAGTGAAGGCTTTTTGGATCAAAATTTGGTGGGTTATGCAAAATGTTCTGAAGAAAAAACTGAAATTTTCTCCTCAATTGTTTTTACTAGGCATAGTTAAGGATTCTTCAGTGATTGAGATACAAATGATATTATATATGATCACGGCAGCTAGATTACTGATTGGCCAATACTGGAAAAAAGACTCTATGCCTACTATAGAAGAATGGACTTTGAAGGTGGCCAGTTTTGCAGAAATGGCGAAGATATCAGCATACTTAAAAGATCAGACCCAAGAAACTTACATGCTGGAATGTAAGAAATGGATAGATTATGTGCAGAACAAATACCAAACAAGGAAGTATCAGATAGCTTTTAGTTGAATGTTAAGATGTAGAAACTTATAGTGTAGTTAGGGGTTAGAGTTGTAGGAGGGTAATATATGATATGGTATGATTTGGATTCCACCTAGGGAAGTCGTGGGGGGGGGAGGGGAAGGTAGGGGTTAGGGGGGAGGGGGGGAAAACAGGGGGAAAAGTTTGTATTTGTAAAACTTTTTCAATTAAAAAAAAAAGAGGAAATGCCCATGATAACGGAGGAGGAAAAAAAGATGTTAAATAGGGAGATTACGATGGAAGAATTTCAGGAAACTATTAGGAAATAAAAAAACAACAAAACTCCGGGAGCAGACAGACTACCAATAGAACTATATAAAGAATTAGGAACATCATTAAATGGGATATTAATAGAGGTGTACAATGAGGCATTAAAAGAAGCAAAAATACCAGAATCTTGGAAAGAGGCATATATTTCATTAATCCACAAAGAAGGGACAGATACAACACAAATTAGTAACTATAGACTATATGGATTTGAATTTCATAAGCTAAAATAACAATAAACTAAAAAATCTTTTCTCCTTGAAGTGACAACATGGAAAATTGGGAGTATGAGTATGAGGAACTAAGGGAGATGTTTCAAAAGGTGCGAGAAGCATTTAAGGGAAATAAAGAAGCGGAGGATTGGTTAGAATATTTTTGAAAAGGAAAAAGAAAATACAGGTGAGAAGCAAGAACAAAATGTTGGAAAGAAAATAATTGAAGATAAAAAAATAGATGATTACACTGGGATTGACAGTTACAAAATAAAAATGGAGAGAGAGAAATATTTCTCAAAAAAGAAGAGAAAAGAAGGAAATGGGAAAAGATTGAGGGGGAGAATTAAGACAGTAACAATCTTAAAAACTAGAGAAAGGATGCAGGAAAGAAGATACAAGAAATACAAAAAGAAAAAGAAGAAAATAAGAGAAAGGGAGGAAAATATTAAGAAATGGAATTCTGGAGAGACCAAAAGAAAATGGGTAAAAAGGGAAGAATAATGGATAGGAGAAAGGGAATTAAAGCATTAATTGATTTAAGGGAATGGTATTAATAGTAGGAATTGTATGCAAGAAGTAAAATAGAAGAAATATACGGATTATTGTAAAATGGAATAATTAATTGAAATTAAGATACAAAATTGAAATGTCCATGAATGATGTAAGTAAGGATGAAATGAAATGTATGTAAGAAGCAAAAAGAAGTATATTGTTTAATGTAAAATAGATCAGCAGATGCAATGTGAAAGATAGAATGGTCTATATGTGAAAATAATTGAAATTGAGATATAAAATTGAAATACAAGTTAAAGAGAAAAAAAATTCATTGATGTGGGAATAAAAAATTAAGAACTAAAGAAAATAAAAGGTGGAAGGTAATTTAAATTAAAAGGTTTTAAGGTAAAAATGGAATAAATTGAAATATATTGTTAATAATTAAAATGTGATGAAAATTCTGAGAAATATATTCAATAAAAATCAGGGTTGCCTGGACACCATAGTGGAAAATACTGAATTGAAAATGAATACAGCAATAGAGAGGGAGTGGAAGAAGGAGTAGGGAGATGGAAGGAAGGGAGAAGAGAGGAAAGAGAGAGAGAAAGAGAAGAAAGAGAAGAGGAGAGGAGAGGAAGAAAGGGAGGGGAAATAAGAGTAGGAGAGGTTAGATAGGGAGGAAGAAAGGAGGAGAGAGAGAAAGGAAAGGGAAGTAGGGAAGGAGTAGGAGAGGAGGAAAGAAGAACGTAGGAAGGATAGAAGAAGGGAGGGAGAGGAAAGAGAGGAGAGAGAGAAACTATTGTGGACAGGTGGATAAAATTTGAAAGAAGAAGATAACTGACTCTGGAAAGAGAAATGAGAGTGAGATATATAAAAGAGCTTTTGAATACTACACAGTTGTGGACTTCTACAGTATATTAGACAGAAAGTTTTCTTTTTAAAAAAAGTTTTATTGTGTGGGCGCTGTTTTTTATTATTCCACTTCTCCCCCTTCTAACTATTTTTAATAGGATTGTGTCTGCTTTTATTTTTAAGTTTTTGAAATAGATTTTTTCTTTTTTCTTTTCTCTCCCCCCCTTTTTTTTATTCTTTTTCCTCTTTCATAATACGTTATTGTTTAACTGGATTAAGGCATACAAGAGCCTGAAGAAATTATTTTTTGGTTTTTTCTTTTTTAAATTTTTTTTCCTTTTTCCTTTTTTTTCTTTGTTTCCCCTATTAATTGGAGACTGTTAATTAATTTAGTTTTTACCTTTTTATTTGATTGGATTAGGGCACACAAGAGCCTGAAAATTGTTTTCCTTGGATTTTTTCCCCTTTCCTTTGCCTATGGTTATTTGGGATATCTGCCCTCCATAAAAATGGATTAGGGTTGAGAAGAACCTGAAGATACTTTTTTTTTAATTTGACTAGATTGCAACTACTTTATAGATATGAGTAAAAAGGCAGTAGTTATTAGTTCTTCTGGATCAACTCCTTCTTCTTCACCATCGGGAGGACAACAATCAATACAGGCAATGTTGCAGCAGGAAAAGGAGAAGGAACGAGAGAAAGAGAAGGACACGACAATGCAGATGATTTTACAAGGAATACAAGATATAAAATTAAAAATAGAAAAGATTGAACAAAGAACGGGGTAATGGATGGAAAAGTGGAGAACATACAACAGATGATGAAGAAATATGAGGATAGACTTGAAAAAATTGAAGAAAAGGAGGAACAAAGAGACAAAAAAATTAAAGATATGGACAGTAGATTAGAAGCGGTTGAACGTGATAAGAGTGGATTAGGATGGGAGATGGACAAATCAGAATTTTATTTAAGATTTCAAAATGTTGAAGAAGCAAAAAGGAGAAAATTTGGCAGAAAAAATGATAGAAATTTTGGCAGAAGCATTAGAAATCACCAAAGAAAAAATGTTTGATGGCATTGACGAGATGTATCAAGTATGTACAAGATATGCTGTGAGAAATAAACTACCAAGAGAAGTTCATATAAGATTCACCAAGAAATCAATTAAAACACAAATATTGCAGATTACAAAAGAGAAAACACTGCAATACAAGGGCAAAGAAATTGTAGTTCTGAAGCAAATACCGAGAAGAGTGAGAGAGATGAGAAGAGAATATCAATTTTTGATGAAAACACTGCTTCAGAAAGGTGTGAACTATAGATGGCTGATACCAGAAGGTTTGGTGTTTACATGGCAACTGCAAAAATTTAAAATAGTTTCAATTGATAAAGCCAAAGCATTTTATGCTGAATATCTAAGAGAGACGGAAGTTGAATTAAGAAGGGAAGTCATTGCTTCAATTACAAGAAGGGGCTCTAGTGATGATTGTTAGGAAATGGTTATTGCCTAACTAGTTGGCCAGGTAATATATAAGCCAACATTATATGTTTACAGTATGAATATGTATAATATAGCTTTAAGAGTATTGCTGAGTCATTCTGCATCCTGATTGGATGAGCTCTGTAGCAACTGTATTTAAGGAGAGTTTGATTGTGGTCTGGTGGACATTTCACCATATTGTTACCTGCTGCTATGTTGTAGATATCTTTGATCTCTTTACATGGTCAATTTGATCATGGTTTATTTATTACTGCTTTTATTAACTGTTTATATTGTTCCTGAATGATTCCTGTCTTGTTCTATGAACCGGTAAGAAGTTTTGTATCTCTGGATTGATTATGCATGACTAAGACTTGGATTGGTAAAAGGACTATGAATTTGCTTTGCTCTATAAGTAAACTACTTTAAAAACCAGTTTGTATGCAGTTTATTCACAACTATTCTCAGCACCGTTTCCGTGCGCAAACACTCTATACTCTGCTTCATAACCAGTCCTGGTTATCTCACAACTATATCCTTAACAATGATTGAAAAGGAAGAAGGTGTAGAAGAAGGTGCAGTAGGAGGCATTGTAGAATAAAAAGAACAACGTGAATTGAGATCCACTAGAGCAGTAAAGCCTTCATATAAAGTATAAACATGGAAGAGAAAAAATTGATTACAATGAATATAAATGGACTTAATATAGCAACTAAAAGAAGAAAGGTATTTCATAAATTGGAGAAATTAAAATTGGATATAATTTGTTTACAAGAAGTGCATATTAAAAAAAAGACGAACAACTTTTGGTACAGCCTAAATTAGGGAAATTATTTGCTTCACTGCCACAATGCAAGAAAAGAGGAGTGGTTTTGTATATTAGAGATATAATATCAGCGGGAAAAATTAATGCAGATGAAGAGGGAAGAATCTTGATGATGGAAATGATAGATAACAACAGGAAAATATTGTTAATAGCAATATATGCTCCAAACGACAACCAAGAAGATTTTTATAGAAGATTACACATGAAATTAATTGAGCTGGACTATGATAATATTTGCATGATGGGAGATTTTAACGGCATAGTGGATGGGAAAATGGACTATAACACACAAAAGACAACAAAACAAAGTAGAAGAATTCTGACGAGATTTTTTAAAGATGATAGATGAAATAAATCTAAAAGATGTATGGAGAGAAAGAAATACAAAAAATAGGCAATTTACGTTTTATTCTAATAGACATTTATCATGGTCTAGAATAGATAAGATATGGATGACAATGGAATTGACTTCGAACATAGAAGAAATTGATACAGAAGCTAATACTTGTGCAGACCATAATCCAATGATGGTGAGATGGAAAGGACAAAGGGGAAGGTCTAGATGGACTTTAAATACTACAGTATTAAAAGAAAAGGATTTTGTACAGAAAATGGAGAAAGAATTGGCTTTTTTCTTTAAAGAAAACAGAAAAGAGGATACATCATTGCAAAATTTGTAGGATACTATGAAAGCTTATGCCAGAGGCCTGATAATTGACTATACAAGGAAAAGAAATATTAAGAAAAGACAAGTCTATAAAACATTAGAGGATGATTATAAGCAATTTGAAAAAGAATTACAGAAATTCCCACAAAAAAGGATATTAAAATGAAAATGGATACAACTAAACATAAAATGGGATCAATAGAAAAAGAAGATTTAGCACAAAAAATTAGAAGTGCTAAACAGAACTATTTTGAAGATGCTAATAAACCAGGCAGATGGCTAGCATATAAATTGAAAAAAGAGAGAGAATCAAGGAAAATAACACAATTAGTAGATGAACAATGACAAATTAGATTTGGGAATGATGAGAAGAAAAACATTATACAAGATTATTATAAAAAATTATATGAAAAAGAAAATATAGAGGAGGAAAGTGTTAAACAATATTTATATAAGGCGAATTTACCCCAGATCTCAAAAGATACAGAGATGATGCTAGAAGGAAATATAACAATGATGGAATTGACTGAAGCACTTCCGGGTGCATTTCAAGGTGTTAGTTACCATCTTCAAAGTGCTCCATGGCTTAGGACCGGGATATTTACAGGACCGTCTTCTGCCAATGAATACCTCCCACCGCCCGATACGCTCTCACAGAGAGGGCCTCCTCAGAGTGCCGTCTGTCAGACAATGCCGACGGGCGGCCCCCAGGGGGAGAGCATTCTCTGTGGGAGCCCCAGCCCTATGGAATGAACTACCCCCGGATATAAGAAAGATTCCTGACCTCCGTGCCTTCCGACGAGCCCTGAAGACCCTACTATTTCATCAAGCCGGTCTGACTTAAATTTGTGTTAATTTTAATAGGGGTTTTTAGGGGTTTTAAATTTTACGGCCAAATAGTTTAATTATTTTATTAATTTTTATACGTGATTGTTTTAGTATGTCTGTAAACCGCCCTGAGTCCCCTCGGGGAGAAGGGCAGTATATAAATGCAATAAAACTAAACTAAACTAACTAAACTAAAAAAACAAAAGACTGGGAAGGCGCCAGGCCCGGATGGATTGCCTGTGGAATACTACAAGACTTTACAGACTTCACTGAGTCTCCCACTGTTAGAAGTTATGAATACCTATGAGACCGCCTGCTGCTACTGATAACCTCCTACCGGCCAATACGCTCTCACAGAGAGGGCCTCCTCAGGGTGCCTTTGGTCAAGCAATGTCGGCAGGCAGCCCCCAGGGGGAGAGCCTTCTCTGTGGGGGCACCCTCCCTGTGGAATGAGCTACCTCCTGGAATACGACTGATCCCGGACCTCCGTACTTTCTGTAAGGCCCTGAAGACTTATTTATTCCAGCAAACCGGCCTAGCCTAAATGGTTTTTAATGGGAATTTTTAAATTTTATAGACTTGGGGTTTTAAATTGGGAGGCTGATTGATTTAATTTATTTTAGCTATCTTAACTTTTGTATTGTATGTATTTTAATTTTGGCTGTTCACCGCCCTGAGTCCCTTTTGGGAGAAGGGCGGTATACAAATTCAATAAATAAATGAATAAATGAATGAAGTAATGTCAAAGATGGAAATACCCAAATCATGGTTGGAAGCATATATTACACTTATCCCAAAAGTGGATGCTGATTCACAACAAGTCAAGAATTATAGGCCTATATCCCTGCTAAATTCAGATTATAAAATTTTCACTACAATATTGGCAGAAAGACTCAAAAGATATTTAAATAATTTTATACATTCAGATCAAAATGGATTTCTGCCAAAAAGGCAGATCAGAGACAATTTGAGGATAATTCTGGACACTTTGGAATACTATGAGGCACATCCTGAAAAGCAAATGGCTTTGATGTTTTTAGATGCACAGAAAGCCTTTGACAATGAATTGGCGATTTATGTTATTACAGCTGAAACAGATGGGCTTTGGGAGGAAATTTATTCAAGCCATAGAAGCCATATATCATAAACAAACAGCAAAAGTAATGATAAATGGAGAATTGACAGAATCTATTGAAATACAAAAAGGAACGAGACAAGGCTGCCCACTGTCACCACAGTTGTTCGTGTTAACATTAGAAGTACTAAATAGAAATATTAGAGAAGAAAAAGAAATAAAAGGAATGAAAATTCAAAATCAAGAATATAAATTGCAAGCATTCGCAGATGACCTGGTGTTTATTCTGGAAGAGCCGCTTGAATCAATAAATAAACTGATAGACAAAATAGGAGAATTTGGCAAGGTAGCAGGTTTGAAAATAAACAAAGACAAAACGAAGATTTTGACAAAAAATATATTAAAAAAAACAAAAAGAAGAATTGGCGGAAGTATCAAAGATGCAGGTCACGAACAAGGTTAAGTATTTAGGGATATATTTGACAGCAAAATGTAGCACACTTAAGGAGAATAATTACAATAAGCTTCAACAACAGATAGTGACAGATTTGGCTAAATGGGAGAATTTGCAATTATCATTGATAGGGAGGATATCAACTATTAAAAAGAATATATGCCTAGAATTTTATATTTGTTCCAGACAATTCCAATTAGGTTGGGGAAAGATTATTTTGAAGATCTGAAAAAAATTGTGTTAAAATATATTTGGCAGGGTAAAAAGGCAAGGATAAAATTAAAATTGTTGCAAGATGTTAGAACAAGAGGAGGTTTTGGTTTGCCAAACTGGGAATTATATTATCAAGCTAGTAATTTGATGTGGATTAAAGAATGGATAATGTTAAGAAATATTTGATTGTTGATTTTAAAAGGACACGACTTGCTGTTGGGGTGGCATGGTTTCTTATGAAGACATGTAATACAAGAGTCTTCGTTATCAAATTGGGAGAAGATTAAAAGATATCATTATTTAAAAATTCCAGTCTGGTTATCCACCATTGAAGCATTCTCATACTCAATAACATTTAGAAAGGAACAAATTGTTAGATATAGTGAATTATTGAATGAAAAGGGTGAACTTAAATTGAAGCAAGAATTAGAAGAACAAGAGATAAAGATGGATTGGTTTTCATACATGCAAATACAGTCTAGATATGATAAAGATTCTAAGACAGAGGGTTTTTACAGTACTTCGACTAATTTAGATAAAACTTTAACAGGTTCTGATGACTATGTAATTAAAAAAATGTATGGTTATTTATTAGAAGTAAAATTGGAAGAAGAACAAGTTAAAGAAACAATGATTGCCATGGGGGAAAAATTTTGGTCACAGGATTGATTTAGAGAAATGGCAAAAATTGTGGTCGCAAAATTATAAAATAACAATGTCAACAGCATATAAGGAGAATTTGTATAAGATGTTTTACAGGTGGCATCTACCCCCGATGAGAATAGCCAGAATGTTCAAGAACAAATCGGAGAAATGTTGGAAATGTCATCAGACTCCAGGTTCATATTACCATATGTGGTGGACATGTGTAGAAGCTAAAAGATATTGGACTAAAATCCACACATGGTTGGAAAAAATGACAAAGAAACACATTGACTTTAAACGAGATATTTTTATTAGGGATTTTACAAGAAACATATAATAGAGAACTGAGATATTTAATTGTGAATGTTTTAATAGCAGCTAGAATTGTATTTGCTAAAAATTGAAAAATGAGAAAATACCTACTGAAGATTAAGTTATTAAGAAAGTTATGGAATGTGCTGAAATGAGTAAATTGACATTTGAAATTAGAGAACAAGAAGATAAACAATATTACATGATATGGGATTTATTTTATCAATGGCTAGATAATAAAGCATGGAAATGAAATATGAAATATGAAATAAATGTAATAAAATATATGAAGCGTTTTTTTATGGGAGACAAGCCGTTGTTAAATAATTGTTAAATGAGAATAATAGTATAAAGGAATATAATAAATTGTCAAATAAGAGAAATTAAATAACCTGTAAATTTTGGATATGGGATTAAGCACAAAAGAATTATAATCGATCGACACACTTTCTGTAATTGTAATGGATGATGGTTGTTTTATGTTTTTTGTTTAAAAATAAAAAAAATTAAAAAAAAGAAATATCAAGATATGATTAAAAATATGGAAAAAGAATATTTTGGCAGAATTTGTAACTATGTAAAATGTATTTGGATATGATAAGTTGTATAAGATATGATATGGTAAATACTCTGTTCATAAAATGTGTGTGTGTGTAGGAAAAAAAATAAAACTTGATCAAAAAAACAAAGAAGAGCTTCCTATCATCATCATACTGGACATTGGATCCTCAGCGCTGGACCCTGGGGGGAGGGATTTGGGGTGACTTTCAATGTGTAACCTTCACACGTTTTGAATCAGATCTTGCCTTGCTTTCGCTGCTATCATTTCAAAATTAGTAAAAGTACCTCTTCTCTAAATCAATGAAATTGGAGGTTAGGGTCAAGCATTTTTTGTTTGTTTGTTTGTTTTCAAACTTGTTTGCTTGGGCCTAAAATTTCCTGGGTTCAAAACAAACTTTTGCCAAAGCATGGGAAGGAAGAACAATCTGAATATTATGTAATCATTTAACTGTTGAGTCCCGATCTGGGGCTCGCCATACCTGAGGGTGGTGGTGGTGGTGGTAGCACGGAGCTGTTGCCTTTGTAGCTGGCGGGAGAGTCTGCGTAGGCTGTGGCGAATCACATCAGAACAGCGCCGGCCAGCCGCTCGTCAGCAGGGTGTTCTCTTGGGCGGCACCAGCAGGCCACTGGGTGCCGACAGGCAATGTGGCGCTGGCCACGATTGGCACTGGCAGGCAACGAGGTGCACAGGTGGCACGAAGAACACAGTGGCGGCAACGGGACACCACAGCTGCTCAGCTGTTCGCCCCTGTGGCCGCTCACACGCCCATGCAGCTCCAGCTCTGCATCCCAGGACTCGGCTCCATGCCATCAGCCTGGCCATACTGCTGCAACTGGATGTTGGCCACAGAGAACAGATGCTGGGTGGACAGCAGGTGTGGCAGGTTGGTCAGCAAGCGTGGCCCCGGGTTATAAAACACGCTGGGAGGCGAGAGCTAACAGTGCTGACTTTGTACGGAACTGTGTGTACTCAATGTGTACCAAGGCTCTGGCCTATGGATGGATGAAAACTTTATTTTCAATATTTGTACCACCGGTATATATATTTTTAGTTCTGTTTACAAGACATTCAGTCTGTCTAAAATGTTCAACTTACCTTATAGAGAAGAATACACATTGAGTCTAACTTCGAGGTTGACGTCTCAGTGAGACAGACAAGGGTGAGTGGAGCTCCGCAAAACCCAGCTGATTTTTTTCCATTTGGAAGCCCCAAGGGGCCAAAGTCACCCTGGAGGGGTGACAAAGATAGGAGGGACACCTTGTCGATTGCGGGGTGACACCAGTCCTCCCACTGTCAGTGTTCCAGAAAACCCCCAGTAAAGACTCTGAAGCAAGCATTTTTCAAAGTTCTATTTACTAGATTAGGTAAACTAGTACATCTGGGAAAACCCGAATCTGAGAGGCCCGGGTTTTCCCTCAGTAAATCAAAACCCCCAAAACCATCCCCTCCCTCCTCAGTCGATCACATTCTCCAACAAACATCCATCCCATCTCGAGACATCACTCCAACCACTCCTTCTCCAGATGCAGGATCGTCCTGACCTTGACCAACAGGAAGAATGCTATTATAGCTAAAGACAACCCCTCTACTAAATCCCCCCTCCTACTTTTCCACACATGAGAAGGTGGCAGCATGGAAGCTTCCGGTCTAATATGGCTTCCAAAGCTGACACCCGCTGGATCCAAGGACACCCTCCTGACAGATGGAAGAAGAGACGGCCATTATGGCCTGACCGAAGCTGTGACAACCGAAAGAGAATGCGCTAACTAGTAATTTGTGAGCAGCAGAACTGGGAGAGGATTTTTCCAATTTCTACCTTGGAGATTTATTCCCAAATAAAGAGACTATTTGAAAATTAAGACTCTCTAAAGAGGAAGGATTTTTACTCCCACCTCTAAAAGGAAGCGGTGAGTTATTATGTAAAGAGACAGATGACAGATCCAGAAAAAAAAAATCAGAACTTTAATGGGAGATTATTAAAGTAAATCATAAAGAAAAGACCAGTCTGGAAGTTATAACAATCGGAAAAGTAACTTAAAATATTGGAAATACTTTTGTATTTGAATATTTGGAAAAAAGTGAACTATTTGATAGACAGAAATTAAGCTTTCGCTGTATAAACTGGAAGACAGAGCTGGGATGACATCTACTGGTGGAAAAAGATATTACATAGATAGACGTGAACTCGGGAAATATAAAAGAAGAAAAAATATTTGAAATAGATAAGTGGACTGGAGATAAGGAAACAGCTGCAAGGTCATTCTACTTGTGGTTTGGGGACAGATGGTGAGCCTTTTGAAGCTCTTTGAACTTTTGGGGATTATAAACAACTTTTGTGGATTAGAGACATCATTGACATCATGGAATTGTTTTGAACTGGTTTCAGTTTGAACAAAGTGGCAACTTGGGCTCTTTGGCCTTTTTGGATTACCGAGACATTGGGGAACTTGGTGGACCATTTTGGATTACAAACATTGTTTGATAGAACATTTTGAGAGGTGAAAGAAGAAAAATGAAACAATATATATATATAGACTTAGACAAGGTAGCAGTCAAAATAACATTAGCCGCTGGAGTAGCATCTGAAGATATTGGGCAAACTAGAAAGTCTGCTGCTAAAGAATGCCAGTCATGCTAGGATTACGCTGACCTAATCGAAGACATGAAAACAAAAATTAAAATATCTGATAGATCAATGAAAGTTTGATCACTGACTTTGGCCCCAAAGAGTTGGTCGATACCGGTGACAGCAAAAATGTTTGGCGTTTCAGAACGTATGGTTAAAACAGCAAGAAAAATAAAGAGAGAGGCATTTGTGCAAAGTTGGCAAACTGCTGTCAAAGGAAATTGCCAACAGAGTTAGAGTTTTCTACGAGGATGATGAATTTAGCAGGATGTGCCCCAGCAAAAAGGATTGTGTTTCCGTTTGGCTTGATGGTGTCAAGGTTCACAAACAAAAGCGGTTGCTACTGTGCAATCTGAAAGAACTGTATGTGGCATATCAAAACAAATATGGTGCTGAAATTGGTTTCTCCAAATTCTGTGAACTCAGACCAAAGTGGTGTGTCATAGTCTGCGTCTGCGTCTGCACCATTCACCAAAATGTTAAGCTTATGCTTCAAGGTGCCAACGTTAAAGAGGACTACAAGCTGCTCTTGTGAAAGGCAGTTTGCAATCTGAACACCAACGATTGTATGTTGCAGCGATGCCAAAACTGCCCTGGTGAAGAGGCACTGATAGCACATTTGGACGAAATAGTCCGAGGACTGGGATTCGAAAGACTCAATAGAATTCAAACAATGGGTTCATACTGACCATGAAATGCTGGAAACAAATGTTCTCATTGTTGATGGCTTCATCGAAAAACTCGCTAGCAAAATGTGGAAACTGACTGGCCACCACTTCATTTCAAAACATCAAAGCGAATATTTGAAGTCGTTGAAAGCTGGCCTAAAAGAAACCAAACTGATTGTACTGATGGATTTTGTGGATAATTACTCGTTTGTTGTCCAAGATGCTGCTCAAGACTTTCACTGGGAGAATTCCCAAGCCACAGTGCATCCGTTCATTGCTTTTTTTTTTAATATACTTTATTAAGTTTTTATAGATACAAAAAATTTACATTTCTATTTACATCGGATACGCAGTGTTTATACATATGTACATAAAATTACCTGGTGTCACTTTTACTATTTGTTATTATTTATTTAACACACCTTTTTGCTCCTGTTTTAATTTTTTCGTTCATCCATTCGTCCCACCTTTCCCACACAGTATAGTAATCCGAGTTTTCATCATTATTTATTTCATGGGTTAATTTACTCATCTCTGCACACTCTAATACTGTCCGAGTTCGAGTTGTCTAAAGAAATAAAGTGCCTCTCACATTTTGATAATAAAGAAAAAAAAACTTTTATTTGTTAGAACAACGTCTTCACAGACTCATATGCAGTCAGGAAATGACCTCTGCTCCAAATTCCCTCCCTTTCCTGGCTTGTTTCCTTATCCTTATTGGTCATTATCTAAATCATTCTACGGCAGTCTCTCTTACTAATCCCACAGGAATTTAACCCCCTCTTTACTATGTCAGCCCTGAATGAGATGCAAGTTGAGAGGCTGACATCCGGCCCCTCTCCCTTCATTCTTCAGCAAAACTTGCACAAGATAAAACAACAGGTCTAATACCATTACCCCGTCTGGGACTGTGTCCCACCCCCTCCCGGCCTGTCTGGGTGATCTGCATGGAATTTAGCTATAAGGCGGTCAGCTTGAATGTTCGTGCTCTTCACCCATGATGCTTCTGACGATGGGTAACCCTTCCACTTAATTAAGTATTGGAGGCGGCCTCTGTGCCACCTCAAATCGAGAATTCGCTGTACTTCATAATGAGTTTGGCCCCCAATGATCAAGGGCCCTGGGGGATCACGTGGCACCGGCCTTAAAGTTGACCCCACCACAGGCTTCAGAAGACTACTGTGAAAAACGGGGTGTATCTTTCCTAGTAACCGGGGCAACTGCAATTGTACCGTGACCGGGTTGATTATTTTTACTATAGGAAATGGTCCTATAAATTTCGGGCCCAATTTCTTAGTCGGGAGTTTGAGTCTCAAGTACTTGGTGGAGAGGTAGACCTTCTCTCCTACTCGGAACGGTCTTTGAGGGGCTTGGTGCTTATCTGCTTGCTTCTTATAAGCCTGTGCAGCCTTGTCTAATGCCTTTTTTTAAAAAAATTTGATTTATATGCCGCCCTTCTCCAGAGACTCAGGGCGGCTTACAATGTGTTAAGCAATAGCCTTCATACTTTTGTATATTTATACAAAGTCAGCTTATTGCCCCCACACACTGGGTCCTCAATTTACCCACCTTAGAAAGGATGGAAGGCTGAGTCGACCTTGAACCTGGCTAGGATTGAACTCAGAGAAATTACAGGCAGCTGGTGTTAATTTTTGACGTTCTCCCAGGATTCTCTTAGCATCGCCATCCAATCGTTCAAGCTGACTGAAGAAGGGGGTTCCCTGGGATATTCTGGCATGGGGACAAAATCCATACCGCTCACTACCTTGAATGGGGTTAGTCCTGTACTACTGTGGACAGCATTGTTGTACGCGACCTCCGCAAAAGATAGGAAGTCCGCCCAGTTCGACTGTTGGTAGTCTACATAGCACCTCAAGTACTGCTCTATCATGGCATTCAGTCTCTCCGCCCCGCCATTGGTGCTCGGGTGAAATGCTGAGCTGAGACCTTGGGATGATCCTATGGATCGTAGGAATTCCCTCCAAAATTTCGCTGTGAACTGGACACCTCGGTCAGAGATGATTCTTCTGGGTACTCCATGCAAGCGGTAGATGTGTTTCACAAACAGCTTGGCCAATTGGCGGGCTGAGGGTAGCCCACTACAGGGTATGAAATGTGCCTGTTTGGAGAATAAGTCTATTACGGTCCAGATCACTGTGTTTCCGCCACTCTTCGGCAGCTCTACTATAAAGTCCATTGCAATCTCCTCCCATGGTCTTGTCGGTTCAGATACTGGCTGCAGTAACCCAGGAGGTTTTCCTGGTTGGTTTTTCATCGTGGCACAGATGGTGCAGCTCTTCACATAGCTGTCCACATCTTTCCTCATGTGAGGCCACGAAAATTGTCTTCGTACTAAGTGCAGAGTCTTTAGAAAACCAAAATGACCTGCTGGTCTAACGTCGTGGCTCCTTTTGAGGACTAGGGTGCGTAGAGTTTCTGGGACGTAAAGTTTCGTCCCTTTCCATGCTACGTCGTTCCTCCTTGTCAAAAGATGCTGATTGTCTCGGAACCAGGGGTCCGCCAATGTCTCTGTTTTGAGCTGTGTCGTCAGGTCACCCGCTGGTTGGCCCTGCTGGTCGCGATGCTGGCATCTGGTGGTTACTTGACCCACTCCTTGAGGCGAGGGGATTGATTTGATTTGATTTGATTTGATTTATTAGATTTATATACCGCCCTTCTCCTTGCGGACTCAGGGCGGTGAACAGCCAGATAAAAAACGGTACATAAAAGTTAAAAAATTTTTAAAAATCCATATAAACTTTGGCTAAGATTAAAACAGTTAAATATTTAAAATACCACAACCCTCCAATACAACAAGATCTTAAAAATTCAACAGGGGTCCGGCTAGACCGGCGAGCTGAAAGAGATAAGTTTTTAGGGCCCGACGAAAAGTCCGGAGGTCGGCAATTGTTCTCAGTTCCGGAGGAAGATCGTTCCAGAGGGTAGGGGCTGCCACGGAGAAATCCCTCCCCCTGGGGGTTGCCAGCCGACATTGTCTGGCTGACGGCACCCTGAGGAGGCCCTCTCTGTGGGAGCGCACTGGCCGGTGGGAGGCTATTGGCGGCAGAAGGCGGTCCCGTAAGTACCCTGGTCCTAAGCCATGGAGCGCTTTAAAGGTGATCACCAGCACCTTGAAACGCACCCGGAAGTCCACCGGCAACCAATGCAGCTCGCCCAGGAGAGGTGTCACGTGGGAGCGTCCCGTCGCTCCCATAATCCCCCGCGCGGCTGCATTCTGCACCAGTTGGAGCCTCCGGGTGCACCCCAAGGGGAGCCCCATGTAGAGAGCATTACAGTAGTCCAGGCGAGAGGTGACGAGTGCCTGATGTGACTGTGCGTAAGGAGTCCCGATCTAGAAAGGGCCGCAACTGGCGTATCAGGCGAACCTGATAGAAAGCTCCCCTGGCCACAGCTGTCGTGTGGTCCTCTAAGGACAGCTGTGGGTCCAGGAGGACGCCCAAGTTGCGCACCCTTTCTGTGGGGGCCAATGATTCACCCCCAATAACCAGCGATGGTGTCAGCTGGCTATATCGGGACGCCGGCAGCCACAGCCACTCGGTCTTGGAGGGGTTGAGTCGAAGCCTGTTTCTCCCCATCCAGGCCCGCACAGCTTCAAGGCACTGGGACATCACTTCCACGGCATCGTTGGGGTGGTCTGGGGTGGAAATGTACAGCTGCGTATCCTCAGCGTACTGATGGAACTCCACCCCAAAACCACGGATGATCTCACCCAGCGGCTTTACATAAATGTTGAACAGGAGGGGCGAGAGGACCGATCCCTGTGGCACCCCACACACTAGGCGCCTCGGGGTCGACCGCTGCCCCCCTGTCAACACAGATTGCGACCGGTCGGAGAGGTAGGAGGAGAACCACCGTAAAACGGTGCCTCCCACCCCCAGTCCCTCCAACCAGCGCAACATGATACCATGGTCGATGGTATCAAAAGCCGCTGAGAGGTCTAATAACACCAGGATAGAGGAGTAACCCCTACCCCGGGCCCGCCAGAGATCATCCACCAACGCGACCAATGCCGTTTCGGTGCTGTATCCAGACCTGAAGCCAGACTGGAGTGGGTCTAAATAGACAGCTTCATCCAGGTACCGAGGGAGCTGCCATGCAACCACACTCTCAACAACCTTCACTAAAAAGGGAAGGTTGGAGACTGGACGGTAATTAGCCAAAATAGCCGGGTCCAGGGAGGGCTTCTTGAGGAGGGGCCTCACCACCGCCTCCTTCAAGGCGGCCGGTAGGGCACCCTCACTCAAAGAAGCATTTATAATCTCCTGGAGCCAGCCTCGTGTAACCTCCCGGGAGGCCAGCACCAACCAGGAGGGACACGGGTCCAATAAACATGTGGTTGCGTTCAGTCTTCCCAAGGTCCTGTCCACCTCCTCGGGAGCCACAGGATCAAACTCAGCCCAGATAACACTCTCAAGACCTGCCTCAGTCACCCCGCCCGAACTAACCCAGTCAGTGGCCAAGTCATCCCGAATCTGAGTTATTTTATCATCCAGATATTGAACAAAATCCTCAGCACAACCCTGCAAGGGATCCTCCCGTGCTCCCGGATGGAGGAGGGAGCGGGTCACCCTAAACAGGGCGGCTGGGCGATTATCTGATGATGCGATAAGAGCGGCAAAATAGTTAGATTTTGCCGCTTTTATTGCCACTAAGTAAGTCTTAATATGAGCTCTTACTAGTGTCAAGTCAGATTCAGAGCGACTGGCCCTCCAACCGCTCTCTAGGCGTCTTCTCCGGCGTTTCATCTCCCTCAGCTCCTCGGTGAACCAAGGAGATAAGTGAGTTCGGTGCCGGGTCAGAGGCCACGAAGGCATGACGCGGTCCAAGGCCCCACTGGCTGCCGTATCCCAGGCCACCACCAGGTCCTCAGCCGAGTCGTGTGTCAGTGTCTCAGGAAATGGCCCAAGCTCCGTCTGGAACCTATCAGGATCCATCAGGCGCCTGGGGCGGAACCACCTAGTCGGTTCCGCCTCCCTGCGGTGAGGTGCAGCGGTCTGAAAGTCGAGTCGAAGGAGCGAGTGGTCAGTCCATGACAAGGGTTCTACAACTATATCCCCAATATCTAGACCACTCAACCACTGACCAGAGACAAAAACTAGGTCCAGGGTGTGTCCACCAATGTGGGTTGGGCCCTGAATTACCTGGGTCAGGTCCATGGTCGTCATGGAAGCCATGAACTCCCGGGCTATCTCAGATGTTTCACCAATAGATGGCAGGTTGAAATCCCCCATGACCATAAGCCTAGGGGTATCAACCGCCACCTCGGCTACAACATTGAGAAGCTCGGGCAGGGTCGTTGCCACGTGGCAGGGAGCCAGGTACGTGACTAACAGACCCATCTGCCCACCACGACCCCACCTCACGAAGATGGACTCACACCCGGCTATCTGAGGTACAGTGGTCTCTCTCGGACTCAGACCTTCCTTAATAATGACTGCTACTCCCCCACCCCTCCCCTGAGCTCTCGGCTGGTGGAATGCAAGGAAACCTGGTGGGCACATCTCCACGAGGGGACCCCCCCCCTCGTGGCCCAGCCAGGTCTCGGTAATGCCGGCCAGGTCCGCACCCCCCTCTTGAAGAAGGTCACATATGAGGGGGGCCTTATTAACAATGGACCTCGTGTTGCATAACAACAGCTGGAGCTTTGGGTCCTGAGACTCTAAACAACCCGGGGAACGGGAATGTCGCGGGGGACCGGGGCACGCAATCGCTCGAAGACAGCGAGTGCGTGCCCCCGCCACATGATATGGTCCCCTGCCTACGCCGTATCTGCCCCTCCCACACAGCGTCTTGATCGCACAGCCCTCGGCAGAGGGCTCAGTAGGAGCCCTCTTGCCTCCAGAATCTTGACCCCCCGCGGCCCCATAAACAGCCGGACCTAACCTTCCCCCCTGTGGGTTCTCCCCCAAACCCACTCCCACCCCCATCCCTGAACCCCTTAAAAATTTAATTAAACAAGAGCTTAAAAAACCCCTCAATCCCCGTTTAGCGGCATGCCACCTCTCGGGGTCCCAAGACCCGTCATTAAGGTGGGCCCTCAATAATGTAGAGGGCCAGGCCTGCGAGAGGGGGGAGTCTCGCAGGGCAAGAAGGCTAGACCTCGAAAACATCCGAACATAGGACGGAGATGGACAAAATAATAAGGCATGGCTGGAGTCTGTGATGGTAAACAAGAAATGTCGAAGAACAAGAGTTAATTAGTCAGGAGAAGTCACCGCTAACCTCTCACGGTAGCGGGAAGGAGTCTATGCATTCAGATCAACTGCGGGGAATGTCCGGACCACCCTCTCACAGAGGTCCGCCATACAATCAGGAAGTTGGAAAAGTCCAGGCCACTCTCTCACAGAGGCCTGGCATATTAGTCCTGTGAGGTAAGACTCCCCATCAAGGATGAACGAAGATGGAGCTGGCTCCATCGGTCCTCCCGTAAGCTGTCTTGTTCTTTGCGTGCAAGAAGGTACTAGGGCCGAGTTCCAGGCTACTCCGGGAAGTTGGCGGATCGATGATACTACAGGCCAGGATGTATCAAAAGCCGATGGAGAAACAGGCGGGGGGAAGGGAGGGGCCAACTCCAACAAGGAAGGTAGTATCATAGCAAGCCCCTGGATTGTAGCTCAAAACCGTCAATGGGTGGGAAATCCTCACCACCGCCATGGGGGCATTAGTGAACCCTGCTGGGTCTTCAACCACCTGCTGAGAGCCTCCTCCATATATATAATCCCCCGCCGGCCACCGGCAGACCCGCTGGCTGGCTGAGGCCCCGCTGGCGCCATCAGCGTCGGGGCCGCCAGAAGAAAAACAGGTAGCCTCCTCGTCGAAATCTTCCTTCTCCTGCAGGCGCTCTCCTTTCTCCTCCCAAGTGCCTGCAGTCAGGCGGGCAGACCACTCCACCGGCACCGCAGCCAGCGACCCCAGAGGCGCCCCAGACCGTTGTAGACATAAAGGCCAGCGGGCCTGGCCACTAACCGCCGCCACCGCCATTCACCACCAAACTCCCGCGGCGTCTATCCCGGCTAGCAGCTGGCGGCTCAGAAAATCAAATACTGGTGGGCTCCAGCCCCCCAGCAAGAGGGCCAGATATTCCGCGGGCTGGGTGGGGGGGGATGCCGATGGTCTACAATCACCCCCCTAGACTCCGCTGGCCGCCTCTCGCCGCTCTCACCGCTTTCCGCCGCTTGCCGCCACTCCAAACCACTCCGGCGGCGTCTCTCTCAGCACACACGGGCGGCAGCCACTCCCGGAGGCCGATAATATATAGAACACGCTGGCGAGCACCCAAACCCACCAGCGTGACGGCCACAAACTCCACAAGCCGGACGGGGGGTTGCCGATAGTCTGCAACCCCCCCCCCGGCCCCTTAAAATCGCCCGCCGATGCCCATCTCCTCACGGCATTTCGGAGATGGCCGCCATCTTGGGCATGCGCAATTTAAGTTAAGGGATTATGGCATTCACCACCTGCTCCTGTTCACTGTTGTACTGGGGCATTCGGGAGAGGGCATCGGCCAGAAAATTCTTCCCCCCTGGGATGTGTTTCAGCTTGAAGTTGAACCGATTGAAGTATTGGGCCCATCGGACTTGTCTGGGTGATAATTTCCATGGGGTCCTGAGGGCCTCCAGGTTTTTACGGTCAGTCCAAACCTCGAACGGTGTCTGGTTTCCTTCTAGCAGATGTCGCCAGGTCAACAGCGCCCACCTCACTGCAAACGCTTCCTTTTCCCATGCTGCCCAGCGTCTCTCTGTGTCGGTGAATTTGCGGGAAGTGTAAGCACAGGGCTGAAGGTTCCCTTGGTTGTTCTTTTGGAGTAGAACCGCTCCCACTGCCATGTTGCTGGCATCTGTTTGAATGACGAAAGACTTGTTGGGATCAGGATGTTTCAAGACTGGTTCTTTTGCAAACATTTCTTTTAGTGTTTCGAAGGCTTGTAGGCAGGCCGGGCTCCACTGTAGAGGCTGTCCTGGGCGAGGTTTTGTTGCTGGACTCCCTGTTTTTAGGAGGTCGGTTAGAGGTTTGACAATTTTTGCAAAAGAGGGGATAAATTGTCTGTAGAAGTTCGCGAACCCCAAGAAGCTTTGCAGTTGTCTGCGGGTGCGTGGGGGGCGCCAGTCAAGGACCGATTGTACTTTGGCTGGGTCCATTTCTATCCCCTCATTGGACACTCGGTAGCCTAAGTAGTCTAGCCGTGACTGGTGGAACTCGCATTTTGACAGTTTGACATAGAGGTTCGCTTTCAGCAGTTTTTCGAGCACCTGGCGGACGAGGGGTATGTGTTCGTCTATGGTTTCCGTGTAAATGAGAATGTCGTCCAGGTAGACGAGGACCCCCTTATAAAGGTGATCATGTAAAACTTCATTTATCAGTTGCATGAACACCGCCGGTGCTCCCTGTAGTCCGAAAGGCATCACTTTAAATTGAAAACTTCCTAGGGGGCAGTTAAATGCTGTCTTCCACTCGTCTCCTTCCTTGATGTGTATGCGGTAGTAGGCTTCACGAAGGTCTAGTTTGGTAAAAACCCTCCCTTTGGCCAAGTGAGCTAGCATGTCTTTCATGAGGGGGAGGGGGCATAAATTGTGCACGGAGACCCAGTTTATCCCGCGAAAATCGACCACCAGACGCATGGAGCCGTCTTTCTTCTCCGTGAAGAAAACTGGTGCCACTACCCGTGGTTTGGCTGGTTCGATAAAACCCCTTTGTAGGTTCTTGTCTATGTACTTTCGCAGTTCTTGCATTTCACGGGGTGTCATGGCATACAATTTAGGTTTTGGTAGTTTCGAACCAGGGATGATTTCGATAGTGCAATCGGCGTCGCGGTGGGGTGGTAGTACGTCACACTCGGTCTCGCTAAATACTTCTGCCAAGTCTTGGTACTCTTTTGGGATCTGGTCCGGGCCGTGGGAGGTGCTGGAGGTGGCCGCCAGTTGCTCTGTTGTCCCTTTACAGGGCGGGTTGGGCACCTGTGTTGGAGGCACCTTTTGTCCCTCTAGAGGGAGGGGTTGGACCCCCTGGGTGGGAGGAGGGGCCGTTTTCTCTGGTTGTGGTGGCAGGGGGTGGGGTCCCCTTGCTATCCTCAGTCTGCGGGTCCCTTCTTGCCACCAGATGGTGGGGCCCCACTTGTCCAGCCAGGAGAGTCCCAGTATGACTGGGTTGGTCATCTTGGGGGCTATTATGAACCGAATGATTTCCCAGTGATCCGCTAGCTCCAGCTTCACCGGCTCGGTCAAATGTGTGGCATCCGCCCCCCCTAGTAGGGAGCCATCAACTTGCTGAAAACGGATTGGGTGGCTGAGCCTTTTAGCCCGGATCCCCAGTTTTAGGACTGTGGGTAGGTTAATCAGGAGGTTAAAGGAGCCTGTGTAGCGTAGAGGGCTAATGCCTCCTACTAAAGGCAGCAATTAACACCAGCTGCCTGTAATTTCTGTGAGTTCAATCCTAGGCAGGCTCAAGGTCGACTCAGCCTTCCATCCTTTCTAAGGTGGGTAAATTGAGGACCCAGTTTGTGGGGGCAATAAGCTGACTTTGTATAAATATACAAAAGTATGAAGGCTATTGCTTAACGCATTGGAAGCTGCCCTGAGTCTCCGGAGAAGGGCGGCATATAAATCAAATTTAAAAAAAAAAAATCAGGCACCTCGTGCAACCCGAATCTACTAGGGCTTGGAAAGTCCCTTGGGTACCTGTTTTTGGGGCTGTTAGGCATATGGGGAAAAGAAAAGGGTGGATGGGTGCGCTCACCATTGGGTCGTTTTCACCATCGTCATCGCCATCATACAGTTCGGGGGGTCGATTCGCATCGTCGGAGCTCCCCCTATTTTCAGTCAGATGGGCAAAAACTTCTGCAGTCGGGGAAAGTCTTAATGGTGCCTTGGTGGTGTGCCCGGCTCCTCGTTCCAGTCGTGCCTTGGCCGGGGGCTCTGTTTTTGGCCCCGGGGTTCCACACGCTGCTGCCAAATGCCCAACTCCCCCACACCTGTAGCACCTCAGTGGACTCCGTGGGGTGGATGGCCTCTGGGTGGCCCGTGATGCTGTAGTTTCTGGTCTGGTAGACTGTTCCTGGTCCAGCTGGGTTTTCTCCTTTGCCTGTGGTTGTTTTAGCATGTTGTTGGCACGTAGCCCTCTCTTGACTTGCGTCGTTATCCGGAACCAGTCGGACAGTCAGTTCGGAATATCTCGATAAGCAGTCACTTGGGCGATTTGCTTATCTAAGCTTGTTCTAAAGAAGTATGCTAGCAGTCGTTCAGGCAAAGGAGGTAAAGTCCCAACAACTTTCCTGAACTCACGGATATGTTCTTGGATAGGCTTCCCCCTCTGCATTAGGTGCCTGAGCTCATCTTCTACATAGGGATCGTCCCCTGTTTCTTCGAAGCGGGCTCGTAGCAGTTGTAAGAAACCATCTGCATCTTGCAGTTGGGGGCCCCTGTATTTGTACTGGGCCGCTGACCAGCTCCTTGCTTCTCCCTCCAGACCTTCTGCGATGGCACTGACCAGGGCCCTGGGGAAAGGGTAAAGGTGTGCGTAGCGCTCGATGTAAATCTCAGCTGCATCGAGAAATTGAGCTAGCAGGTCCGGATCCCCATCAAATTTCCCTCTGAATCGGGGTGGTTCCACCCTTAGTGGCCTCTCCTCCCATTGCGGGGGTCTGTGAGCCTGCCCACGGTGCCCTTGGGCTTCTTCATCATCTCCCATTTGGGTGCAGGGGAGTGATGCCGTGGCTGGGCTGGGTCGCTTGCTGAGCAGGGAGGGGAGTCCTGAGTGCATTTTGGAGCTTTCTTCTCTCATCTTTTTTTTTCCTTGTGTGTGTGTGTGGGGGGGGTGTGGCTATGCTGCCGTTTGGAGAGCCATAGAACCTTCCCCCCTTACCTGCCACTTGATGGGAGTCCAGTAAAAGGCATCATAATTTTTTCCTTTTCTGAGGCAAACCTCCGGTGGAGATGGCTTTCTTCCATGGCCTCTGATAAGGTTTGTTTACCTACGGAGACATCTGAAGGTCTGCCAACGTCGGCGTGGAGTAGATTAGGAATGCATAAATATTTTTAGAAGAAAAGGTTTTGAAGAGAGCATTTCTTTTTGTTTTATCTTTCCAAATCTCTTCTTCACTATTTCCAGGAGAAATAATTCCGGTATCAGCTCTACTTCTTCTCTGATTATTTCTTGTAACCATCTCCCAATTCTGGTCCAATATTTTTTCACTTCTGGGCATGTCCACCACATGTGAAAGAAGGTGCCCTGACCGTGGCCACATTTCCAACAATTTGGGGACATGTTAGGGAACATCTTCGCTAGACTAGCAGGCGCTAGGTACCACCTGTGGAACATTTTATAGTGATTCTCCTTGTATGATGCAGCTCTAGTCAATTTATAATTTTTATTCCATGCCTCTTCCCATTCATTAAAATTTAAATTGTATCCAATATTTTTTTCCCAAACACTCAGTTGATTTTTAGCTATGGCCTCGGCTCTATCTTCATCTAAGAAATAGTTATAAAATTTAGCTAGAACTTTTTTTCCTTTCCCATCAAAATTTTATCCAATCCATTGTATCCTAATTCTAAACCATATTCTTCCTTATCTTTCTGGTATCTTGATTTTATTTGTAAATATGTCCACCAATCTAAATTTATGCCTTGGTCTCTCAGATCTTCATTTGATTTAAGATTTCCTCCTCAATCTAAAATATCATTATATCTACATATTTTCTCCATTCCCCATCTGTTTGGGTGGATCAGGGCCTCCATCGTAGAGAGCCATTTTGGAACTTTATTATAATATCTCTGTCTAATTTCAATCCACGTTTGTATTAGTGAGTCTCTAATTTTATGTCTACGGAAATGTGTTCTTTTTTTTGTATCTATGTCCCATAAGTATGAGTGCCCCCCTTTCTGTAAGTCGTGACCTTCTAACGCTAAAATTCTTTTATTTTCCAAAGTGGCCCACTCCCTTATCCATACTAATTTGGCGGCCCTAAAATACGTTTCCCAATCCGGGAGGCCAAATCCTCCCATATTCCTTTTCCCCTGTAGCACTTTAAGTGAAATCCTCGACTTTTTGCCCTCCCATACAAATTCCCTAATGTTTTTGTTTAATTCCAAGAAATTTTTTTTATCTAAGTTCACTGGTATATTTTGGTATAAGAATAAAATTTTGGGGAGGATGTTCATTTTGATCGTGGTTATCTTACCTATAAGTGACAATTTAATTTTCTTCCATCTGTCCAAATCTTGTTTTATATTTTGAATTAGGGGGGTATAATTATCATCTTTTAGGGATGAGCACCTTGCGGTTATCCAAATTCCAAGATATTTTATTTTCTTGACAACCTGTAATCCCAGCATTCCTTCTGTCTCCTGTTTCTGTGCCTCGGTTACATTCTTGGTTAATATTTTGGCTTTGGTTTTATTCAATTTAAAGCCTGCCACTACTCCGTATTTGTCCAATTCCTCTAATACTTTTGGTCCAGATTCTAATGGGTCTTCTAATATTAGGGCCACGTCATCCGCAAATGCTTGTGTTTTATAAACCTCCTTCCTGATCTTTAGGCCTTTAATCTCCTCATTTTTCCTAATTTTTCGTAACAGGACTTCTAAGGCCAAAATAAATAGTAGCGGAGATAGGGGGCATCCCTGTCTTACCCCCTTCCTGATCTGAAATATTCTTGTCCTATCTCCATTTACCAGGATGCTCGCCCTTTGATTGTCATATATAGTTTTAATCATTTTTTCACAATTTATTCCAAATCCCATTATTCTAATTTGTTTAATCATGAAATTCCAATTTAAATTATCGAATGCCTTTTGGGCATCCAAAAATACTAAGGCCATCTGTTTTTCCGAGTGTTCTTCATAATAATCTAATGTGTCTAATATAGTTCTCAAATTGTCCCTAATTTGTCTCCCCGGGAGGAATCCATTTTGATCTTTATATATCCAGGCATTTAATATTTTTTTAGTTCTTTTCGCCATTATAGTCATAAATAATTTATAGTCGGTGTTCAGAAGGGAAATTGGCCTATAATTCTGAATTTGTTTTTGGTCGGCACCTTCTTTCGGCAATGAATCTGCCGTTCATTGCTTATTATGTCGATAAAGATGGTACATTGCAAATTGTTAACTGTTGCATAATTTCTGATCATATACAACATGATACTGTTTCTATGAATGTGTTCATTCAGAAGTTGATTGAGTTTTTGACCACTAAAATGAAGATTAAAAGAATATACTACTTTAGTGACAGTTCAGCGGCACAATACAAAAATTACAAAAATTTCATCAATTTGTGCAATCACAAACATGATTTCAAAATTGAGATCAAATGGAATTCTTTTGCCACAAGTCACGGCAAATCACCATGCGATGGAGTTGGTGGCACGACTAAACGTTTGGCTGCTCAAGCCAGCCTCCAGCGACAATCAACCGACCAAATACTGACGCCGACAGATCTGTTCAACTTTTGTGACAGAAACATTCACAGAATTAAATATAGATATGTTCTGAAGGAAGAAATTGAAGAAAGCAGGATGCTGCAAGAAGAAAGATGGAAAGTTAGCAGCACAATAGCTGGCACAAGAGATCATCACCAGTTTGTGCCAGTTGATTCAAATTTGATTTCCTTTTTTTTATTATTGAAAAGTTTTACAACAAAAAAGAAAATTTACTCCCCCCCCCTCCACTGTTCCCCCATCCCTCTTTCCCTCCCCCATTCCCCCCCACCCCCCCAGACTTCCCAGAGCAAAATACAGGGTATTGCAATTAACAATCATGAGCTAAAACAACCTAGCTATCCCTAGTCTACAAATCATCCCCTGACACCTTAACTCCCCTATAGATAACATAACATTTCTAGAATTTAACCCTCATTCTTAAGCTAACTGAAATTTTCTTGTCTGATACTTATTTTGAATATATTCAATCCATCTTCTCCATTCCAATGTGTATCTTTCTTGTGTATAATCCTTCAAATACGCTGATATTTTCGCCATTTCTGCTAGATTTGTAACTTTCAATGTCCATTCTTCTATAGTAGGCAAAGAGTCCTTCTTCCAGTATTGCGCTACCAACAGCCTAGCTGCTGATATTAGGTTTAAAATCAATTTAGTCTCTATTAATGTACAGTCTGTAATTATGCCCAATAAAAACAATTGCGGAGTAAATTTCAACCTTTTTAAAAAAATATTCTGCATCACCCACCAAATTTTTATCCAAAATGCTTTGATTTTCTTACAAGTTCACCATATATGATAATAAGTTGCATCATCACAATCACATCTCCAACATTTAACTTGTATATTTGGATACATACATGATAATTTCTTAGGATCCAAATGCCATCTATAAAACATTTTATAAAAAAAATATCTTATGTTTTGTGCTTGTGTAAATTTAACATTTCTAACCCAGATCTTTTCCCATGTTTCTATCATCACTGGTTCCTGAAAGTTTTGTGCCCACTTTATCATACAATCTTTAACCAATTCCGTTTCCGAATCTATTTCCAATAATACATTATACAACCTTTTAATGTGCATTTGGCTTTGATCTCTAATCTGTTTTACCAAATTTTCCTCATTTTGCATAACACCAATTTTTTGATCTTCCCTCCATCTTGCTTGGAGCTGACTATACTGAAACCAAGTATAGATTATCCCTTCTTCTTTCAGTACATTCAAAGATTTCAATTGCAATTTGCCCCTTTCCATAATGAGAAGCTCTTTGTAAGTAACCACCTCCTGTTTTTGTTCTATACTTATATTTTCTATTGCATGTCTAGGATTAACCCATATAGGTATCTTATAACTTAGCTTATATTGATATTTCTTCCAAACCCTCAGCAAAGCATTTCTAAGTATATGACCTTTAAACACCTTATCCACTTTTTTTTTCATATAACAAATAGGCATGCCATCCATATAACAAATCATATATTTCAATATTTAAAGTTCTCTCTTCAGTTAAATTAAGCCAGTCACTAATTTGTAATAAAACCGATGCTTCATAATACAATCTTAAATTGGGCATTTTAAGTCCTCCTCTCTCCCGTACATCTTGTATAATTTTTAGTTTTACTCTTGGTTTTCCCCCACCCTTAAATAAAAGTGTTAACCCCTTTCTGCCACTCCTTCAAATTCCCATCTTTCTTAAGCACTGGTATCATTTGAAACAAAAATAGAAACCTAAGTAACACATTCATTTTTATTGCTGCTATTCTCCCCAATAAAGATAATTGTAACTTTTTCCAATTATCCATTTCTTTCTGTACCTTATACCAAAGAAGCTCATAATTGCTTTTATATAATTTCTTATTTGAGGCTGAAATATTTACTCCTAAGTATCTAACCTTTTTAACTGTTTCAAACCCTGTTACACTCCCTAAATCAGCTACTTGAGATATAGACATATTTTTAGTTATCATCTTCATCTTATGTTGGTTTACTTTGAATCCAGATACCTTTCCATATTGACCTATTATATTCAACATATAAGAAGCTGATTCAGTGGGTTGAGTTAAAGTGAAAACCAAATCATCTGCAAAAGCTCTTAGTTTATACTCTTGCTGTCTGATTACAATTCCTTTTATTTTGTCAGAATCACGTATCTTATTCAATAAAACCTCTAGGGTTAAAATAAACAGCAATGGAGATAAAGGACAGCCCTGCCTTGTTCCTTTCTCAATTTCAAAAACTTCCGTTAAACCTCCATTAACTATTATTTGTGCTGTTTGTTTCTGATATATTGCTCTAATTGATTGAATAAAATACTCTCCAAAGTGCATTTTTTCTATTAACTTCAACAGAAATTGCCAATTCAAGCGATCAAATGCCTTTTCCGCATCCACAAATATAAGTGCTGCTAAAACTTGGTTATTCTTTTCCAAATATTCCAGTAAATTTATAATTTGTCTAACGTTATATTTCATTTGTCTCCCTTTTATAAACCCAGATTGGTCATTATGAACTACTTGCTGCATAACTGGCATTAATCTATTTGTTAATATCTTGGCAAAAACTTTATAATCAATATTCAAAAGTGAGATTGGCCTGTAATTCTCAGGTTTAACACAGTTCTGTTCTTCCTTCGGAATCAGTGAAACAAAAGCTGTTCTCCAAGAGGGAGGAACTTCTCCCCCTGTTTGTATTTTACAAAATAAAGCTCTAAGTGGTTCCACCATTTCAGCCTGTAAATTCTTATAATAAACAGCTGTTAATCCATCTGTTCCCGGAGCCTTACCTGTTTTTAATTGTTTAATTGCTGCAATAATCTCCTCAGACGATATAGGATGATTCAATCCTTCCCTCTGTTCTAATGTTAACTCAGAAATCTTCCCCTCTTTTAGATATCTATCTATATCTATACCTTGTACTGGTTCACTAGCATACAACTTTTTATAAAAATCCAAAAAAGCTTGTTTAATCAAATTCTGTTGATAAACCTCTTTACCTCTGAATTCTTAGTAATTACTCATGATTTCTGTTTTTTCCTCAGCATATAAGCCAACCACCTGCCTGGTTTATTAGCATTGCAAAATGTATTATGTTTAACATATTGTAAGCTAGTTGCCACCTGATCAGCCATTAACATATTAAATTGCTCTTTTAATATTTTTATTGCTTCCTTTACTTTTTTGTCTCCTGGATTAGATATAAGTAATTGTTCTTTCTTTTTTATTTCCTCCTCTATCTCTTTCCGCTTTTTTTGTTGTTTTATTCTATGTTTCTTATTCATGTGTATTAAAATCCCCCTCACATAGGCCTTGCTTGCATCCCATACCATTTCCATAGAAGTACCCTTATGCATATTAATAACAAAAAATTCTTTCATTTGTTTTTTAAGATCAATCACATTTTCTTCATATCTAAATAAATTCTCATTTAACCTCCAAGACCTCCTTTCTCCCCTCTCCTGTTCAAATTCCACCCAAACAGGACTATGGTCAGTTAAGACTCTTGGACAAATCTTTGTCTTCTTTACCCTAGAAAAAAAATCATTTGTGGTTAGTATAAAATCAATCCTTGAAAAAGATTGATGCCTATCAGAAAAAAAGGTAAGGAACTTCCAGCGGAGGCGCAGGTCGGAGCAGCACGAGGAAAGAGAGCTCTGCTTTCCCATGCTGATTTTCTGTGTTTCGGTGCCCTTAAAAAAGGGCGATCGGTCCGGGGGAGGACCGTGAGGAGGGCGACTTTGGAGGCCCGTTGAGGAGAGGTGCGATCTTCCATCGGACCAAGGAGAGCCCTTATTTCGGACATAGAAGAAAGAAGCCCACACGGCGGATCCAGAGACCTGACGGCCCGTGTCTTTAAGAACAGGAAGACAGGAAGGGAGTGCGGTGAGAATCGGCAGCGAGAGCAAAGATCCAGCGCCACAAAGGATTTCTTTTTTGTTTAGCATCGAGGAGCCGACGAAAGGAGGATAGGATTTTAACTCCGGAAGCGCAGCAAAAAGGAGAGTTGGCACAACAAGAGGGAAAAAGCGGCAGCAGTAAGATCAGCCAGAGTGACTCAGCAGAACTGAACTTTGACAACTGGTGGCAGTAAGTTTAAAGCTTTCCCCCTCCGTAGGGGGGGAAAAATATACATATAAATACATTGGAAAGAGAGTTTGTCTGATTAAACAAGTTCCGTTGAAGGAGAGGGCTAGTAGGCAAGACAAAGTGCAAGTGCAAAGTGATAGAAAAGAAGAAACAGATCGTCACTGGGACTGTGCCGGACATCTTGGAACACTGGACTAGTGGAAAACATATAAACAAAAGAATAATTCCGTTTTAGACTTTGAAATTTTAAAGAATAAAAGGAGATAATTTGAGTAAAATCCATCTGGAGAGTGACATTTGAAAATAGCAATTGGACTTAGATTGGAACTATAGGCAATAACGTATTGTTTGGAATACATAAACTACACAAATATAGTCAACTAAAAGCATAGTTGGGATTATAAAAGAGAAATAACCTACAAAGTTATATTTTGATCTCTGATAATTATATAAATTATATATGGTAAACATCTCATAATCATATATATAGCCTTAATAGATTGATTGATCGATTGATAAGGTAATTGTAGAGGATTAAGATTATTAATTTATACTAATGAAATGATTGATTGATTAGATTGTATTGCTCTCTTGTTCTCCTTCCTTTATTTTTGTTGTTCCAATAATTATTGTTAAGAAAGATTAAGTAATTCCATTGTAACTTTTAGCATTTTTAGCAACTTTAATAATTTGAAAGTAATTAATTATTAGGATTACCTAACTAGAGTTATATAGTAATTTTAATAGCTTTGGTTTTTTTTCTGGAGTAATAATTTAGGAGTAATTGATTAGAGTTATATTACAACCTTATTCTTAATATCTATAATTAATATTTAATATCTATAACTTATATCTGATCCTTATATTGTATTAATATTTTCGTTAGGTACAAAGTTTAGAGTTAGTGGATCATAAACCAGTATTAGAGTAGACACAGATATTTATATATATTAAGAACATAGGATACAGAATATAGTGGATGCGGATCTGGGAAAGAATAGATAATATATTAGAGAAACAGCACAAAATTTTGAAAGAGATGACATCAACTATAACAACAACAGGGAAAATCGGAAAGAAAATTGTTTCAATACCAAGTGGAACGACAGCCTCTCCAATAGCACAGAAAACACTAGATACAATGTTTCCAACAGAAAAGCAATCCACTACGATGACAATGCAGGCTGTACAGACAACATTAGTATCGATACAGGAAACTATGATAAAAATGCAAGAATGCATGGTAAAGAATTATGAACAGACAAGAAAAGATATGGATGATGTTAAAAATGCAGTTAAAGATGATATCCAAAAACTAGATGAAAAGGTAGATTTATTTCAGGAGTTAATTTTAAAAAATGAACAACGGATTACAAAGGTGGAGGGAAAAGCAGAACAGATAGAGGAGAAAATAAAATTAATAGATGGAAAAATGGGTAGTCTCAATAAAGAATTGGAGCATACAGTGGCACAACTCGAAATGGAAAAAGCGGACTTGTACTTGAGGTTCCAAAATATTAATGAAGAGAGGGATGAAGATTTATGTAATGTAATGGCAGAGATATTAGCAAATATACTACAGTATGATAAGGAAGAGATAATGAAGGAATTTGAAGAGGTATATCGTGTGCACACCAATTATGCCCGACAACATAAACTCCCCCGAGAGGTCCATATAAGATTTGCAAGAAAAAAAGTTAGAGATACAATATATAAAATAACAAAAGATAAATTGGTATATTATGAACAAAAGGAAATAATAACATTGAGACAGATTCCGAGACGGGTGAGAGAATGGAGAAGAGAATACGGATTCCTTACATCGATATTAAATAGGAAGCAAATCTTGTTCAGATGGATTATTCCAGAAGGGGTGCTAGTAACGTGGCAAGGGAAGAGGATAAAGGTGGATACAATAGAGAAAGCGCAAAACTTGTATGAGCAGATAAGTGAGACAGAAAGATCCAACAGTGGAAGAGAAGAACTAGAAGGGAATGTTAGATCTAAAATAGCCACAGAACAACAGGATAGACCTCACAAGGGGAGGAATAATAGAAAAGAGACACAGGAAGAGAGTGGAAAATCAGAGGATGAAGGAGTAACAACGAGAGCAATGAATGAAGCGAAAAAGAAAGACAAGAGGTAATAGGAAGTATAGTTAAAATAGGTGATGGACTCAAATATAAAAATCATCTCACTAAATGTTAATGGTCTTAATTCGCCAATTAAAAGACACCAGATATTTAAAAAATTAATCAGGAAAAAATTAGACATAATTTGCATACAAGAAACACATATAAGAAGGCAAGATGAAAAGTATCTACAATGCAAAAAATTAGGAAAGATTTATACATCTTCGGCTGAAGAAAAAAAGAGAGGGGTAGTGGTGTATGTGAATGAGAAGGTAGAAAGCAAATTGATATATGCTGATCTGGATGGAAGAGTATTGTTAATAGAAATAAATATTAAAAACAGAAAAGTATTGTTGGTAGTATTATACGCGCCAAGTAATGGTCAAAGAGAATTTTTCCAAAAGGTACATGAGAAAATAATTGAACAAAATATTGATTCAATTTGCTTACTGGGGGACTTGAATGCAATAGTTGACTGGAGAAAAGATTACATAAGTAATCAAAAAAATATAAAGAAGAGAAACTTATTGCCCAAGACATTTTTCAATTTGACAGAACAGTTAAATTTGATAGATATCTGGAGATTTCAAAACCCAAGGGAGCAGAAATTTACGTATTACTCTAGCCCACACAAATCCTGGTCAAGAATCGACATGATATGGATCTCCAAGATCTTAGTTCAGGAAATTGGAGCGGTAGAGATTGGAATAAATGAATGGGCGGACCATAATCCCATATTAATAGAATGGAAAGGGCAGATACCAAAAAAAGGAAGATGGATGATGAACGTAAGAACAATTAAGGAGGAGGAATATACTAAAATGTTAGAAAAAGAACTGAAAGGGTTTTTTAAAGATAATACTAAGGAACAAACATCCTTAGAGACCCTATGGGATACCACAAAGGCCTATATTAGAGGCATAACTATTGCCTATAATAGTAAAAGGAAGAAAGAAAGGGAAAGGGAGTATAATAAGATACAAGAAGAAATCAGAACCTGGGAAGAAAAATTAGGTAGCCATCTAGGAGATGAAAAGATAAAAATTAATTGGATAACAGCTAAACACAAATTGAACCTGTTAGAGCAGGAAAAAACTATCAACTCTTTGAAATATATAAAACAAAAATATTTTGAGCATGCAAACAAACCAGGGAGATGGATGACTTACAAATTAAGAAAAGAAAAAGAGAAAAGGACTATACATCAATTACAAGATAAACAAGGAAACTTACAGAAAAATATCGAACAGAAAAAGGAGATAGCAATCCAGTATTTTCAGGAACTATACAGTCAAGAGGAGACATCAGATGTGAAAATAAAACAATACTTGGAGGAGGATAAGACCTCAGTAATTACGGAAGAGGATAGAGAGATGTTAAACAGAGAGATAACTAAAGAAGAATTACAGGAGACAATTAAAAGACAGAAAAATAATAAGACACCAGGAACAGACGGGATCCCAGTAGAATTATATAAAAGTGTAGGCGACATTTTGAATTCAATTCTCCTGGAAGTATATAATGAAGCCTTGAGAAATGCAAAAATACCAGAGACTTGGAGAGAAGCATATATTTCATTGATCCCCAAGGAAGAGACGGATACTACCCATATAAAAAATTATAGACCGATCTCGTTGCTGAATTTGGATTATAAAATTTTTATGAGTCTACTGGCTAACAGGATAAAGATAATATTAAATCGAAAGATACATGTAGACCAGAACGGATTTCTACCAGGTAGGCAAATAAAAGATAACCTGAGGACAGTTATAAATATAATTGAATATTATGATAAACACCCAGAAAAACAGGCAGCCTTAATCTTCCTAGATGCACAGAAGGCATTCGACCGAGTTAACTGGGAATTTATGACCAAACAGATAAAAAATATGAAATTTGGAAAGAACTTTGAAGAATTAATTTCATCGATATATACTAACCAAAAGGCAAGAATATTAATTAATGGAGAAGCAACCAATTTTTTTGGAAAAGGTAGAGGAGTAAGGCAAGGATGTCCTCTTTCACCGCTATTATTTATTTTAACCTTAGAAAATTTGCTTTAAAGGATAAGAGCTAACGAAAATATCAGGGGGCTTAAAATAAAAGGAGAAGAATACAAGGTCCAAGCCTTTGCAGACGACCTTGTATTCTTTCTGGAAGATCCTTTAGCAACTGAACCCTACTTAATGAAAGAAATTGAAAAATTTGGAAAAGTAGCCGGTCTGAAAATTAATAAGGATAAGGCAAAAATAATAACAAAAAACCTAACAATAAAACAGACAGAGGAATTAGAGAAACAATCCGGACTAAAAGTAGTTAAGAAAATAAAATATTTAGGAATAAATTTGACAAATAAAAATATAGATATAAAGAAAAACAATTATGATAAATTGGTTTACCAAATTAAAAACGATCTAGAAAGGTGGGGAGGACTAAATATTTCATTTTTGGGAAGGATAGCTGCACTAAAGATGAACATCCTGCCGAGGCTCCTCTATCTATTCCAAACCATTCCAGTGAAATTAGAAAAAAGTTTTTTTACCAATTTGAATAAAATTACGACAAAATTTGTATGGGAAGGTAAAAAGCCTAGAATAAGCCTGAACACACTACAAGACGATAAATTTAGAGGAGGGTTTGGGTTTCCTGCGTGGGACAAATATTACAAAGCAGCAAGCCTGTTATGGATAAAGGAGTGGGTTAACTTAGAGAACCAACGTTTACTAAAATTAGAGGGGCATGATCTAATGATGGGGTGGCACGCCTTCCTGTGGACTGCCGGGAACAAAAGTTATCATCATTTTAAGAACCATATAATTAGAGGTGCCTTAATCGATATTTGGCTGGAAATAAAAAAAAAATGTTATAAGAAAGTTCCCGGGTGGTTTTCCACTGTGGAAGCAGCCATGCACCCAAACATCATATCCTTTCAAAAAATTATACAATACCGAGACATATTAGACTCAGACGGGATATTAAAAACACGCCAGGAACTCAGAGATGGGGGAATAGAATTAGATTGGTGGCCCTACCTTCAAATACAAAATAGATACAGACAAGATAGGGATGAAGGAGGAGTTGAGTTAAACCCAAATAGATTAGACAAAATTATGGAAACGAAAGAAGGGAAGACGATATCTAAAATATATAAATATTTATTAGAATTGGAATTGAGTAAGAATTTAATTAAGGGGCAGATGATTGCCTGGAACAAAAACATAGGCAGAAATATCCAATTAGAAGAGTGGGAAAGAATTTGGGAAAATAATATTAAAATGACAAAATCGGTAAGTTATAAAGAAAACCAATATAAGATATGGTATAGATGGCACTTACCCCCGTCGAGGCTAGCACAAATGTATCCCAACTTAGACTCAAAATGCTGGAAGTGCAAACAGGCTAGAGGAACTTTTTACCATATGTGGTGGCTATGCCCTAAAACTAAGGCATACTGGGAGAAAATTAGAATGTGGATAATACAAATAGTAGGAGAAGAAATTGAACTAGACCCCAAGATATTTCTATTAGGAATTTACAAACAAAACATTAGAAAAGAAAAGATATACTTAATACACCACATAATTACAGCGGCGAGAATAGCGAATGCACAAGTATGGAAGAAGGAATATTTGCCAAACGATCAGCAAGTAATACAAAAGATATATTTGTGTGCGGAATCGGATCAATTAACGCAGAAATTAAAAAATGAGGAAAGCTCAAAATATTCTAGGGTATGGGATAGATGGTACGATTGGATCAAACAAAGACAAAATGGATAATGATACTTTTAATTGAATATGAAAGCTAATTTGAACGAGCAATATATGTTATTATACTCTTAGTGAATTTTAAATTAAGAATGAAAATTGGAAAGGTATTTGTATGTTAACCTTATATAAGTACCCATGATGACTTCACCGACAAAAGGCATGTGGATGAAAATGGGACAAGCAATGAATGGTATAATGTATGTATATATATGTGTGTATGTATAGTAATCACATATAGATACTTAAGAGAGTAGAAACGAATTTCATCATTGATTACGATTTATGGACATGGATATTTTAATATGGTTTTTAACTGTTTTTGTATACATTTGAAAGTTAAATAAAGTTTGTTTTGAAAATTAAAAAAAAAGAAAAAAAGGTAAAATCTCTTTCTTCAACATTTCGTTCTCTCCAAATATCTCTCAATTCCATATCTTCCATCATATCAAAAAAAGATTTGGGTAATTTTGCACATGTAGAAATCTTTGTTAAACTTTTTTTATCTCTCAAAGTGTCCATTGCTCCATTCCAGTCACCCATTAGTATTAGAGATTTATAGCCCCATTGTATTATTTTGGCATGTAAAAATTTTAAAAAGTTATCTTGTCATTGATTAGGTGCATAAATTCCAATTAAAAGAGTTTTCACATTCTGAATTAGTAATTTGATTGCAATATATCTTCCTTGCTCATCTGACTCTATTAAATTAGCTAATAGTCCTTTCTTTAAATATATAACTATTCCATTTTTCTTTTCTGGTGAAGATGCAAAAAAGTGCATACGTAATCTTGAATTTATCAAATATTTTTGGTCCAAAAGTCTAATGTGTGTTTCCTGAAGACAAATAACATTGTTATTAAATTGTTTCAAATAATGAAATACTTTCTTTCTTTTTTGTGGTGAATTTAGGCCATTAACATTCCAGGATAGAAATTTAGTTGCCCTTTTTGGCCCCTCGAAGCTTCATGAGCATGCGCTGAATATCCTCCTCCATCTTACTCTTCAGCCTGGCCCCTCCCACTGCTTCTGTTTTTTTTTCCTCTTGAAGTAAATCTTGAGTTTGTTGTAGTTTTTGTTGTTGTTGTTTATAAGTTGATCGTGTCAAGCGTTGTTCTTTTGGTTCCTCTAGCTTCTTAGATACCTCCAGAGTGGGAGATGGGCCCCCAAATTGCAACAGTTCTTCTTCCATAATAATTCCTCCAGCTGCCACTTCAGCATTGGTTTGTACCTGCTTTCCATCTTTCTCTTCTTGCAGCATGTCCATTTTCTTTTTACCACCCCCCAGGTGAGGGTGGGTATCCAGCCTTCAAAACATTGACATAAAAATCTTTTGCTTTCCAAACTGTATTTAAACAGTATCTCTCTCCACAATAAGTCACTATTAAGCCAGCTGGAACATACCATCTGTACTGCACTTGCTGTTTTCTCAGTTCATTTACCAGAAAACCAAAGTTCTTTCTGCTTCTTAACATTTTGGGAGGGATCTCTTTAAGAAACAGTAATTCTTTTCCATCCACCTGAACCTTGTTATTGTACGAAGCCTGCAAGATGTCATTTCTAATCCTCCTGTCTGAAAAATATATCACCACATCTCTTGGTAACTGCCTTTGTTTTGCTATCCAGGAGTTCACTCTGTAAATTTTGTCAGTACGAAATTGCCACATCCTCCACTCTTTCTTTAATGATCTCTGCTATGGCTGCAGCACAAATATCCCTTAAGTTTTCCCGACCATTTTCTTTCAACCCTCTCAGCCTCAAAGCAAATTCCATGGATCTATATTGTAACGTAACCAGCTCATCTTCCACCTTCTCTGTTTTAGTCATAATCTCTCCAATTTTTCCTTCCAAATTCAAATTAGCTTCGTTAATTTCTTCCACTCTCTCATCTAGCTTAATGAGATGTTTTGATAGTCCTGAAAGTGCCAGTATAATGTCATCTCTTATTTCATCATGCTTTACCTCAAACATATTCTTAATTTCCTTTATGTCCTCCTCAAATTTTTGAAGTTTCTCTTCCATAATTGCTGTTTGATTATTCATAGCTGCGGTTTGATTATTCAAGGCTTCCTTAATAAATTCTTTAAGATCTCTAAAGGAAGCCTCCTGACTCTGTGGATCCACCGGAAGATGAACTTTCTGTGTTACTACAGAAACTGTTGGAGAGCCTGCTCCAGCTTTAGGAATTCCTGACTTTACTTGTTTAGCAGCCATTTTAAAAGGGAATCTTTTTTCCTCTTCACAACCACAAAATCTCTTAAAAAGATTCCAAAAATTTATAGATTATTTTTTTTTCTAGGTCAAAATAGTTCAAATAGACATTTCTCCAGCAGCTTCTTAATTTCTTGAAGCTTTAAGACACTTTTAAAGTGCAATACTCTTAATAGGCATTTCTGTTTCTCACTTTCACTTTCACAACAAAGGTGTCATTTCTTCCAGCCTCCCAGTCAATTAGATAAAATTAGCAACACTGTATTCCCGGAGTTAAGCAACGATAATTGCAACAGTTTGAGCTCCTGCTCCCGCTCTGCCTGCTCTTGCTCTCATTAAATCTGCTTCTTGGTTGCAGAGTTGGTCACGACGTCTAGCTCTGTAAAAACAGAGGCATCCCGGATCTGGAGCTTCCAGTGGGGTAAATGGGGAGCTCCCTCCTCCAAGCCCCTGGAGTTGTCCAGAGGGCTTTCGGGGGGGGCTCTACCCACCCTCACCAGCTCTTCTCTCCTTCTTTTCCCGAAGGAGAGGTTTTTCAGCCATTTGACAGCTGATCTACGCTGTCAAAAACAGCTTTACAGAATCGCGGGGCTGGCGGTCCGAAAAGACCATCCGCGACGATGGTGGTGCCAAACCGGAAGTCCAAATTTGATTTCTGTCAGCAAAATTTCAAATGACACAATTAACTTTGTGGCCAAAATGTCCAATACCGTCAATCCAAATTTAAAATTGGCTGACATATTTCCCGGTTGTTATGTTGCCTGCATTTATGACAAAAAATGGTGGGTAGGCAACGTCGTGGAAATTTCGTTGGAACATAATGATGCGTTGTAACATTTAAAACCTTGTTCAGGACAGGGGTGTGGACCTGGCAGGGATTATGGAGACCTGGTTGGGCCAGGAGGGGGGGGGGTTCCCCTCATTGAGATGTGCCCACCTGGCTTCCATGCATTCTATCAGCCGAGGGCTCAGCTTAGCGGCAATTATTAGGGAAAGTCTTTGTCCGAGGGAGGCCACTGTTCCTCAGTTAGCCGGATGTGAGTCCCTCCTTGTGAAGTGGGGCCATGGGGTGCAGATGGGTTTGCTGACTGCGTACCTGGCTCCCTGCCATGTAGCGGCAGCCCTGCCTGAGCTGCTCAATATAATAGCCAGGGTGGCGGTGGATACCCCCAGATTTATGGTCATGGGGGATTTCAACCTGCCATCTGTCGGTGAAACATCAGAGGCAGCCCAGGAATTCATGGCTTCCATGACGGCCATGGACCTGACCCAGTTACTTCAAGGCCCCACTCACACCGGGGGGGGGGGGGGACATACTCTGGACTTGATTTTTGTCTCTGGTCAGTGGTTGAATGATCTAGAAATAGGGGACTTAGTCATCAAGCCCTTGTCATGGACAGATCATTCACTCCTTCAATTAGACTTTCGAGTTGCTTCCCTTCACCGCAAGGAGACGGAACCGACCAGGTGGTTCTGTCCCAGGTGCCTGATGGACCCAGAGAGGTTCCTGACGGAGTTTGGGCCATTCCCAGAGGCTCTGGCTCACGACTCAGCTGAAGAACTGGTGACTGCCTGGGATAGGGCGGCCAGTGGAGCTTTGGACCGTGTCGTGCCTTTGCAGCCTCTGACCCGGTGCCGATCTCAATTAGCTCCCTGGTTTTCTGAGGAGCTGAGGGAGATGAAGCGCCGAAAAAGACACCTAGAGAGCGATTGGAGGGCCAGTCGCTCCGAATCTGACCAAACACTGGTGAGCTCTTATATCAAGACCTACCTAGTGGCAATAAGAGTGGCAAACTAATTGTTTTTCCGCTCTTATTGCGTCTGCAGAGAACCGCACAGCCACCCTGTTTAGGGTGACCCGCTCTCTACTTCATGTGGGAGCGCGGGAGGATCCCTTGCAGGATAGGGCTGAGGATTTTGTGCAATACCTGCATGATAAAATCGCTCAGATTCGGGAAGGCCTGGACTCCGATTGGGTAGGTTCTGATGGGGTGATGGAGGTGGGTCCTGAGAGTGTTATCTGGGAGGAGTTTGACCCTGTGGCTCCTGATGATGTGGACAGGATTCTGGGTAGGCCTAGCACTGCCACATATTTATTGGACCCGTGTCCCTCCTGGTTGGTGCTGGTGTCCCGGGCGGTCACACGACGCTGGCTTTAGGGGATTATTAACGCTTCTCTGAGTGAGGGTGTCTTCCCTGCCACCCTGAAAGAGGCGGTGGTGAGGCCCCTCCTCAAGAAGCCTTCCCTGGACCCAGCTGTATTAGCAAATTATCGTCCAGTCTCCAACCTCCACTTTGTGGCAAAGGTTGTTGAGAGTGTGGTGGTGCAACAACTTCCCTGATACCTGGATGAAGCTGTCTATCTAGATCCGTACCAGTCGGGCTTCAGGACGGGATACAGCATGGAAACGGCATTGGTCGCATTGGTTGATGATTTCTGGAGGGCTCAGGACAGGGGTTGTTCCTCTGTCCTGGTCCTTTTGGATCTCTCAGCGGCTTTTGATACCATCAACTATGATATGCTGCGTTGGTTTGAAGGGTTAGGAGCGGGGGGCACCGTGATGCGATGGTTCTCCTCCTTCCTCTCTGACTGTACACAGTCTGTGTTGGTGGGGGGACAGAGGTCTACCTTGAGGTGCCTTACTTGTGGGGTGCCACAAGGGCCAGTCCTCTCGCTCCTCCTGTTCAACATTTATGTGAAGCCGCTGGGCGAGATCATCCGTGGTTTTGGGGTGAAGTGTCACCAGTACGCTGATGATACGCAGCTGTACATTTCCACCCCGGACCACCCCAATGATGCCCTTGACATGATGTCCCAATGCCTGGAGGCCGTGCGGAACTGGATGGAGAGAAACAGGCTCAGATTCATCCCCTCCAAGACTGAGTGGCTATGGTTCCCGGCGCCCCAGTATAGCCATCTGGCTCCATCACTGGCTATTGGGGATCAGATCTTGGCCCCCTCAGAGAGGGTTCGCAACTTCGGTGTCCTCCTGGATACATGGCTATCTTTAGAAGATCATATGATGGCTGTGGCCAGGGGGGCCTTCTATCAGGTTTGCCTGATTTACCAGTTGCGTCCCTTTCTGGACTGGGACGCCCTGCACATGGTCACTCACGCCCTCTTCACTTTCCATCTGGACTACTGTAATGCTCTCTACATGGGGCTCCCCTTGAAGAGCATTCGGAGGCTCCAACTGGTCCAGAATGCGGCTGTGCAGGTGATTATGGGGGCAACATGGCGCACCCACGTAATACCTCTCCTGCGTGAGCTGCACTGGCTTCCGGTGGTCTTCCAGGTGCGATTCAAGACGTTCGTTACCACCTTTAAAGCACTCCATGGCTTTGGACCTGGATATCTACAAGATCGCTTTCTTCCACCGATAGCCTCCCACCGACCAGTATGCTCCCACAGAGAGGGCCTCCTCAGGGTGCCGTCGGTCAAATTATGCCAAATCATTGAATATGTTTTAAATTGCTTTTAACTTTTGTGTTTATGTTGTTTTTATTATTGGCTGTACACCGCCCTGAGTCCCTCGGGAGAAGGACGGTATAGAAGTTTAAATAAATAAATAAATAAATAATGCATCCACGAGGCCCTGCTCATTCATTTTATTGGCCTGAAAGACAAGTTGTTTGTTGTGTTCCAGAACCACATCTTATTTGCGTGCTTCCAGCACCTTCAGTTACATCGTCAGGTCGACAGTATCAATTCCCAGAAGCAATGATAAAGAACGTGGCATGTAAATTCAATAATAAGCGATCATTAGAATGTGGCAGTTCATATGAACAGTATGGATTTCAGCTTGGGAACCATATAAGATATCCACACAAGGCTTTGGAACCTCGAGGAAGAAACCAAACTACAGGCTTGGGATCCTGAACCAAAAAATCCACCCATGCCTGGAATTGCACGGATATCGGGTGTGCCTCCTATGGTGATGGGGTTGCTGGTTCAAGTGCCTGAACTGGTAGTGACAATGCCATCATGGACCAACACAATATAATAGTAGTAATAATGTCTATATAAAACAAACAAGACGAAACAATAATAGAATGCATGTGACGTTGCCATAGCAACGTCCTCAACTTTGTTAGGGCTTTATACGTCTGATGAAAAACCAACCCTACTTTTTTAGGGGGTTCGAAACATACTCTTTCTAATGAGAATGATTTAATAGAGTTTCTAGAAGGGTTTTTTTAAAAGTGGGCTGAAAATACCCTATTTTTGGCATTTTTACAAAAAACGTCAACTTTACACTCAATTTGTAAAGTATTGGAAAGCAGTAGGAGAATGAAATTTTATATTTGAAAACCTTGTGTTGCTAAGTTATTGCACACAAAGTTTCATGTTTATCATACCTTTCCTTCCAGAGTTATAAAAAGCCAAACTTTAACCTTATGGTCATCCATAAATGTGCATGTCCAAGATGGTGACTTCCCTGTGATCTGTGATCTTGGGGGGGGGGGGTAGGATTATGGCTTCGGGGCGGGGGGTCTTTGGAGGGCCGAATTCCATCAGCGCTGCCATGGCCCAGACGGAGGAGTGTCTGAGTGTTTTCCTGAGGGGTCTCTGGCTTCATGAGACTCCTCAGAGGTCAGTGGAGATCGGCAAGATGGCAGGACAGTGAGAGCGTCCTGAGGGAAGAGAGGGCAGTGACCAGCATTCCTCGGCGGAGGTGGCTATGCCTGGATGATGGCGGTGGCGCCGCGACGGTGGCGGTGGCACAGCACCCTCGTTGGGATCCTCGCTGACCCTAAACCACCCTGGACATGTGCTATAGGGGCGGAAGGCGGGCGAAGTGAGGACGAGGAGGCTGGCAGCTGCAATGGCGACGCTGGCAACGTTGAAAGGGCGGCTGCCGAGACGAGGAGGAAGCCGCCAGAGTTTGGTGTCTGGAAGCGTTGGAGAAGTTGGACAACAGCTGCTCGCAGAGTTATTGGACCTCCTGGGCGACTGAGGGATGTTGTTCTGGCCCTTGGTTGTCCCAGAGACCTCCATGAAGATTTATGGAGGTTGGGCGAAGGGAGCAGTATGGACATTAGAAAGATCTGGGAGGGGTTGGAGAGAGTCGGACCATGACTGAAGGTTTTTTGCTTATGGCACTTTGTTGCCTCTGCTCTTCTCCTCCCACTTCCCATTTCCCTGAAGCCTGTTTAGGGCTTTTGGGGACAGCCCAGGGGCTGTGCCATGCTGCTCCTGCATGGTTGGACAATATCTCCTGGTCAGGTTTCATCTTGAGCTCCCTGGACATAGGGTGTTTACGATCTTTGTGGGCTGAACTTTGTTTCCGTATCCTGAGGACTGACTTGTTTCCACTTTCTCCCTTAATTGATGGGAGAGCTACATCTGGGGTTGCAAATCGTGATGGAGTTGGTCTATTGCTGCTGTCTCAAATCCGGTTTTTGTTGGACAATCTAGGTTGGTCAGCTGCTGTGAGAGGGGGCTGGACCACCCGCACCGGACCGAAACAGCGTTTTTACTCCCACCCTTGCTGTGAGAGGGCAATGGGGCCTCTGGAATGTCATCTAAATCCGGCATCATGCTCCTTTGGACTGTTTGGACTGTTATAACATCAGAATTGACCCCCGGGCTATTGGCCATGGATCACTACCTCCCTTTGATGTCAGATGTACTTGGCAAATGAACTCCATGCTCTGTGAGATTCCCCCCTCTCACAGGTTTGGCCCTCCTCATTATCGAGGGCCTACCTTGATGACAGATTTTGGAATCCCGAGAGGTGGCATGTGGCGAAGAGGGGTTTTGGGGGAGTTTTTGGATAAGATTTTAAAGGGTTCTGGGAGGGGGGTGGGTTGTGTGGGTTCGGGGGAGAACCTGCTGGGGAGGAGGCCAGGTCTGGCTGAAGAGCGCGGCATGGGAGGTGCAGAAATCGGGGTCAAGGAGGGGGTTAGAGCTTGTCTTGTGGATGGACATTATATCAGTACTGTGGGTGGGAGGGGCAGATATGGCGGGAGCAGGGAGCCACATCAGGTTATGGGAGCGCGTGCCCGCTGGCTCCAAGCAGTGGCGCGCTTCGGCCTCCAATGCTCCTCTCGTTCCCTAGGTTGCACAGACCCGCAGGCCCTGGGCCTTTGGCTGATGCTGTGCAACACCAGGTCCGTGGTAAATAAACCCCCCCTCATTTGTGATCTTGTTCAGGAGGGGGGAGCGGACCTGGCGGGTATTATGGAGACCTGGTTGGGCCAGGAGGAGGGTCCCCCTCATTGAGATGTGCCCACCTGATTTTTGAGCATTCCATCAGCCGTGTGTTGTGGCCCCGTCCTCTGAGCCTATCCCTTTGGAGGAAGGCAGCTCTGAGCAGGAGGAAGAGGAGCCAGCCAGATCTCCCAGCCCTCCCCCTCTGGCACCGGCTCAGGTGCCAGCTGAAAGAGAGCCAAGTAGTGGGGAAACAGGTGTCTCAGATGAGAGTGAGGGAGAGACGTCATTCCTGGACGCACGCCAAAGAAGGCGAGAGAAAAGGGTACTGCAGCTGCGGCGTATGAGGAAATCCTGAGTCATTGGATTGGAGTCACAGGATCAATGACTCACTGGACCACACCCAGAAGCATATCTATATAAGACAGTACGGTGGGTCACGAAGTTCGTGACGAACAAAGCTAAACAAACGGAGCAACCTCGTAGTCTTGGAAGCTAGATGAACGGCAAAGCTACGTAGGTGATTTTCTTGTTTGTGTAAACCAATAAAGTCCTTGGCAGACAGTGTGCATATCGCTGCCAAGGTTGAGATAAGAACTGCAGAGTGTGCCAAGTGATTATTAACCCTCGGCTGGCTGTGTTTTTGTGGGTCTCTGAAGGGGGGGGACAGATCACCGTGGGCACAAGAGAAGGTCTTGGTCCGAGGGAGGCCACTGTTCCTCAGACAGCCAGATGTGAGTCCCTCCTTGTGAAGTGGGGTCATGGGCTGCAGATGGGCTTGCTGGTTACGTTCCTGGCTCCCTGCCACGTGGTGGTGGCCCTGCCCAAGCTGCTCAACATTATAGCCGCAGTGGCGGTTGACACCCCTAGGCTTATTGTCATGGGCGATTTTAACCTGCCATCCGCTGGTGAGGCATCTGAGGTGGCTCGGGAGTTCATGGCTTCCATGACGGCCATGGACCTGACCCAGTTAGTTCATGGCACTACTCACACAGGGGGAACCACGCTGGACCTGGTTTTTGTCTCTGGTCAGTGGTTGAGTGATCTTGAGATAGGGGATATAGCGATCAAGCCCTTGTCATGGTCGGATCACTCCCTCCTTCGCTTTGACCTTCGAACCACCGCACCCTGCCGCAGGGAGGCGGAACCGATGAGGTGGTTCCGCCCCAGGCGCCTGATGGATCCGGATAGGTTCCAGACGGAGTGTCAGCATGTCAAGATGCATATAATCCTAGTGTTGACATCAGAAGGAGGACGCAGAAGTCTGTACGGGACGGTGGCCTTTCACCTACTTATTTTTCGCTGGAGATAATGTTCCCAAGGAGATGGATGGGAGGGGGGGAAATTCTTTGAATTGGAGCAGTAGATTAGGGGTGAATGATTGGGAAGATGGCCAATGAATGCAGAGGAGTGGGGGGAAGGAAGAGGAGGGTCTTTGGGTCAGCATGTCAGTGCTGGCTGCATGGACTCAGTGCGAAAGCTGCCGCGCTAAATAAAATGGAACTTTGCGTCATAAAAAAAGATTCTGTTTGAAATGCATTTATTTTGAAGACGGCCTGAGAACCTGAAAGACAGCTAGCACTCCTTTCCAAGCCAAACTGGCTAACCTCCAGTACTCCGGCTCCCTGCCAGATGTCTGGGGTGACTGGAGACACAGCCCAGATGCCATGGCGGAAAGCCAATTATCACAAGAGAGCTTACTTCAAGCAATTGGAACACAGCCTATCTTGATTCCAGCCAGCTTGGATACCCTGGGGCCTCAACTCCCCAATCCCCCAGCAAAGCTACAAGCCAAGAAAAAAAAAGTGACTACTGGTGGGCTTTGCCGAAAGCTGCAGAGGCTGAATTCCCTTTCCTGAACGTTCAAGGTAAGGGGAAGCCCCTGAGTGAGTTGGGCAGGGCAGATTGGCTATGGGACTGGCAGCAAGCCAGACAGCAAAAAGCTTCAAAGAAGCCACTAGAGAGCCGCATAGATGAATTGAAGGAAGAATTTGACCGTGCCATTATTCGGGGGGAAGAGCTGTCATGCCGGCCAAAAGAGAGAGGGGGGGCTGCTGAACTGAGAGGCCGTAGATCGAAGCACAGCCCTTCCCCCCCTCGTAGCAGGAGGAAAGGAAGCCCAGAGGTGCATCCATGGGTCCCCCCCCCCTTCCCCACACACAGCAAGCAGAGCAGCCTAGGCCGGCCATCATCTCCCTGCCCTCGAATGAGAGATGAGGAAGAGTACCGGGGGCACCAAGGGCAGGCTCACAGAGCCCTGCAGTGGGAGGAGAGGGCACCAAGGGAGGACCCACCCCTGTTCAGAGGAAAGTTTGATGGCAATCCAGACCAGCTAGCGCAATTCCTTGACACAGCTGAGATCTACATCGAGCGGTATAGACACCGCTATCCATTCCCCAGAGCCCTGGTCATTGCCATTTCAGAAGGGCTGGAGGGAGAAGCAAGGAGCTGGTCAGCAGCCCTTTACAAGAATAGGGCCACCCAACTGCAAGACGCAGATGGGTTCTTACAACTACTCCGAGCCCGTTTCGAGGAGGCAGGGGAGGACCCCTATGTGGAAGATGAGCTCAGGAACCTAACGCAAAAGGGGAGGCCCATCAAAGAGCACATCCATGAATTTAGGCGAGTTGTTGGCACCTTATCTCCCTTACCAGAGCGACTACTAGTATATTTTTTCAGAACAAGCCTAGATAAGCAAATTGCCCAAGTGACCGCTTATCGGGACATCCCGAACTGACTCTCCGAATGGTTCCAGGTAGTGATGCAAATCGAGAGGGGGCTGTGTGCCAACGACATGTTAAAGCAACCAGATGCCAAGGAGAGAGGCGAATCGGACCCAGGACCACACAGCAGACGAGGAACCACAGCGCTACAGCCTACCCAGTGGCCATTCGTCCCACGGAGCCTGCTGAGGTGCTACAGATGCGAGGGAATTGGCCACCTGGCAGCAGCATGTGGGACCCCGGGACCGAGGCCAGGGCCACCGCCCAAGACACAACTGGAACGAGGGCCCAGATGTGCCACCAACGCGCCACAAAGACCCCCCCCCCAGGTACAGAGGTCTTCGCCCACCTGACTGAAACAAGAGGGAACCTAGACGATGCAAATCAATCCCCCGAATCGTATGACAGCGAGGACGATGGTGAAGACGACCCAATGGTGAGTGGACCCATCCACCCTTTTCTCTTCCCCATATGCCTAACGGCCCCCAAAACAGGTACCCAAGAGACTTTCCAAGCCTTAATAGATTTGGGCTGCACGAGGTGCCTGATTAACCTACCCACAGTCCTAAAATTGGGGATCCACGCTAAAAAGCTCAGCCACCCAATTTGATTTGAGCAAGTTGATGGATCCCTAGTGGGGGGGGACTTACGCCACACACTTGGCCGAGCCAGTGAAGCTGGAGCTAGCAGATCACTGGGAAACGATCCGTTTCATAATAGCCCCCAAAATGACAGATCCAGTCATACTGGGACTCTCTTGGCTAGACAAGTGGGGCCCAATTATCTGGTGGCAAGAGGGGACCCACAGATTGAGAATAGCAAAGGGACCCCACTCCCTGCCGCTCCAACCAGGGGAGACGCCTCCCACACAGGGGCCCCAACCCCTCCCATTAGAGGAACAAAAGACGCCCCCAATCCAAGCGTCCCTCTCTAAGGGTACAGCAAAGCAACTGGCAGCCACATCCAACAACTCCCATGAAACAGAACAGATCCCAAAAGAGTACCAAGACCTTGCAGAGGCATTTAGTGAGGCCGAGTGTGACGTCCTAACCCCCCCACCGCAAAGCTGATTGCGCCATCGAAATCATCCCTGGGGCGAAACTACCTAAACCTAAATTGTATGCCATGACACCCCGTGAAATGCAAGAAATGCGGAACTACATAGACAAAAACCTACAAAGGGGTTTCATTGAGCCAGCCAAACTGCGGGTCGCGGCACCGGTCCTTTTCAAAGAGAAGAAAGACGGGTCTATGCGCCTAGTAGTTGATTTTAGAGGTATAAATGTTGTCTGCGTACATAACTTATATCCCCTTCCCCTCATGAAAGACATGCTAGCCCACCTGGCCAAAGGGAAGGTTTTCACCAAACTAGACCTCCGCAAAGTCTACTACCAGATACGCATCAGGGAAGGAGATGAGTGGAAAACAGCATTCAACTGTCCCCTAGGAGGTTTCCAATTCAATGTGATACCATTTGGACTACAAGGAGCCCCGGCAGTGTTCATGCAATTGATAAATGAGGTTCTACACAACCACCTCTATAAGGGGGTCCTCGTCTACCTGGATGACATTCTCATTTCCACAGAAACCATAGACGAACACATACCCCTCATCCGCCAAGTGTTGGAAAAACTGCTGGGGGCAAACCTCTATGTTAAACTATCAAAATGCGAGTTCCACCAGTCGCGGCTAGACTACTTAGGCTACCGAGGGGATAGAAATGGACCCAGCCAAAGTACAATCAGTCCTAGACTGGCGACCCCCTCGCACCCACAGAGAACTGCAAAGCTTCCTGGGGTTCGCGAACTTCTACAGACAATTCATCTCCTCTTTTGCAAGGATTGCCAAACCTTTGATGGACCTCCTAAAAACAGGGAGTCCACCGACAAAACCCTGCCCAGGACAACCTCTACAGTGGGACCCGGCCTGCCAACAGGCATTCGAAACACTAAAAGAAATGTTTGCAAAAGAACCGGTCTTGAAGCATCTTGACCCCGAACAACCCTTCGTCATCCAAGCAGATGCCAGCGATGTGGCAGTGGGAGCTGTCCTACTCCAAAGAAACAGCCAAGGGGACTTACAACCTTGTGCCTACACATCCCGCAAACTTACCAACACAGAGAGACGTTGGGCAGCATGGGAAAAGGAAGCGTTCGCAGTGAGGTGGGCGCTGTTGACCTCATGACACCTGCTAGAAGGAGGCCAGAAACCGTTCGAAGTTTGGACTGACCATAAAAATCTGGAGGCCCTCAGGACCCCATGGAAGTTATCGCCCAGGCAAGTCCGGTGGGCCCAAAACTTCAATCGTTTCAACTTCGAGCTGAAGCACATCCCAGGGGGGAAGAACTTTCTGGCCGATGCCCTCTCCCGAATGCCATCATCCCCTCTGCCCAAGGAGTAGGTCAAGTACTCACCAGACAGCAGCGTCGTGACCAGCAGGGCCAACCAGCAAGTGACTTGATGACAAGGCTCAGAAACATTGGCTGACCCCTGGTTCCGAGACAATCAACATCTCTTGACAAAAAGGGATGACCTAGCATGGAAAGGGATGAAACTCTATGTCCCAGAGACTCTATGCACCCTGGTCCTCAAGAGGAGCCACGACGTTAAACCAGCGGGGCATTTCGGCTTCCTAAAGACTCTGCATTTAGTACGAAGGCAGTTTTGGTGGCCCCACATGAGAAAAGACGTAGATAGCTATGTAAAAAGTTGTACCATCTGTGCCACGATGAAACCTGACCAGGAAGACCCCCAGGCTGCTGCAGCCAGTAGCTGAACCGACAAGACCATGGGAGGAAATTGCAATAGACTTTATAGTAGAACTGCCGAGTAGTGGTGGAAACACGGTGATCTGGACTGTAATAGACTTATTCTCCAAACAGGCGCATTTCATACCTTGCAGCGGGCTACCCTCAGCTCGTTAATTGGCCAAATTGTTCGTAAAACACATCTATTGCCTGCATGGAGTACCCAGAAGAATCATCTCCGATCGAGGTGTTCAGTTCACAGCGAAATTCTGGAGGGAATTTCTACGATCCATAGGATCCTCCCAAGGTCTCAGCTTAGCATTTCACCCGAGCACCAGTGGGAGGGCGGAGAGACTGAATGCCATGATAGAGCAGTATCTGAGGTGTTACGTCGACTACCAACAGTCGAACTGGGCGAACCTCCTATCTTTTGCGGAGGTCGCATATAACAATGCTGTCCACAGTAGCACAGGACTAACCCCATTTAAGATAGTGAGCGGTATGGATTTTGTCCCCATGCCAGAGTACCCAAGAGAGCCCCCTTCCTCAGTCAGTCTGACCGATTGGATGGAAATGTTGAAAGAAATGTGGGAGAACGTCAAGAAGGCACTAGCTAAGGAAGCTCAATCCTATAAGAAGCAAGCGGATAAGCACCGAACTCCCCAAAGACCATTTCAAGTGGGAGAGAAGGTCTACCTCTCTACCAAGTATTTGAGACTTAGACTCCCGAGCAGGAAACTGGGCCCGAAGTTTATAGGGCCATTCCCTATAGTAAAAGTAATCAACCCGGTCACAGTACAACTACAGCAGCCCCGATTACTAGGGAGGATACACCCCGTTTTTCACAGTAGCCTCCTGAAACCTGTAGTGGGGTCAACTTTAAGACCGGTGCCACGTGACCCACCTGAGCCCCTGGTTATTGGGGGCCAAACTCACTATGAGATACAGCGAATTCTTGATTCGAGGTGGCACAGGGGACACCTCCAGTACTTAATCAAGTGGAAGGGTTAGCCCTTATCAGAGGCCTCCTGGGTGAAAAGCAGAAACATTCAAGCTGATCGCCTTATAGCCAAATTCCATGCAGATCATCCGGGCAAGGTGGGAGGGGACGGGACACACACTCCCGGCCGGGGTACCGGTAGTTAACTTGTTACACAGGCCACCCTGGAGGAATGAAGGTGGAGGGGCCGGATGTCAGCATGTCAAGATGCATATAATCCTAGTGCTGACATCAGAAGGAGGACGCAGAAGTCTGTACGGGACGGTGGCCTTTCACCTACTTATTTTTCGCTGGAGATAATGTTCCCAAGGAGATGGATGGGAGGGGGGGAAATTCTTTGAATTGGAGCAGTAGATTAGGGGTGAATGATTGGGAAGATGGCCAATGAATGCAGAGGAGTGGGGGGAAGGAAGAGGAGGGTCTTTGGGTCAGCATGTCAGTGCTGGCTGCATGGACTCAGTGCGAAAGCTGCCGTGCTAAATAAAATGGAACTTTGCGTCATAAAAAAAGATTCTGTTTGAAATGCATTTATTTTGAAGACGGCCTGAGAACCTGACAGGGAGCTTGGGCCATTTCCTGAGGTTCTGACTCACAGCTCGGCTGAGGACCTGGTGGCCGCCTGGGATAGGGTGGCCACTGGAGCCTTGGATCGGGTTGTGGCTTTGCGGCCTCTGACCCGGAGCTGGTCTTGCCTGGCTCCTTGGTTCACCGAGCAGCTGAGGGAGATGAAACACCAGAAAAGATGCCTGGAGAGCGGTTGGAGGGCCAGCCGTTCTGAATCTGACCGAACACTGGTAAGGTCTCATATTAAGACCTACCTGGTGGCGATAAAAGCGGCAAAGCATAACTATTTTGCCATTCTTATTGTGTCATCAGATAATCGCCCGGCCACCCTGTTTACGGTGACCTGCTCCCTGCTCCATCAGGAAGTGTGGAAGGACCCCTTGGAGGGAAGAGCTGAGGACTTTGTACAGTATCTGTATGACAAAATCGTTCAGATTCGGGAACACCTGGACTCTGACTGGGTAGATTCAGCGGGGGAAGACGGAGGCAAGTCTTGTGAGCATTATCTGGGAAGAGTTTGATTCTGTGACGCCTGAAGACATGGACAGGATACTGGGCGGACTGAGCACAGCCACATGTTTATTGAACCCATGTCCCTCCTGGTTGGTGCTGGCCTCTCGGGAGGTTACGCGAGACTGGCTCCAGGGGATTATAAATGTTTCTCTGAGTGAGGGTGTCTTCCCTGCCACCTTGAAAGAGGCGGTGGTGAGGCCCCTCCTCAAGAAGCCTTCCCTGGACCCGGCAGTGTTGGCAAATTATCGTCCTGTCTCCAACCTTCGCTTTGTTGCGAAGGTTGTTGAGAGTGTGGTAGCGCAGCAGCTCCCTCAGTACCTGGATGAATCATCATATCTAGATCCGTTCCAGTCAGGCTTCAGGCCTGGGTACAGCACGGAAACGGCATTGGTCGCCTTGGTTGATGATCTCTGGAGGGCTCGGGACAGGGGTTGCTCCTCTGTCCTGGTCCTATTAGACCTCTCAGCGGCTTTTGATACCATCGACCATGGTATCATGCTGCACCGGTTGGAGGAGTTAGGGTTGGGGGGCACTGTCTTACGGTGGTTCTCCTCCTTTCTCTCTGACCGGTCGCAGTCTGTGTTGACAGGGGGGAAGAAGTCAACCCCGAGGCCCCTTGTATGTGGGGTCCCACAAGGGTTGGTCCTCTCGCCCCTTCTGTTCAACATTTATGTGAAGCCACTGGGTGAGATCATCTGTGGTTTCGGGGTGAAGTACCACCAGTATGCTGATGACACTCAGCTGTACATCTCCACCCCGGACCACCCCAATGATGCCCTTGAAGTGATGTCCCGGTGCCTGGAGGCTGTACAGATCTGGATGGGGAGAAACAGACTCAGGCTCAATCCATCCAAGACCAAGTGGCTGTGGTTTCCGACGTCCTGATATAGTCAGTTGGTGCTATCACTGACTATTGGGGGCGAGTCATTGGCCCCCACGGAGAGGGCTCACAACTTGGGCATCCTCCTGGACTCACGGCTGTCTTTGGAAGAGCACTTGATGGCTGTGGCCAGGGGGATTTTTTATCAGGTCTGCCTGATTTGCCAGTTGTGTCCCTTCCTGGATTGGGACTCGTTAAGTACAGTCACTCATGCTCTCGTTACTTCCCACCTGGACTACTGCAATGCTCTCTACATGGGGCTCCCCTTGAGGAGCACCCGGAGGCTCCAGCTGGTCCAGAATGCGGCCGTGCAGGTGGTTATGGGAGCGACATGGTGCTCCCATGTGACCCCCCCTCCTGCACGAGCTGCACTGGCTCCCGGTGGTCTTCCGGGTGTGCTTCTAGGTGCTGGTACTCACCTATAAAGCCCTACATGGCATAGGCCCGAGGTACTTGCAGGACCACCTCCTACCGGCCTCCCACCGTCCTGTGCATTCTCATAGAGTTGCCTTCCTTCAGGTGCCGTCGGCTAGACAATGTCGGCTGGCAGCCCCCAGGATGAGGGCGTTCTCTGTGGCCACACCGACCCTCTGGAATGGGTTACCCACCGAGCTCTGGACGGCTCCCGATCTCCGCACATTCCGCACCGGCCTGAAGACATAGCTTTTCCATCAAATTCCCTGACCGATTATGGGATTTTTAACAAGGGAATTTTAATTTTTGGATTAGATTTTAATACTGCATTGTCGTCATCATTGTTCTTGTTTTTATTGTGTGAGCCGCCCCGAGTTCTATGGGGGAAGGGCGGCATATAAATTTTAATAATAAATAATAAATAATAAATAAATAAATAAATAAATGTGACTGGGTGGGCGTGGCTAACTCAATGTCACTCACATCAAGGGGTGCCTCGCCTGGCCCCTCCCTTCCCAGCCATTCCTTGTCACACCCAGCCTCAACGTATCTATAGTTCTGTAAAAATGTTATTCACCTTTTTTCAACTTTATTATCTACATACTATAGCTGTACTTTTTAAAAAAATATTTTTATTAATTTTTTTATAACATATACTAAAATATAAAACAACTACAAATAATAAATCACCCAAACATACATAAATCATAATGTATAATCTATAACAATATACACAAGACAGTCAACAAGTGCTCCCCCACCCCTCGGGATCATTCCTGCTTCCAAAATCTAAATGTGAAGTTTCCGAAAGATGCCCTAATTAGTTCATGAGCCATGAGCCAAACTTCAGAAGAAATACAGTCATTTATTAGGAGCACCATTCCGGGAATATTCGGATGCAGTTAGAACTAATCCCACATAGATTTACGTTCCCCTATGACCCTGTCTCTCCCCTCCTCCCTGGCCATGTCATGAATCACATTCTCCAATTAACCACTTTGGCTGGCTGTGAAATTCGACACTCTCCCTCTGATTGCGGTCAGGAAGCATGTATGGAATGTAACTTCAGTTAGTCAATCAGCTCTATCAGTTCTCCCTCCCTCCTGCTCATGGCAACTTGAACGCTTTGCAAATTGACACTTAAAGCTTCTTTTGGTGGTGGTATCCCCCTTCCTCCAGAAAACACAAATATTAGGAACTGTTTCCAGATTCCATTGAATTCATTCACTTTCATTATGCCGCTCCTTACTTTACTATTACATGTCAGTTTATCATTTATGGCAATATCCCATACTGTCTTATACCATTCTTCCAAACAATAATCACCTTGTATTTTCCAGTTCCTAGAAATCATTAACCTTGCTGTGGTCAACAAATTTGTTATCAACTCTTTAGTTTCTTTTTTACACTTTATATCTTCCAATAGTGAGAGTAATGCTACCTTTGGTGCCTCTTCTACCTTTATTCCTACAATTTCTTCAATCTCCTTAAACACCATCTTCCACAATTTTTGCACAAATTTACAATCCCACCACATAAGTCAATATGTTCCTTTTTCCCCACAACCTCTCCAACAGTTATCTGAGTAGTGCTGATTCATATAGTTTAATCTGACTGGAGTTAAGTACCACCTCCATACCATTTTATAATAATTCTCTTTTATTCTTACTGACACATTTCTCAACACTCTTTGTTGCCAAATTCCTTCCCAACTCTGTTGCCCTATTTGTATCTTCAAATCGGTTTCCCATACCATCTTTCCTAAATTTTCCCTCTCCTCTTCCTCCAACAATATTTTATAAATTCCGCTCATCAAGCCTTTTATCCCTTTATTTTCTTCCTTTACAGTTTCGTTTTTTTCAATTAATTCCTCGAACCTCGTTAACTCTCTATACTCTACATTTTCTCTTATCCAGTTTTTAGTCCATTGTTCCACTTGGCTGTAATTTAACCAAGACAATCATTTTCCTCCTAGAACCTCTTCCAATTCCCCACGTGTCCTCATTCCTCCTAACCATTCCCTTAGTTTTATTTAATTTTTCTTTTAAAATTTTATTCACATTATTCTTCAAATTCCCTGGGAAATTTTCCAAGATTACTACCAGTGATAATGGAGAGTTCTTCGGAAGCAGCCTCCCTTTATATTTACTCCAAATTTCCCAATGAAACTTCAGGAGAGGATTGCTTATACTTTCAACCCATTTCTTTCCACCTTCCATAAAAAATATATTTTCCAGCTTCCATTCTAATTTGGTTTTAATTTTAGATTTATCTTCCAACCATTCCAATTCTCCTATTCCTAAAATTGCCTCTATACCATGTCTAAGCCTATTAGCGACATAATATACTGTAATTTATTTATTTTTTTAAATATACGTTATTGGTTTTTTTGTTACAAAAACATCAAATCTCTACTAAAATCAGATGTGCAGTATTTATACATATTTACAGAAAGTGTATCAGGTATACTTCAGATTCTTAATTGCAAGAAATAAACACACCTTAAAATCATGATTTTGTCCTGTTATTTAACCATTTGTACCACTTTCCCCATACTGCATGGTGTTTTGATTTCTCATCATTATTTAACTCATATGTTGATTTTGACATTTCTGCGCACTCTAAAATTTTGTTTATTAGTGTTTCCTCTGGTGGTAGGGTTTTATCTTTCCAAAATTTCGCATAAACTAATCTGGCCGCTGTTGTTATATGGATTATGAGTTGAATTTTTTCTTTAGTAAGCCCATCCCTGATTATTCCCAGAAGAAATATTTCGGGGGATAAATCTAGTTCCTCTTCGATTATTTCCCGCAACCAATTTCGAATTCTAGGCCAAAACCTTTTTGTCTTGGGGCAGGTCCACCACATATGATAGAAGGTGCCAACTTCCTTACCACATTTCCAACAGATTGCTGATGCATTATGGAACATTTTGGCTAATCTGGCAGGCGCTAAGTGCCACCTGTACAGCATCTTGTAATGATTTTTTTTTTTTTTTCCCTGTATGTTGCCGCTTTAGTCATTTTATAGTTTCTGTTCCAAGCCTCTTCCCAGTCGTTGAAGTTTAATGTATATCCAATATTTTTTTCCCAAATATTTAGTTGGTTTTTGGCTATATCCTCTGCCCTGTCCTCATCTAATAAAAGATTATATATTTTTGCTAACATTTTCTTTTCTGCCCCCATCATAATTTTGTCTAGGTTTCTGTACTTTGCTTCTATGCCATATTGATCCTTGTCCTTCTGATACCTTGAGTTTATCTGTAAATAATTCCACCAGTCTAGGTTGAAGCCTTGGTCTCTCAGTGTGTCCAGAGATTTGAGATTCCCATTTTCATCTAATATGTCCTTGTATGTGCCAAATTTTGGTATATCTCGTCTATTTGGAAAGGTCAGGGCCTCCATAATAGAAAGCCAATTTGGTATTTTAACATAGAACTGCTGCCTAATTTCCTCCCACATTTGTAACAAAGACTCCCTTACTTTATGTTTGTGAAAATAGGATTTCTTCTTGTTTCTTGGGTCCCACAAGTAAGTGTGCCACCCTTTTTGTAGATTGTGACCTTCTAAGGTCAGGATTCTCATATTTTGCAGTGTGACCCACTCCTTAATCCAAATTAATTTAGCTGCCTTTTGGTATGCTTCCCAATCTGGGAGTCCAAAAGCCCCCATATTTCTTTTCCCCTGCAGTACCTTGTACGAAATCCTCGCCTTTTTTCCCTCCCATAGAAAATTCCTAACACTTTTATTCAAATCTAAAAAAAATTTTTTTATCTAGACTCACCGGTATAGTTTGGTATAAAAACATAATTTTAGGGAGAATATTCATCTTAATTGCTGCTATTTTGCCCGTGAAAGACAATTTTAGTTTCTTCCATCTATCTAAATCCTGATGTATTTTTTGTAATAATGAAGTATAATTATCTTCTTTTAATGATGAATACCTCGAGGTTATCCATATTCCTAAGTACTTTGTTTTCTTCACTACCTGGAGACCTAATGATTCTTCCAACTCTTTCTTGTATGCTTCTGTTACGTTTTTTGCTATTATTTTGGTTTTTGTTTTGTTCAGTTTAAAGCCGGCTACTTCTCCATAATTCCCTATTTCCTGTAGTAATTTTGGGCCAGTTTCTAAGGGGTTTTCTACTATTAGAGCCACATCATCTGCAAAAGCTTGCATTTTGAAAGTTTTTTTCCTGATCTTTAGGCCTTTAATTTCTTTATTAGATCTAATCTTCCTAAGTAACACTTCTAATGCCAAAATGAAAAGTAAAGGGGATAGGGGGCATCCCTGCCTTACTCCCTTTTGAATCTGGAATGTTTGAGTCTTATCTCCATTTATTAGAATACTCGCCCTCTGTTTGTGATAAATATTTTTGATCATTTTTCTAAAATTTGGCCCAAATCCCATTATATTAATTTGATTGACCATAAAGCTCCAATTCAGGTTATCGAATGCCTTTTGGGCATCCACGAACACTAGTGCCAACTGCTTTTCTGGATGTTGCTCATAATACTCTAAAACGTTTAATACGGTTCTCAAATTGTCCCTAATTTGTCTCCCTGGGAGGAATCCATTCTGATCTTTGTGGATCCAGAAATTAAATTTTTTTCACTCTTTCCACTATTATACTCATAAACAATTTATAATCTGAATTTAGTAAGGAAATGGGTCTATAATTTGCAATTTGTTTCGGATCGGCACCTTCTTTCAATATGAGTGTGAGATATGCTTCCCTCCATGTGTCCGGGATTCTTGTACCCACCAGGACCTCATTAAAAATTCCTAATAATTCTAATTGCAGTGTTTCATCAAATATTTCATAAATTTCCCTTGGGAGTCCATCTGGACCTGGGGTTTTATTCTTTTTAATTTTAGTAAGGGCTGTTTTGAGTTCCTCTACTGTAATTTTCTTTTCTTTTTTTTTAAATTGAAATCCAAATCCTATCATATCATACAATTCTCCCCAACTATTCTACCCCGTCAATACTAAAAATTTCTACATAACATTCAAGTAAAAGCTATCTAATACTTCCTTGACTGATATTTATTCTGCACATAGTCTATCCCAAATATTAAAAAGTGAAATCCAAATCATATCATAATTCCCCCCAACTACTCTACACCCTGTATATACTATAAATTTCTACATAGCATTCAGCTAAACACAATCTGGTACTTCTTTGTTTGATATTTATTCTGCACATAGTCTATCCATTTCTTCCATTCCCACACAAAAGTTTCTTGAGTCCGGTCTTTTAAATATGCTGATATCTTTGCCATTTCAGCAAAACTGGCCACCTTCAAAGTCCATTCTTCAATAGTAGGTAAAACATCTTTTTTCCAATATTGACCAATCAATAACCTAGCTGCTGTAACCATATATAATATCAGTTTTATTTCATTCGGTGAGAAATCCTTAACTATACCCAGTAAAAACAATTGAGGAGAAAATTGGAGTTTTTTCTTCAAAACATTTTGCATTACCCACCAAATTTTGATCCAAAAAGCCTTCACTTTCTTGCAAGTCCACCATATATGGTAATATGTAGCATCTAAGCAATCACACCGCCAACATTTTGGCTGAACATTAGGATACATACATGACAATTTCTTAGGGTCTAAATGCCACCTATAAAACATTTTATAAAAATTTTCCCTCAAATTCTGTGACTGTGTGAATTTAACATTCTGGACCCATATTTTTTCCCATGTTTCCATCATAACTGGTTCTGCAAAGTTTTGCCAGTTCATTTTCTTTTATTTTTATTTGTTAGAACAACGTCTTCATGGACTCATACGCAGTCAGGAAATGACCTCTGCTCCATCATCCCTCCCTTTCCTGGCTTGCTTCCTTATCCTATTGGTCATTATCTAAATCATTCTACGGCACTCTCTCTTACTAATCTCACAGGAATTTAACCCCCTCTTTACTATGTCAGCACTGGAGGCTGACACATGACACCATTCTTTTTCTCTGAGTTTGAGGTTATGAATTGTGCACCTAATTTAGAGTTCTTCAAATATTTTTGATCCTGTATTCTGATATGAGTTTCTTGCAAACAGATGACATCATTGTTAAATTGTCTCAAATAATGAAATATCTTCCTTCTTTTCTGTGGAGAGTTCAATCCGTTCACGTTCCAAGATAGAAATTTAATTGTCATTTGAAGTCTCGCGAAGCGTTAAAAGCATTTGCCGAAGTTTCTGTTCGAGTGTGGTAGTCTTCGGCCTGGCTCCTCCCATGGCTTCAGTTTTCTGTGGTTTACCATTGGCACCCTTCTTGTCTTGTGGTGGGATAGACCTCTGCTGCTGTTGCTTGTCTAAGATTTGCTTGTGGGCTGCTCGAGTTATACGCTGATCTTTAGGTTCTTGCGACAACAATTCGAGATCCAATGCCACCTCTCTTGTACTTTTGGGTGGCCCTTTTTTAGGCTCAGAAAAATCCAGCAATGGTTCATCCAAAGAGCCCCCTATTGCTCCTTGAATTTCCGCTATTGCTCTTTGAGTTTCCATTGCCTCCAACTCCATCTGTTTCCACTGTTCCTCAGACTCTTGTTCAAATTCCTTCTCTGTGACACCCTCCTCTATAGCTAACACTGAAGATGTACGTGGAGATGCTGGGCCAGTTTTAAGAACTCTAAAATAAAATTCTTCCGCTTTTTCAACAGTATTTAATCGGTATCTCTCTCCTTGGTATCTCAGTGTTATACCAATTGGGGCATCCCATCTAAATGGAATCTGTTGTTTCTTCAGCTCAGTCACCAAGAATCCAAAATCTTTTCTATCTCTTAACATCTTCGGCGGCAATTCTTTATAAATCTCAATCTCCTTTCCATCCACTTGAACAACAGAAACAAAAGACTTTTGCAAGATATCATTTCTCATTCTTCTATCTGTAAAGTAGATCACCACATCTCTAGGCAAATTTCTTTGTCTTGCCACCTGAGAATTCACTCTGTAGACCTTGTCAATCTTGCTCAGAACATCTTCAGGATTAACCTTTAGCATCACAGCAAGGGCATCAGCACAAACCATTCTCAAATCCTCTCTGTTATTTTCTTTTATTCCTCTCAGTCTTAAAGCAAATTCCATAAATCTGAATTGCATCATAGTTACTTCATTTTCAATTCTTTGAGTTTTATTGTCCACATTAGCAATTTTATTGTCAGCTTCCCTCATTTTAGATTCAAATTTTGAACTGAGTTCAACCACTTTTTTATCAATCTCAACAACCGCTTCTGACAAACCAGTAACAACTGTCAATATATCTCTTTTCATCTTATCATACTTTTCTTGAACCACCTCTTTAATTTCCTGCTGGGACTTTTCAAATTTCTGCTGGGACTTTTCAAATTTTTGATCCATTACTTCAGTTTGGTTCATCAAAGCCCCAGCAATAAATTCCTTCAAATCCTTAAATCCAGTCTCCTTTTCTTGACTCTGAGTCTTTGTCTCTGACTGCTATTTTGTTTGGTGAGTAGGGGAGCCCCCCCCCCCCCCCCTGCAGCTTTAGGAGCTGGTTTGGTCTGCTTTGAAGCCATATTTCTACGCAGTCTTATTCTTTCTAGAAAAGAGGTCTTTCCCCCTTTTCCACCACAGAATCCTTTTAAAAACTTCCCCAGCTTCAATCAGATTCATAAAGGAGATAGAACAAATTGAAATCACTTTAAAAAAACTTTTCTCTTTTCTTCTAACAAGTGCTGTTGCTTTAAATACTTTAACACACGTTGAAACACACAGGCATTTCCACTTTCGCTTTCAGCTTTTTTCCTCCGCTGAAGCCGGATGCCATTTTAATTAACTTTCACTCTTTCACCATTCTTAAGTTTATTGACAGGGCTAGCATGAATACTTGCATTTTTAGTTAAAAGTCCTGGTTTTACCCTGCTTGATTTAAAAGATCCAGTTATTTTCTTCTGCTGAGGTTGGTCGCGTCGTCTTGCTCTACTGGAAGCAGAGTTGTCCCCAGAGTCCGGAGCCTTGGCGAGCTGAATAGGGAGCCTCACCCTGCTTCCTCCCCAGAAGCAAAAAAGACAGTCTGGGGGCTTCGCAGGGGGCTCTACCTGGTCTCGCCGGCTCTCCTCACATTTACTCAGGAACACAGAGTTTTTCAAGCCGCCTCTCAGCTGTAGAGGCAGCTCTTTACGGGCGGCAGGGCTGGCGGTCCCAAAGAGACAGCCAGCGACGACGACGGCGCCAACAGGAAGTCCCCTCTACTGTAATTTTCTTGTTTAACATTTCTCTCTCTTCTTCTGTTATTTGAGGGACACTAGCTTCCATCAGATGTTGTTCCACCTTGTCTACCTCAATCTTTTCATCTTTGTATAAAGCTTCATAAAATTCTCTTGCTCTTTCTAATTCATGTTCTTCCTTCGTCAGGAGGTTATCCTTAGAATCTTCTAGTACAAGGATCTGGCTTTTTTCATTTTCTTTTTTTAGTTTGAACGCAAGCCACCTTCCAGACTTATTAGCATTCTCGAAATAATAATGCTTTGTTCTTTTTATTTTTTGCACTATCTCCTCCTGATCCAAAATGTTCAACATGTGTCTCACCATCATCCAATTCTGTTTTGCCACCTCGTCTCCCGGGTTTTGCTGTAGTTTATTTTCTGTTTCGTCTAACCTTTTAGTGTGGGCCTCCCGAGCCTTCCTTTTTTCTTTATTTTTAAACGCCGTATACGATATAGCCACCCCTCTCACATAAGCCTTCATTGTATCCCAAACGATTTCTCTAGCCGTGCCTTGATTTCCATTTTCTATAAAGAAATGCTTTACTTCTTCATTCAGTTTATCTATAAACTCTTTTTCATTCAGTAGGGTCGTCTTAAGTCTCCATCTCTGTTGTTTTCTGTTGTTCATATAATACCAATTTATTTCGAGGAGCTTATGATCTGCCCAGGCGTTTGTGCTCATATCGACCTTCTTAATTTCTAATCCTAATTTCCTGTTGGCCCATATCATATCTATTCTAGACCAGGAATTCTGCGGGTTCGAGTAAAAAGTATATTGTCTATCAGAAGGATGCAAAGTTCGCCACATATCAATTAAATTTAATTCATCCACCAAATCAAAGAAACTTTTTGGCAAAGGTGTCCTTTTATTCTTTTTAATTTTTCCACTTTTATAATCTCTATCTGGATCTACAACACCATTAAAGTCACCTAACAAAACAAATTTCATTATGTGCCCATTTTCCTAACTGTTCATGCAATTTTCAGTAGAATTGTCCCTGTTTTTTTATTTGGAGCATATACCCCCAACAATATCATTTTAGAGTTACCGCTCATAACCTCGATCATTAGGATTCTACCTTTAGCATCCTTATATTTTAATTCTGCCTCGATTCCTCTTCTAACATACATTACTACCCCCCCCCTTTTTTTTCTCTGCTAGGGACATAAATACTTTGCCGAATTTAGTATATTCTAGATAATTGGCCTCTTCTTTTTTTATGTGGACTTCCTGTAAGCATATTATATCAGGATTTTGTTTTACTAATTTTGAACGTATTAGCTTCCTCTTTTTATGATCGTTTAAGCCGTTGACATTTAGAGATAGAAGATTTATACCGTTCATTCCTAGTACTTGTGTCTAGTTCCTAGTTCTTATTTGCTTTTAAAGTTACTGCTCTTACTGGTCTGGTTTTTTTCCCCTTGTCGTCTTCTTCTTTCTTCTTCTCCTCTTCTATATCTTCCTTTGTGCTTTGTTCTTGGGAAGTTTCTTCTGTATTTGCCATTTTGATTTCCTCTTTACTATTTTGCTCCTCTTCCCCTCCTCTTAGCTGGTCTAGGAAATCTTGTGCTGCACTTAAGCTGTCAATTTTAATTTTTCTTCCCTGCCATGAGATTAGCATCCCCTCTGGCAGGAGCCATCTAAATAATATGTTTCTTCTATTCAATTGGATCATCAGAAATCTATAATTCTTCCTTACTTCCCTCACTCTTCTTGGTACTTGTTTTAAGATTATCACTTCTTTCCCTCTATATGTAATTTGTTCCTCTCTCGCTATGTTGTATAAAATGTCCCTCACTTTTTTTCTTGCAAACCTCACATGAACCTCCCTAGGGAGCCTGTTCCTCCTCGCGTAATTTGTTTGCACTCTGTAGACATCGTCGAGCTCTCTAATAATTTCCTGCTTGTCCGGCTGGAGGGCTTCCGCAATCAACTCAGCCATCTTATCTCCCAGGTCGTCTTCTTTATCTTCAGTGATATTTTGAAAGCGGAGGTAGAATGAGGCCTTATCCATTTCTAATTGCATCAACGAGTCCTCGATTTCCTTATTCTGTGTCGTAAAAGTTTGATCTACCATATCCAGTTTCTTTTCATTTTGTTCGATTCTTTGTTCTGCTTTTTGAATTCTTCTCTCATTGTTGGCAATTGAAGCTTGGATCTCATTCATCTTTGAGTCTAGCACATGAATGTCCATCTTTAGTTCAGAGTGGTTATTCAATATAAACTATTCCTTAAATTCCTATCCTTAACCTTCTTTAATTAATCCCAATGATTTATAAATATAATTAGTTCACTTAACAAGTAACACTGTAAAACAGTATAACTATTAACTCTTATCTACTTATATACTTTTAAGTCCACATGTAAATTTAAGTTTTGTCAAAAAAATTACTTAACCCTATCCTTAGTCGATTAATTAATTGATTAAATAAAGCGATAGTTAATAATTATTTGGGGTAGACAGTTGAATTAGTGATCTCAAATGCCCCCCAAAAAGAAAAAAAAATACAATTGTAATCTATTCCTTAAATTTCTATATCTTACTTATCTTACTTATTTCCTAAAATTAATTCACTTAGAAGGTAAAAAATACAAATGTTAAATCTTATATGCTTATATGACCATAGTTAAATTAAATTAATATAAATAGATACTTATAAATATATTAAGTGAGTAGGTACATAATTAATTAAGTAAATAGTTAAACAATTAGATTATTAATCAAAGATGGCCAAATAATTAAATATAGTTAAATATAGTTGGATAAATATCTAGTAGAATATACAAAAATAGATGTTACATATGAAGAGATTTATATTTTCAAGAGGTTAAAGTGATTGTCAAAAATTAATATTACTATGTAGGATGTCAGTCCACTGAACAAAGGAATGACAGGGAGAGAGTCAATATCGAACCCTTAAGTTTTCTGCTTCTCTTCTTTTCTTCTAATCTTCTTGGGAAATAAAATGTTCTTTAAGCCTCAGCCTCCAAATTTCTCTAAAGTCGATGTTCAGTATTAATTCTCCCTGCTAATTCGTCTCTGTGCCAGTCTAGTCCAATATTGCACTGTCAGCACTCTATAATGTCTGAACTTCCTGTTCTTTGCTGCCACCGAGTAGAGTCAGATCTCTTCCTTGACTCACCCTCTGCTTGTTCACAACAGACGGCAACAAGAAAAAAAAAAAGGATTTTTTCCAGATTCTTTAATTTTCTTGCTCGCTGTATCCTCCAAGCCTCTTTTTGCACAGTTGATCTAGCAACCTCCGTCTTTTCCTCTCCGCGCCGGCTCGTCAGGCTCCGTGGTCTTTCACACTGCTCCTTTGTTAGCAATCGCCGCTCTTCTCCTCTTTGAGCCATTCTCGCCCAACTCCACCGACCCCTTCTTCAGATGCCCAATTTTATTTACGAGGGAAAGGTACGCTTCGATTTCGATTTCAGCACTGCAACATCCGATTCTCCTTGCTCCTGAATAGCTGTTGGCTGTTACAGCTTCAAATCAGCCATTGAATGGCTGACTCACAAGCGTTGACTTGACAGAGCCGCCCGGTCTTGCAAGAAGCGTTTGCGCTTCGCTTTCTCACTCACCCGACTCTCTCTATTGTCCGCAGGGCTCTCCAGGTCCTGCGCCCCCAAAGGGATCCCCAAAACGCAGTGACAGACAGTGCTGAGGAGTAGCGATCACTCACTCAGCACCATATCACTACAGCTCGCCAACCGGAAGTCCAACATAATATAATTTAATATTGGGGAGTCCTAAACCCCCTTTTTTTGGCTTAGATACCACTTATTTTTATTTATCCTCGCTTTCTTATTCCCATTACAATAGTTATTCAGTATATTCAGAATGTGAGGGTGATCTGGCTGCGACATCTGTCACCCCATTGATCGCCAGGGTTGATTCAGCTGATCTGGCGGGCTAGGCGGGTGTCCCCTTTCTCCCTCACTGCTCCATGTGCGTCCCTCCCAAAGCTGCACGCTCGGTGGAAGAGGACGACCATCCTAGATAGAAGGATTTTACCGATCTTCGGTCAAGGGTATACGATAGCTGCGCTCCCCTGCTAGAACCTCCAAACAAGCTCAAGGTCCTATAGCTGTACTTTCATGGACCACTGAAAGGAGGAAATGGCTCACATGCTTTGCCCAAGAGTGTGATAGGCAACAGGCTTTTAAGGGGCTGCCAGAAAAAAGGAGGGGGGCAATGTATTTTCCAAAGTACCAGAAGGCAAAACAAGAAGCAATGGATGGAAACTGAACAAAGAGAGAAGCAACCTAAAACTAAGGAGAAACTTCCTGACAGTGAGAACCAATATAGGTGCAGAAATATTTCAGCCATAATTTCACATATAAAATAGCCATTCGTGTAATACAACCTGGATATTGTTCAAAACAGTCATTAGTATTATGGCTGATGTTTGACAGCAAGCCTAAAAGTCAAAGATCACAAGAGTGCTTCTTTTATGTACACAAAACATCACATACCAGGAATAGCATATTAAAATGGACTTATACAACCTGATGTACAGAATAAGCACACACATATTTATGCTCTGGACTATAGACATTGAATGCATGTAAATCCCTGAAAAATATGTGGTAGCCCTGGACAAAAGTAAGGCAGTAAAATCACCCTAGGTGTAGGGACAGTGTAAAATATTAGCACATGATAAATAATGGAACAATTAAAAATAATAGCACAGAGGGGTTTTTTTTTCTCTCTCTCTCCCTTCCTTCCTGTTCCTTTCTCTTCTATCTTTCTGTCCTTCCCTCTTTCTCTGTCTGTCTGTCTGTCTGTCTGTCTGTCTGTCTCTTTCTCTCACTCACACACACACACCTGGTCTGGGCACAAAGTATCTGTTGTTACAGAAGTTCTCATTTGTCACTATTGAAGGGAAACAATAATAAGGATATAATAAATAATACTAGAACATGATATACTGGTATACTAGATTCTGTAACCATTAGGTTCCTGTAATACATATATGCCTTTGTATTTGTATCACATATATTATGCCTTTATATTTGTATCTCCTGTAACAAACATATTCTGTTATTAGGCCTCTGTAAATGTATCTGGTATTTGTCAAACATACAGTGGGGCAAAATAGTATTTAGTCAGCCACCAATTGTGCAATGAGCCTGAGTAGCGTAGGGGAGTAATGCCTCCTACAAAAGCAGCATTTAAGATCCAGCTGCCTGCAATTACTTGCGAGTTCAATCCCAGCCAGGCTCAAGGTCGACTCAGCCTTCCATCCTTTATAAAATGGGTAAATTGAGGACCCAGTTTGTTGGGGGCAATAAACTGACTTTGTATAAATATAAATATACAGAAGTATGAAGGCTATTGTTTAACGCATTGTAAGCCGCCCTGAGTCTCCGGAGAAGGGCGGCATATAAATCAAAAATTTAAAAAAAATTAAAAAAAAGTTCTCCCACTTAAAAAGATGAGAGAGGCCTGTAATTGTCATCATAGGTAGACCTCAACTATGAGAGACAAAATGAGAAAACAAATCCAGACAATCACATTGCCTGATTTGGAAAGAATTAATTTGCAAATTATGGTGGAAAATAAGCATTTGGTCAATATCAACAGTTCATCTCAATACTTTGTTATATATCCTTTGTTGGCAATGACAGAGGTCAAACATTTTCTGTAAGTCTTCACAAGGTTGGCACACACTGTTGCTGGTATGTTGGCCCATTCCTCCATGCAGATCTCCTCTAGAGCAGTGATATTTTGAGGCTGTCACTGGGCAACATGGACTTTCAACTCCCTCCAAAGTTTTTCTATGGGGTTGAGATCTGGAGACTGGCTAGGCCACTCCAGGACCTTGAAATGCTTCTTACGAAGCCACTCCTTCATTGCCCAGGTGGTGTGTTTGGGATCATTGTCATGCTGAAAAACCCAGCCACGTTTCATCTTCAATGCCCTTGCTGATGGAAGGAGGTTTGCACTCAAAATCTCACGATACATGGCCCCATTCATTCTTTCCTGTACACGGATCAGTCGTCCTGGTCCCTTTGCAGAGAAACAGCCCCAAAGCATGATGTTGCCACCCCCATGCTTCACAGTAGGTATGGTGTTCTTTGGATGCAACTCAGCATTCTCTCTCCTCCAAACACGAGGAGTTGTGTTTCTACCAAACAGTTCTACTTTGGTTTCATCTGACCATATGACATTCTCCCAATCCTCTTCTGGATCATCCAAATGCTCTCTAGCAAACTTCAGACGGGCCCAGACATGTACTGGCTTAAGCAGGGGGACACGTCTGGCACTGCAGGATCTGAGTCCCTGGCGGCGTAGTGTGTTACTGATGGTAGCCTTTGTTACGTTGGTCCCAGTTCTCTGCAGGTCATTCATTAGGTCCCCCCGTGTGGTTCTGGGATTTTTGCTCACCGTTCTTGTGATCATTTTGACCCCACGGGGTGAAATCTTGCGTGGAGCCCCAGATTGAGGGAGATTATCAATGGTCTTGTATGTCTTCCATTTTCTAATTATTGCTCCCACAGTTGATTTCTTCACACCAAGCTGCTTGCCTATTGCAGATTCAGTCTTCCCAGCCTGGTGCAGGTCTACAATTTTGTTTCTGGTGTCCTTCGACAGCTCTTTGGTCTTCACCATAGTGGAGTTTGGAGTGTGACTGTTTGAGGTTGTGGACAGGTGTCTTTTATACTGATAACAAGTTCAAACAGGTGCCATTAATACAGGTAATGAGTGGAGGACAGAGGAGCCTCTTAAAGAAGAAGTTACAGGTCTGTGAGAGCCAGAAATCTTGTAGGTGACCAAATACTTATTTTCCACCATAATTTGCAAATAAATTCTTTCCAAATCAGACAATGTGATTGTCTGGATTTGTTTTCTCATTTTGTCTCTCATAGTTGAGGTCTACCTATGATGTCAATTACAGGCCTCTCTCATCTTTTTAAGTGGGAGAACTTGCACAATTGGTGGCTGACTAAATACTTTTTTGCCCCACTGTATGTTCCTGCCATTTGATCTGAACCCATATCAATCTTCTTCCTGTTTTTCTTGTGCCATCTAAGAGCATGGTATGTATCTCAGTTGGAACTGCAGACATCATCTGAGGGATAATTTACACTTCAGCTCTAATTTACACCTTTGATCTGTATAAGCTCATTCCTTGCAGAACCAGGGGGCCAATTGAGCAATTGGGAGAACAAAGGAATGCTCAAGGAAAAGATAACGCTAATTGGGAGGCTTCTATTCCTTTGCAGGGCAACAACTAATACTCGGACCTAAACTAGGAGGCCAGAATTGGGTACTAAGCTGATGTCTCTGAGGGTATAAAAGGACGCCATATCTTCCCCAAGGTGTGGCTATCTCCTCGCATGCATTTTATCTGTATGTTCTGTATATAGTCCCAACCAGTATTTTGTTTTTGGTCATAAATAAAATCTGGTTGTTTTTTTTTTGCAAGCCTCGTCTTGAGTCTCTGGCATTCTGGTGACTCAAGTATATTTTGGGACCTTACATTTCTGGCGCCCAATGTGGGGCTTGAAGGCACAGTTTCTTCAAGGTGGCTGCATTCAGCTTCCCACAAACTGAGCTGCTTTGAGGCTTGGTGGCCTTCATTAAAGGCAGACGGAAGAAACCAGCTTGGACCAGTACTGAAGTCAAGAGTGCTCCTGGAAAAAATTATCCAGTGACTTTGATCTGGTCATTTGCTGGCAGGCTCCGATTCTGCCTGCCCTGAACACCTAACAAAGAGGCTTGCACTGTGGGGGGTTATGAAACTGAGCTCTTCTGGGTGAGTATAATTTTTTTTTCCTCTTGGGAAGGGGAGTGTTGCCTTGTGTATGTGTGTGACTGCAATGTGGGAAATACCTAATAGAGGTTTGCCTACATTTTGAAAGGAGTGTGACTGTTGGAATAAGAATCTGTAGTGCAGGAGAGGTCTTTGACCAAACTTCAGACCCGCAGGGGAGGTCTGGGAAATCTCTTAGGGAAAAAGAGAGAGTTTTGTCAAGCTTCGCACCGACGGAAAGGTGTGGGAAATCTCCTCAGGAAGACAGAGTCTAGTCAAGCTTTGAGCTGACGGAAGGAAATTCCCTGGGAAAAATGGGTAACCATACTGGTAGCCTGTTTGGAACAAATAACCTAGTAACAAGAATATTTATTTATTTTATTTATTTATTTTATTGAATTTCTATACCGCCCTTCTCCCGAAGGACCCAGGGCGGTGCACAGCCACATTAAAATAAACAGATATGCAAAATTTAAACTCAATTAAAACTAATTAAATAATTTGGCTCCCCCAATTTAAAACCCAAGAATTTTAAACATCCAGTCTGGATTCTGGTCACGCTAGTCCAGCTTGTTGGAAAAGGAGGGTCTTAAGGGCATGGCAGAAGGTACGCAGGTCAGGGATCATGCGTATCCCCGGGGGCAGTTCATTCCAGAGGGCAGGTGCCCCCACAGAGAAGTCTCTCCCCTGGGGGTCGCCAGTTGACGTTGCTTGGCCGACGGCACCCTGAGGAGCCCCTCTCTGTGGGAGCATATTGGTCGGTGGGAGGCCGTCATTGGTAGAAGGTGGTCTCGTAAATATCCGGGTCCTAAGCCATGGAGCGCTTTAAAGGTGGTGACCAACACCTTGAATCGCACCCAGAAGACCACTGGGAGCCAGTGCAGCTCGCGCAGGAGAGGTGTCACATGGGTGCAATGAATCACTCCCATAATCACCTGTGTGGCCGCATTCTGGACCAGTTGGAGTCTCCGAGTGCTCTTCAAGGGGAGCCCCATGTAGAGAGTGTTACAGTAGTCCAGACGGGAAGTGACGAGGGTGTGGGTGACTGTGAGCAATGCGTCCCAGTCCAGAAAGGGACGCAACTGGTGGATCAGGCGAACCTGATAAAAAGCCCCCCTGGCCACAGCTGTCATATGAACTTCTAAAGACAGCCGTGAATCCAGGAGGACACCCAGATTGCGAGCCCTCTCTGAGTGGGCCAAAGTCTCACCCCCAATAGCCAGCGATGGAACCAGCTGGCTATATCGGGAGGCCAGAAGCCACAGCCACTCCGTCTTGGAGGGGTTGAGTCTGAGCCTGTTTCTCCCCATCCAGATGCACACGTCCTCCAGACACCGGGACATCACATCAAGGGCATCATTGGGCTGGTCTGGGGTGGAGATGTACAACTGAGTATCATCAGCGTACTGATGACACCTCACCCCAAAACCACGGATGATCTCACCCAGCGGCTTCACATAAATGTTGAACAGAAGGGGCGAGACGACCGACCCTTGCAGCACCCCACAAACAAGGCGCCTACAGGTCGACTTCTGCCCTCCTGTCAACACAACTGCATCCGACCAGCGAGGAAGGAGAACCATCGCAACACGGTGCCCCCCATTCCTAACCCCTCCAGCCGGCGCAGCATGATACCATGGTCGATGGTATCAAAAGCCGCTGAGAGATCTAATAGGACAGAGGAAAACACCCTGTCCCGAGTCCTCCAGAGATCATCAACCAATGCGACCAATGCCGTTTCTGTGCTGTGACCCAGCCTGAAGCCCGACTGGTACGGATCTAGGTAGACCGATTCATCCAGGTACCGGGGTAGTTGCTGCGCCACCACACTCTCAACAACCTTCACCATGAAGCGAAGGTTGGAGACTGGACGATAGTTTGCTAACACAGCCAGGTCCAGGGACGGCTTCTTGAGGAGTGGGTCTCACCACCACCTCTTTAAGGGTGGAGGGGAAGAAACCCTCACTCAAAGAAGCATTTATAATCCTCTGGAGCCAGCCTCGTGTAACCTCCTGGGAGGCCAGCACCAACCAGGAGGGACACGGGTCCAATAAACATGTGGTGGAGCTCAACCTGCCCAGAATCCTGTCCACGTCCTTGGGAGTCACAGAGTCAAACTCCTCCCAGATAACACTCTCAAGACCCACCTCCGTCATCCCATCTGAGCCCACCCAATCGGAGTCCAGGCCCTACTGAATCTGAGCGATTTTGTTAGGGAGCGGGTCACCCTAAACAGGACAGCTGGGCGGTTCTCTGCAGACGCAATAAGAGCAGAAAAATAATTCGATTTTGCCACCTTTATCGCCACTAGGTAGGTCTTAATATGAGACCTCACCAGTGTTTGGTTGGATTCGGAGTGGCTGGCCCTCCAATTACTCTCTAGGTGTCTTTTCTGGCACTTCATATCCCTCAGCTCCTCGGAAAACCAGAGAGCTAGTTGGGATCGGCATCGGGTCACAGGCCGCAAAGGCACGACTCGGTCCAAAGCTCCAGCAGCCGCCCTATCCCAGGCGGCCACCAGTTCTTCAGTTGAGTCGTGAGCCAGAACCTTGGGAAATGGCCCAAGCTCCGTCAGGAACCTGTCAGGGTCCATCGGATGCCGACCAGTTGGTTCTGTCTCCCTGCGGTGGAGGGGAGCGGTTCGAAAGTCTAATTGAAGGAGCGAATGATCTGACCATGACAAGGGCTTGATGGCTAGATCTCCTATTTCTAGATCATTCACCCACTGACCAATAGGGCTGTGTTCTCCATTTGGCTATGTTAGTCCACTGGAACACGTTAAAAAGAAAAGTGGAGTTCAAACTTGTTCATGAGAGCCCTGGCTAAATGCAAACCATGTGTGAACATAGGTCTCTATACCTCTTATACATTTTGATCTTTAAAATAAGCAGGCGCCTGCTGGGAGATCCAAGCTAGAATGAGAACACACAGAACAGCCCCAGGGCAGAGACACGTAGTAACAATCTAGTGCCTAAAGAGAGATCTATGGGTGGCAAAGAAATATTGCAGTGTTATAAAGATCTTGATAATTTACATTCTCAAAAGAGCCAGAGAAGTCTGAAAGAACTAAGAATAAAGAAATAATTGTTGATTGTTCTTCCCACTTGGGCTTTAGCAGGTAATAAAAAATGTAAAGCCTGTCTAAATGGGAAGACTCATATAATTTGACTTGATCAATTTGGTGTGATTTCTATTAAAAAATTTCTGGATATGAATCTATAATAATAGCATGTAGAAGTGAATGGGATTGAATTGATTGTGATATGTCTATCTCCTTGCATGCATTGTATCTGTATGTTCTGGATATAGTCCCACCCAGCATTTTGTTTTTGGCCATAGATAAAATCTTTTTTTTTTTTTTTTTTTGCAAGCCTCGTCTTGAGTCTCTCTCTTTGGCATTCTGGTGACTCAAGTATATTTTGGGACCTTTCACTATAATACACCTGATACTAATCGATACTTTATCTCTCAACTACGTAAAGCCTATGCAGGTTTACTTGGCAGTAAGGCTACTCTCTTGTTATAGAAATTAAGACTCACAAGATTTCCGTGGGTGATCAGAGAGGTTTATTGTGCAGATTCAGTGCAAAACAAGAAGCAAAACACTGAATCCCGAAATATTATGATGCAGTAACTTAAATACATACTTTTAACATCTTATGATTGGTTACATTTCTGACAGCCCCCCAGCCCTGACAGCCCCCCCCCCCCCGCTTTCTATAGGAGCTAAATAACTTGTTTTTGCAAAGTAGGTCATAGGTGCTGTGCAAACCTAGCTAAGCTTCCTGTCAAGTTTCCTGCCATTAGATCTGTGGTTGCCTCTGCTTGGCTAAGTGTGATATTTTACTTCTGATAATGTTTCCTGAGCTTGACAGCTGAGAAAGGTTAGTTATTTCTGTGGTTTTACCTTTTGAACCCAATACTAAAGAAAGGGGTCCTTCAGAGATCATCTAGACTGACCCTGTTTTATATCATTTTCATTTCATTTTTTTTTTAAATATCCACTTTCTATTTTGCTCTTGTTGTGGAAAAATTGAGACTGAACAACATTCCTGGATCAGCCAGAGACAGTGTATTGCGCAGGTTCAGAGCCAGATTTGTACCTGAAACTTTGAACACCTGAAAGCCCTGATACAACTGCTTTTATACCTTTCCAAGACAAAGGGTTTGGTGAGCTCATGCATTTTCCATATATGGTTAACATACATTTGTTATATGATAATTGACACACTTCCCAATTACTAAACCATTACTAAACCATTATTTTCTAGTTTATAAGATTATCTTTAGCTAGACAACCTTCCTTAGTTCTGTAATTACTAATACGGGAGAGTTATTGCTGTCCTTAGGTCATAAGTGACTCTTTCTAACATACATGTCTTTGTGTCTTTGACAGTGATGCCCCTCAAATGTTTTCCATATGGCTTGTCCTTCCTTGACAGCTAGGCCTCATCAGAAGATATATTTACCAATAATGGGCTTTAACCAGTGGTGGGATTCAATTTTTTTAACAACAGGTTCTGTGGGCGTGGCTTAGTTGGGGGTGTGGCTTGGTAATCATGTGACCTGGTGGGCGTGGTTAGCTCATCATGTGACTGTGTAGGCGTGGCTAGTTGGTCATGTGACCGGGTGGGTGTGGCTATGTGCATAGGGACTACTCAAAGGGCTGAAAAAAGTCATTTCTGACTGGTCCTCGCACTTTTGACCGGTCCTCGCCCTTATGACCATCCTCACATTTATGCCCATTGCGGCATTCTTAACAACCGTGTCAGTCATTTCACAACTGCTTCTCTACACCATGGTGACAAGATAGGGCAAAAAACGTAAAATGTGAGGACAGTCGTAAGTTTGAGGACTGGTCAAAAGTGCGAGGACCAGTCAAAAATAACTTTTTCAGCCCTCTGAGTAGTACATATGCACAAAAGGGCTACCCAGAGGGCTGAAAAAAGTGATTTCTGACAGGTCCTCACACTTTTGACCGGTCTTCGCACTTATGACTGGTCATCATTTATGCCCATTGTAGCATTCTTAACAACCATGTCATCATTTCACAACTGCTTCTCTACTCCATGGTGATAAGATAGGGCAAAAAATGTAAAAAGTGAGGACAGTCGTAAGTTTGAGGACCGGTCAGAAGTGCGAGGACCAGTCAGAAATAACATTTTCAGCCCTCTGAGTAGTCCATATGCAATAGAGAGGGATGAAGGAAGGGAAGGGAAATTAGAGTAGGAGTGAGGGTAAGAGAGGGAGGAAGAGAGGAGGAGAAGGAGAAAGGAAGAGGAAGTAGGGAGGAGAAGAAGAGGGGGAGGAAGAGAAAGTAAGAAGGAAAGAAAAGAGAGAGGTGGTAGGTTTGAGGAGAAAGATTGCTGTACAATAAAAAAAGATGAAAGGGAAGAAAGCCAACCCCAAACAAATATAAAGATATTAAGATAAAGAATGAATTGTTAAACTTTAAAGAATAAAAGAGAACAAATATGAATAAATAACAATAATTAGAAACACACATACAAACATACAATGTATTTTCTTTCAACAGAGTGTTTGGCTGGTTCACAAATTTAAACAGTGTTTAGTCATTTCAATTAAATTTACAATTTCTATATTTGCTTTTTGCCATATTTATTCCTCATCTATTTTTGTAAAAAAACCAATATTACCCTTCATCCTCATCTCTAATCTTAATCAAATTCAATTTTTCCCTTCTATTCTATATTATACCCTTTCCCGTTGTCATCTATTTTTATATCCATCCTCACATTGGTTAATTATTTAATATTACAATTGTTTAATACAAATTCAACATTTTTATATAAACCAGTTATAACTATCTTTTTTGTATATTAATCAATATGAACATCAATATTCCAATTATTTCCATGCAATCCAATTTCTTACAAATCAATTAATTATATTTACCAATAATAATAAACCAAATAATTTTCCCCATATATTCCTCCAAACCATAATTTAACCATTTCTGCTTTCAACACAATATACAATAAATAGACCTTTTTTTCTTTTGTGTTTTAAAATCTTGAACTCTCCTCTTTGCCCTAATTTCCCATTGTTTGCACCTACCTTTTTTGGTGAGCAAAAAGAAAAAGAAATCTCTCTCCCTGCCTCATTCTGTCACGTTGCAGCAGAGCCTGCTTTACTTTCAGTTTTGTTTCAGCTAGGGAAAAAAAAACTTCTCCAGCACGCTGCAGCAAGCAAAAGAGCTTGCAAAACAAGAGCGTGCGAAAGAGCCTGCGCAAAACAGCTGAGAGCAAATCAGCTGAGAGTCAGGACCGATCTATTCAAGGGCTAATTAGCCTATGCGGAAGCTCCGAGGGCCGATAAAATTACAAAAAAACACCGAACCCTTTGTTAAATTGCTGGCTCGCCTGCCCCTCGCCCACCACTATTTATTGGCAATAAATAGTGGTGCGGAGGGGCGGGGCAAGGGGCGGGGCGAGCCAGCAATTTAACAAAGGTTTCGGCCGAACCCCCTAGAACCGGCAGAATCCCACCACTGGCTTTAACTGATTCTTAATATAATTTCCAACCAAGCACATTTCTCCCTTATAATAATGTGAATAGAGAGGGTCATTTAGGGTTCATGTAACTGATTCTGTATGATTCCTACTTTATTCACTTTTATTCCCATTTACCTTATTCCCATTATTATTTTATTCACTTTTATTCACTTTATTCCTCCCTTTGAAAGTTTTTCCATGCAGAAACTTTCACTAATATCATTCCATTCCTTTGGATAAACAAAGCTAACATATAATATCTAACAAAATATGACTAATCTAGGCAAGAGATAGGTATTTCTTGATCTTCACTCTCTTACTCTTTGGAGGTACTCCCTCCATTCTTTCCCAGACTCCATTTCTACATATGTGTCTGTTTCAGGGTCTTTATTTTCAAAAAAGTGCTCTGTCAAAACTAACTCCTTCTCAGTCTGTATCTCTTTAACTGCTCTGATAGATAGCTGTTTCAGCACAGGGATTGCACAAGGAATAAAATCTAGGCCTGCCACAGCACATATCAACAAGAATAACATTTGTTTAATCCACCCGGATCCAGGCAACCAAGAAAACCACATGTCCGTTGTTTGTAACTTCTGACCTATCTTGGATGCCTTATCCTGCAATTCCTTGGCAACTTCTCTGACCAGACCTGATTTATTCATATAGAAACAACAGTCTTCTCCCAGAAATACACACACACCTCCTCTCTCTGCGGTTAGGAGCTCTAAGGCACGTCGATTTTGTAGGACCACTGCTGCCAATGAATCTATCTGGTCTTGGACTTGTACCAGGGTTCCAGCAATTTGGTTCAGGCTTTCTTGGAGCTCCTCTGATAACTGCCAAAACTGTATTACTGAGTGTGTCATTCCACCTACACCTGTTCCAACTGCAGTTCCTATCCCCATGATTACTAATAGGGGGACTAGAGTTGGTACCCGTTTCTGAACATGTCCCATGAGAGGAACAGGGATGGTATGTTCTCCACTGACAACACCTATTTTAGGAAAAAGGTGTACTAGTGTGCATGTTCCGGTCCAATTTGTTGGCAAACATAAATACACATCCTTCCTGCATAAGAATACTCCTTTTCCCCCTACACACACACCTATGTTCACGGAGAAAGCATTAGTCCAGACCCCCAAAGTCCCCGCCACAAACATTCCAGTCAGCGGCTGTAATGGAACTTCTAGTGAAGGGTCCTTTTGCTTATCTCTGAGGATGGGACCTTCAAAAAGATACCGGGAGGTAGTATTCCCAGGGGGAAAGAAGACACAGAAACCTGTGCTGGACCTAATGGAGAGCCAGATAGGGAAGCGAGGGGGCTGGAATAGACTGGGGCACCTTTCCTTGGATATATTCCAGGACTCCTCCGATCCTCCCCATCTTGTGATGATGGCAGTTGGTGGTAGTGAGAAAGTGACCTTATGGTGTAATGAGTGGTGTGCAGAAGGAAAAAGATCTTTGGTTAGTTTTACATCCTTAAGGTTCATTCTAGGACCAAGGTACACTTCTGATGGACATTGTTCTTTTGTCAGGGATCCTACAGGCCTACCATGTTTCTGATGTCTCTTTACACACAGAGAGGGTGACCCTATGATTTCCACACCTGTGGCTATTGAGCCGGCAATAGGAAGGCGGCTTTTTCCCAGCTGTTGGAATGCCTTATAAAAATCTCCTTGTAATGGAGATACTGGTACTTTGTTTCTACTATCTTTTTCAAGGACTATTGTAGCCTTTGTCCTAGCCCAGAGCTGTGGCTCGACAGGAACGGCATGATAAGATGAAGGGCTGGCAGATAAACACAACCAGCAGTTTTGACCTAAGGTAGGGTCGTACTGATTGGGCGTTGGACTTACCTGATACGCCCCTTCTCTATCCAGCTGTCACGGCAGTCATCTTGGGTGGGACATCGGCTGTCATCCAATCGGACCGAGTCTACTGGAAGCTTAAACTCCGCCCCTTCCTGCTTGGCTCTCCAGTTTGAGGTGAAGGTATCCAGTAGACTGGCGTGTCTATAGAGATAAAATGGTAGAAGTAAAAGAACCACCCTCCCCAATACGCCCCTTTGGAAGCGATACCGACCAGGGTGGGGCTGACTGCCGTGACAGCTGGATAGAGAAGGGGCGTATCAGGTAAGTCCAACGCCCATTCTCCTATTGGGCTGTCACGGCAGTCATCTTGGGACATACCAAAGCCATTGCCCTAGAGGGAGGGGTCAGGTCGGATCCGCTGCAGAACTCTCCTGCCGAAGGCCGCATCTGCTGAAGCGTAAGCGTCCAACCGGTAATGTCGAATGAAGGGAGTCACCGACTTCCAAGTAGCCGCCCGGCAGACCTCCTCTAGAGGCGCTTGCGTAGCCCATGCTGCAGAGGTGGAAGCACTTCTGGTGGAGTGTGCCGTGATGTGACGGGGAACAGGTAAGGATTGGGACTCATAGGCCAAAGCGATGGTAGCCCTCAACCAACGACCGATTGTGGTGGCCGTAACGCGTGCTCCCATAGATGATGGTTGGAATGAGACGAAGAGGGCTTCAGTCTGGCGAAACGAAGAAGTCCGTGACAAGTATATCTTGAGAGCTCTGCGAACGTCCAAGGTGTGCCACACCTTCTCCAAATGATGTCGTGGTAACGGGCAAAAGTCGGGAAGTACGAGTTCTTGAGCTCTGTGAAAGGGAGAATTGACCTTCGGAACGAAGGCTGGATCCGTACGAAGTACAACTCTGTCCCTGTGAAATATGCAAAGATCCGAGCGAACCGAAAGCGAAGCGAGTTCAGAGATACGTCGAGCGGACGTAATAGCCACCAGAAATATGACTTTAAAGGAGAGAAATCTGAGGTTGACCTCCCTGAGGGGTTCGAAGGGCGGTTTAGTGAGAGCTGTAAGAACCTTATTAAGGTCCCAGGTAGGGAATCTGTGAATGACCGGAGGTCGGAGGTTAGTAGCACCCCTTAAGAAAGCTTGAATAAGGGGTTCTTTAGAGAAGGGAACCTGAGAACCGTATGAGAAAACCGATGATAAAGCAGCCACCTGACGCCGGAGGGTGTTGGGCGAGAGTCCAGAAGCGAAGCCCTCCTGAAGGAAATCCAAAAGTTGAACAACCGAAATAGACGAAGGGTCTAGGAGGTGTCTTGAACACCAACTTAAGAAGGCTTTCCAAGTTGAACCATAAATCCGGACGGTGGAAGGCCTGCGGGCTGCTAAGATAATGGAGGTTGCTGCTGGAGAAACCTTGGAGTTAATCAAGCGGAGCCACTCAACCTCCAGGCGGTCAGACGAAAGGATTGAGGCTCTGGATGGAGCAGATTGCCTTGTCTCAATACTATCAGGTCATCGGGTATCTTCCACGGGGGAGCAACCGATAGTGCCACTAGGTCCGCGAACCACGGGCGCCTGGGCCAGAATGGGGCCAGAAGAATTAGCTCCGCCTTTTCCTGTAACAGCTTGCGAACCACTCTGGCTATTAGAGGTAGAGGGGGGAAAGCGTATAGAAGGAGATTCTGGGGCCAAGGACTGCGCAGAGCATCCACCGCTTCTGCTCCCGGGGAAGGGAATCAGGTAAAGAAGCGAGGTAGCAGATGATTGGTGCTGGAGGCGAAGAGGTCTACCTGAGGAAGACCGAACCGTGACGTTAGTTGAGTGAAGAGAGTGAGAGGGATGGTCCATTCCGTGTGATCTATTTGCGACCTGCTGAGTGTCGGCCTGAGTGTTGTCTTTTCCTGCAATGTAGTCCGCTTGAATAGACTTCAAGTGAGTCTCTGACCAGCGACCGAGGCGTAGAGATTCTTGCAGAAGGGCTTTTGATCGGGTCCCCCCCCAGCTTGTTTATATGTGCCTTGGCCGAGACATTGTCGGTGAGGACAAGAACATCTCGGCCCTGGACCAGCAACTCGAAGTTCTGCAGGGCCAGGAAGACTGCTCGAAGTTCGAGGACATTGATGCTGAGGGATTGTTCCGGGAGAGACCACAGGCCTTGTGCCATGTGAGCACCTAGGTGTGCCCCCCATCCTGTGAGACTTGCATCTGTGGTGATGATTGTTCTTTGTGGCTCCAGAAAGTTGCTGCCCTTAGCCAGCGCCGGTGAGGTCCACCAGAGTAGAGAATCGGCCACTATTGGAGTAATGGACACCCATATGTTGGGAGGAGATGATAGATCCCGTTGGAAGGGAAGTAGTAGCCACTGGAGTTCTCTGCTGTGGAGGCGAGACCAAGGAACGATTCCATAAGAGGACACCATTTTTCCCAATAGGGTAGAGAGATCTAAGAATGAGGCAGCCGGAAGACGCCGCACCCTATTGGCCAGAGTGGAAAGGCTAACCTGGCGATCTTGGGACAGGGACACCTCAACCGTGACCGTGTTAATAACTGCCCCCAAATGTTGGAGTTTAGTAGAGGGTACTAAATGGCTCTTACTCCAGTTAATGGAGAAGCCATGGTTCTGTAATATTTGGAGAGTCAAATTAATATCCTGAAGTGCTTGGGACTGAGATCTTGAGAGGATAAGAATGTCATCCAAGTAGAATAATGTCCTAATGGGAATGGAGCTAATATGAGCCATGAGGGCAGCCATGACCTTAGTGAAAACCCTGGGAGCTGATGACAACCCAAACGGTAAGGCCGTATATTGAAAGTGACGCCCATTGTGGCAAAAGCAGAGGAATTTACGATGGTCAGGCCTAATTGGGATATGAAGGTAGGCTTCTGTTAGGTCAATTGAAGCCATTAGATCTCCCTGTCGGATACTCAGGAGAATAGTTTGTAGGGACTGCATTTTAAACCGGCGATAAACTATGTGCCGGTTTAAAGCCTTTAGATCAAGAATGGCCCTCCAACCTCCCGAGGCCTTGGGAACAAGAAATAGTCGAGAATAAAACCCCTCGCCCCGCTCAGAGAGAGGGACTGGTTGGATGGCTTGGATATCCAAGAGGTGGTTAATGGCGGCATCCAGCCGAGCAGATTTAGTGCGATCCCTGGAGACAGGGCATCTGAGGAAGAACCTTGGGGGGGTGGAGCGAAATTCTAAGGCAAGGCCGAAACGGATAGTAGACCTTACCCAGGCATCTGAAACTGTTGTGTCCCATTGATCAGCAAAGTGAGATAAACAACCCCCTATCGAGTGACTTGAAATGCAATTAGTGGGACCTCCAGAAGGGACGGCCCCTGCCCCCCCGAAAGGGCCGCTTGTAACCAAATCGGGAACCCTGCCTGACCTGGGGATCCGGATGTGCAGAGCCTCTGGAAGTGAAAGAACGTTGAGAGCGATGAGGTGTGAAGGACGTCTCCGAGGCTCGATAGGTCGAGGGCCGAAAGGAAGGAGGCTGACGATTATCCGGTCTACGATTCAGAGCAGGCAGAACCTTGCGGTGATCTTTGGTCTCAACTAGAAGAGGGTCTAATTGAGACCCAAACAGCTTGTCTCCGGCAAAAGGGGATGAAGCTAAGCGCCATTTGCTTCTGATGTCGGCTTGCCAATTACGGAGCCATAGAAGGCGACGGGAAGTGACCGAAGTACCTATGGCTTTGGCGGAGAAGCGAGCGGCATTGAGTGTAGCGTCAGCAGAAAATTCCACTGCGGCTACAATTTTATTCAGATCTTGGTGAGATCGGTGGTCTGATGGTGGTAAGCGACTTTGTAGCTGCCTCAGCCAGAGAATGGTGGCCCTGTTAAAGAATGACGCTGCTGAGGAGGCTTGGACTGGCCAGGCAGATGCTTGGTGACCCTTGATTAAGGTTCTTTCCGCCCTCTTTTCCTCTGGCCGCAGGCATTCCTCAGGAGGCCCTGTGAAAGGAGATGAAGACGACAGTGCCAATACAGGGGCGTCCACCACAGGAACCTGGAGAAGGTGAGAGAATTCAGGAGCCATGTTATAAAATCGTTTGTCCAAATTATTAGGGACAGGCCCAGAGCTTGGGAATGACCACTGCCTGAGAAGAACATCAGAAAAGAGCTTAGGTGCAGGGACCACCTCTTTTTGCACAGTAGGTTCCTGAAATAAGGAAGATGTAGGATCAGAAGCCACAGAAGCCGAATCCGTTGTGGAAGAATTTCCTCCTAAACGTGTTACTTTTTGAGCTTTATAGAGCAGGGATCTAAACATGTGAGGATGGAAAAGACCAATAAAGGAAGGTTGGTCCGGTTCAAGGCCTTCATCATCTGATAGATCCTGGTCAGGTAAAATTTCTCCCTCTGAAAGTGAATCTTGACTGGCAGATTCCATAGCTTCACCAACCTCCCTAGATTCCTCCTCTTCTTCGTGACAAGGAGAAGATCTAGAGCAATGCTGTGTACAGGAGTGTACAGAAACTTCGGGGGAGCGCCTTTGCTGAAGGCCTTGGGAGATACCATGGCGAATGGCTTCTGAAATGAGAGTAGCCAGAGCAGGTGGTATATTAGAAAGGTCTTGAGGAACCTGGACAGGCCTCTGAGTAGTACTATCCTGTGGTGAGGCCTGGTCTGTATTAGAAAGGCTCGAGGATCCCTGAGCCACTGGGAAAACAGAATCTACCTCTGCATCATGTAAGCTGTCCTCTGGGAGGGATCTGTCTGGAGATAAGGCTGGATTAGGCCTTTGCAGAGGAGCCACTTTAGGCGGAGCATTGTCAGAAGGAGAAAGGCCTGAAGAGGGCTGGGGTAAATCAGACCTGGAAACTAGGCCCGAAGTGGTCTGGGCCTTTTCAATGGCCTTATGACGCCTCTCCTCCTCTCTTGAAGGCTTGGGGGCTATGGGGCGAGACGAAGAGCTTGATCCTAGCGCCCTAGACTTAGTAAACGCCCCTTAGAGGTCCCCTTTTCAGTATCCTCTTCTCTAGGGCGTTTCCCCTTATTTTGGGCCTGTCGGGTTGGGCGCGACTTCGAGGCGTCCGCCATTTTGAAATTAAGCCACGAGGGATGAATTCAGCAGAAAGCCCTATTAGCTCATACTGCACCCAAGGGTCCCCGGATACTTGCGATTTCCTGGAGATGAGAGCCCTCAATCCAGATCCGGAACCAAATCGCTAGCCTGCTGGCTGCTAACGCGACTGGCGGCGCGGAAATGGCGTTGCGCCAAGGAGCGCTGCTGAGCAATCTAGCTCACAGGCAGCAAGCGTCCGCCGCTGTGTAGACGGCGGGAAGCCCGGTAATAGATTTCCCCCCCGTTACGAAGCAAAGCCGCCGGTTGTGAGGAGGGGGGGATCTGCTGCTGCGAAAAAAACCTCCGCCGCTATTCAAGCTGGCGGGAAAGCCGGGAAACGCGGCAGGGCGAGCCCGTGCTCGCGCCTAAAAGCTGCCAGCTGGCAGACTTTGAAACGACCAAGCGACCAAAATTGAAGGGATTCAGCAAGATTCGTAGTCCAGACCGTTCCAATTTCAGTAACCTAATTAATCAGCGAAATGAAGAGAGCACTCTATAGACACGACTGTCCTGGCAGACCGAGTCGAAAAACTGGAGAGCCAAGCAGGAAGGGGCGCAGTTTAAGCTTCCAGTAGACTCAGTCCGATTGGATGACAGCCGATGTCCCACCCAAGATGACTGCCGTGACAGCCCAATAGGAGAATAACAAGGTTTTGACCCAATTCCAGTATCCTTGATATGTAGTCTCCTCTTTTCAATTGTTGTAGGGGTCCGTTCTCTCTTTCTATTCCTCCCTTTACTGGTATTGTCAAACTCTTAACCTCAGGTCTAGGGGTTGGTTTAGGACTAAGGTACCCACCCCACCTTCTGATGCCACGTTGTTGGCGGGAGTGAACTTGACCCAAAGTGTCCCCATTCAGTGTCCTGATGCTGTTAGGTCCCCTGGGATTCTTGACATGTTCAAATCCTTCCGCAGGGACAAGGGGGATTTCTTGGACACTGATGCAACATTGGGAACTACTGTTCAAGATAGTATCACTCACTAGACCTTTAGCTAATATTACCCAAAGCCATAAATAAATCATAATGACCTAATTCCTACACTCACAAGGCCTTAAGAGCACAAGACCCGTAGTTTACAAATTCACCATGTCAGGAAGAGGGTTAGTGGTATGTGTAACTTGGGAGAGGGTAATATCAATCGTAGTCCTAGGTTTCCCACAGAACCGGTCCTTATATATATAAAACAATACCAACAGAAGGGCTAAAATAGTTGTTGCCCAGAGTCCCCACACCCAATCTTCCTCAAACATAAGTGTCTTCAAAAATTGCTCACTGGATTCTATCACAGTTAATGGGTTTTACATTACAAATTACAGTTAAGATGATGAAATTCACTATGTCTAAAATTACTAAGCTTAGACTACATATGCTAACATTCCTTAATACTTGGCCATATTTCTAATACATCTTACAAAAGGAATATTGTTTTTCTCTGTTCCAAGCTTCAGCCATGCATGGGGAACCAGCTTCTGGGGTGGTTCAGCAAGGCTGGCGATCACCATCATGCGTTGAGAGTCCATTGCCAGTAGGACTCAGCAGGGTGTATTCTTCTTGAACTTCAGCACCAATGGCTTAACTGTTTTTGTTACCTGATATGTCACCGGATCACTCTGGTCCGCAGGCTTCAGTCTCGTCCAGTGGATCCAAGATCTTCCTTCTAAGGTCTTAAAAACACAATTACAAAACCAACACATCTGGGAGAGCGCGCAATGGAATCTGATCAGTTGTAGTCCTCTTCAGTTGGGGAAACAGCATAGGCAACCACTCAGTCCTAAGAAAGAAAAATACAAAAATAGTCCAGATGATGAAGAACGCTATTCCCACTGGTTACTGCCCACCAGTCCATTGGGTTCTTTGGATCGTCAACTTCAATGGATCTCCTTGGTGAGATTCCACCTTCCACTCCTTTGGGGCTGGCACGGGCCCTTTCACTTGGGGTTTAACTTCCTTCCAGCTCCGGAACAACACCCAATCATCGTGGTGGAATTTGTGGACTGGAAACTCCAAAGGTGGTGTTTGGGCTAATAGTCCTTGTTTCCTAAGAACTTCAAAATATCTGGATCTCCTTGGTGAGATTCCACCTTCCACTCCTTTGGGGCTGGCACGGGCCCTTTCACTTGGGGTTTAACTTCCTTCCAGCTCCGGATCAACACCCAATCATCGTGGTGGAAGTTGTGGACTGGAAACTCCAAAGGTGGTGTTTGGGCTAATAGTCCTTGTTTCCTAAGAACTTCAAAATATCTGGACAGTTTATACACATATTGTTTCAATACTTTGTCTCTGGTTCTCTGGTTCCCAGGGAATCAATGCATATGCTTCCTGGAGTGAAAGCTACTCCAAACAACAATTCATATGATGACATTCCAATATTCTTTCTAGGTTGGGTCTGACTAAACTCTTGACACTGCTGTTGCTGTAGCATTATTGCAAGGAAAAGCTTCAACCCACCCTGTGAGGTGGTCCACTATGACCAATAAATATTTTACTCTCCCCACTTTTGGTAATTCTGTAAAATCCACCTGAATACATTGAAATGGTCTTAAAGCTGGTGGTCTCCCACCCATCTGTTGTTTCCTGACAGCTTGTTTATTCACCTTTTTACAAATCAAACATTTGTCTATAATTGATTTTGCTAAAGGATATATCCCAATACAACCAAAAGTTCATCTACAATAGAGAGGGTCATTTAGGGTTCATGTAACTGATTCTGTATGATTCCTACTTTATTCACTTTTATTCCCATTTACCTTATTCATATTATTATAACGGAGAAATGTGCTTGGTTGGAAATTATATTAAGAATCAGTTAAAGCCCATTATTGGTAAATATATCTTCTGATGAGGCCTAGCTGTCAAGGAAGGACAAGCCATATGGAAAACATTTGAGGGGCATCACTGTCAAAGACACAAAGACATGTATGTTAGAAAGAGTCACTTATGACCTAAGGACAGCAATAACTCTCCCGTATTAGTAATTACAGAACTAAGGAAGGTTGTCTAGCTAAAGATAATCTTATAAACTAGAAAATAATGGTTTAGTAATGGTTTAGTAATTGGGAAGTGTGTCAATTATCATATAACAAATGTATGTTAACCGTATATGGAAAAGGCATGAGCTCATGTTAACCATATATGGAAAATGCATGAGCTCACCAAACCCTTTGTCTTGGAAAGGTATAAAAGCAGTTGTATCATAGCTTTCAGGTGTTCAAAGTTTCAGGTACAAATCTGACTCTGAACCTGCGCAATACACTGTCTCTGGCTGATCCAGGAATGTTTTTCAGTCTTTATTCCACAACAGCTCCGGTGCCAAAAGAGAGAATTCTCTTTTGTTTGTGAAGTCCCCCTCCTTTTTTTCCCGCCCAGCTGGAGAAAGACAGAGGGCTGCTGCTGCCCCTATCAGTGCCAGTGCAGTTGTTGCATGCAACGCCAGCGGCTTTGGGAGGCGCTGGCCGGCAGGGAGAAGGGAGCCGGCACAGCAACCTTTGTAGCCACACAGCTGCAAAGCTTGTCGAGCTCCCCCACATCCCCATCCCCTGCCCCACCTGCCACCCCAAATTGTGCCCCACTGTGAAACACGCATTTTACCGGAGAGTGGCAGCTCCGGGTCGTCTCTCAGCCATTACATGCAGGGAGTGCGAGGCAAGCAACTTCTCGCACTCAGAAGTTTTTCTTTACTTTGCAGGGTTTTTCCCTGCACACAATGGGCGAGAGACAACCTGGAGCTGCCAATCTGCGCTCTGCCAGGCAAGCAGCAGAGCGAGTAGGACAACGATCTGCCAGCTTCCTGTAATCTGCAGTTTACTCGTGAGCACCATGCTCACGAGTAAACTGCAGATTAGAGGCAGGCAGCAGATCGCAGGCAGCGAAAGAAACCACTGCTTCCGTGCATCGAGGAGGCCGAGCAGCAGTGGAAAGGACATGGGACGGGAGGCGCAGGACGTGGCTGCCAGCGATGCCCTCAGGTGAAGATGTTGTGGGCAGGGACGCTCGACCCCCCCCCCCCCCCTTAGGAGCCTCAGTTTACTCATGAGCACCATTGGCCTTTCTCCCTGCCTCTCCCGGCCAATGGTGCTCACGAGTAAACTGCAGCTAGTATCTCCCATGCATTTCCCCCAGCTGGCCTGGCCTGCGGGAGATCCTAGCAAAGATACTGGAAGTGGAATATCAAAATATTTGTGTTGTAGGAGATTTCAATGCAATTGTAGATGCAAAATTAGACTACAGAAGTAGTAAGACCATAAGAAAGATACTCCCCAAGGCATTTTTAAAATGGCAGAAGAAACTTGTATACATGACATATGGAGAGAAATGAACCCAGGAAAAAATCACTATGCATTTTACTCAAATAGACATAAATCATTGTCCAGAATTGACATGATTTGGATGTCACCCGAATTAAGAACTAATGTGCAAGTGATAGTACAGAAAATAATTTATGGGCTGACCATAACCCAATAAAAGTTGGAAAGGAGAAAAGAAAAGGTGGAGATGGACATTGAATCAATGGTATATTAAAAGAAAAAGAGTTTATGCAAACATTAGTAAAAGAAATGGAATTCTTTTTTAAAGAAAACAAAAAAGACACGTCAGTACACAATTTATGGGATACAACTAAAGCATATATTAGAGGACTAGCCATAACCTATATATAGAGAGAGAGAATAAAAAGAAAAAACATCAAAAGACATTAGAAGGAGAATATAAAAAAATGGAATTAGAATTGCAAAAAGATCCACAAAAGAAAACCTTAAAAAACAAATGGAAACAATAAAACACAAACTAAATGTAATAAGAAACAGGAAGAGTTTTAAAAGAGTTTATTTCAATCAAGTATTTTAAAAAGTATTATGCACCCCCTCCCCCAACACACACCATTAAAAATACAAACAGAAGTTTCTGCTTTTACCCCACTTCAGGATACCCCCGAGGCCTCAAATTTCCACACTTGGAGCTGAGAGTAACCTCCATCAACCCTTCCAAATATAGCACCATTAAAAAATACAGACAACCCTCTTACCCTCTCCTTCTGCTCAGACCAAACTAATATACACTCAGAGCTGTATGCACTCAATCTTGCTCTACCAATGCAAGATTTGAGCTTGAGTCCAGGTCCTCTTGAACTTCTTCCATCTATTGAGTCCTGGTCCCTTGACACTGGGACGACAGATTTGTAAAGATATAGACCAGCTAGGCTAGATAGGACACACTAATCAATTTTTCCCCATGGCAAAATGTCCTGGAACATGTTGCCGATGTTACAAAAAAAAGCCTAAAGATTCATTTTCATAATTCATGCAAATTCAGAGCTCGGTTTATGTTACATTTTTTTTTTGGCAGAGTACTCCACCACCACCACCACCCCCCACCCGGAAAATATGCTCCATGTTACCCCTTTTGGACTCTCCTGTCTTCTGGATGCTGAAGTTCTGGAAGAATCCTCCATTTAAATGAAGTATTGCAAGCATGGTTGCAATATTGTAAGCGAGGTTGACAGGGTAGTACAATGAAGCAAATTCCCCACAATCCTAGTTAGTGAATATTATGGGCTGAGCAATTTGTTTCCTAATGAAGCAAGTTTGTAATGACCCCATCAGAAAAGGCAGGTAGTCGGAGTGATGTACTGTGGTACTGTGATAAAAACCTGGGGCAGAAAATGATATACAGGCTTCTACCAAACCACTCCATGAGGAACCCAGCCAACCAGAGACCTTCCCCAGTGTCCAGGTTGCTTATTTTTCCAAGCTGTGTGAAAATCAAGGTATCTTAACATACCTTCCTGAGCATAACCTTTATGGATTTAATCTTTCTTTTGAAATGGGGATAGAGTGGCTCCAGGCCAAAATCATCTTTGAAAAGTCTTATAAAAGATGGAAGAAGCAATGTAATAAACCATGGTATTATCTGGGAAACAGTAGCTTCCAAAACTAGAAAATGAGATGTCTTGTAACAATAGGCACCCAAACAGTGAGACAGTGAGACAGAAGAGAAGAGGAGCAAGAACATTTAATCCATTTGGCAAAGAGCAGCCTTCAGGCTAAATGGACTGAATAGTTTAGTCTGCATGCCAATGTGCACTTCTGGTTGCTGGTTTTCTCACAATAAGTTTTAAAGAGACTTCCCTGATTAGATGCTGGTTTTCTTTCCTCCACAAGTCACTTCACCAATTCTGCCTCACTCTGTAGGGACAATAAATGCCCAAAATACGATGTCCATCTGTCAAGAAGTCTATGACTACAGCGCTATAAACCAGAACATGGAGATATCAAAAGTAGAGAGATGAAAGGACTCTGTGGGAGAGAAAGCAGAGTTCAAAGAAAAGACCAGGAGGCAATCCAAAGCATCCATGCAGTCTACTATATGGCTTAAGTTTCAAGACTATACAGTAAGGTTTTGCAAAGTAGTGGAGAACAATTTTTTTAAAAGAATAGTGAAGATGTGATAAAGGAAGTACTCTGGAAAGATAACTGAAATATCAATTTCAATGGAAAAAAGTAGGAGTGGAATACAAAACCGTGTTTTTAGCACAGGCAGCCTTGTGCCCACCTGGAGACATTACTACAGAAGAGATGTTATCAACCAATACAAGGTGATGTGGAGAAGGGCACAACAAAAAGATGGGATAATTTCAGGCAAATTCTGGTAGATGGTTATCATGGGTAAATTCAGTAAGAAGCTAAAGTCTTATTTTCAATCACAGGAGATCAGTCAGATCAGGACATCTCCTCACAGGAGCTTGCAGCTACCTCGAGGTTGATGGAACCATGGCTCACTACCAGTCGAAGCCGTTTGGATGGAACAAAAGGGGGAAAGGAAACTATCTGCTTAGGAAGATGCTGCTCCTCCGCTTGTTCCTTCTCCGTCTTGTCTGAAGGGGGCTGCTGCCAGCACTGCCTGCCTCCAAAAAGTGGGCCTTCCAGGCGGACGTGAGCATACTGGGAAAGCTTGGGGTCTACCATTGGTAACAACAACTGAGATTGGGACAAAACTTGAGCTTGGCACTGGGCTGTGCTCCTTGTTCTGCACAAGAACTGACTGGATGAAAGAGAACCTGAAGAATCAAGGGGGACTTGCTCTCCTGAATGGGGAACCCCAGATCCTGATTCATGGATTTCTTTAACATCAGCATGACTTTCCATATCCCTTGAATCATATTCCTCAGTCCCCTGGCTAAACTCCTCATTGGTGTTAGGTTTTTCCTCCTTAATGTCACACACTACTTCTCTATGAAACCTTGCCCAGTCCAAGGGAATTCTCTTCCCAAGATTCACTACCAGGCTACCCTGGTTGGCCAAGCCCAGGCTTTCAGGGCGATTGTGCATCTTTGTAAGAGAGCATCTTTGCTGGGCCTTGGAGTAGCAATTCTTGTTTCTCAAAGACTGCCTGAGGTGCAATACAGACAACACAGGAGAAGAACAACGAAGCAGACACACCAGAGGGTGCTTATGGAGCTTGCATCCACGTGTTCTGCAGGCCAAGCAGTTGTGCAGTGGGATATATAAAGGCTTGAGCATTTTAAAATACCAGTGAGTGGTATATCTGTGTACAGCACCTAGAAAAGGAAAAGAGGTATCAGTTATAAGACTGTCACTCCACTTCCCAGTTTCCTCTTATTTAACTGCTGCTGCTTATTGCTTATTGCGTATTGAAGCAACTGCTGTTGCTTCAATACGCAACAGACAACTTCCATTTCTCCCTGGATTTTTCAAGGGCTTTAAGAAGATGGAGTAAGTGTATGACTGATTCACTATCCAACCCTGGCACTAACATCCATAATCCTATTAGCTCTTTCTTTGAACATGTAAATATTTGACTCTTAAAAACAGATCTCGCATAGGTAACCTCACTGTACTTGTCAGCAGTCCCACAGAGAAGCTGCACCTTTTCCTGAAATCACACAGTAAGTGCAAGATCCCAGAAAACATTAAGGAGGCAGCAACAGGATAGCATATCTTTCCCACTTTGGAGCAAAATATCTGAACATTGCTTACATTTCCCAATACAGAAATTATGTTAGGCTACCCAATTAGTTCTGCCAGGTTTTAATTTAATATTGTAGCTAGAATAGTTTTTGAGTATCCAACTTTAATAAAGAACAAATTACTACTTTATTTCTGCTACCACAAAAGGAGTTGGGATAACTACTGCTGTGGAACAAACCTGAGGCTGACAGGGATGTAACAGAGTCCTCATTATAATGGACATTATCATTACGTTACAGGTGATATGCAAACCATATTGCCCTGCACAGCACTATGATGCACAAAATCCATTCCAGTTAAGTATTTTTGTGTATCTCACCATGTAATTGTGATTTCCTGCGCCAGGCTTTGTGTCCCACTTTCACATTACGTTGAGCAAGTTTGCAAGACTGGTTTTTCCATCTCTGCAGACGGCTGTCTGTCTCTCTCAGTAAGTATTTCTCACTGACTGAGGTAGATAGCAATGGAGTCTGATTCAGGAGGCGAAAAGCTCCTTCCCCCTTCCTAAGGAAAAATTGAGAATAAGAGACAGTATCAGTCCAGCATTAATAAAAAAGATCACTGCTTACTCAAGAATATTTATACAACCTTTTCTACTCTTGGAAAAAACAAACTCCAAGGCATTTGCCAAATGCATGAAAAATTAAGACATGATAAACTTAACACTAAGGATGAAGAGATTTCCCACTGATGAACTCTGTGTCAGAACAGTTATAACTTCCTCTTCCTAGCCTTTAGATGCTACCATTGATCTTTCCATGGCTCTTGTGAAAATAGAAGAAAAATACTACCCCTCCCCTTTCAAAATCCTATGCTCGCTAGCAACCATCCCTTGAGAACTAAGGCTTGTTAACACCTGGGCATTAAGCAGTCTGTATGTTTGCCAAAAGCACTAGAAGATGGGGGCAAGAATTAATGGAGATTATAATCTGGTTTCCCTTCCTGCAACCGTTTCTCAGAAACTCAGAAATCTGACTCCCAACCAGCTCCCAAGGTTTGAGATTCTGTTCCCCTCCATTTTCACCTTTCACAAGTGTGGCATTCGCATAATTCATTGTTCTCCCCAAAGAAGCTGTCACCATAGAAGCATGTGATCTCATCATCTGGCTCAATGTCCCGTAGCACCTTGACACAAGCAGTGTTCCCATCCGTTGGGACAAACTACAGCACAAACAATGGGTTAGGGGTAGAAAAAGCAGGAAAGAAAGGATAGCAGGAAAGGAAAGAAGCAGATTCAAGAAGCTCATAGGAGGAGGAGAATGCAGCAGACTCCTCTTCCCCTTCAGAAAGCCCACATTTCAATCAAATCAACTCTTTCTCAAAGCTATTTGTTTAGACTTATGCTTTTGTAGCACAAAATTGCAAAACAGGATATCAAAGGGAATTTGGTTTCTTCTGATCCTAAACAATGGAAAGCTATAGCATATTTCCAGCTTTCAAGATGGGGAAAAGGTCTTGTACCTCCAGTGAAGAATTAGAAGACTAATGAGGTAGAGCTTCTAGGATTACAAGGAGATACTTTTCTACCTCAGGCAATCTCAACTCCTCCTAAGTGTTTTCCAGACACTACTACAATATATCGTGCTCCTGGTCTTTGTATTCTAATTAACAGCATTCCTTGCCCCAACAATACATCAACACAGCTTACCTTACAGTTTGGTCTGCAGTCTGATTAGTTGCACAGTGGGTAGGAATTACATTTTGCAGGGGAACAATAAGAAGAAAAAGGAAGATTAAAAAAAAAGAGTTAAACATGAATTACAAGTATTTCTTCTTAGCAGAAGCTGCAGCAGAGAAAACTTGCTCATCTTTTCAACAGTACATTTTGCTTTATCCAGAAGCATTTAAAAATCTGAATCGAGTAGGTGACATATAAATTATGGAAATCCAACCGAAGAAAAGTACTGTATTTGGCTTAAATCCTGTTTTCCACATTATGAGCTTAAGGCAGCATATTTGACATTTGTAAACATATTTTAATTTAATTTTAATAATTTGATATTATCGTATCAAACCTCTCTCACTCAACAAAGTACAAAACAATTGTGCCTTATGTCTTACACCCTTAATGAAAATGTTAAAATATTGAAAGGAAGTAAGTTTTTCTATGAGTTCTGTGGCTGAATAAGGAGAAGCTTCCAAGAAAGTTGAACTCATTATTGTCTTTTGCAGTTAAATTCTGAACCCTAAATCTATCAGATAATCCCTTGGTCATTTGAAAACCTTACTAATGAAGCATTTTAAGCAATTAACAACTAAGGAAGCTTTCTTAACAGACTATTGCCTCACAAATAGGTGGTAAATAAACATCTCCCATTTTGGCTATCTAGAAATGTGAAAAATTAATAAATAATACATATATAATTTAGAACAGCTTATTCTTAATGCCCTTTTATACCTAGTCCTTATCTGAATGACACAAGTTTAAGATTAAATATTTAGGGAATTTGGTTCCAGCGTCAAAAAAATTAAACAGTCGTCTATTCAACATAAAGCATACAATCCTGACTAGGTGTTCAAATGCATTTAGGATAAGAAGTTCCTTAGACAGTGCAAACTAATTTTTCATCAACCCTTTTGCAATCAAAATTCTATCTATTTTTCAATTTCTACAGCAGTATTCACATCAGCGGTGAAATCCCCGCCCAAGCCTCGGTTCTATCTGGTTCGCTGAACTGGTAGCACTGGTGGCAGGAGGCTCTGAACACCCGCCGAGATGTCATTACGTCCCTTTTTTTACCATCTGTGCATGTGCAGAAGAGACGTGCATGCTCCTGCGCGCTCCTGTTCCCAAACCGGTAGCGAAGGTAAGTGGATTTCACCGCTGATTCACATGATTAAATGTCCCTCACTATAAAAGCTCACACAAGAAACAGCACCAAGCAATTTTAATCTACAGTCCACCTATATTGATAGTTAGCACCCATATGTCCCCCAGTTGCTAAAATAATCACAATTCTTGGGAAATGCTTAATTTAGAAAATAACAGATGAGATAACTTGCACAGGTGCACGTACAGAGTTACATGACTAGGCCACTGTCTACAAAGAAATTGCTTCTGTCCAGTCATTCACTGGGCAGATAAGTAAGGACATTTGTATTTCTTTAGAACAAATTGTCCTTCTTTAAGCCTCAGTGCCTTTAAATTTCAGTAATTCTACCAAAGAAACAACTTGCTACAATTACAGTGCCTTTTTTCTTGCCCTTTTACTAAAATATAAAAATATCTCAAAAGAAACCATGTTAATAGGAACAATTTGTCTATATGTTATCCAAAGACAATTACTGTTACAATCAATAATAAAAGATGCCTGAGCATTATTACCTAGTCAATGATTAACTAGGAAAATACATTCATTTTCCTAAGAGAAAGCTGAAACAATATCTAGACATCAAGATTAAAAGAGATTTTAGAGAGCAAAAGGAAAGAATGAATCAATTAATATCATCCGAGATTATTTTTGCAATTAAACAATTGAAAACAGCTAAAGCTCCAGGGACGGATGGTTTGACAGCAGTATATTATAAAACCTTACAAACAGAAATGATTGAACATCTTAAAGACTTATTTTGTAGTATACAACAAGGGGGAAAAATACCCCCTTCATGGAAGATGGCCTTTATTTCATTGATACCAAAAGAGGAAGGTTCTACAAAACCGGAAAACTTTAGACCAATATCTCTCCTAAATACGGATTATAAAATTTTTGCAAAAGTATTAGCCAACAGATTAATGCCAGTTATGCAAGAGGTGATTCATTATGATCAAGCTGGATTTATAGAAGGCAGATACATGAAGGATAATGTGAGGCAAATCATAGATTTATTGGAACATCTTGAGAAAAGTAAACAGTTCCCTGCAGTGCTGGTGTTTTTGGACGCGGAGAAGGCCTTTGATCGGGTCAATTGGAACTTTCTATTAAAGACTTTAACAAAAATGAACTTTGGGGATCAGTTTGTTCAGGCGGTCTCAGCAATTTATCAAGAGCAAACAGCACAAATTATTATTAATGGAAGTTTAACAACAAATTTTAATATACAAAAAGGAACAAGACAAGGTTGTCCGCTATCCCCACTGTTGTTTATTTTAACTTTAGAAGTCTTGTTGAACTCAATACGGGATTCGAGTACTCTGAATGGAATAGTTATAAGGCAAAAGGATTACAGAACAAGGGCATTTGCAGATGATCTGGTTGTTACCCTAACACGGCCATTGGAATCAATCATCCAGATGAAAGATATTATAGAAGAATATGGTTTGGTATCAGGATTCAGATTGAATCAGAAAAACACCAAGATGATAGTTAAAAATATGTCAGAAGGTCAAAAGAAGGATCTTGAAAGGTTGGCAGGCTTTGAAATAGTGGTTAAGGTGAAATATCTAGGAGCGCAGGTTGCAGCTTCAAATATAAAACTTTTCCAAAATAATTATGAAGTTTTGTGGCGAAAGGTGCAAAAGGATATGGAAACTTGGAAAAAGCTGCAACTATCTTTACTTGGGAGAATAGCAGCAGTTAAGATGAATGTTCTTCCTAGATTTTTATTTTTGTTTCAAATGATTCCGGTGCTTAAAAATGATAAAAATTTGATTGAGTGGCACAAAGGACTGAAGAAATTTATTTGGAATGAGAAAAAGCCAAGAGTAAAACTGAAAATTATGCAAGATGTTTGTGAAAGGGGTGGCCTTAAAGTTCCAAACCTACGACTATATTATGAAGCCGCAGCATTGACACAAGCGAGTGATTGGTTTGGAACGACAAGGACTGAAATACTGAATATAGAAGGCCATGATCTGGAACTTGGTTGGCATGCATACTTATTTTATGAAACTAAAGTTGATAATGTATTTAGAAGTCACATACTTAGAAACTCTCTGATGAGAGTTTGGAAGAAGCACCAGTTGAAATTGGATTACAAAATACCTTTGTGGTTGGATCTTGGTCATATTATACGGAATATAAAGTCACTCTGGGGGATTTTATATAAAGAGATACTTTTTGATGATGGGGGCAGATGGAATTTAAAGTCACTTAATACTCTGTTGGAAGAAGGGATTAATTTAACTTGGTTACAATATAGTCAACTTCAATCAAGATGGAGGGAAGATCAAAAAATTGGTTTAATGATGTATGAAGAGGAATTGGTGAGACAGATAAAAGAAAAAGGCCCAATGCATATTAAGAGGGTTTAGAACATACTGTTGGAAAGAGACTCTGAAACCGAATTGGTTAAAGACTGTATGATAAAGTGGGCACAAAACTTCGCAGAAGTTATGATGGAAACATGGGAGAAGATATGGGTCCAGAATGTTAAATTTACTCAATCACAGAATTTGAGGGAAAATTTTTACAAAATGTTCTATAGGTGGCATTTAGATCCTAAGAAATTGTCATGCATGTATCCTAATGTTCAGCCAAAATGTTGGAGATGCGATTGCCTAGACGCTACATTTTATCATATATGGTGGACTTGTAGGAAAGTGAAAGCTTTTTGGATTAAACTTTGGTGGGTTATGCAAAATGTTTTGAGGAAGAAGCTTCAATTTTCTCCACAACTGTTTTTTATTGGGTATAGTTAGGGACTTTTCATTGAATGAAACAAAATTGATATTATATATGATTACAGCTGCTAGGTTATTGATTGGACAATATTGGAAAAAAGATACTCTACCTACTATTGAAGAATGGACTCTGAAGGTGGCTAGTTTTGCAGAAATGGCAAAGATATCAGCATATTTAAAAGACAAGACCCAAGAAACTTTCGTCTGGGAATGGAAGAGATGGATAGACTATGTGCAGAACAACTATCAAACAAAGAAGTACCAAATAGCTTTTAGTTGAATGTTAAGTATGATTTGTTATATAGATGTAGAATGTTATATAGAAAATATTATGTTGTGTTGAAAGTTATAGTATATAGGGTGTAAAGCAATTGGGGGGAATTATAATCTGGATTAAATAAAAGTTGTTAGATGTAGAATGTTATGTGGGTAAAGTGATTGGGGGGAACTATGATATGGATTTTATTTTGTAATATTTGGGATAGATTATGTGTAGATATTATAAATTAAGGAAGGAATAGATAGTTATACTTGGATGTTATTTTATACTAAAAAATTTTAGTATTGACAGGGGGTAGAGTAGATGAGAAAATTGTATGATATGATATGATTTGGATTTCACCTTTTTATTTCTATATTTGTGGACTCAATACGAATAGTAATTCTTAAGGTTATAAGGGAAGCCAAGGGAGGGGGGGATGGGTTGGGGGGTGGGTTGGGGGAAAGGGGGTGAAAAATTTGTATTTGTAAAACTTTTTTAATAAAAAAAAGATTAAAAGAGATTTTAAAACATTGTCAATGAAAAATAAAGCAAGTTTTGGTAACCCAATAACTTAAGTATATACAGACAGTTAAGTCTGTCTGTATTCGTGTCAGAAGCACCTACAAAGCTAACTGAAATGAGATTATTAATTCTTAATACTGTAATTAGGACCATGCAGCAGTTCAGATTTGAAGGGGGAAAAGTGATTTGGAGATCTGGGGACACTCACACAGCTCCAGTGGCAATGCTGTAAAGAAGTTGTGTCTTTCCCTTGTTTCACAGTAGCCCAAGAAAAGCCACACTGGATTTAAGGAAATGTCAACAGGTCTAATGAGCACTCCCACGTGAGCTCTGAATAATATACTCTCAACTGAATCCTGATTGCTGTACCGCCCCATTAACAACTGCTTATTCGCTACATACCAGTCTTCTCCACTGTTTGGTTGTGATGTATCCCTATTGATATCTATAGAATGTTCAATTTCCCAAATAATTGATTAGATTATTTATTACTACTCTGATCTGGGATAGATAGCTATCTTATTTCTCCTCAACACTTGCTCTAAATTATAAGACCAGTTATATAAGACTTACCATTATCATTTTCATAGCAATTTAAACAGTTTGAGGCAACTACCTCTCTAACTTGACCCTGAAGGCTTCCACCTACCATGATTAATGAAGGCTGCAGGCCCTAGCCAAAGCTGTGCACACTGTTTCCGGGTGGAGTACATGATGCTGAAGTCATTTTCACCTGCTTGGAGGAGGCTCTCATCGGGTTCTGTCAGTTCTGCAATGTAGCCTTCTAAAAGCTCCAGTTTATCATTCTTTCTCCTTATGCAAGAGGGGGAAAAATATCCTTACCTATCCAGAGGATTATGCTGCTGTAATCTTAAGTAAAACGTGCAAGAGCAAGTGCATGGCTACTTTATTATCCACTTCTTTGCATGCTGGTTGGAAAGAAAGCTTTTCTAATGGCCATGCCCTGTTATAAAATACACTCATCAGAAAAGCACTCCTTGCCCCCCCCGCTTTATTTTCCTCTCAGTGTTGCTTTATACATTCTTGGGTTTTTATGTTTCATTCTATTTATTTCTCTCTTTCTTAGTATAATCCAGCATGCAAGTTAATTTTGCCACATGGGGAAGAAGTAACACTATGAACTTACCATGATTTTGTAGACACTACTCGGGCTCCGTTTATTTCTAAGGAGTATCGACTACAGCATCTGATGGCAAAACCGCTCTCAGGAAGGAAAATGCGAAGGTACCGAAAAATCTGGGATGGGTATGGGGGAGGGGAAGAGAGGAAGCAGGAGTATTAGATATGTTTGCTGCCTTAAGTTGTTTATAAAAAATAATAAAGGTGTGATCTAAATAAATAAAATAGAATCATTACAAGGGAGTTAATTGGAAGATAAAAAAGAAGAAAACAATACTTCTTGGTCCTTTCATCCACAGCCAGCCTCTGTGGACCTTCACTGCCAGCTTGTGTTACAAGTTAACAGTCAAGTTTAAAAAAAGATTATAGCCTAATAATTGCCACTTAATTACAAAGTTCATGCTATGCTGTATGTGGCCAGAGCACCAATACATCTAATCTGGTCTAGAGAAAAGGAAGGCATAGACTAGATTAGGATAAGTACTTTTTCTAACTTCCATACATTCTTAGAACATGCCCCATGATTCACAGCCTTTCCAAACCTGATTGTTTGGAATGGTGTTAAACTCCCACCACCCTAACTGCCATGCTGACTAGGATGATAAGAGCCATAATGTAATAATCCAAATGGAACGGGATTGGGATGAAAAAGTTTATATAAATAACTTTTTCAGACTTCAACATGCTCTCCAACCATTAAACAGGCAAAAACCAGGATTGTACATGAGTCTTGAAGGCAGCTTCCTGCTGATGTCTCCGGTTTGCAAAATACTGGCAGGCCCAGCCACCCTGCATCAAGGCTTGATATGCTGCTTCTAGGTCCTTGCGCTTCCGGAAAGCTTCTACTGCCTCCCGTAAATGGTGCTTCCTCCTGATGGCTGGGAGTGGGCTATAAAAATGAAAGAGGAAGAATTTCTTTTGTAATATATTTTTTCCTCATTTCAGGTAGTCTTTGACTTACGACCATTGGTTCAGTAACCATTCAAAATTACAATGGTGCTAAATGGACAAGTTATGGTTGTTGCAGCACCCCTGCGATCATGTGTTCAAAATTCAGGTGCCTGGCAGCCTACTTGCACTAACAATCCCAGAGGTGCTGCAACTCTCCCCACCCACCTATCTCTCCCATCTCAGCTGCGCACCAGTGCTTGGCAAAGTTACTCGCGTCCGTGGCAATCCTTAAGTCACACGTGCTTCCTGGGTGGTGCTAAATGAGTAACAGACGGACTGGTAGCCAGACATCTGCGAGGATCTCCTGGCTTCACACACAACCCCACGGTCCTTTTAAAGACCTTTTAAGTTCCAAAAAAATAGCAGAAACAGCAGAAATAACAAATACCAATGCTAAAATGACTCGGAATATTGGAAGTTCAATATGCATATGCCAACTTAACATCGAAGGCAGTAGTAGATCAAAATGTGAACATCTCTCTAAACTACTACTTGAAAACTGTGTTGATTTGGCTGTGATCCAGGAAACACGCATTGAGAATGAACAGCAGCTTAAAAGCAGAGGAAGAATACCTGGATATGACGTCTTAGGCACTATTTTTCATCAGACTTATGGCCTGATAACATATGTGCATAATAACATTGAAAATGCATATCTATTAGAAACAAGCAGTGAGGATAACATCTACGCTATCACAACTAAGATTGGAGATACCCAAGTCATGAACATCTATAAGCCCCTTACTATCTCCTGGCCTAACACAGTTCTCCCAAGGATTCCACATCCAGGCATCTACATAGGAGATTTTAATAGCCATCATACTCAATGGAGATATACACTTAACGATACTAATGGCGAGACCCTCTGCGAATGGGCAGAGCAGAACAATCTATACTTAGTTTTTGATGCTAAAGATTGAGGCACTTTTAAATCAGCTGCATGGAAGAAAGAGTACAACCCAGACCTATGTTTTGTTACACAAGATAATACCAAACCTATACCTGCCTCCCAACAAGTGCTACCAATGTTCCCCCATAGCCAACATACACCTGTCATCATTAAGACAGGAATAAAGATACCTATTATTAGATCTATACCTCGACCAAGGTGGAACTTGAAGAAGGCTAACTGGGGGGGCTTCTGGTGGCACCGCCGGCACCGGCAGCAGCTCTCTTGGGAGCGCAAACCCCTGTGATTCCGTGAAGCCGCTAGAACAGCGAAAATCAGCTGGCTAGCGGCTTGGAAACCTTCCCCCTGGGAGAAGGGGGGAAAGTGAGCTGTCAGATGTGGGTAGAGCTCCCCGAGACCTCCAGGGACGATCCTGGGGTGCGGAGGGTGAGAGCTCCCCAAGCATCTGAGTGAGAAGCTCCGGATCCGGGATGTTTCTGTTTTAAACAGAACAAGGCGTCGCGACCACCCCTGCAAGCAAAATTGTTCACAACGATTGGATTTAGAAGCAGGCAGAGCAAAGACAGGAGAAATCATAACTGCAAGTACTAAACTTTAACTCTAATACACTAATACTTCCTTCAGAGTTGGAGACGGGAGAAAGTTCAAAGAAAATGGCGCTGATTGCTTAAGGGCGTGAAATCGAAACTTAAAGGGAAAGTGCTTGTTAACGCCTGTTAATGCTTGTTAAAGCTGTTGGTATTGTTTTAAGACTTTGCTGGAGAAATTGAAGTTTGCAAGCTAAAGAAAACAGGATTAATTTATCAATAAATTGCAATACCTATTAAAGAGTGAGAACAAGAAATTTACTGGCTTTGTTGTGAGGTTGCTGGAAAGTGCAATTTGGAAATGGCTGCGAAACAAATAAAACCTGCTGTGGTTAAAAGTGCTGGGTCTTCCCCAGCTCAAACTTCAAGAATGCAGTCCTTGTTAGCCCCCCCAGATACACAAGTTTTAACTCTAGAAGCTCTTGAAGGGGCTTTGAAAAAATTATCTACTGATTTGGAAGAAAAAATCACACTCCGTTTAGAGGGAAAAATAAAAGAAGTGTCTGAAGAGCTGATTGATATTAAAGACACAATTCAAACCCAAAACAAAGTAATAAGAGAAGATATTGTGGATGCTTTCAAGGGAGTGTGGGGCTATGTTACATTTCTAGAGGAAAGAGTTGATGAAATTGATCAGCATAATTTGAATGTGGAGGCTAGACTGGGGAAGGCTGAGACTAAAATGGAAAAAGCAGAAGCAGAACTTGTAATGACACAATACAAAGCAATGGAATGGGCAGTGAGGGTCAGAGGACTGAAAGAAAATAATCAGGAAAATCTCAGGGAGATTTTTGCGGAAGCCCTTGCTCAATTTACTGGAGAATCCAAAGCAGAATGCGCCTGGCAGATAGACAAGATCTTTCACGTTAATTCATGGATTGCAAGACAGAGACAATTACCAAGAGACATTGTGATTTACTTTGTAACAAGAAGGATAAGAAATGGAATTTTACAAGCCTCTTATAAAAAGAAACTTCAAGTGGCAGGACAGGAGGTTGCAGTAATGAAGGAAATTCCCCCCAAAATGTTGAGGTCCAGAAAGGACTATGCCTTTTTAGTTGATGAGCTTAAAAATTGTCAATTACAGTACAGATGGGAAGCTCCAACCGGATTAGTGGTGCATTATTTAGGTGAGAGATACCGTCTTAATTCAGTTTGGAAGGCAAGAGATTTTTACACTACCATACTGAAGGCTGGAAATCCTCCATCTCCAGACGCTAGAAGAAAGAAAGAGGCAGGGGAGGCCAGAAAGGGGGAAAAAGAAGTAACACAGGCTCAAGCCCAAGGAGGTGTTTTGACTACTCAAGGAGAATTGTTGCAATTTTCGGAGGATGTTCAACTACTGGATTTATTTGAAAAAATGGAAGACCCTAAAGAACAAAGACAAACTCGAGCTGCAGCCAAACGCAAGGAACAAGAATTAAAGAAACAACAAAGTCAGATGATAACTCAAGAAACAGTAGCTACAAATACGGAAGCTGTGGGAGGAGCTAGACCGAAGAGGAAATTCCATGAAGAATTCCAGTCGGTTCTCCAGAAGCTTTCAGGAGCCAAAGATGGCAAATAAATTTCTGACCTGGAATGTTAATGGATTAAACTCACCACAAAAGAGGAAGAACATATTTCACTATCTGAAACAATTTAAAAATGATGCAATTTGTTTGCAAGAGACACAAATAAGAACAACTGATCAAAAATATTTGATAAATGCTAGATTGGGAACACATTTTGTAGCAGCCACGCCTGAGAAGAAAAACGGAATAGTTATATATATAAGATCTGATCTAACGGCAAAATTAATTGAAGCAGACACACAAGGAAGATACATAGCAATTGAACTATTAATAGAAGGGAAGAAAGTACTGTTAATGGGAATACATGCACCCAATCAACAACAAGAAAAATTTTACAAACTTTTGCATACAAAGCTAGTACAAATGGATTATAAATCATGTATAATGATGGGTGACTGGAATGGGGTACTGGATACCAAGAAGGATAAAAAGACACTTTTGCAAAATTCCCAAACACGGGCTAAACTGCCCAAATCTTTTTTGACATGGTGGATGATATGGAGTTGAGACATATATGGCGTGAACGAAATTTTGATGAACAAGATTTTACATTTTTTTCTGATAGGCACCAATCTTTTTCTAGAATTGATTTTATTCTAATTACAAATGATTTTCTTTCTAGTGTAAAGAAAACGAAGATTTGTCCAAGAACGTTAACAGATCATAATCCGGTATGGATGGAATTAGACTCTGGAGAAGGACATAGGAGGTCCTGGAGATTAAATGAGAATTTATTTCGATATGAGGCAAATGTGAATGAATGTAAAAAGTTAATGAAGGAATTTTTTGAATTAAATATGCATAAGGGCACACCTATGGAAATGGTTTGGGATGCAAGTAAAGCATATATGAGAGGAGTTTTAATAAACTGAAATAATGCATATAGGCGTAAACAGGGGAAGAAACGGAGAGAATTGGAAGAGGAAATAAAAAAGAAAGAACAGGCATTAATAGATAATTAATAGATAATTAATAGATAAACCAGATGATAAGAATATAAAAGAAGCTATTAAAATACTGCGAGGACAGTTTAATATGCTGATGTCAGATCAAGTGGCAACGAATTTGCAGTATGCTAGACATTATACTTTTTGTAATGCAAACAAACCTGGCAGGTGGTTAGCATATATGTTAAGGAAAAAACAAAAATCTTGTACAATAGAAAAAATAAGAGTATAAAGGCAAAAAGGTATACCAACAGAATATGATTAAAAAAGCATTTCTAGATTTTTACACGAGGTTGTATGCTGGTGATAACATACAAGGTTTTGATATAGATAGATTTCTGCAGAAGGAGAATATCTCTATAATTACTGATAAGCAAAGGGAAAGATTGAATTTATTGATAACTACTGAGGAAATTATCCTGGCAATTAAACAATTGAAAAGTGGAAAGGCCCCTGGAACAGATGGATTGACAGCAGCATATTATAAAAATCTTCAACTAGAAATGGTGGAACCACTTAAGGAATTATTTGTTAAAATACAAAGGGGAGGAGAGGCACCACCATCTTGGAGAACAGCTTTTATTTCTTTGATTCCGAAAGAAGATCAAGATCATAGCCAGTCTAAAAATTATAGACCTATATCATTACTTAACAGATTATAAGATGTTTGCAAAAATTTTAGCAAATAGATTAATGTCAGTTATGCAACAAGTGATTCACAATGATCAAACTGGTTTTATACAAGGGAGACAAATGAAAAGTAATGTAAGACAAATTGTTAATATACTGGAATATTTGGGGAAGAACAACCAGGTCTCTGCAGTGCTCATGTTTTTGGATGCAGAGAAAGCGTCTGATCGATCGAATTGGCTTTTTTTAGAGAAGGTAATTCAAAAGATGCAGCTGGGAGAGTATTTTATAAAATCAATCAAAGCAATATATCAGAAACAAACAGCACAAATAATAGTTAATGGTAGTTTAACAGAAATATTTAAAATTGAAAAAGGAACAAGACAAGGGTGTCCCTTGTCTCCACTATTGTTTATTTTAACGCTGGAAGTATTGTTGAATAAAATACGTGGTGCAGATAATATACAGGGTATTAAGATTAGGCAACAGGACTACAGACTACGAGCATTTGCAGATGACTTGGTTGTAACTTTACCCCAACCAGTAAATTCAGCTATAGGTTTAATGGGTATAGTTAAGCAATATGGTCAAGTATCAGGATTTAAAATAAATGTAGGGAAAACAAAGATGATAACTAAGAATATGACTACAAATCAAAAAGAAGAACTGGAAAGAGTAACAGGTTGCGAGATAGTGAAGAAGGTTAAGTACTTAGGAGTTTATATTGCAATATCAAATGGGAAATCATACAAGTATAATTATGAAGTGTTATGGCATAAAATACAGACAGAGATGGATAAATGGAAAAAAATACAATTATCTTTGTTGGGAAGAATAGCAGTAGTTAAAATGAATGTTTTGCCTAAGTTTTTATTCCTTTTCCAAATGATACTAATACTTAAAAAAGATGCAAATTTGGAAGAATGGCAGAAAGGTATTAATAAGTTTGTCTGGGCTGGGAAGAGACCAGGAGTTAAATTAAAAATAATGCAGGATACATGTGAAAGAGGAGGTTTGAAAATGCCCAATCTAAAATTGTACTATGAAGCAGTTGCTCTATCGGCAATTAGTGATTGGATTAATTTAACAGAAGAAAGAATATTGAATATTGAGGGGTATGATTTGATATATGGTTGGCATGCTTATTTAGTTTATGATAAGAAAGTGGACAGGACTTTTAAAAGCCATATATTAAGGAATGCTCTTTGGCGGGTCTGGAAAAAATATCGATATAAACTGAATGATAAGATACCCATGTGGGTAGTGCCCAGACATGCGATAGAGAATATAAGTATAGAACAAAGACAGGATGTAATTACATACAAAAAACTTTTGATTATAGAAAGGAATGTATTACAGTTAAAGCCTCTGAATATACTAAGAGAGGAAAGGGTAATCCAAACATGGTTTCACTATGTACAGCTACAGAACAGATGGAAAAAAGATCAGAAAATTGGTATTACACAAAATGAAGAATATTTGATAAAACAGATTAGAGATCAGAGGCCAATGCATATAAAAAGGTTGTATAACATATTGATAGAAATTGATTCGGAGACAGAGTTAGTTAAAGACTGTATGATAAAATGGGCACAAAATTTTGAAGAGCCAATAATGATGGAAACTTGGGAAACGATTTGGGTAAGAAATGTAAAATTTACACAAGCTCAAAATCTGAGAGAGAATTTTTATAAAATATTTTATAGATGGCATCTGGATCCGAAAAAAATAGCTTGTACGTATTCTAATTTACAACCTAAATGTTGGAGATGTGATTGTGTTGATGCTACTTTCATGTTTGGTGGACCTGTAAAAAAGTTAAAGCATTTTGGATAAAAATATGGTGGATTATTCAAAATATTCTTAAAAAACGGATAAAATTTACTCCACAGCTGTTTTTGTTAAGTATTATAAAAGACTGTACGGTCATAGAAACTAATTTGATTTTGAACTTAATAACTGCAGCAAGAATTTTGGTGGTGCAGTACTGGAAGAAGGAAGATCTACCATCTATTGAAGAATGGACATTAAAAGTAGTAAATTTAGCAGAGATGGTGAAATTTTCAGCATATCTAAAAGATCATTCAAATGAAAAATTTATGTTGGAATGGAAAAGATGGATAGAGTATATTCAAGGCAAATATCGGTCTAAAAAAATTACAAATAGCTTATGAATAAAGAATGAATAGAGTTAAAGTACTTAAAGTTAGGTTAGTAAAAGGGAGTTAAAAGCTCAAGAGGGTGATAAGAGACTATAGATTATTAGTTTATATTATTTTAGGATTGTTAAATGTTATACCCTGTATTTTGCTCTGGGAAGTGGGGGTGGGTGGGTTGGGGAGGGGAAGGTGGGAAGGGGTGGAGGGAGGGGGAAGGGGAAATGTATGTAAATTTTTTCTTAAAATTTTCAATAAAAAAAAAAAGAAGGCTAACTGGGAAAAGTACATGATGGATCTTGAGAACACAATAGGACGTATTCCAGCAATTAGTAACAGCTACTATTGCTTTGTTGGAGCAATTATGTCATCGGCTAAAAAATCCATCCCACGTGGCTTCTGCAAGGAATATATCCCAGGATGGAATGAAACTTGCGAAAACCTGTACCAAAAACTTTTAGAGAATGATGATGCTGAGATAACTGATGAACTTCTTCATAATCTTGACCTGGCGCGGAGGCAAAAATGGGAGCAAACTACGTCTGGATTAGATTTTAAACACTCAAGCAGGAAGGCATAGAGCCTACTGAGAAAACTGGGAGGAGACCAACCAGCTCAACGTAAACAACAAGAGGTTACTCCAGATCAAGTAGCAACTCGCATTGTCAACTTAACTAGAGTACCCCATGATAAGAAACATACTAAACTAGTGAAAAGAGAACTAAAGCATCTAAAAACTCTGGGATTGCTTAACCAGGAATACGCTCGACCCTTCCAAGCAGCTGAAATAGACACTGCGATGAAGAATGTCAAAGCTGGAAAATCTCCTGGTTTTGATGGAGTAATGCCAGAATTTATCATCCATTCTGGACCTTGCACAAGAGAATGGCTGGCAAAATTCTATACAGATATCCTAACTTCCAGTAGGCTCCCTCCAGAATTTAAAAGAACCAAGGTAATTGGCATATTAAAACCCGGAAAAGAAAGCAATAAGCCAGAAAACTATTGCCCCATTGCTCTGTTAAGTGTCTGTTATAAACTACAGTACCTGAAAGATTGATACTTAACAGAATCGGACAGAAAATTAACGAACAAATACCGATTGAACAGGCTGGGTTTAGATCTTATCAGAGCTGTGTTGATCAGGTCCTTAGTCTTACAAACCATATTGAAAGCAGCTACCAGAATAAATTGAAAACATCTGTTGTATTTGTGGATCTCACAGCAGCATACGACAGAGTATGGAGGGAGGGCCTATTAAACAAATTCCTCCACGCTGTCCTCTGTAGGACTATGGGCCGCCTAATAAATAAACATGCTTTCAGCAAGGACCTTTCAAGTCATCATGGGTGACAAAATCAGTAAGCAAAGACACCTGAATAATGGACTCCCTCAGGGCTCCGTGCTGGCTCCATCTTTATTTAATCTATACATTTCCGATATACCACCCACGCTATCAACAAAGTTCTCTTATGCTGATGACCTGGCATTAGCATATAGCCACAAGGACATTGAAGCCACAGAAGGCATACTTACAGCCAACCTTACAACTTTGAGCACATACTTCCAATGGAGGTTAATCCCAAGTGTAAGTAAAACAGTTACATCATGTTTTCACCTCAACAACAAATTGGCAAAAAGAGAACTCAATGTATACCTAAACAACAAACTGCTCCCATACGAGGCAACACCAAAATACCTGGGGGTTACCTTAGACAGGACCCTGTCCTTTAAAAAACATATTCAGAATATGGCTGCCAAGGTTAACAGCAGAAATAACATCCTACAAAAACTATGCGGAACAACTTGGGGAGCTTCAGCCCCAACTCTTTGATGTGCAGCCCTCGGGCTTTGCTACTCTGCAGCGGAATACTGTGCACCTGTATGGATAAACAGCTAACATACAGGACTTATTGATGTTCAACTTAACCATACGATGAGGCTAATTACTGGGTGCATAAACTCTACACCTAGTTACTGGTTACCAGTTCTTAGTCACATACTTCCCCCACACTTACGACGACAAGAAGCTCTCATTCGGGAGTATAGCATTCCTCTCTACCCATACATGGATACATTCCTGATCTCTTAAAATGCTGATTAAAGTCAAGAAATCCACCACTCTTGACAGTGCTTAAGTTGATAGCCGATCATCAGAACACCACACAAAAGTGGATGGAAGTGTGGAGTAGCTATTCCCCCCAAGATATCTCTGAACATATCAATCCTAATAGTATACCTCCAGGATTTAACCTACCCCGACACATATGGGTGACATATAACAGAATTAGAACAATTCATGGGGTGTGTGCCGACTCCTTGTATAAATGGGGAAAGACACCTTCAGCACAATGTGATTGCGGGGCCCCTCGAAAGACTTTCCAGCATATAGTGAGGGAATGCTCTAACAGAAGGTATCCAGGAGATTCTAGGGACTTCCTCTGCATAACAACGGCAGCTACTGACTGGATCTCCAAACTCGACATTAAAGTTTGAAATGTTATTTCTGTTTTCCTTTTAGGTTTTCTTACTGCTTTTTTAAAAATTGTTTTAATTGTTTTTAACCTGTAAAAATGAAGTGTTTTAATACTGTGTGTGACCAGCCATACGCTAAATAAATAAATAAATAACCAGTGCTTGCAAACCTGCTGTAGCACAGGAAACTTCTGCTGGATACAGAGCCCAGCAACAATCAAAATTCCGGTCCCAATTGTGGTAAGTCAAGGCCTACCTGTACTCTCAATCCTCACCACTTAATATTCAAATATATTAAAAAAATCTCTTTGTGTGTGTGTCAGGCTTGCCTCTGTTCAAAACTCAAGAAAGAAAAACCCCAACTCCATGTTTGTAGAGAAAGGTACATTTATTTATTTATTTACTTATTTATTTAGATTTTTATACTGCCCTTCTCCAACAGGACTCAGGGCGGTGAACAGCCAAGATAAAACATAGTGTACATAGTGTACTTTTACTGAGTATGAACTGAATGCAGCGAAAGAAAAGCAAAGTCTTAGGCAATAGGCACGAAAATTACATATTGAAAGCATCCCCCAAATCCCTTCCCCCACAGTCCCAGGTTGAATGCCCAATCCATATCTCCCTAAGGTGCCATGTGGGGTACTTCTTTAGGCGGCCCCATCTATCTGGTATGCCAGGACAGTTGACCTTGACAATTATCAGCTCTCTCCGCAGCTGCTAAAAAGACAGTGAGAATTTTCCTCCCTTTTCTGAGACATCTCCACCAGCTCACTTCCCCACCTCTCCCAAATACCTACAATACCTCCCCACTCCCGTTACAATGGCAGCTGAAAGCAAGCAAGCATCATGAGGCTGACAGTGTGTGTATTCATATTCCTGCTTTACAATCTTAATTTTCAGACTTATTCCATGCCCATTCCTAGTTCTTACCTTACATTCATTTTATGAGTCTTAAAGCCAAGGTAGGAGTCAAGTATTAGCGTTGTGGCAAGGTCATCATTCTCACATAGTTCTTTTGCAGTTAATCGAGTAGAGCCCATCTTCTTTCTAGAACCATGCTGTTCTCAACTCTGCTAGCCACAAGAGAGAAGCGAGTCATACAATTAAAGCCAAATACAGTGAAGTTGGGAATCTGAATGAAAACTTCAATAAAAGCAGGACTAGCACATATTAAAATAAGCAGAAATATTTCCTACAACCCCTACCATAATTTTACCTTGCTATTTGCACATACACTGAGATTTCCTTTTTGAAAAAAATTCAACCTTTATTAGAATGGTTCTAATAAACTAAAACTAATTTAAAAACTAAAAAATAGCATTTTGCCACATTTGCTCATAATGTTTGAACTATGTTGGTTTCCATTGTGTACTGCAATTTTTGTAATTAAAGTATAAGCCAAGAAATAGTTTTTATATCTGCAGGTTAATCAGTAACAAACTGTATTGATGTACAAAAATTATTTCATTATGTTTTATATTTGATGTAACCTTTCAATATTGTGACAAATCTTCTAGTGCCACTTTATTAAGCCTGAAGCTCATATAACTTTCATTTGATCTGATCAACAAAACAAAATTCTCCATGGCCAGGGGGAGAGGGAACAAGCACTGCAAAAATCTCTATGAAATATTTCTTAGAAAAATGTTTTAAAAACATACTACATAACTCAAAACATAAAATACAAACATTTTTATGGAGGAATCTAGACTCTAAAACCTTACATAATTCCTGTTCTATCTTTCTCAAATCAGTGCCCTCCATAACAGGAGTTAAAAGGAACATTGGACTTATCTGAAGGTTCTTTCTCCTTGCGCTGTGTGAGAGTCCATTGAATGGGTTAATCCTCATGTGATTGGCCAGAGACCGAATAAGAATTTGTTTAAACACACCTCCTCTTCCTGTCTAGCCCCAGTTCAAAAATGAAGTCCGGATCTGAAGAAACAGAAACTTGAATGGAAAAGGAGTTAATAGCAGTTCGGGATCCCCCAAGAAGGAAGGGTATTGTTGTGGCCCGGCAGCGGCCTGCGCAGACCGTGGCTGATCCCAACGACGAGGAGGCTAGTGTGGGGTCGTGCCAGCAGCCTGCACAGCCGGCGCTCGCGTCGGACAGCGAGGAGGCTGAAGAGGATGTAGTGCCAGAGGCAGAGACTCAGCCTGGGCCTTCAGAACCTCCAGAGGCTCCTTCAAGTGGAGAGAGCGAAGTGGAGGAGCCTCTCCTCAATGCTCAAGCATGCAGGGCTGCCAAAAGGCAGGAGTGGCTACTCAGGAGGAGGAGGTCTCCTCGAGAGTAAGGTTTGAGGATAATTGGCCACTCCCTTAGCCTATTTAAGTTGCACGCAGTTAGTAATTTCTTGCTGGAAACAACATGTAATTATTAAAGAGCATTTTTGAAGAGTGAGTGTCTTATTGTATATCTTGTCTTCTGGGCTGGTTGCCAACCTTTGCCGGACTTTGTTTATTCTTGGTACGTTATAACTTTGATAAGGACCGTTGGTGTCTGTCACAATCCTTGGGAATCCGGAGCTGGGGCAGAACAGGTATGGACTCTCACACAGCGGAAGGAGAAATAACCTTCAGGTAAGTGCAGTGTTCCTTCTCCCTTGCGCTGCTTAGAGAGTCTATTGAATGGGATATACCCAAGCTAAATATCCCTAGGGGGGGAAGAAAGAGTCAGGCAGACCCTCCGGAGGAAGGACCTGTTGGAGTACTCTGCGCCCAAAAGCAGCTTCAGCTGATGCAAACTTGTCCAATTTGTAATTGCGAATGCAGGGCATTGGTGAAGCCCAAGTAGCCGCCCTGCAGATCTCAAGAGCCTGGGTGGCCCAAGTGGCAGTGGTGGCCGCACTACGCGTTGAGTGTGTCGTGATGCGGCCAGGAAGAAGCTTGTTCTTTCGTTCGTAGGCCATGGAAATGCAGGCCTTAAGCCAGTGAGCGATAGTAGAAGACACCTTTGAGCCCAGGGAACTTGGTTGAAAGGAAATGAATAATGATTCAGATTTACAGAATGGAGCTGTTCTGGTAATATACTTTTTCAAGGCCCTACGAATGTCTAAAGAGTGCCAACGTTGCTCGCTGAGATGAGAGGGCCTAGGGCAGAAGTCGGGTAACACAACCTCTTGAGCCCTGTGAAACCAGGTGTTGATTTTTGGGATGAAGGTGGGATCCATTCGCAAAACAACCCGGTCAGAAGGAAATATGCACAAGACCTTGCGTATAGAAAGGGCCACAAGCTTGGACACCCTGCGCGTGGAGGTGACAGCGACAAGGAAGGCAACCTTGAAGGTCAGAAATTTGAGGCTGGTGGAGGACAGCGGTTCAAAAGGTGATTCCGTTAAGGCCTGAAGGACGAGACAAGATCCCATGAGGGATACCTGTGGACAGATGGAGGACGAAGCTCCCTGAAAAAACAGCGAATTCGAGGGTGCTGAGACAGCGTACCATGATCCTTACTGGTGAGAACAGTTGCCAATGCCGCGACTTGTCCTTGTAGGGTGTTGACTGCTAGACCAGCATCCAGACCCGCTTGAAGGAAGTCCAGCACCTGCGGAATGGATGCTTCAGTGGGGTCAATCTCCGAGGAGACACACCGGTGACAAAACTAAGACCAAGTTGCGTCGTATATACAGGTGGTGGACCTTCTGCGAGAAGCAAGGAGGGTGGATATAACCTTGGACGAGAAGTGGTCCCTCTTCAAGATCTCCCTTTCAAGTGCCAGGTGGCTAACTGGAACCACTGGGGGTCCTGATGGTACACGGCCCCCTGGCAAAGGGAGATCTAATCCGAAGGTATCCTCCATGGGCACTCGAGAGACCCATGAGGTCTGCAAACCATGCCCGTTGAGGCCAATACGGGGTGACAAGGATGACCTCTGCACTCTCCTCCAAGATTTTTCGCACGACCCTCGGTATCAGGGGTATCTGGGGAAATGCGTAAAGGAGGCCCGCAGGCCACTTGCAGCGGAGGGCGTTGGTCCCCTCACCCCCCGGTGTCCAGAATCTGGTGAGGAAGTGAGGAACCTGAGCGTTCTCCGGACTGGCAAAAAGATCTATTTGAGGATGGCCGAAGCGTGATACAATTTGCAGAAAAAGTGAGATGTAGTTGCCACTCCGCCTGGTCGATAGTAGTTTTGCTCAGCCAGTCCACTCGGGTGTTGGAGGTTCCTGATATATGTTCTGCTTGCAGCGCCCATAGTCCCAGCTGTGTGGCCTCGCTCATTAGGATCCTGGAGCGTGTGCCGCCTTGGCGGTTCACGTGGGCCTTTGTCGTGATGTTGTCTGTCTGGAGAAGCATGTGGTGCCCCGACAGTTGGCATTGGAAGTGGCGGAGTGCGAGATGGATGGCACGCAACTCCAGACAATTGACATCGTTGAGAAGGTCCTTGGCCATCCAACGCTTTTTTTAATATAAAAAAGTTTTTTATTATTTTTTAAAACAAACATAAAACTCATCTTTTCAAAACAAAGCTTTTGATCCGGTCTAATTAACACAAATCACTAACAAATCTTAATTTTCAATTAACACAACTTAATATTTTACTCAGTTATTTCCCTCAAATCTGTCTATTTAACTATGCCATTATCCCCAAAAACCTGTTACTTAAAACTTAAATCCTAACCAATTATCATTCCCCTTTTCTCTTTCATTTGCTTAGATGGACATATTTTTAAGATATAAATCATACAATTATTATAAACATATTTAATTCCAACATAATCATTTTTTTTTACTATTGAACTCAACATTTATAATCTTTATTTCTATTATTAAACCTAACTTATTCATTTCATTTTAACTATTAATCTCTTTTGCTATAAAACCCAGCATCTTTGTCTTTATCTTTGTTGTTAAACCAATCATTTTTATTTCTTGGCTGTTAAACACAGCATAAGCATTTTGTTTTTGGCTGTTAAACACAGCATTTTTCTTTTTGTTTCTTGGCCGTTACACAGCATATCCATTTTTATTTTGGCTGTTACACAGCATAGTCATTTTTGTTTGGCTGTTAAATACAGCATAGTCATTTTTGTTTTCTAGCTGTTACACAGCATATCTATTTTTATTTTTTGGCTGTTAAACACAGCATAATCATAGTTGGTTTAACCATTGATCCCTTCTTAGTCCTTTCTTGTTATTTCCATCCATCTATGCATTACTTATTTTCAGATAATCATATTTATCCTTATTCTTTTCCATAACAATTTGACATTGAGACATGATTCTTGCTTAAGTCATACCTTTAAATATATTTGTAAATTCCTTTTACATTTAATGTTCTTAATTTCTATAAAAACCTCTTTATTATTACAATCCACCTTTACATTATTTTATTTTAAATCACATTGTTTAAATCTTTTTTCTTTTTCCAGTCATGTTTATCTTACTTCTTCATTTCCTCGCCTGCAAACATATATTCCTTCCATTTTCAAAGTTTTCAGTTTTGTCCTCCATAAATCATTTTAAATCTTTTTCTTATTTTTGTTCCGGATATAATGTATCAGAGTCTCCCTCTCTTGAGCCTGCGCTTGATCCTTCTTTTGTTTCTACGCCAATTTTTTAGTTATTGTTGTTTCAACTATAGGAGTTCCATTATAGTTTCTTTTTCTTTTCACCAAAATCCAGCTGCCTGCAGACAGGGGAAAAAAAATTCCTCCACAAAGTCCCACGGCTTTTATCTGTAGAACTCAGAATTTTCCATAACAAAAAAAGTTACAAAGTTCCTTTTTAAACCAGATGGTGTCTCTCTACAATCCGCATTTTCCATTAGTCATGCAGGTATCCATTTTGTGCAATTCTTTTAATTTTAAAAGCATCAAATCATCTTTTTTTAAAGATCCAATTCAAATTTTAAAGTATCCAGTCTTTTTACCATAGCTCAATATCTCAATAATTAATTCCCTTAGTTCTGTACAAAAATTGGTTGTTTCTCGGGTCTTTGTCTCTTCAAGGTTGCAGTTTAAAAACTTTCTAAAGCCCCTTTGTTGCACAGCCGCTATTTTGGGCTAGGGGTCTTCTAAATAATAATATTGCTCCACACGTTGTTGCAAACCTGGGTTTGTTGTCACTCACCCAGTGTGAAGTTTCCGAAAGATGCCCTAATTAATTCATGAGCCATGAGCCAAACTTCAAAAACAAAAACAAAAAAACAGTCATTTATTAGGAGCACCATTCCGGCAATATTCGGATGCAGTTAGAACTAATCCCACATAGATTTATGTTCCCCTATGACCCTGTCTTTCCCCTCCTCCCTGGCCATGTCATAAATCACATTCTCCAATTAAACACTTTGGCTGGCTGTGAAATTCAACACCCTCCTTCTGATTGCGGTCAGAAAGCATGTATGGAATGTAACTTCAGTTAGTCAATCAGCTCTATCAGTTCTCCCTCCCTCCTGCTCATGGCAACTTGAAAGCTTTGCAAATTGACACCTGGCTTCAAAGAGCTCCGTTTCGCTCTGCTTTCCTCCAGCACTTTTCTTAGCCCGGTTGTCCCAGCTTCGTGGCAGCTGCCATGGCTGCCTCCCCCCGCCGACTCACAGAGGGTTCCCTCTGACCTCCGAGATAGATAGATAGCTTTTATTGCGGTCGGAGACCAAATTAAAATACACATTAAAAAGGGGGGGGGGTAGATTTTACCAATGTAAATAGATCATGCGACAATACATCATCTACTACCTCAGATACAATCTGTACTATCAATACTAGTGATCCTCTGCCGTAGGAATTACCCGTCTCTTCCCCCGTTTTTTTTCAGCCATGACTGCAGCAAATTTTTTTGCCACCTTTGAAGTTATATTAGGGTCTGCATCCTGGAGTAGGAAATAAAGGCTGAACAGATCAGGTGATCCAGGGAATCTCTGGGAAATAGGGGAAATGAATCTTGATCTTATGTCTCGGTAGTGGGGACATACAAATGTAATGTGGAACAGAGATTCTGGGGATTGGCCATCACATGTACAATAGGAGGATTTTACTCCCCCCGAGAGCCTACTGTCGAGGACATTCGAGGGGATCACATTAAATCTTGCCTTCATAAATGCGAGCCTATGTTTGATAGAATGTAATGCGGAGAGGTAAGGCAGAGGGTGAGGCAAGGGAACAATTCCAAGGGAAAACGGTGAGCATATTCCCGATCCATTTGCCAGATTTAGTCAGGGCTGTGGAGTCGGGAGAATTGGGACATTTAAACTTGCTTTTTTTAAAATTCCAATCTAAATTTAGTAGGAGTAGGAGTTGGAGTCGGTGCATTGTTTGCCGACTCCGACTCCAACTCCAGGTACCCAAAATTTCCTCCGACTCCGACTCCTCGACTCCGACTCCTCAGCCCTGGATTTAGTTGTCTATCAATGTTGTCCAGCCGTTGAAAGATCAATGATTTGGCAGCATCAGGGCCTTAAATAAAAGTTTCAATGGGGGAAATCCCGATCTTCAAAAGTTTTGTCTGGATATTATGGGCCCAGGGACTATGAAAAGGGTCCCGCCATAGGCCTTGGCCTAGGTAATAACTTGGGAGTCTGGTCCACAGGGACAACCAATATCCAATTGCACGTTTCCACATGATTGTAGCAAGTGAAGATATGCCCAGTTCCAACCGGATTGCGGCGTTACTTACGCAGGGAGGGACTCCCATCAGTCGGCGTAGGAACTGGCTGTGGACGGACTCAAGAGAGGAGATGTTGGATTGGACCCATAAGGGGGCGCCGTAGGTGATAGCCGCTATCACCTTTGCCCTGTAGACTTTTACTGCTGAGGGGATATGATGAGCTCCCTCAGTATGAAAAAAGTGCAAGAGGGCATGGGTGGAAATCTTAGCCTTATTACAGAGAGATTCAACCTGCGCAGGCCACTTGGTATTAGATTGAAAGAGGATACCTAGGTATTGAAATCTGTGTACTTGTTCCACTGGGATGCCATCCAGGTTCCAGTGATAAATTTTCCTGCTTCTTGCAAATACCATGATTTTAGACTTAGAATGGTTTATATGGAGTTGGTTAGCAGAGCAATAAGCAGAGAGGATTTTTAAGGCTCTACATAGGCCCACCTGGGAGAATGAAAGTATTGCGGCATCGTCAGCGTAGAGCAGGAGCGGACATCTGTAATCAGCTAATCTAGGAGCATGGATGTAGACCATGTGATCCGAATATGCCTTTCTCCAGTCACTGATATATAGGTTAAAGAGAAAGGGTGCCAGTATACACCCCTGCCTAACCCCCTTATTAATGGGGATAGCTTTAGTGAGATCCCTCTGCGGGGTAAGGCGCACTTTTGCTTTGGTTCCTTCATGCAGTAGGGATATAAGCCAAAGTAATCTTTTGTCAATACCCCAGGCGGAAAGTTTGGCCCACAGCTTAGCTCTAGGGATGCTGTCGAAGGCAGCCTTTAGGTCTATAAAGGCAACGCAGAGGCGGCCCTTCCTGGGGGTGGAGTATTTTACGGCAAGATGATGAAGGATCAGAGCATGGTCAATTGTAGAGTGGTCTGGACGGAACCCCGCCTGCTCATAACCGAGCAGGTCGGCCTCTTCAGCCCAGCACTCCAGTTTGGACAGGAGATAGCGGGCATAGAGTTTCCCCAAAATTGAAAGAAGACTGATGTTACGGAAGTTGCCAGGATCGGAGTGGGTGCCTTTCTTGTGTATTGGGATAATTATAGCATCCTTCCAGAGCTTGGGAATAAGGCCCGTTTGGTTGATCACATTGAATACCTCGGTAAGAACCGGGATCCACCAGTCCTTATGGGCTAGGATGGCTTCAGCTGGGATGAGATCCGGGCCGGGAGCTTTTCGAAGTTTGTGTTGTCCGATTAGCTTGGCAATCGTAGATGGTTCGATAGGAGGCCATCTGGGAAGGTGGTCAGGGAGAGAGCCTGCGGTCGAAGAGACTGGCACGTCAGTGTCGTAAAAGGCTCAGCATAGAAAGAGTTCCCATATAGTGGCAGAGATGGAATGAGTGAGCCTACTGGTTGGCTTCCTGTTTAGCAGACTCCAGAAATCACGAGGGTTGCTGGATTTTGCGGCCTCTAGTAATGCATTCCACCTAAGCCAGTGCCAGTCTTGCTTAGCTCTTAAAAGGGATAGCTTGTATGCCTTCTTGGCCTCGAAATAAACAGGGGGCGGGGGGGGGGGCGTTGATGAACCTGTTCGTTTGTGGGCAGAATATATAGATCTCATATGGTTCCTGGCTTGTTTGCATTGTGAGTTAAACCAAGGGGCTCTCTTCCTCTGGGAAACTCTACCAGGGATAAGGGTGGGGGGCTGAAAGGAGGCTCTAAGACTGTTTAGACACTCAGTGAAGGCGGTCAGTAGCACATCAGGTGTAGCCTTGGTTCCTATCAAGGCTGACAAGGTATTGGCTGCTTCTTGATGATAAAAGCATGCGTGGAAAAGGGCCAGAGACTTTGACCATTTCGGCAACATTGGGGAGCCTCTGGGATTAGAGTCTATGGAGACAGCGTGAGCGGGATGGCCTTGAGGTCTATATAGCTGTGCAACCGTAATAAGCGGAAGATGGTCACTGAAAATCCTGTTGTCTACTTTGAATGAGGAAATGAATGGCAAAAAGGCTCTCGAAACCAAAATATAGTCTATTGTGCTGTTGCCGTTTTTGGCCAGGTGGGTAAATTCCCCGGGGACATCCAGGGCACATCTGCCATTTAGGGGGAATAGGTCTAGTTTGATGGTAAGAAGAGCTAGACAGGTCCCCGCTTTGTCAACTTTCCGATCCTTGCAAACTCTCCCTTTCAGGGTGTCCAGGGGGTGGTCATCCCTGGCCAGGCCTGTACACCAACGGGAGGCAACTAAGGTTTCCCAAGTCCCTGCAGTGCGGGCATTTAGATCCCCCGCCAGAAGAACCAAAGAATGTGGGAATCTAAGTATGATGGTAGCGAGAAAATCTTCCAGACCGGCCCACAGCTCATCCAAGTCCTGCTGAGAGCCCCTAGGAGGAAGGTAGACATTAAACACCAGGAGCGAGTTTCCCAACGGATATCAGATTTGCCTGGGCATAAGGGGGAAGAGAGTCCACAGGGACCACGTTTGCATGCAAATCCAGGGAGATACCTGTTGCAAGGCCGCCCTTCGAACGACCACCAAGCAGTGAGGGACGGGCTGGCAAGGATATGATTTCAAAACCACATAGCGAAATGTCGTTGATCTCCGTTTCCTGAAATATGAGGATTTGAAAGTTTTTTTTTTATTGAAAAAGTTTTACAATACAATTTTTTCATTCCCCCCCCCCATTTTCCCCCCTCCCCCCCCTTCCCTTCCCTCCCCTCCCTTGGCTTCCATAACATTATAATAGATGTATATAAAATTATTCTATCAAATATTTGCTAACCATAAACTTATCAAATATTTCAAAAATTAATTACCTAAATCAATCCCCCTAAATATAATATATAACATCCATATCAAATAATTTTCTGTATCAGGCACTCAATTTTTGATCTTTTTCTTCATCTTGATTAAAATTACGTACATTCCAAGTACCTCCCTCAACAACAAAAAAAATATTAATAATTATTTATGTAAATCAGACCCCCTTAATATATACTAATAAAATATATAACAATCATATCTAATATTTTTCTATCTTAATAATCCAAATTTTAATCTTCTCTTCATAAATATAGTATCCAACATATTTTTTATAAACTTCATATTCTTTCAAAGTGTATAACAATTATATCAAATAATTTTCTATCTCAGTAACCAAATTTTTGTCTTTTCTTCATCTTCATCTTGATTGAAGTTAAATAACTGTCTTCTAGCATAATTTTTATAAACTACTTCTTATTCCGGCTGCCCCCATCCGCAACAAACATCTCTTCATATATAAATCCCCCCGAGTGACTTTATGTTTATAAAATCCAACCACAAAGGTATCTTATAATCCTCTAGGTAGATCATTCAACCTGGCTCCTGGTGTATCCGTTAAAAGAAAAACAAATGCAGCTCATACAAGCTGCACTCCCAGATGTTCCTTTAAAACTCTTTCAAGGATTTGAAAGTTTTTGAGGTAGTTCAAAAAGCCTGGGTCGGCTTTTTTGGACGCCCACCCTGCGATGTTCCAACTCAAGATGGACCAAGGAGGAGTTGGGGGGTGAATCTTTGACTGTCATTTAGTAGCAACAGGGGGCTGGTGGAAAGACTGGGGGACAGTTAGACCAAAAAAATCTGTTATCTTGCCTTGTTTTTCTTGCTTGGTTTTGGGGTCATTTTTAGATCTTGGGGAATTCTGGTGGGAAGCCAGGTTTGGACTGAGGTTATCGTCCTGGTCTTGGTAGTGGCTTGAATATCGTACAGGTAAAGCTGTCGGAGGGGACAGCTGTATGGTGTTGTTGTCATCAAAATGCAGCCGTTATGTGATTTGGTGATAATGATAGACGGTGAGAGAGGGGGAGCCCGAGGAGTCTGCAAGGTCAAACCAGCCAGTTGTGGGGACTGATAGTGTGGCATTTCGAGAGGCGAGATCCTTGGGGCAGAAGGGGAGCAAGTGATCAAAGATAAGGGGCCGAGTCCTGATAAACCTTCGGAATCAGAGGTAGAGAGGGGTTGATCTGGGAGCACAACATTTCTGGTCCGGAGGTCATCCTCCTGTTGTTGCTGGGTCGCCAGCGGATTTGTGGAACTGGTGGTTGAGGCCCTCAAAGAGCTACCAGCTTCCGTGTGAAGGTCCTTGCACTCCGTTCCCGTCTGGCGGCAAGTGTCCACATTGATCGGCTTCCTCCCAAGAGAAGATAGGTGGGTATTTATAAAGCATCTCTGAGGGAAGACTCCAAAATGGGTCAGATGGTTGCAAAGACCACATAAAAGCGAGGGGGTCTTGGATGAGCTGAACTTGAGAATCAGACGTTTATGGTGGGATGTGCTGGAAAGCCATTCCACAGAAAGCAGCTCATTGTCCCGGATGTGAGAATTGGATAAGAGCCTCAATGTGTCTAATATGGTTTTACGGTTGGTCTAGTCGTGCTTGTTAAAATGGGAATGGGCCAGGTTCAGACATAAGTTAGCTGTAAGCAATTGGAGATTCACTAACGGCATCGGTTGTGGAGGGAGATGGCTATCCATTTGGGACGGGCTCAGTGCATGTCTGATGGTTCTACAGGGATGTGATGCTGAGACCGACCTACTAAGGGATTCCACTTTGCCCTCCAGCACTCCAACAGAGGATGTCAGAAGGGTAATAGAGTCGGCCAGATGGAGACAGAACTGTTGCAAAAGCCGGATATCCGAGGACTGAACTGAGTCGGCAGTGAAACAGGGCAAGACAGAACTAGCATCTGATGGTGTCGGACAATCCAGCAGAGGAGGTGTGTTGCAGAGTGAGGCAGCCAGGGATTCCGATTCTTCCAAAGGAGAGCTGGGCAAAGAGTCCAGAGATATTAAGTTTTGGAAGAATTCGTCCAAGGAAGTAATTGATATGTTTGGATCTTGGTTTAATTTCATGGTGTCAGTCTTTTTGATCTGAGGCAAGGGGCCCATTGTGTTTTCAAGGGAGGTCTCCAGACAAGGGTCCCTCGGGGATAAGGAACGACGATGTTTGTGTAGAGTCATATCAGGGCAGCTGGTTGATCTCTTGGAGGAGGATGTTGAGTAGTAATACGGCCCAAAGCAGGTTAACGTTCTGATAGTAGATAAAAAAAAAAAGTCCCTGGCTTATAGAGTCTCCCAGTTAAAAACAGATTATATGGGTAAAGCTTCAGCAAAGATCAGCCCATATACATCAAAACAGTCAAGGCAGTTAAAACAGCTCATAAGGAACCTTTGCCGAGTTGATCGCAGGCAGTATGAGTGATAAAGGCAGGGCGCTGGGCCAGGCAATTAGGCCTAACAAACAGAGATATCAGAAGAGTTCCAAAACCGGGCTCGTTGCCAGAGTAAAATGGGAATTGCTGGGGGAGAGTGGGAAAATTAACTGGTATGCAATTCTGCATTAAAAACTCCCCTACAAGAATCGGGGGGGGGGGGGGGAGCTGAAAGCACAGTTAAAAAAAACCACAATAAGGATGAAATAAAAATTTAGAGGCCGAGCGGGAGAAGCATATATCCTACCAGTCCTCCATCTTGGAACTCCCTTCTCCCCTGTGATCTGTCCCCCTCTACAGATACCCACAAAAACACAGCCAGTCGAGGGTTAAAGAAGCACTTGGCACACACCCCAGTTCTTATCTCTAACTTGGCAGCGATATGCACACCGTCTGCCAAGTGCTTTAATAGTACACAGAAAGAAAATCACAACAAATATTCAGCAAAGTCTCTGATCAGCTTCAGCTTTTAGCTCCAATGACTACCAGATTGAGTTTTTGTTCGTCACAGAGATCATTTACCACCACCCTGTCTTATATAGTCTCTGGGTGTGGTCCAGTGACTCAAGTCCAGTGACTCAGGTCTATTCCCTCATACGTCTCCTCAGCTGCTGTAAGCGCTTATCTCGCCTTCTTTGACGTGCGTCCAGGAATGACGTCTCTCCCTCACTCTCATCTGAGACACCTGTTTCCCCACTACTTTGCTCTCTTTCAGCTGGCACCTGAGACGGTGCCAGAGGGGGGGGGGCTGGGAGATCTGGCTGGCTCCTCTTCCTCATGCTCAGAGCTTCCTTCCTCCAATGGGATAGGCTCAGAGGACGGGGCCACAACACCCTGACCTCCGAGGAACTTGCCTGTTCCTCTTGGTCGTCTGAGGTGCCCCTCCTTTTGCCCCATCCCTACAGGACGGTTCTGGTCCAAAGACCCATCGGCGGCGGTTCAGCAGCTGGGGTTTTCGTGGGACTCATCAGAGCCCGCTATTTCCCCCACTGTCTTGCCGCGACACCAAACCGGAAGTCGGCCATCCAACGCTCTTGAGTGACCTGGGCGTTTAAGTGAGCGCCCCAGCCAAACAGGCTGGCATCTGTGGTGAGAATCAGATGCTGAGGCTCGTGGAAGAGGGAACCTCTTGCCAGAGCTGCAGACTTCTACCAGTTGAAGGATTTGAGGACCTTCAGGGGAACCCTGATCCGGGTAATGGAGTTGCTGATACCCGCCTTTTGGCTTGGCAATAGAAGCCACTGAAGTGGTCGTGAGTGCAACCGTGCCCAAGGAACGATTGCCAAGCATGAGATCATTTGGCCCAACAATTGAGAGAGCAATAGCAGGGGTGCCCTCCTTAGAGACCTCACTTGTTGCACCGTGGCCTGGATGTTGCCTCGTCGTTCCTGCAACAGGAAGACTAGGCCAGACATTGTGTTGATGCAGGCCCCAAGGTGGACCAATTTGGTGGAGGGAGTTAGCTGACTCTTCTCCCAATTTACGGTGAAGCCGTGTTGCTGAAGGGCTGAGATTGTTACCTGGAGATCTTTCTCTGCCTGTTGGAATGAGGAAGATTGAATTAAAATGTCATCCAGGTAGTATTGCAATCTGACTGGTGACACTCTTAAATGAGCCGCTGCTACGTCCAGGAATTTGGTGAATATACGAGGGGCAGAAAAAAGTCCAAAGGGCATGGGTCTGTATTGAAAATGGGCCCCCTTGTAGATCTGAGGAATCTCCTGTGGGATGGTCTGATGGGAACGTGGAGATAGGCCTCCCAGAGATCTATTGATGACAGAAAATCTCCGTGTCTGATGCCACCCAGAATAGTATGCAGGGTGTGCATCTTGAAACGCCTGTACCGTATATGGGCATTCAAACGTTTCAAATCCAAAATGGCTCTGCTGCCCCCCGACTTCTTCTGTACCAAGAAAAGAATCGAATAAAAGCCTGCACCAAGATGTTCTGGAGGGACTGGTTCAATGGCCCGAATGGCCAGGAGGTGCTGAATTTTGGCTTTCATTTGAGCTCTCTTGGAAGGGTCAGTGGATGTGAACAAGTGATGAAATGCCTTGGGGGTTCAGAAATGAATTCCAATGTGACTCCTAGGGAGACCATTTGAATGGCCCAGGCATCAGTGGTCGTAGAGCGCCAGGTGGTCAAGAAATCAGCAAGACGACCGCCAATGGGCCCCTGGAGAGCAGGATCACTATTTACTACGGTAGAGATGAAGGACTGCCTGTCATGGGACCTGTTGGCCGACTGATTGAACGACCGTTGAGGGGCTGGGGTTTGGAGCCCAGGGTCGGAAGACCGAAAGGACTGCCTCCAATAGGGGAAGGCGGACCACCTATCAGAATGTCTGGAGGTAAATAGGAGGACCTTCCTCTTGTCCCTACCTTCAACCAGGATCGGGTCCAAGTCCTCCCCGAAGAGGGACCCGCCCTTGAAGGGTGCTGCAGCCAGGCGCCATTTGGTTCTGATGTCCGCCTGCCAATGACGCAGCCAGAGGAGACGTCTCAATGTGATGTTGGATGCCAGGGCACGCAAAGCGAATTTGGCTGAGTTGAGAGTCACATCCGCAGCATATTCTGTAGCAGTGATCATCTTATTGATGTCCTGGTGCAAACGAGCATCTTCAGGTGACACTCTGGCCTGCATCTGGCACAGCCAAATAAGTGAAGTTCTGGAGAAGGACGCTGCTGTAGCAGATTTAATAGCCCACGCGGCAGCCTGGTGAGTCTTACGTGTAGAAATTTAGGCCCGTCTGTCCTCTGTGCGAAGACCCTTGGCTGCATCGGATGGAAGGATGCTAGGAGAGGTCATCAAATCCCTAACAAGGACTTTCTTGGTAAAAGAAATGGAACCCTCTTCACCATTTTTCCCCCAGAGGGCTAGAATTGCTGGTTGGAGAATACTTGTTTGCCAAGAGTTGAGGCCAGGATAGTGCCAGCAGAACCATTTATCCATTACAAGAGATATACTGCAATTTGACTCTAGATTCATATAAAAAAAAGCTGGATACCTGTGTTTCGCTATGAAACTATGTGATCAGGCTTGATAAATCGACACTGCTTGAAAATTAATGAGTAGTTGGAGGCTTCCGGGGTGATGTCACGGTGGTGTGGTGTAGGAAGACAGGACTCTGCTCTTTTTACCCGATTTTTTGTGTCTGGAGACCGGCAACGGTAAAGTTGGACCTTGTAGAGGACAGGAAAGGAAAAGGGAACACTCAGAGGTGACGGGGTGAAGGGCGATCCCCCATCGTGGAGGGTGGATTCCCTGAAATCTGGCGCGGAAGAGACCAGCCACTTCTTCGGCTAGGTCCAGAGGCGTGATGGCCCGAGTAAATGGCGAGGAAGTGAAAGAGTGAAAAACAGCAGGAAGTATCGGCGGTAAAAGTTTAAGCAAACAGAACACCATACTACTCCCCTAAATTGAGGAAATCTGCCAAGAAGTGACTGAGTGAGCCTCCAAAGTGTGAAAAGTGGCACCTAAGTCGTGGGAGCAGAAAAGAAAAAAGTAAGCAAAAAGAGACAGTATTGAATGGACTGAGAGTGAAAGTGTTTTGTGTATTGTGAATGGTGATCTGAAAGACTGCCGTGTTAAAAGACTGGAAGATTTGATGCGCTAGAGACAGTGTTGTGAGATGCTGAGAGCAGATGAAAACAGATTTTACTTGGAAAGGAAAAAAGAAAGGGATGAAGAAGCTGTGGAGAAGGGACAGTGACTGTGCAATCTATTGATAGCAACCATTTTTCATCTTGGAGAAATGAAAAGCAGCAGCCTCCGTTTTTGACTATCTCGGTGATAACTTTGGAACTGGACTTAATTATAATTAATTGCCTATCTTCTACATAATTTATATATTTATACATTTACATATTTTCTATCAAATATATTCTAACACATTAATTGCTTTCCTTCCTCCTAGCTATATACCTATACTTAGTTATAAAACATTTACTCTTTCATATATTGATTATAGATTTGGTTTTACTTCTTTGCCTACTATATATGTTGAATTGGAAGAAATTGTAGATTAATTTAAGATATTATATGTTTAACACTAATAAGTAAAAATATTGATGTATATAATAGTTGATTGGTATATTAATGGTGGATAGAAAATAGAATTTACAGATGATCAGATTAAATTAGCATTTTACTTAGTATAACTTTTGGAGAGATAAAACTGGGGTAGTGATCTAGGTAGATCTTCTTACAACATAGGACTAAATTCTTTATGGTTTGGTAGAACAATTTTTTTCAAGGACTTAAAATGTCAAACACATCCACAGTTACAAAAACGGTAAAAAAGGCAACCCCAGTGACAGCCTCTCCAGCAGGACAAAAATTAATAACGGACATGCCAAATACTGAGAAACTAGGATCAATTCCAACACTACAGAACATACAAACAGCATTAAACATGATACAGGAAGTAATGATGAAAACACAGGAGTCCATGAACAATAATCACGAAGAAATGAAAGGAGAAGTGGGTGACATAAAGGGAGATATAAAAAAATTGGATGACAGAATGGAAAAGATTCAAGAAACAACAGCAAAAAATGAGCAAAAAAATAAAACAATAGAGGCAAGGACAGAACAAACAGAAAAGAAGTTGGAAGACATGGAGGAGAAATTAACAGCAGCAAACAGAGAGCTTGAAGAGACGATAATCCATTTAGAGTTAGAAAGATCTTCTTTCTACCTAAGGTTTCAGAATGTAAAAGAAAGCAAAGAAGATCTCTGTAACCTTATGACGGAAATATTGGCAGAGTCACTACAAATGAATAAACATGAAATTCAAAACAATATCAATGAAGTATATCGAGTTTACACTAACTATGCGCGATGACACAGACTTCCTCGTGAAGTTCACGTAAAGTTCACAAAAAAATCAACACGGGATGAAATTGACAGAAGAACGAGAGAAGAGCAATTAATATATAAGGGAAAGGAAATCACTACACTCATTACTCTCATTACACTCATTACAATTACCAAGAAGGGTCTGAGACAAAAGAAGGAATTATCAGTTTCTCTCCTCAAAATTAATAAAACAAAGAATCATGTTTCTCTGGTTAGTTCCTGAAGGAATGTTGATATCCTGGCAGGAAAAGAAAATTAGAGTAGACACAATCGAGAAAACCCAGGAATTCTATGAACAATGTTTTGGAGAAGAATCGGATAGCAGAGAGGAACTTGAATCAAGGAGTCAAGAGGAACACCTGACAGAGGAAATCGAAACAGACCAAGAACTGAGAGAGACGACAAAACAAGGAATTCAAGAAAGAGAAGAGAAGGAGTAAAGACAAGTTATCAGGGGTGAAATGCTCCCGGTTCAGACCGGATCGCCTGATCTGGTAGCGATGGAGGCGGGTGGTTCAGAGAACCGGTAGCAAAAATCCCTGCCCCCCCCCCCATCATGCCCAGCTGAGCCGCACAATCATCAGAGGCTTTTTTTTTACTTTTAAAAGCATTTTTTCTACAACCTCTTTGGCCGAAAAAATGCTTTTAAAAGTAAAAAAAAAGGCGTCTGATGATCGTGTGGCTCAGCTGGGATCATCAAAGACTTTTAAAAGAAAAAAAGTCTCTGCCGATCAGGCAACTCAGCTGGGATCGTCAGAGCCTTTTGAAAGCATTTTTTTACAACCTCTTCACCGAAGAGGTTGTAGAAAAAATGGTTTTAAAAGTACAAAAAAAAATGGCCACACCCACCCAGTCACATTACCCACCACTACCAAGCCACGCCCACAGAACCGGTAGTAACAAATTTTAGATTTCACCCCTGCAAGATATCAAAAGGAGATAAAACGAGGAGAGAAACAAGAGCGACCAATAAGTAATAAGATGGAAGAAGAGGTGAATTTGTTTTCAGTTAACATAAACGAATTAAATTCACCCAAAAAAAGAAGACAGACAATAACTAAGTTACAAAAATTAAATATGGGTATCATATGCCTGCAGGAAATGCACATACAAAAGGAAAAAAGTCGTATTTTGGAAGCCCCTAAACTAGGAAAATTACTTACATCATTAGCTGAATCGAAAAAATGGGGAATAGCAGCATATATAAAGGAATGGCTAAAACCTAAACAATTATTTGCAGATAAAGAGGGAAGGACACTATTGATAGAAATTTATATAAAACAAAAAAGTGGTCATTGCAATTATATATGCACCAAACAAAAGGCAGAAAGAATATTATAGCAAATTATATAAAAAATTAGTAACACTAGAATTAGATAACATTTTTATATTAGGAGATTTTAATGGAGTCGTAGATCCAAAAAAAGACTATAAAACAGGGACAAAAAAGAATTATGATAGGAAAACCCTACCAACAGTATTTTTTGACATGGCCCAAGAACTAAACTTAAAAGACACATGGAGAGAAAATAATCCACAAAAGACTCAGTATACCTTCTTCTCTAATCCCCATCAATTGTGGTCCAGAATAGATATGGCGTGGATGGATCCAGAAACAGCAAAAGGAATATCAGAAATAGAAATTACAATGAACATCTGGGCGGACTATAGTCCAATAACAATTAAATGGAAAGGAAAAGTAAAGAAGAAAGGGAGGTGGACCATAAACCAGAGGGTGATAAAAGAAAAAAAACTATATTCAATATGCAAAAAAAAGAATTAGAATTATTTTTAAAAGTAAATTGGAACGAACAAACGACCACACAAAACCTATGGGATACACTAAAAGCATATGTGAGAGGTATATCCATTGCATACACAGCTCGAAGAAATAAAAGCAAAAAGAAACAATATATAGACCTGCAGGAAAAACTGGAAAAATTAGAACTTAAATTACAAGAACAACCTTTAAATCATGAAATTAAAGAACAGAAAGAAATAACCACAAACAAATTAAATTTAATTACACAGGAAGAAGTGGCACAAAAGATTAGAGCAGTCAGACAAAATTACTTCGAAAACGCTAACAAACCGGGTAGATGGCTGGCTCATAAATTGAAAAAAGAAAAGGAAAAGAAATTAATACAAAATTTAGAAGATGAAGAAGGGACAGTACATTTCCAGAAAGACAAAATAAAAACCATAGTGGTAAACTACTTCCAAGCCCTGTACAGACAAGAAAAAATAGAGGAGAGTGACATTAAGAGAAATTTGAGAGAAAGGAGCCATCCAATCATATCAGATTTAACTAAAGAAATATTAAACGTGAAGATAACGACATCTGAGTTGAAAAGGCCAATACAAAAACAAAAAAATAACAAAACACCAGGCCCAGACAGAATCCCGGCTGAATTTTATAAGGAATTCCAAGAATAATTAGATAATTTGTTATTGCAAACATACAATAACAAATTATCTAATTTGTTAATGCAAAGATACCAAAATCCTGGACAGAAGCCCTAATAACACTCATCCCACAAAAGCAACACCGAAAAACAGAAGATTCAGAACTATAGGCCAATTCGTTGTTAAATGCTGATTATAAGATATTTATGGCCATAATAAGCAGAGACGATTAAAATTATACTAAACGAAATGATGAAATCAGACCAAAATGGTTTCTTGCCCAACAGATACATCAAAAACATTTTCATTTACATTTTCACTTCACAGAAGCTAGGGGGAGAAGCTGTTGCCTGTGAGGAGGGAGTCTGAGAGTGAGTACAGCGAAAAAACAGAGTGATTCGACCGGAAGCATTGCGGCGAGACTGTCGGGGAATTAGCGGGCTCTGATGAGCTCCGCGAAAACCCGGACTGACGAACCACTGCCGAGGGGTCTTCGGACCAGAACCATCCTGTAGGAGAGGCACCTCGGAAGACCAAGAGGAACAGGCAAGTTCCTCGAAGGTCAGAGGAATCTCTCTGTGATTCAGCAGCGGGGGCAGCAGCCATTGTGGCTGTCAAGAAGCTGGGGCAACCGGACTAAGTATTGAGCAGGAGCGGTAAATGTAATGGAGTTTTTGAAGCCAGGTGAGTGACAGCCAACCCACAGGCAAAGTAACAACAACAAAAAAATATTTTTAAACCTGAAACCCCCAGCGTAAGAACAGCGGCTAACAGGCATGGGGGGAGAAAAATAAAAGATAATTGGATATTAAGCCCTACAACAGAAGTGCTGTTTACCTAAAGATAAAATAAAGGAGGAAAAAAAAGAGTGAAAAGTATTTGTTTAATTTGGACTGGACTATAAAATTGATTTGGTATTTTCAAAGTTAAAAAGAAGAAAAAAGAAACTAGATTGCGAATGAGGACTGATACAAAATGGACACTTTGTTAAACAAGAGAATTGTGGATTGTAGAGAGACATCTTCAGGAGAAAAAAGAGCACTGCAATTTGGAATCTTTGTTTTGGAAAATTTTGAACTGCATCAGTGAGAATAGTCGTGAGAACTTTTGGGGAGGATTGCTTTGTCTGCAAGCGGCTTGACTTTAGAAAAAAAAGGAAACAACAGAACTTTTAAAACTGGAACAATATTAATACAGAAAGAACAAAATGGCACAGGAAATTAGAGAAATGATGGAAATGATGTACTCGTCGTGGAAAGCGGAAATAAGAGGAATAATTACAATGTTACATAGAGAATTGAAACCTGAGGACCCAAAAATTGAGATAGAGCACACTCAAGCTAACAAGGAAACAAAGACAGAGAAGCACGACACAGAGACTGAATATAAAGAAGATAAAGACAATGAAATTAATTTGGGAAAAGTAATTGAATATGTAAATAGTAATAATAAAAAGGAGGTTTTTAGAGATTACATTGGGATTAACGATGGAAAAAACAGAAAGGGCAAAAAGAGACAAAGAAGGAATTAAGGGTGGCATAGAAAGAATATAAAAAACTTAAATGATTACACTGGGTTTAACAGTGAAAAGAAAAAAAAGAGAGGAAAAGGATGAAAAACAACAGGAAATGCAAGCAAAATAGAAGAGTCCAGTTTTGTGAAATACAGAATTACACTGGAATAAACAGTGGGATAGTGGGGATATAAGAAAAGAAGAAAAGAGATGGGAAACAAAGGGAAATTTAGGGCAAAAGAGGAGAGTTCAAGATTTTAAAATACAAAAGAAAAAAAGGAGAAAGAAAAAGACAAAAACAAAAATGGGGAGAAAAAAAGAAATGAAAGAGAAAGATGTTATATATATTTAGAATTGAAATATGAATAGTAGTAAGAAACTAATGGGAAACCATATGAATGTAAAAATGGAATGATTAATAATTGGAATATTTGTTTTTGTATCTTTAAAATTTAGAAAATGACAAGTTTTTCTTTTTTTGAATTTCTGTAGAAATGAATAAGTTGTGATTTTTGGTTTATTGGGAGAGTTTAATGAGTAATATAAGGGGGAAACTATTTGGTTTATTACTATTGGTAAATATAACTAATTGACTTGTAAGAAATTGAATTGCATGGAAATAATTGGAAGATTTATGTTCATACTGATTAATATAGAAAAAAAATATAGTTATATAATTAACTGATTTATACTAAAATGTTGGATTTATATTAAACAATGGTAATGTTACAGAACCAACCAATGTGAGGATAGATATAAAAATAGATGACAATGGGAAGGGGTATAATATAGATAGAAGGGAAAAATTGAATTTGATCAGGATTAAGATTAGAGATGAGAATGAAGGGTAATGTTGGTTTGTTAAAAAAAAATAGATAAGGAATACCTACGGCAAAAAGGAAATATAGAAATTGTAAACTTAATTGAAATGATTAAATATTGTTTAAATTTGTGAACCGGCCAAACACTCTGTTCAAAGAAAATACATTGCATGTTTGTATGTGTGAAGTTTCCGAACGATGTCCTAATTAATTCATGAGCCATGAGCCAAACTTCAAAAGAAATACAGTCATTTATTAGGAGCACCATTTCGGCAATATTCGGATGCAGTTAGAACTAATCCCATGTAGATTTACGTTCCCCTATGACCCTGTCTCTCCCCTCCTCCCTGGCCATATCATAAATCACGTTCTCCAATTAACCACTTTGGCTGGCTGTGAAATCCAACACCCTCCTTCTGATTGCGGTAAAGAAGCATGTATGGAATGTAACTTCCGTTAGGGAAATCAATCAGCTCTATCAGTTCTCCCTCCCTCCTGCTCATGGCAACGTGAAAGCTTTGCAAGTTGACAGTATGTGGGTTTGTCTAAAAAAAAAAACTTTTATAAAAAAAAGAGAAAAAGCAGAGTGAAACTTGCCTTCATTACATTTTCACTTCACAGAAGCTAGTGGGAGGAGCTGCTCCCTGTGAGGGGGGAGTCTGAGAGTGAGTACAGAGGAGAAACAGCACGCAAATCATATAAATATAAACCAAAAATAGCAATAATATATTCAGGGTTAGTGCACTTGAGACTGTGATTTTATTTTATTTCAAAATGACCGGCTTAGTTCAGTGTAATACTTGTTTTGCAGCTGTCTTTCGCAGTACTCTTTTCCAATTTGGGTACTCTCCTCTTTGTAAACAAACTAGTAGTCTATGTAGACAGATTACCTATCTAGAATCACTAATCTGTGCTCTCCAAGCAGAAATTAGGTGCCCAATTCAGCCAGTCCACTCTATTGAGCTACCGCGCCATCAGTCCCCTCTACCACAAAGATCCTGCAGGAGAAAGGCAGTATGGACAACCGTGGGATCTGGCAGGGTGAGAGCTGTGAACCATAAACACAAAGCTTTTGCTGTGTCCCAGCGTAACAGATATAGTGCCCTTGCTGACCTTAATAGGGACACTAAAGTGACAGGTCAAGGTAGTTGTGATACTGATAACTCAAATAAGCAAGGGATCATGGTCCGAGATGAAGAACTTACTTTGGAAAGGGGAAAGTATGAACCAGGTATTACACATCGGTCACACAAGAAGAGCACAGTATCCAAATAGAGAAGCCACCTTCTGGTTGGTAATTCAATTGTAAGGGATGTAAATTTAGGAAAAGATATGGAGGTTTTGAAAGAGGTCAGGTGTCTGCCAGGTGCTACTGCCAGCAGAGACAAGAGGCGTATTCTTCAAATAGTCAAGAATGCCAGTAAGGACTGTGATGTTATTATACATCTTGGCACAAATGATCTGTCCCAAAAGGATGTACTTTCTGTGCAGAATGATTTCCAGAGCTTGGGGTATGAACTTAGCAGTATAGGTTGTAGGCTTATCTTTTCAGAGGTTTTACCAGTATATAAGGAACAAAAAGGGAAAGGCCAGCATGTAGCAGAGTTTAATGTGTGGCTAAAGGAGTGGTGTAGAAGGGAAGGCTTTGATTTTATTAGTCATGATGTCTGCAACTGGTCCAATGAAAAACTGTACAAGAGAGATGGATTGCATCCATCAAAGAAAGGGACTGAGTTACGTAGCAATATATTCACAGATTTTCTGGATAAACATTTAAACTGAACAGCGGGGACAGAGAATTGATACAGAACATTTCTGTCCACAGCAATCCAAAATTAACAGGGCTATCAGTGCATGTAACATAGATGTCTGTGCGAGTAAGATCATCACCCCTGCTGTCAACCAAAACCAAGTATTTAATAGTGAGTGCCATACCATGTGCATTAATCAAACAGGTGGCAAGAAAGTAGGTGCAGTCAGGCACAACACAGGTTATGTAGACAGTAAACACAGGGTCAGTCAAAATGGACTCAAATGTCTATACACCAATGCACAGAGTATGAGGAATAAACAGGGTGAATTAGAAATTCAAGTAAATGAGGGCAGATATGATATTGTTACCATTACGGAAACTTGGTGGGATGAAACCCACAAATGGAACATACAACTAGAGGGATATAAATTATTTAAAAGAAATAGTCCAAATAAAAGAGGAGGTGGAGTTGCACTATATACAGGTGAAACTCGAAAAATTAGAATATTGTGCAAAAGTTCATTTATTTCAGTAATGCAATTTAAAAGGTGAAACTAATATATGAGATAGACTCATTACATGCAAAGCGAGATAGTTCAAGCCTTGATTTGTCATAATTTTGAGGATTATGGCTTACAGCTCATGAAAAGTAAAAAATAACAAAAAAACTTCTTCCAACATATTAAAAAGAAGAAAAAAGTCAAGGAAATAATTGGCCCATTGCTGGGAGAAAGTGGCAAGAAGGTGACAAGCAACAGGGAGAAAGCAGAACTACTTAACTCATTTTTTGCATCTGTCTTTACACAAAAGGAAAAACAGTCCAACCTATCAAAAACAGCACCACAAAAAACAGATTAGGAACACAAGTTAAAATAGGGAAGAAAATGGTAAGTGAACACCTGTCTACCCTAGACGAGTTCAAATCAGCAGGACACCCCAAGGTTCTGAAGGAACTGGCAGACAAGATCTCAGAACCACTGAACTATATCTTTCAAAGATCCTGGAGCACAGGGGAACTGCCAGAGGACTGGAAAAGAGCTGATGTAGTTCCTATCTTCAAAAAAGGGGAAAAAAAAAACCAGACCCAAGAAACTAAAGACCTATCAGCCTGACCTCAATACCAGGGAAGATTCTGGAAAAGATAATCAAGCAACGAATCACCAAACACCTAGAAACAAACAAAGTAATAACCAAAAGCCAACATGGGTTTGTCAAAAACAGATCATGCCAGACTAATCTTATTGCATTCTTTGACAAAGTGACAAAATTAGTGGACCTGAGGAATGCTGTCGATATAATTTACTTGGACTTCAGTAAAGCATTTGATAAAGTAGACCATAACCTACTACTAGATAAAGTAGAAAAATGTGGGTTAGACAGCATCACCACCAGATGGATTCGTAACTGGCTGACCAACCGCACTCAATGTGTAGTCCTCAATGGAACTGCATCTACATGGAGGGAAGTATGCAGTGGAGTACCCCAGGGCTCTGTTTTAGGCCCAGTGCTCTTCAACATCTTCATCAATGACTTGGACGAGGGGATAGATGGGGAACTCATCAAATTTACAGATGACACCAAGCTGGCAGGAATAGCCAACACTCCAGAAGATAGGCTCAAGGTACAGAAGGATCTTGACAGACTTGAACACTGGGTGCTATCGAACAAAATGAAATTCAACAGTGAAAAAAGCAAGGTTCTACATTTAGGGAAGAAAAACAAAATGCACAGGTACCGTATATGTGGCACCTTGCTCAATAGTAGTAACTGTGAGAGGGATCTTGGAGTCCTAGTGGACAACTAGATATGAGCCAGCAGTGTGCAGCAGCTGCCAAAAAGCCAATACAGTTCTGGGCTGCATAAACAGAGGGATAGAATCAAGATCACGCGAAGTGTTAATACCACTTTATAATGCCTTGGTAAGGCCACACTTGGAATATTGCATTCAGTTTTGGTCACCACGATGTAAAAAAGATGTTGAGACTCTAGAAAGAGTGCAGAGAAGAGCAACAAAGATGATTAGGGGACTGGAGGCTAAAACATATGAAGAACGGTTGCAGGAACTGGGTATGTCTAGTTTAATGAAAACTAGGGGAGACATGATAGCAGTGTTCCAATATCTCAGGGGCTGCCACAAAGAAGAGGGAGTCAAGCTATTCTCCAAAGCACCTGATGGCAGGACAAGAAGCAATGGGTGGAAACTAATCAAGGAGAGAAGCAATTTAGAACTAAGGAGAAATTTCCTGACAGTTAGAACAATTAATAAGTGGAACAACTTGCCTGCAGAAGTTGTGAATGTTCCAACACTGGACATTTTTAAGAAGATGTTGGATAACCATTTGTTTGAAGTGGTGTAGGGTTTCCTGCCTGGGCAGGGGGTTGGATTAGAAGACCTCCAAGGTCCCTTCCAACTCTGTTATTCTAATTATAACAGGGGGTTGAGGGTTTTTTTAACAAAATTTTTATAATTATAACAGGGGGAAGAGGGGGTTGAGGGTTTTTTTAACAAAATTTTTAAGGAAAATTTTAAAAGATTCTGGGATGGGGGTGGGTTATGTGGGTCTGGGGGAGAGCCCACAGGGGAGGGTACCTGGGCCAGCCAGGAACTGCGGCATGGGAGGTACGGATTGTGGGTCCAAGGAGGGGGTTAGAGCCGATCCTGTGGATGGCTATTACATCGAGACTGTAGGTGGGAGGGGCAGATATGGCGGGAGCAGGGGGCCACATCAGGTTGTCGGAGTCTGCCCCCGCTACTTACAAGCGGTGGCGTGCTCCAGCCCCCAATGCTCTTCCAGTTCCCTTGGTTGCAGAGATCCTCAGACCCAGGGCCTTCGGCTGATGCTGTGCAACGCCAGGTCCGTGGTAAATAAAGCCCCCCTCATTTGTGTTCTTATTCAGGAGGGGGGCGCGGACCTGGTGGGTATTACGGAGACCTGGTTGGGTCAGGAGGGGGGGGGTCCCCCTTGTTGATATGTGCCCACCTGGTTTTTGTGCATTTCATCAGCCAAGGTCAGGGAGGGGCGGGGGGGGGGGGTGGCGGTTGTTATAAACGAGAGTCTTATGCTGAGGGAGGCCACTGTTCCTCAGACGGCTGGCTGTGAGTCCCTCCTTGTGAAGTGGGGTCATAGGGTGCAGTTGGGCCTGCTAGTCACGTACCTGGCTCCCTGCCACAGGCAGCGGCCCTGCCTGAGCTGCTCGACGTTATTGCCACGGTGGCGGTTGATACCCCCAGGCTTATGGTCATGGGGGATTTTAACTTGCCATCAATCGGTGAGACGTCTGAGATGGCTCGGGAGTTCATGGCTTCCATGACGGCTATGGACCTGACCCAGTTAATTTATGGCCCTACTCACATGGGGGGAAACACGCTAGACCTGGTTTTTGTCTCTGGACAATGGTTGAGTGATCTTGAGATAGGGGATGTAGCGATTGAACCCTTGTCATGGTCAGATCACTCCCTCCTTCGCTTAGACTTTCGAACCGCCGCACCTCGCTGCAGGGAGGCGGAACCGGTGAGATGGTTCCGCCCCAGGCGCCTAATGGATCCGGATAGGTTCCAGACAGAGCTTGGGCCATTTCCTGAGGCTCTGGCACACGGCTCGGCCGAAAACTTAGTGGCCGCCTGGGATGAGGCGGCCGCCGGGGCTTTGAACCGAGTCGTGCCTTTGCAGCCTCTGACCCGGCACCGATCTCACCTGGCTCCTTGGTATACTGAGGAGCTGAGGGAGATGAAGCGCTGGAAAAGACGCCTAGAGAGCAGTTGGAAGGCCAGTCGTTCTGAATCTGACCGGACACTGGTAAGAGCCAATATTAAGACTTACCTAGTGGCAATAAAAGCGGAGAAGAGGAGTTACTTTTCCGCTCTTATTGCGTCATCAGATAATCGCCCAGCTGCCCTGTTTAGGGTGACCCGCTCCTTGCTACAACAGGGGGCGCGGGAGGACCCCTTGGAGGGTAGAGCTGAGGATTTTGTTCAATATCTGTATGACAAAACCGCCCAGATTCGGGAACAGCTGGACTCTAACCCCGAATGGGTAGATCCAGGGGAGGTGACCGGGGCAGGTCTTGAGACTATTATATGGGAAGAGTTTGACTCTGACTCCAGAAAACGTGGACAGGATACTGAGCAGTCTGAGCGCAGCCACATGTTTATTGGATCCGTGTCCCTCCTGGTTGGTGCTGGCCTCCCGGGAGGTGGCACGAGGCTGGCTCCAGGGGATTATAAATGCTTCTTTGAGTGAGGGTGTCTTCCCCACCGCTTTGAAGGAAGCAGTGGTGAGACCCCTCCTCAAGAAGCCTTCCCTGGACCCGGCAATGTTGGTAAATTATCGTCCTGTCTCCAACCTTCGCTTTGTTGCGAAGGTTGTTGAGAGTGTGGTTGCGCGACAGCTGCCTTAGTACCTGGATGAATCGACCTATCTAGATCCGTTCCAGTCGGGCTTCAGGTCCGGGTACAGCACGGAGACGGCATTGGTCGCGTTGGTTGATGATCTCTGGAGGGCTCGGGACAGAGGTTGCTCCTCTGTCCTGGTCCTATTAGACCTCTCAGCGGCTTTTGATACCATCGACCATGGTATCATGCTGCGCCGGTTGGAAGGGCTGGGAGTGGGGGGCACCGTGTTATGGTGGTTCTCCTTTCTCTCCGACCGGTCGCAGTCTGTGTTGACAGGGGGGCAGAGGTCGACCCCGAGGCCCCTTGTATGTGGGGTGCCACAAGGGTCGGTCCTCTCACCCCTTCTGTTCAACATTTATGTGAAGCCGCTGGGTGAGATCATCCGTGGTTTTGGGGTGAAGTATCATCAGTATGCTGATGATACTCAGCTGTACATCTCCACCCCAGACCACCCCAACGATGCCCTCAAAGTGATGTCCCCACGGAAAGGGTGCGCAACTTGGGCGTCCTCCTGGATCCACGGCTGTCATTAGAGGATCATACGACAGCTGTGGCCAGGGGGGCTTTTTATCAGGTTCGCCTGATACGCCAGTTGCGCCCCTTTCTAGATCGGGACTCCCTGCGCACAGTCACTCAGGCGCTCGTCACGTCTCGCCTGGACTACTGTAATGCTCTCTACATGGGGCTCCCCTTGGGATGCATCCGGAGGCTTCAACTGGTGCAGAATGCGGCCGCGCGGGGGATTATGGGAGCGACAGGGCGCTCCCATGTGACACCTCTCCTGCGTGAGCTGCATTGGTTGCCGGTTGATTTCCGGGTGCGTTTCAAGGTATTGGTAATCACCTTTAAAGCGCTCCATGGCTTAGGACCAGGGTACTTACGGGACCGCCTTCTGCCACCTATTCCCTCCCACCGGCCGGTTCGCTCCCACAGAGAGGGCCTCCTCAGGGTGCCGTCAGCCAGACAGTGTCGGCTGGCGACCCCCAGGGGGAGAGCATTCTCTGTGGTAGCCCCCACCCTCTGGAACGATCTCCCTCCAGATCTGAGAACTATCACTGACCTCCGGACCTTTCGTCGGGCGTTGAAGACTTACTTCTTCCAACTTGCTGGACTTGCCTGATCCCTCCTATTTTTAATATATTTTAAATATTGTAAATATTTTAAATATTTTAAATCCTAAATTATTTTAAATTGTCTAAATTCTTAGAGTTTTAGTTTTATTCGATATATTCAGCCTAAATTTATATGGTTTTTAGTAAGTTTTAAATTCACTGTACTGTTTTGGTTTTTAGTTGGCTGTTCACCGCCCTGAGTCCGGAAGGAGAAGGGCGGTATAGAAATTTGATAAATAAATAAATAAATAAATAAAATGTCCCAGTGCCTGGAGGCCGTATGGATCTGGATGGGGAGGAACAGACTCAGGCTCAACCCTTCCAAGACCGAGTGGCTGTGGTTTCTAACATCCCGATATAGTCAGTTGACGCCATCTCTGACTATTGGGGGCGAGTCATTGTCCCCCACAGATAGGGCTCGCAATTTGGGCGTCCTCCTGGACTTGCGGCTGTCTTTAGAAGGGCATATGACGGCCATGGCCGGGAGGAGTTTTTATCAGGTTCGCCTGATTCGCCAGTTGCGTCACTTTCTGGATCGGGATTCGTTACGCACGGTCACTCATGCCCTCATCACCTCACGCCTGGACTACTGTAATGCTCGCTACATGGGGCTCCCCTTGAGGAACACCCGGAGGCTCCAACTGGTCCAGAATGCGGCCGCACGGGTGGTGATGGGAGTGACGTGGCACTCCCATGTGACTCCACTCCTGCGCGAGCTGCACTGGCTCCCAGTGGTCTTCCGGGTGCGCTTCAAGGTTCTGGTTACTATCTTCAAAGCGCTCCATGGCTTGGGACCAGGGTATCTTCGGGACCGCCTTCTGCCACCAATAGCCTCTCACCGACCAGTCCGTTCCCACAGAGAGGGGCTCCTCAGGGTGCCATCAGTCAAACAGTGTCGACTGGTGGCCACCAGGGGGAGAGCCTTCTCTGTGGGGGCACCGGCCATCTGGAACAAGCTCCCCCCTGAGATAAGGAGGATACAGGACCTACGTACCTTCCGCCGCGCCCTAAAAACACTCCTATTTCATCAGGCTGGTCTGGCTTAAACCTCCCCTTTATAATGGGTTTTATACTGGGTTTTTAAATGTCTTATATAATTGTATTTTAATTTGCTTCAGCCAAATTATTTAATTTATTTTAAATTTTTAACTTTTGCATTATATTGTATTTTTAATTGGCTGTTCATCGCCCTGAGTTCCTTCGGGGAGTAGGGCAGTATATAAATCTGAATAAACTTAAACTTAACTTAAACTTAAACTTAATTCTATTTCTAAAAACAACATGAGAACTGTAATAAACGCACTTGAATATTATGAAGCCCACCCAGACAAGCAAGTAGCTCTGATATTCTTAGATGCGCAGAAAGCTTTTGATAACCTGAATTGGGACTTTATGATTAACCAACTAATAGAAATTAATTGGGAGGAAAACTTTATAGAAATGATCAGAGCGATGTATTCGACCCAGAGAGCAAAAATAATTATAAATGGTGAATATACGGAAAGTTTCAATATAGAAAAAGGAGTACTACAGGAATGCCCTCTGTCCCCCCTATTATTCATTCTATCCACAGAAATACTAATGTCACAAATTAGAGAAAATTCGGACATAAAAGGATTAAAAATTAAATTGCAGGAATATAAAGTGCAAGAGCCTGGTGGCGCAGTAGACTAAACTACTGTTAAAGTAGTATTTAGCTGCCAGCTGCCTGCAATTACTGCGAGTTCAATTCTCACCAGGCTCAAGGTTGGCTCAGCCTTCCATCTTTCCAAGGTAGGTAAAATGAGGTCCCCGTTTGTGGGGGCAATAAGCTGACTTTGTATAAAATAGACCACCACTTAGGGGGGCCCAAAAAGCCCTACTAAGCAGGTATATACAAAAGTATGAAGCCTATTGCTTAATGCATTGTAAGCTGCCCTGAGTCTCTGGAGAAGGGTGGCATATAAATCAAACTAATAAATAAATAAATAAATAAATAAAGTCCAAGCAGTTGCCGATGAGCTGGTATTCATTATTGAGGAACCCTTAGAATCTGGACAATTACTATCAAAGATATAAACCAATTTGGTAAAGTGGCAGGGCTCAAAATAAACAAGGACAGAACTAAAATGTTGACCAAAAACTTAACAAATAAACAGAATGAGAAATTAGAGGAGAAATTGGGGATTTCAAGAGTTAAAAAAATTAAATATCTAGGAATACAGATATCAGCAAAATGCACCATGATAAAAAAAGATGATTATGATACACTGCTATAAAAAATCCAAAAGGATCGAGAAATTTGGTCTAAATTGCAAATATCGTTGATTGGTAGAATTTTAATGATAAAGATGAATATACTACCCAGACTGCTATACTTGTTTCAAACTATACCGATCAAATTAGAGAAAAATTTCTTCGAACAATTAAATAAAATTACATCAAAATTTGTCTGGTCAGGGAAGAAACCTCGCATCAAATTTAAAATATTGCAAGATAGAAGAAGTAGAGGCAGCTTTAGTCTCCTAAATTGGGAGCTCTATTATCAGGCTGCAGCACTAACATGGCTTAAAGAATGGATTCAGCTACAAAACAAACAAGTACTAACGATAGAATGTCACGATTTCCAGATTGGCTGGCACAGTTTTCTCTGGGACGGGAAAAATAAATATACATATTTCTGAAGACATTTATTAAGAAATGCCCTTTTACAAGTCTGGGAGAAAGTTAAGAAGGATCATTATACAAAAGTCCCAATCTGGCTATCAACTATGGAAGCAATATTACACCCAAACACCACGGACTTGAGCAAAATGATAAGATATGCAGAACTACTTGACGAGAAAGGGGAATTACAATCAATTCAAGATTTGAAACAAGAACGATTAAATATGGAATGGTGGCCGTATTTACAAATAAAAACCAGATTCAAAAAGGATCAGGAGCAATATGGCATATACAGAGAACAATTGGATGTAGATAAAAATTTATTAGGATCGGGGGAAAAATGATCACAAAAATTTAGAATTTCTTATTAAAATACAAAATGGAAGATGAAACAGTAAAAGAAACGATCTGTTGGGCAAAGAACCTTGGGCACAATATAGAATTAGAAAAGTGGGACAAATTGTGGGATAGAAACTATAAATTAACAATGGCAGTAGCCTATAAAGAAAATTTGTGTAAAATGTTCCATAGATGGCACTTGGCACCAGTGGGATTGGCCAAAATGTTCCCAAATCTATCACCTAATTGTTGGAGATGTGGTTACAAATTAGGCACATACTACCATATGTGGTGGATGTGCCACAAGATATAAAAAAATTGGCATAACATTAAAAATTGGCTGGTGGAAATTACCAAATTAAAAATGGAATTTAAACCAGAACTCTATTTATTAGGAATAATTAACACAAAAATAGACAAATCTTTACAATATCTAATACTTCATATATTAACGGCAGCAAGGATTACTGTCATACAGGGATGGAAACAGAATAATGTACCAGGAGAAGAAACAGTAATTCGAAAAATTCTACAATGTGCAGAAATGGATAAAATGACGCTGGAAATTAAGGAGAGGGAAGAGTCGGAATATTATAGAGTGTGGAATAAACTATATGATTGGTTAGAAAAAAGAAATCAAAATAACAATTCGGAATGTTAATTTAACCGGGTTAAAACTAGGAAGTCTAAATTGCTGAACAGTGTCAACCGGATAATGATGGTTTTGTAAATACAGTTGCAAGAAAAAAGTATGTGAACTCCTTGGGATTACATGGAGTTTTGCATGAATTGGTCATAAAATGTGCTCTGAACTTCATCTAAGTCACAACAATAGAAAAACACAGTCTGCTTAAAATAATACTACACAAAGATTAGATGTTGCCATGGTTTAATTGAACATAACATGTAAACATTCACAGTGCAGGGAGGAAAAAGTATGTGAACCTTTGGACTTAATAACTGGTTGATCCTCCTTTGGCAGCAATAACCTCAACCAAACGTTTCCTGTAGTTGCAGATCAGATCTGCACAACGATCTGGAGTAATTTTGGACCACTCCTCTTCACAAAACTGTTTCAGTGTAGCAATATTCTTGGGATGTCTGGTGTGAATCGCACTCTTTAGGTCATGCCACAGCATTTCAATCGGGTTGAGGTCAGGACTCTGACTGGGCCACTCCAGAAGGCGTATTCTGTGCTGTTGAAGCCTTTTTTTGTTGAATTACTTGTATGCTTTGGGTCATTGTCCTGTTGCATCACCCATCCTTTGCAGAGCTTCAGTTGGCAGACAGATGGTTGTACGTTTTCCTGCAAAATGTCTTGATAAACTCTGGAATTCATTTTCCCATCAATGACAACAATCCGTCCAGGCCCTGAGGCAGCAAAGCAGCCCCAAACCATGATGCTCCCTCCGCCATGTTTTACAGTGGGGATGAGGTTTTGATGTTGGTGTGCTGTGCCTTTTTTTCTCCACACATAGTGTTGTGTGTTCTTCCCAAACAACTCAATTTTTGCCAGTATATTTTGCCAGTAGTGCTGTGGAACATCCAGGTGCTCTTTTGCAAACTTCAAACGTGCTGCAATATATTTTTTGGACAGCAATGGCTTCCTCCGTGGTGTCCTCCCATGTACTCCATTCTTGTTTAAAGTTTTCCTTATTGTAGATGTGTCAACAACGTTAGCATGTGCCAGAGATTTCTGTAGGTCTTTAGCTGACACTCTAGGATTCTTCTTTACCTCATGAAGCATTCTGCGCTGTGCTCTTGCAGTCATTTTTACAGGACGACCACGCCTAGGGAGAGTAGCAACAGTGCTAAACTTTCTCCATTTGTAGACAGTCTGTGTCGGGTATGCTTCCTTCAGTATCCAGGAAAGGAAAACCCAGACTTCATTATAAAATAAAGTATGGTACTTTTATTAGATATAAAGTGAACACAACCATGGAAAGCAGGATTCTGAGGCAAAAAGCGCGCAAGTTACAGATAGAAAGCATCCCCTCCCATTGTCCACCGTAAATCATCCAATCCAAAGGTCTCCTACAGGTCAGGTGGGAGCACACGTCTGGCCGTGTCATCATCCAGGAATGTGGTGGCCGTTGGCCTGATAACAGCTTAAGAATCGGTTTCGTTTCCTGGGCTCATCCATAGCCCAGCTACCTACCCACCCACCCCTCCATTACTATGACAGCCAAAGCAGAGAAAAGCGGAGGCTGACAGTCTGTCTTACCATGGACACATGAACATCAAGGCTTTTGGAGATACTTTTGTAACCCAAGTCTTCTGAGAGCTCTTTTCTGCAAGGCATGGTTCACATCAGACAGTGCTTCTTGAAACCAGTACACCCAAAACAGGTGTGTATTTTTAAAGGGCAGGACAGCTGTCAGTAACACATCCAATATCATCACACTGATGGGAGTCAAAGTTGGCTCACTCCTGGCTCCAATTAGCTCTTGGAGAAGTCATTAGGCTAGGGGCTCACATACTTTTTCCTCCCTGCACTGTGAATGTTTATGTGTTATGTTCAATTAAACCATGGCACCATCTAATGTTTGTGTAGTATTATTTTAAGCAGACTGTGTTTTTCTATTGTTGTGACTTAGATGAAGTTCAGAGCACATTTTATGACCAATTCATGCAAAACTACACGTAATCCCAAGGGGTTAACATTTTCTTGCAACTGTAGATACTAATGTAAATGTAAGTACGTAGATGAAAGATTGAACAAGAAATAGAGAATACATATCCATGTTGATACAGTAAGTTGTAAAATAATATATGATGCAATGTTATGTTTGTTATGTGTTGTTAATGTATTTTTGTTGTACTTTTCTTTACTTTGTTTCTGAAACTTAAAAATCCAATAAAAATTATTTTTTTTTAAAAAAATTAATGAGTATTTATTTATTTTATTTGGCTTATATGCTGCCCTATCGCCCAATGGACTCAGGGCGGCTCACAATAATAAAATGCACAAGCCACAATACAAAGTTAAAATCTAAAACCTAATAAAATTTAAAATTTAACCCTTAAAACCCCATCAGTCCAGGTCAAGGAACTTGAATAACCAAGTTTTTAATTCGCAGCGGAAGGTACGAAGGTCGAGCGCCAACTGGAGCTTCAAGGGGAGTTGATTCCAGAGGGTGCGTGCTCCCACAGAGAAAGCTCTACCCCTGGGGGCCACCAGCCGACACTGTCTAGCCGACGGCACCCTGAGCAGGCCCTCTCTATGGGCGCGGACCGGGCGATGGGATGTTGTTACTGGCTGCAGGTGGTCCGCCAAGTATCCTGGGCCTAAGCCATGTAGGGCTTTATAGGTCATCACCAGCACCTTGAATCTCACCCGGAGGGCAATCGGTAACCAAT